>CM060084.1:44881547-45491547 GCA_030533445.1 Cyprinodon diabolis | reverse complement strand
ATCTTGTAGTGGTGCGTCAAATGCAACGTAGATTCCCATCCAATTAGATTGAATTTGGTATTGATGACGTGAAAAATAATAACGGTAACTCCATTGAAATGATTCAAAACTAAAGTAACGAGCCAATTTTTTAAATGTAAGGAGTAGAAAGTACAGATATCTGTGCAAAAATGTAAGGAGTAGAAGTAAAAAGTCGCCATAAAAATAAGTAGTAAAGTAAAGTAAGAATATCAGAAAAATCTACTTAAGTACAGTAACGAAATATTTGTACTTCGTTACTTCCCATCTTTAGTGAGGTTAAACTTCAGGTTAATTAATGTCTTGGATTAAAACAAATGTGTTTTACCTGGCTTCAGTTTTCATTTAGGAAGTTGAAAATAATAAATGGATGTTTTATTTGGAATAGTTTTCCTTAACAATATTCAGAGAATGAAGAGGACTAAAGATTAGGGTAATGGCATGGAGGCTCTCCAGCTTAAAGAATTGGAGCTTATCACAAATAGTAAAAATGTGACAATACCAGTTGAAATAGGAATATGCTGGTCATTAATTATGTGGTTATAGATCTTTATTCATACTGAATGGTTTGAGAGCCATCAGTTCGTACCAGAAACACATTTCTTGGTTAATTCGAATTAATTTAAACTTCATACAAACATGATAGTCTGTGTTTTCAGGATCAAATGAATAAGAAAAACACAGAAACTGAAGCTAAAGAATCAAAAGCATGAAAGTAAAAGAAATGTCTTCTGAATTTCCTTGAAAAGCCTCATAGATTATGTACCGTTTGTAGAGAACTTAAAGCTTTGCCTATTTTCCAGCTTCATGGTAAAATGACTCAAAGCTTCAGCCCTCAGATATGATGGATTTTTAATCGTCTCTCTGTAGTCAGTAGATTGAGTTGGAACAAAGTGAAATATTGAAAAACATTAAGTGTTATACTTTTACTCTGAACTAAATATGATTTTAAACTTTTAGCAATGTTCCTTCGTAGTTCAGAATATCACATATTTTTGACTCAATTTAAAAGGTGAAAGAAGAAGTTAAATCCAATCAAAATAAAGTCTTCAGTAAAACAAATACATTTGAAATAACTTAGCAAAGTTAGTTGAGAGAAACTTTTTTTTTTGGCGTAGCAGCTCATGCATTGTCTATTTGCATAAAACATAAAACTAATATCTTGGTGGTGATTGAATGAAGTTATCGCTAATCGGTAAAAAAATAAAAACAATAATTTTCGTTGTGATCACTTAGTCTGGGAGCGGCCATTTTTGCCGAAATACAGTAACCCCTCCCTCCTGCCATCTTCCTGCAGTGACGTCACGATGCGGTAAGCCTAGCGCAATTCCCCCCGCTTTACAAGAAAAAATCAATGGCAACTACTAGGCACATCTGCAATCAACAACAATTATTGAAGATTTCCAATCCAATCCACTTTATTTATATAGCAAGATTTCAATAAACACGAGGTTTCCAAAGTGCTGCACAAAAAAGATAAATTAAATAAAAGTTAATAAAATAAAATAAAAGCACTGCCCGCACAGGATAAAAATATGCATGTGTATACATAAAATCAACATGTGTATACATAAAATAAACACTCTACATGGTGTCAAAAGCCAAAGAAAAGAGGTGGGTTTTAAGAAGAGTTTTAAAATGAGACAGAGAGGTGGCCTGTTTAATGTACAGCGGCAATCCATTCCAAAGTTTTGGAGCTGCAACAGAAAACGCTCGATCCCCTCTGAGCTCATCGGCGTCGCCAGACCCCATTTACTGGGGCAAGTGCCCCAGTATAAATGAGCTGTGCCCCAGTATAAATCTCATGAATATTTGCAGCAGTATTACATTTTTTAATGCATCAATTTAGATAATTCCAACAGGAGGAGACGTATATTTCTACTCATATGCGTAGCAAGTGTGTTGTTAACTCCAAATTAAGGATGAATTAGCGCCCCCACATCAGCGCATGTCACTGCATGAACTGCAGGTAAACTAACACGCTGCTCTCAACTGAGTTGGATGGGACACTGTGCGGCCGCGACGCATTTTTAGTTCTGGTAACATTTCTTACCTGTCAATTTTATTAATTTCCCAGTGAAACCACATGATTTATAGGCTACTAACTGAAAATTACTGCATTGGTTTGTAGATGGATATCAGGAAATTCGTCACACGAAGCAGAGACAGGGAAGCAGTAAAACATGATGAGAGAGAGGGAGGTAAGGTCCCGTGATAAATTAGTGATTTAAGCTAACTAGTTACATTAGGAACGTTATAAGCAATATGATTGATATTTACATAAATATAAATTTATGTTTTTTAATGTTTGCTGTAGAGAATGAGAATGAAGGTGCTGGAGTAGGAAAGGGAGGAGGAGGCGAGACTGACAGGCAAGAGACAGGTGAGAGACAGGAGAGACAGGACCATGAAGGTTATGAGGATGCAACAACCAGCTTCCACAAACAAGAAGGAGACATTAGTGACTTAGGGGGAAAACATGAAGGTCCTAAAGAAGTGAAGTTGTCCCACTATCCCCAGAACAAATTTGGAGTAAAAAAAACTTTCATTTAATTCAAAATGGTTTGAAAGCTTTTCCTGGTTGAAAAAGAAAGCCTTGTCATCAAGGATATGCAGTGTTTTCAACTTGCTTAATAAGATCATATTCCCAACACTAACACAGGTCATCCAGATCTCCCTCACAATCCCAGTCTACAGCTGGAGTTGTGAAACGTCATTCAGTGTGTTGAGAAGACTCCACACTTGGCTGAGGTGCACAATGGGACAAGACAGGCTCCATCATCTCGCTATTTTATCAGTTTAAAAGGAAGAACTTTCTAAGCTGAGTCACAATCAAGTGATTGACCGCTTTGAAAAGATGAAAATAGGAGGTACACTTTAATGCTCAAAAAATAAAAGAAAAACTTAGTTCAGGATGAGTTAAACTTTCCCCTGAACTAAAACTCTGAAACCTAGGAATTAATGATTACTTCAGAATGTGTATAAGGAAACTTTTTATTTGTCAAAGTTGTTGATGTCTTATTTTTTATAGCTGCAATGTTGAAATTGTTCATGTTTGTTAAAACAAATATGCTCTTACATTTATTCATATATTAACTGGTAATTTTGGTAGGAATTTATCAGGGTGGGGCAGTGTGCTTGTCTGTATTTGTGTATGGAAGGAGGGGCATATGCGGTAGGGGGCCAGTGCCCCAGTAAAGCTTTGTGCCTAGCAACGCCCCTGTCTGAGCTTAAGCCTTGCTTTAGCTCCTTCACCATTGAAATTCACCAGAGCTATAGTTAAACTGACAATGCCCACGTGCATGGCAGTTGGATGTTTTAATTCGTCGCTTAAAAGTGAAAAAAAAAAGAGTTATTCCACCTTTCTGATTCCTGATCCTCCACGGACGGGTTCGTCATTGGATCGCCAACTTGAAGAGGAAGGATTTGCCATCGAACTTCTGGGCAGAGAGAAAACACGTAATATGTAGCCAACATTTGGAAGAAGAATGTTTTCAAGATGACTTGATAATAGCGCGTTGTGACAAACACCAGATACAGCACTGGGACTTGATCAACAGCCGATACCGCACCGTGACGTCACAAACCAGTAGGTGGCAGTAGTGTTCTTTGACAAACATGGATGTCTCCAGTAAAGCACATTCAAATGAAAATTACTCTTAAATAAAAACACTTATCATTTATTGAACAGTATGTAATTATTTAATATTTAAAGTACTTTCAGAAGTTTGAATTCTGAATATGACCAGACTTTTCCTTTAAAAGAATTCAAGTTCAGCCTTTTACTGTAACTGTGTGGAAGAGTCGACCAGGGGAGGAGATTTCAGAAAGAAAGACTTACAGAAGGATAGAATCAGCGTTCAATTACCTCGGACTTTGGTTTAAAACTACAGATGTCTTTTAGGTCTGTGTAAATATGTCCATGCAAGAGACATTAAAATGTCCAGTAAAAAAAAAAAAAAAAAAAGGATTTGATCAAGGTGTTTGATTGAGGCATTAACATGTGGAATAGATGCATTAGTAAGGTGATTGCCGCTCAGAGTCTCTGAGACGTACAGGGAGCAGTGCTCCATAGCAGTGACATTTGGCTGGATGGAAACTGCACTGCAGATGTTGAGTATGGAGAAAATATAATTCTCTTCCCTTCTCAAACCCTTTTTTGTGCTATGATTACATAGAGTAAAATGAAAAGTTTCCCCTTTCTATTTTACCTATTAGAATACAGCTAAAGTGACTTTGTGGATAATCTTTCTTTCCACAGCCCTACAGCTATGTGTTAGGACATTTTAGTAATGCATGAAATATATTTAATCACCCAGAAACCCTGATTTGTTTGGAAGATATCACCTGCTAGTCAGTGAAGCTTATATTATAAGCTTTTCATTCAAAAGCGGCTGGAGCCCTCAGAACGGCTGGTGAAGGTATCTGAAGGGGCCTCATGAGAAGCTGCATGAATATGGGGGTGTTAACATCAGGCGTTATCGATGCCAAGGCAGAATTACATTAATATGAGCCACCTTTTTGTATGCAGGTTAACCAACATCAGGGGATAAAGGTCAGAATATGTGTTGTTAAAGGAAAGCTCTGTGTCTACGGCTTATATTTTCTCTCTGGTTTGGTTTCCTGAAAAGAGATCATTCGGGTAAAAACTCTTCATAAAGTTTATGTATTAAATAACCATGAGACATGGCAACAGATTTTGATAGAAATATGAATGTAGTCTTACTCAGATCAGAGAAGTTGATTAGAGTTACAGAATGCAGCTGCTTATTAACTGGGCTCACCTCTCAGGAAGTGGCCTCGAAAAATTGTCAGAGAAGCATTTTATACTCCAGTCTAGCACATCATCACATTGTTACATCATACACGTTTGCAGATGAGGAGACATCCATGGTTTATGGCCATGGCCTTATCACAATATTACACTTTGTTCTCAGCTGAAGGACACCTCTCTCATTCCATTCCCAAATCTTTGCCACGTAACGAATGAAATGATAACTGTATATAGCCAGACCAAGGAACTGGACTAATTAGATAAACTACTGGGGAAAACATCAGTTCTGACACGCAACAGGCAGCTAATACTTGTCAGGACTCATGTCTGTGTGTTTGTGTTTCTGTGTTTGTCTCCCTTCCTCCACCAGGAGGCGCCTGGTTCTGGTCCGCCTCCTCGCACACCTGCTGATGGTTTCCTCGTTAACGGAGCGTTCTTAAGCTGCTGACTGCCACTACCTCGACGCCAGAGTGTTTGCCAGTTTTGGGTGCTCTAGCCAAGCTGAGTTTTGCTGAGTTCTTGTCAACCTGAGTTTTAACATTGTTTTTGTCTTTGCCTCTCGGCAAGAAGTCATCCTGCAAACTGGATTTTTCTGACCTTCTCTCCCTGGAATGATCAACAGAGCCTCAAGCTGAGCTGGGGTTACAAACAGGAGGTTTGGACCCACTTCCCAAGAGATCGTTTGAGCTTCACACTGAGAAAGGGATTCATCTCCACTACGACCCGTTCAAGTACCACAGGAAATCTGGGTAGCAGTCAGCTTTCTCCGTTCACCTACAAACAACCGCATTCTTGGTAACCCTGTTCCGCCCTCCACCGAATCAGACAAACACTGGAACTACAGCATACAGACTGGAGTCAAAGATTCAGCGACAGTGGCGTTGGATGTAGGAGTTTGCCCTGAAATCGAAGGGTTGACGGTTCAAGCCCCGACTCCGACTTTCATTGTCGTTGTGTCCTTGGGCAAGACACTTCACCTGCATTGTCTACTGATGGTGGTCAGAGGGCCCGGTGGCGCCAGTGTACGGCAGCCCGGCTTCTGTCAGTGAGCCCCAGGGCAGCTGTGGCTACAATGTAGCTTGCCACCGTGAGTGTGTGTGTGAATGGGTGAATGAATGTAGTGTAAAGCGCCTTGGTCAAGTCTCCTAACTTGAATAAAGGCGCTATATAAGTACATACCATTTAACTTCTCTGGAAACGTAAGTCAGCAACCAGATCCTCTTCTCCAAGTTCACAAATCAAATTTCCCACTGAGCCTGAACTAACCACTGTGTCTTCCCCTCACTTTTCAGTTCTGGTTGAGCAGTGTTCAGAGCAACACTTCTCTCTGCATTATCTCTTCAATAAAACCTGTTAAACCTTATCTCCTGGTCTCCCTGTTTGGTCTTCTGCATTTGGGTCTGAACTTTAGTAAAATCATGACAATACTAAAGTGTAATAAACTCACACATCATTAATGATAATTGTCCTAACAGTGCAGTTAAGTTTGATAGTTCTTTTAAAACACATATTTTGGTTTTATTATTATTATTGTCATTATTATTATTATTATATTTACTATCAATATTATTATTATTATTATAAAATCCAGAGGAAGGTTTTAATAATTTATCTTTTCAAATGATTAACTAGTTTTTAAAACATGAAAGGATTTGGATTTCAAACCAGTCCTTCCTTAAGATACTCTACTAATGTGTTTATGTGTATTTCTCTCTGAGACCATGACAGTGTGTGATTGCATGCCGGTGTGTGAGTGATGTATCAGCATGCACCACCTGTTCTCATAGTGCTGTGGCGAATGAGCGGTCTGGATCAACCTGAATCCTGTGGAGCTGACACCTGCCAGCCCGTCTGCTTAGCCGTCCTGTCCTACAGTGGATGGCAGCTTCCTGCTCTGATCAGCCACAGGCTAAGTTTAACGCTGAAAGTTTCCCCATCTCTTCCTGGGACTCTAGGTAAAAAAAAAAACCTAAACCAAAGAGACTGTCAAACAGTCACATAAAGAATATTTTGTGATGCTAGGCTTTCTGTTATTGTATCGCAGAAGGCTGCAATACAGGAACATGTCTGTGCGTGTAATCCTGCCTGCACATGGGCATGGATCCTATAGTTGGACTTATTCTGTTCTTTTTTTTTGTACATATATTGTTTCTATATGTTTTGTCTCTCTCTTTATATGCATGTTTGGTGGAAACCATTTTTTGTTTTTGTTTTAAACACTTGTGGAAGATGACATGATCCACCACTCCCATTGTTCATGGCAGACATCAGCTGTTAGCATCCCATTGACTGACCACTTTTTCCTGAGAATTGAGGAGGAAGGGATATATGGTGGAGAAGCTACAGACATGTCATCCTATCCTTTATTATGGGACTTTTGTGATTCTCAACCAAAAAATGAACAAAGTGGCAAGCCTCACACTCCATGCAGTTGTTGCCATTCAAAATTTCTCCACTGTCCTTGATGGGCCCTTGGCTGGTCCTTGGATGGTCCTTGACTGGTCCCGAACAGTTCCTTTTTAAACATCAATATACTTGTGCTTGTACTGCAATATTCCTTCTGTCATGACTTGTGGTCATTAAGATCTAAAGAGAAGCGACATCTCCTAGTCAGACCCTGTAATTCAGTGAAAGGATTGAGTCAGAGGAAAAAAAATATGCAAGAGGCGGTCACTCCAGTGGCTGGAAGTTGGAGGGAATATTGCTGGGAGTTGGAGGGAAGTGGGCTGCCATTTGGCTGGCGTTTGACTGGGAAGGGCCATTTTGAATGGCTGCTACTGTATGATGAGCTTGATGTTATTATGACTGAACGTGGACAGTTTTCAGTGTCTGTGTGTCAGTTGAGCCATAGATGAGGGAAGAAGGGAGAATATTAAAAGGAGCAACTCAGGGCAGTTAAAGCAGCACCAACATTTTTACCTCAGGATATCCTCTTTTAAGTCCCTGTGATCTTCTCGAGATGATAGAGTGGACTGTCATCACTCCCTGTTGGATCTGGTTAGAAGACTACAACTGCAACTTTTTGTGTCACCGACCTGATTGCAGGTTTATGACATGGCACAGGAAACAAAAAAGGGCAAATGAAGTGTCGGAACAAGAAAGGAAGAAAGAATCATAATCACTTAGATAAATGTTTACTTGAGAGGAAAATCTATGTTTCATTAACACCAAACTGTTTTATTTGTTTTTGCTCACCTGATGTTTCACCAAATAAGTTACGCGCCACTACATCAGGCAGTCTGATGGTTGTCAGTTTTACTTGAGCATGGCTGACATGGATATTTACTTACAAAGCCACTGGTCGATCAGATCCTGATTAAATGCTCCCAGTTCAAGAAGTCCAGGAGCTTTGGCCGGATCATGGCCGCTTTCTACGGGGGTAAAGGAAAGGTGAGATGGTGTTCTGTAGGTCAGGCAGGAGCTGCATGGAAATCCGAGCAAGCAGAGGGAACACCAGAGCCTGGAAGGGGGGGCCGCCGTAACCTCCTCTGGACTAAAGCCCCTGTCACACCTTACAGATTTATCCAGCGTATTCCTGGCGTCCCAGAACCTCCTAAAATGCTGGCATACGCTGAACTTTCTATGTATTTTTTTATTTTGGGCGTATGCATACAGTATTCATAACAAGTTCAGAAATTATGTGCAGAGAAACACGTTCAGCGGCCGTCAGGAACACGTCAAATACGTTGATATGGAGATAAGTTCTTGATAAGTTAAGCAGCAGTTGTGCAGAAATTACTCATAGGTTTTGGATAAGCTAGACGCCACGACTTATGAGTAACTTACACTTAATAGGTGTCAACGATCCGATAACTTACCTGTAACTTATGGCCCATGTATCGCCTATGCAGGCATACATTGAGACGTACTTGCCGTATGTCGATGTGTGCCAGCATGTTTCTGCATACTTCAGCATACCCATAACTTATCTAAACGTATATGAATGGCTAATTCGTAAAGGTGTGACAGGGGCATAAGCAACAACAGCCGGAGACAAAATGTGCATCAGAGAAGTCTGCTAGGTAGACAGAGCGCCAGAGAGGGGGAGAGGCGGCTGGATGTTGTCTGCGCTGGAGCTAAGGGAGGACAATGAAAAGTCACTCTAGGCTAAATTAAAAGAGCTTTTTTAAAAGCCACCTACAAACCTGTTAAAAGCGTTCCCCATTTCATCCTCTGACTACAGCATCCATTCTGATAAAAAAAAATTAAAAATTCTTCTCAACACTGATACTTCTTAGGACTGAGAAAACTTTTATTGGCGTTTTGTATACACTTTTGTGCAGCTCTCCTGACATTTACAATTCTTAAAGTGCAGTACTGATCAAATGTAAACATTGTGGGAGAAACAAACACGATTTTATATGGAAGTTTAGGGCATTAAATAGATATGGTGCAATTTGAAGAGTTTTGGTTTGGTGTTATTAGTGTGATGCAGAGTCTGTGACATGATTTATGGTTTTTTTAACAGTTCAGCTCTCCGATGGCGGTGGGGAAGAAGCTGTTTCGGAATCTGCTGAGCCTACATTGGATGCTACAAAGCCTCTTCCAAGAAAGCAGCAAGGCGAACAGTTCAGGGAGAACTTTATATCACACCCATATCTAGTCCTTGACTGGTTTTTGTGATGTAAATTTGCACAACATGTGGATTTTTCAATTTCGCTGTTGCTTTTGCTTCCCTGTTATCACCAAAACCGTGCCGTTAGCCTCACTATAATCTCAACCTCCTCCCTGCTCAGCGCTCCTGAACCACACTTGACATAGGAATAACATTTAAATAATTCGCTCTGGCAGCGAGGCATATGGCTGGTTTGAATGCACCTTTCCCACCGAGCAAAAACTGGTTGAAAAGACATGATTTATGTCCAAACAATGTCTACATTGGTTGAAAACTGAAAAGCCATAATTTTCAGGCCGTTGAAAACTGGCTTTGCAACGTCTTTTCAATGTATATTATTGGACTAAAGTGGGACAAAATCAGACCGATTAAACACAGCCCAATTTTCAACAATGATTTTTGGACTAAATCGAGAGTCTGAGGGACCAACCAGATTTAGCCTAAAAACCAACGTCTAAATGATGTTTGGTGTTTGGCGGTTAGACTTTACTGACTTGCATAAGAGAAACCGTTTGTAGCTAAAAGGTTGCTCTACACTAGTTTACGTTAGATAATTTCCAATTCTACCCACATCTGCAGAAAGCTGGTCCTGATATATCTTTCAGCTGCTTAGAAGGACAGCGCTGTAGCTGTGGGGTATTTGGCTCATGAAGTGCAGTCCATGTTTACAATGCTGCTATTATCCAGCACCCCTCGAAAATGAGTAAGGCAAGGTAACCTTATTTTCAAAGCAAATTTCCAAGGCAAGATAATTGAAAGTGTGTTACATGAGAAAAAAAGAAGGAAAAAAAAATTATTCATTTAGGTTAGCATTAGGACATTTGACTGCTATAGCTGTTACAGTAACAGCCATTCAAAATGACTCTTCCCAGTCAAACGCCAGCTGAATGGCAGCCCACTTCCCTCCAACTCCCAGCAAAATCCCTCCAACTTCCAGCCACTGGAGTGACCCCCTCTTGCATCCTCCCTTTTACTAAAGTACAGGGTCTGACCTATACATTTTAGGTATATCTATACCTAAACGTATTAGTTTCAGGTATAAATAATGATCAATTGATCATTATTAAATGCAAAATACATCCATCCATCCATCTTCTTCTGCTTATCCGGGGTGGGGTCGCGGGGGTAGCAGCTTCAGCCCAGGTGTCCCTCTCCCCAGCCACTTGGGCCAGCTCCTCTTGGGGAATCTCAAGGCACTCCCAGGGCAGCCAAGAAACATAGTCCCTCCAGCGTGTCCCGGGTCTCAACCTGGGCCTCCTCCCGGATGGACATGCCTGGAACACCTCACCAGGTAGGCATCCAGGAGGCATCCTAATCAGATGCCCGAGCCACCTCAACTGGCTCCTCTCGATGTGGAGGATTAGCGTCTCTACTCTGAGTCCTCCCTGGGTAACTCAGCTATTCACCCTATCTCTAAGGGAGAGCCCAGACACACTACGGAGAAAATTAATTTCAGTTGCTTGTATCCGGGATCTCGTTGCTTTTTGGCTCAGCTCTCTCTTCACCACAACAGACCGCTACAGTGCACGCTTCACAGAAGATGCCGCACCAATCCACCTATTGATTCAGTTCAATTCAGTTTATTTATATAGCGCCAATTCACAACACATGTCATCTCAACGCACTTAACAGTTCAACAAGATCATACAGTCAAATTGATTCAAAGTTTTCTATCTAAGGAAAACGAGTTGAATGCATCGACTCATTGACTCAAAGGCAATCCCTCACACTAAGCATGCTTGTAGCGACAGTGGAGAGGAAAACTCCCTTTTAACAGGAAGAAACCTCCAGCAGAACCAGGCTCAGTGTGAGCGGCCATCTGCTGAGGCCGACTGGGGTTCAAGGAGACAGAAGCAGAGATACAAAAAGCAGCTATTAAAGGCGGCCCCGTCCAGGAAACACACAGCCAGGCAGACGAGCTCCAAACCAGCTCCCATGTCACAGGATGAAGAAAGCGCATCCAGCCAGTCACAGTCAGAGAGACAGGACTACACTGAAAAACAGGCCCATCTCCAACATCGTGCACGCTTCACAGAAGATATCACACCAATCCGCCTGTCGATCTCCTGCTCCATCTTCCACTCATTCGTTAACAAGACCCCAAGATATTTAAACTCCTCCACTGGGGGCAGTACATCCTCCACAACCCGGAGAAGACACTCTAACCTTTTCCTGCTCAAGACCATGGTCTCGGATTTGGAGGGACTGATCCTCATCCCGGCCGCTTCGCACTCGACTGCAAACCCCTCGAGTTAGAGTTCTAGATCACGTCCTGATGAAGCCAATAGAACCAAAAAATCTGTGAATAACAGAGACACAATCCTAAGGCCACCAAGACAGATCCCCTCAACTCCTTGGCTGCGCCTAGAAATTCTGTCCATAAAAGTTATGAACAGAATCGATGACAAAGGGCAACCCTGGCGGAGTCCAACCCTCACCGGAAACGAATTTGGCGGACCAGGCTCGCACACCAGTCGTACAGAGACCTAACAGCCCTTATTAAAGGGCCTGGTACTCCATACTCCCCGAGAACCCCCCACAGGACCCCCCGAGGGACACGGTTGAATGCCTTCTCCAGATCCACAAAACACATGTAGACTGGTTGGGAAAACTCCCATGCAACCTCCAGGAACCTGCTGAGGGTATTGAGCTGATCCAGTGTTCCATGGCCAGGACGAAAACCACACTGCTCCTCCTGAATCAGAGATTCGACTATCCGGCGGACCCTCTTTTCCAGAACCCTAGAATAGACCTTACCAGGGAGGCTTAAGAGTGTGTTGGAACACACCCTCCGGTCCCCTTTTTTAAATGGAGGGACCACCACCCCAGTCTGCCAATCCAGTGGAACTGCCCCTGATGTCCACGCAATGTTGCAGAGTCGCATTAACCAACACAGTCCCACAATATCCAGAGCCTTAAGCTACTCAGGGCGAATCTCATCCACCCCTTTGGCCTTGCCACCAAGGAGCTTTTTAACCACCTCAGTGACTTCAGCACCAGAGATGGGAGAACCTGACCTGGAGCCCACAGGCTCTGCTTCCTCAATGGAAAACGTGTTGGTGGGATTAAGGAGGTCTTCGAAGAAATGCAAAATGTATATATATATTTTCTACAATATTGTTATAGTTACTGCTCTAAGTGGGTTGCTTTCTCAGCTGAGGGCATGTGTTAGAGTCTCTATACTCCATTTAAGGAATAATTGATTACTAAACTAGTTGAAGATTATGAAAATAATCGATTAATGAAGCAGGATGCCGACAAGAGAGAAGAGTCTGGCTTGTAAACAGCGCAATCTAGTTTAGGCAGCAACTAGTGATTATTTTGCAAATTGATTAATCTGTCGATAATTTATTTTTTTTGATTGATCGATTAACGATTGGATAGTAAAAGGTTCCTTAAAGAAGACTTTTTATGAAACTAATCAAGGTGAAAGTAAAACGATTCCACTTAAAGAGTTCTGGATAGTGCACATTGATAGAAGAAACATGTTTTTAATCTTAAATGCAAACTGTTAATATATTTTTTTTTACAATCTCCGTATATTGCTACTCAAGGGGTGGTTGACCTGTCACCTAAAGTCATATTTTATAGTCTGTAAACTCCAGTTAATGATTAATCAATTCCTAAATTAATTGATGATTATTTAAATAATCAATTAGTCCAGATTAATCTGAATTATTGTTTCAACCCTTATCTAATTGTTTTTTGTTTATGTCTCCAGTACTATGTTGTGATGGACAGCAGACACAAGACTAAGACTATCGGGTTAATTATATATTTTATAAATTTTTTTTGTTGGTTCAGTTCTACAAGTTATTTGCTCACTATTGGACAGTATTTAATAACCTTCCCTGTTTTCATCTATCCATTGTCAGATCATCTTGTTACTCAACAAAACAAACTCCAAACATACTGAACCTGAATTCATTCCTTTCTGTAAGACTCGTTAAGGTCTCTGGAATATGTATGGAGAACAATTAAAATAAACATCTAATCTGTTATATTTTTAATTCATTTAAACCGTCATTTGGTGGGTAAATAAACTAAAGAAATGCTTTAAGTGGGATTTCAAGCTGTCAAACTGTTGGGATCTGGAGGTCTGTCCACCTTTCTCCAGCAGAGGGCGTCCTAGGTCTCCTGGAGCTGAAGCTGACTACCACACCTGCGGCTCATTTGCTCATCAGGAGACCAGCATTTAAGCAGTGGCAGAGCAACACTCCAGTGCCAGAGTGTTAAGCCAGTTACGGTTAGCAAGCCTGAGCCAACCAACCTGTCTGATTCTCTGACTCCCCTGAAACCTGAACCAGAACCTAACTTGTTTTCGTCCTCTCTGCTTCCTAGGAAGAACCTGACTGAACCCTGGAACGCTGGAAGAGTTTCTCAGCTGAGACCAGCTTGTCTGATCTCAGAAGAACCTTGGAAAGTCAAAGTGTCTGAACCTGCCTGCCCGCTCTCAAGAAGAGAACTGGAAAGTAACTCTGATCTGAACACTGCTAAGTCTGAAGTCAAGCCCTGCCTCTGCCAAGCCCTCTGCCTACCTTCTGCCTCTGGACCCTCCTGGTTCCCTCCCTCTGCTGCTCAGCCAAAATCACTGAACAGGTACAGACCTGCATTAACTCTACTAGCGACTGAATTTGGATCTCAGCTAACCGAACTGTCCCTCTCTGCAGAGAACCCAGTTGTGACAAGTCCTGGATCTGTTTGCCAAACATCAGTACTTTATACTCATTGTGTTTCAATAAACTGTTGAACTTTTCCTCTGAGTCCGTGTGTTCTGCATGTGGGTTAGAAACCTTGGTCCCAACATGACACAAACACCCCTATTATGATCCCAATCATTCCAACAATCATGTTAGCCTCTAATATTCCTCAATTTGCTGACATAACTTTAATGATATTGGGAACCAATGCAGTATGTGGTTTATAAGTAAATGGTGTTTTCTTGTTCTAGTATAAGAATATCATTGAGAGGTAATAACATTGTAGTAACCACGGCTCTTTGAACCCATTTTTGATCCTGTCTTGGGTGCATAACACCTCCCAACAGCTTGGTTTAGAGGTGCTGTGCCTGTTTTTCTATAATGCTGTTGCAGGAGTTGAGGTGGAGCTGCCAGTTGATGTGTGTTGACAGCAGCTGTGGCGATGCAGTAAATTACATTATGAGTGGCATGACAGCTGAAGTGTGGGCAGGGAGAGCCTTTATAGACCGCATCTTTGCAATGGATATGCTGGTAGCAGTGAAGTTTTGGGGCTGTTTGTAGATGTTTCTCTCTTGCTCATCTCATTTTCTGCCAAAATGAAACCGGACAACAAATCTCAGACACCTCAGGGCTCTTCTGTCCCCCACAGCTTAAAAGTTTAGGAGGAGAAATCCCTGTGAGTGGGTCTGGCTCAAATAAATGTCATGACAGATTGAGTGATGTACCTGTGCTCATGTCATGCATCATCCATGGACAAGCAAGATTTAACTGATTTACTGCGTTCAGATGTCCAAGAACCACACCTGCTCAGAGATTAGCTGTCATGACCCCTACCCCCATCCACCCCCCCCCCACTGCATCCCAAGGACAATGAAATATTGCATTGTACTATTTTTGAACAGTACACACAAGAGTTATTCCTGTTTTTCTAAGATAGAGCATGAAATAGTGTAGTTGGCACAAGCTGTATGGACATTTGATTCTTTTTTTTTTCTAATTCTATAACCAACTGATCTATTTTGTAGACATCTGCCACTCAGAACTATTTCACAGTCTGTTTATTTACAAAGAGCTTTAAAGCTTTAAGACAGTTATGATTACACTTTAAATGATATATTTAAACAATTATATTTAAAATTTTTAGAGCTCCTCCTCCAGCAGCATAAGAGACGTCACATAACAGACTAGTATCTTAAAAACAGGAAGTAGATTATCATGACATTTAGAAAACTAAATTAGCAATTAGCAAGATTTCTTGCAGTTTTTCTGTTAACTAAAAAAAAATTTTTTTCAAAAGTGACTCAATGAATTGAAGATTTTTTTTCTTTTGTTTTACCACCCTTAGTGAGCAGGGAGGGCTGCTGCAAGTCCCTCCTACTTCCAAAGCACAGAGTAAGTCAGCCTTATCATGCAGGAATCTCTGCCTGCAATAAGATGAGGGAAAAGAGCAACTATGGTTTGTTTCTTCGTTTAAAATGTGTCACACTACAAGACTTCTAACTTCTTTAGGTTTTCAATTCAATTCAATTCAATTCAGTTTATTTATATAGCGCCAAATTCACAACGTCATCTCAAGGCACTTTACAGTTCAACCAGATCAAACCAGATGAAAGTGCGCATTCAGCGTCTGCTCTGCCGATAATGCAAGCGTAGAAGAAGAAATGTGCTGTTTACCTGTGCAAAGAAAGAAACAACAAAAGAAAAATGTCTGAGGACTTCAGTGTTGAGGAAGAGCATGAGTTATTTGCCGAGCTGAATGCGCACTTTCATCTGGTTTGGTCTGCCGCGGTTTCCGTAGACTCGTGAACTCGCATGCACGCGCTTTTAGGAAATCCTATACACTACTGTTTATGCTCTAAAAACATTCTAAATGACTTCGTTTCGAGTAAATTATGGACGCTACCCACTCAGGACACTTGGAATACATTGGACGAGCAGTATGGAGGAATATTGACACGTTTTTTGTGGACTTTTATGGACCTTTCTGCCTCGGGCGCCATAGACCTCCATTATTTGAATGTCAGCAGACAGCAAGAAGCCTCCCAGATCTCCAGATGCATTTGAGATATCAAAAAAGTACTCCAGAGTGTTGTTCAGCATGGGGGTGAGTAGAAAATGAAGGCTAATCATGTTTTGGGTGTACTATTCCTTTAAGGATGAAAACTATTATTAGTTTTAGTCACATTTTAGTTATGATAATATGCAACAGTATTATTCAGTTTTAACCGACAACAACTCAAAAACATTTTGGTCTAGTTTTAGTCAGTTTCTTGTTGCAAGAAAAAAGTTAACCATTAAGATTTCGAATAACAACCAGAGACTTACAGCTCTAGCCTAGATACTACAATTGCTGGATATAGAATGCTGCTGTGCAGTTCATCATTGCTGTTGGGCAGAAAACTTTGATTATTAGAATTCAAATAAACTTTTTTTGAGAATTGATGCCATACTTTATAAAATAAAAAGTTGTGAAAAAAGCAGATTTGGTTTAACACATTATATTGGTTAATATAGCAGACAGACAAGCTAACAAAATGCACAATAAAGGAATGATTTTAAACATACAAGGTTTCCATTCAAATGAAAACACTTCCTATTAATTATTATAATTCTTACAGATCAATAAAGTCTTAATTACTCCGAAAAAGCAAAGAACCAAAAACATTCTTCTTTCTACTTTGGTAATTTTGGCTTTATTTCTTCAATTCACCCGTTATCGCTGCTCAGGGGTCAACTTGGATTTAAAATTCATGCGAGTCTGATATAAAAAAATTATAAAATCTTAATCTAAATTTTAATCAAATTGATAGATACAAGAACTACAGTATGAGATAAAATTATTCAAAACATATTCAAATATCTATGTGCCTTTTTATCTGGGTCTGCAGAAATAAACAGTATACAATGAAATATTTGCTTTGGATATAATTTAGGGATTCCTTTTGGTAGAAATTGAAGAATATTTAGTGTCACCTCTTGTGAGTTGGATGATAGTAAATCTTTATGATCAGCAATATATAGTTTATGATGATCAGCAACATGTAGATTATTTCGTCACTGTTGATGAAAACAACACTGCATATATAGATAGGTTCTCCTGCATTTGATTCATTCACAGCTTCTCATTCATCCTTAAACTATTTTTTTCAGTAAATGTACACAGTGATGTTAAACCAAATCTTCTGGACTTTTATTCAACTTTGGAATCTGGAAAGTCAGCCAGGGGCTATTTGTTGGACAAATGTGGAAAGCCTCTGCTCTTCTAACCTGAACTACCATTGATAAAACAGAGTTTCATTTCATCATAAAATGGAAATGGAAGGAAAAATCTGCTCTTCTTCACAATAAACATCAATGGCAAAAATATTCTAGAAAGGAAACAAATCAGTCCACTATAAATTTATATAATAATATATGTATTTTTTAATATATTGAATGATCTGGTGAACTGCAAAGTGCCTTGAGATGACATGTTGTGAATTGGGGCTACATAAATAAACTGAATTGAAATAAAAACTCCTTCAGAAGAAAATCCTGAATGTTGGGATCCTCGGGCTTGCCCTCCAGAGGGCGCCGAGGATCCTCTCCTGCTCTGTGTTTTTCCCTTAGGGTTGGAGTTACTGTGGGGATCTGGAGACTACCCTCTGTCTCCAGCAGAGTGCGCCGTGGGTCTTCTGGAGCTGGAACCTTCCTGCACACCTGTTGCTAATCCTCTCATCAGTAGACCTCTCCTTTATAAGCTCCTGCCTGACCTTGCTTCCGGGCCGCAGTGTTGATCTTAGTTGGTTAGCTTCCAGAGTCTCTGTTACAGATTGAATCTTGGTTGTCTCTAGTGTGAGATCAGATTCTAATCCCTCCTTTGTCTGTGTCTCACAGGAAACCTGTCTCTGGTCTGAAGCTCAGGAAGAGCTGCCTCACTGGAAACCAGTCTCAAGCCTGAAGCTCTAGGAGAGCTTAACCTGCTAATCTGCCCTGGTGAGCCAACCTGAAGGTTCCTATGTGGAATCACCCTGAAGAATCCTATGTGGATGTTCCCTGTTGTTCTCTGCAATGAGCTGGAAGCTCAGCCTGAAGAATCCTACGTGGATTTTCCCTGTTGTTCTCTGCAGTGAGCTGGAAGCTCAGATCAGGGTCTGCCATGCTAAGCCTGAAGCTAGATGCTTAGCTTCTTATAAACTCTGCTAACCAACAGTCTCCGGTCCCAGTCAAGACTCTAGTGAACCAGCCCCTGACCCATTCCAGTTCCCGTGCTTTACCGTGTGTTTTTGAACTGTTATTAAACATTTTGAACTTTTTCCCTGCCTCCTCCGTGTGTGTTCTGCATCTTGGGCTTGCCTCCGTTTACCCATCATGTCAGAACACTGCGGCCAAACACAAAGCCCAGCAGATCACCTCCGTCGTTGGATTAAGGAACGGGACGCTCAGATCAATGGACATACACAAACCCTCCGTAAGTTACAGCAGAATCAAACACTCGCTAGCTACTTGGATAATGCTAACGCCACGTCAGCGGCACGTCCTGCTCCGAATTCACTTCCGTCTCCTAGGTCACCTGCAATGACGTCACTTCCCCGTCAAGATAGTAATCCTCCTTTCTGGTCAGAACACAGCCCGTCGTTTTCATCACCCGGTCCTTCTCTGCCTGAGAGATTTTCTGGCAATCCAAGTAAGCTCAAAGGATTTATATTTCAGTGCCGGTTATTTTTTGGTTTTCACGATTCCAGTTTTTCTAATAATAAGGATAGGATAGCTTTTGTTGTTTCTCTTCTGTCTGGTGAAGCCCTTGAATGGGCGGAGACCAAATTTCCACCTAAAACTAGAGAAAACTGTACATTTGAAAAATTCATCCAGGAGTTTGAAAAAACCTTTAGTCAGGTCTCTAAGTTCTCCGTTTCTTCCAATCTTCTGAATACCAAACAGGGTAATAGGTCCGTCGCCGAGTTTTCCTCCGAGTTCCAGGGTAGAGCAGCTGTTTCTGGATGGAACGAGTCTGCGCTCAAGTCCGCTTATCTCATAGCTCTAAATGAATCTATCAGAAACGAACTTTCGTTTTACGTCGAGCCAGCTAACCTTGATGACCTCATTGAATTAGCCATTGGGTTAGACACTGCATCACAAACCAGTTCCAGTTCATCTCCGCGCCAGGTTAGCCTCAGTTCTCATGTTCTAGACCTTCATTTAGCTCCATCCGTTAAAGGACTCAAAATTGGCCCATCAATTTCACATCAAACAGTTAGAGTTCCCCGCCAGCCTGATCAGACACTTGCACCCGCCACCATTGTTTCTAGACCTGTTTCCTCGCCAGATAATTTTGCTCCCTACATCCATGAGTCTGATCTTTGGCATTACTTTTATGGGGATAGAGAGGATATCCTCCCTTTCGAGCCACCACACTCAGCTCCACGCCAGT
Organism: Cyprinodon diabolis; assembly: GCA_030533445.1. Classification (NCBI taxonomy): domain Eukaryota; kingdom Metazoa; phylum Chordata; class Actinopteri; order Cyprinodontiformes; family Cyprinodontidae; genus Cyprinodon; species Cyprinodon diabolis. Next base: position 45,472,030 of record CM060084.1, on the reverse strand, counting down.
CAGATCCTGATCCTGAACCAGCCACTTTCGTTCCTGAACCCGTTCCCATGACCGATTCCCTAGCCACTGATTTTGTAATCCATTCTGGAACTCTTGCTTTTCAACCGGTTAATTTGTCGCCAGATTCAATCAGCGAACCCGTTAGCTTAGCTCCAAGGACCTCTCGGCGTAAAAAGAGGCGTCGCCTTGAGTCAGCTCTGTGCCGTCCAGAGACCCCTGGGTCAGCTCTGTGCCGTCTAGAGACCCCTGGGTCAGCTCTGTGCCGTCTAGAGACCCCTGAGTCAGCTCTGTGCCGTCTAGAGACCCCTGAGTCAGCTCTGTGCCGTCTAGAGACCCCTTAGCCTGCCCTGTGCCGTCCAGAGACCCCGGAGCTTAAGATTAAGAGGGCTTCAGAAACTAGTGTTGGTGATGACATGCCTCCAAGAGTCCCTCAGCAGAGGCCACTAACCGCCAAGAGCCCTCTACAGACGCCTCAAGCCACCTCAGAGACTGAACTCGAGCCTCCATGGGTGTTTTCTCCAGTTCTAGAGGTGGAACCACAGTCGTTGGTCTCTTCAGTTCCAGAGGTGGAACCACAGTCGTTGGTCTCTCCAGTTCCAGAGGTGGAACCACAGTCGGTGGTCCCTCCAGTTCCAGAGGTGGAACCAGAGTCGGTGGTTTCTCCAGTTCCAGAGGCTGAACCACAGTCGGTGGTGTCACCTGTCCCTGAGGTGGAGCCACAGTCGGTGGCCTCCCCAGTTCCTGAGGCTGAACCACAGTCGGTGTTGTCACCTGCTCCTGAGGCGGAACCATAGTCGGTGGTTTCGCATGTTCCTGAGGTGGAGCCACTGTCGGTGGTCTCCCCTGTTCCTGACCCAGAGCCGCAATTGGCGGGCTCCCCTGCTCCAGAGCCGCAATCGGCGGGCTCCCCTGCTCCAGAGCCGCAATCGGCGGGCTCCCCTGCTCCAGAGCCGCAATCGGCGGGCTCCCCAGTTCCAGACCCGGAGCCGCAATCGGCGGGCTCCCCTGTTCCAGACCCGGAGCCGCAATCGGCGGGCTCCCCTGTTCCAGACCCGGAGCCGCAATCGGCGGGCTCCCCTGTTCCAGACCCGGAGCCGCAATCGGCGGGCTCCCCTGTTCCAGTCCGAGAGCTGCTGTCTGTGGTCTCCTCAGAGCCTCCTCCTGAGCCGCAGTCGGCGGTCGCCTCTGAGCCTGTTCCTGAGCTGCCGAGGAGGGGACAGGGTACCCCGTGGGGGTACCTGCTGAAGTTTGGGCGTCATCCTCCTGAGAAGCTGCTTCACCTTCGGCCCCGCGGCAGACCCCCGGAGCGTCATCTTCACCGCCGACCCCGTGGCAGAACCCCAGAGTGTCAGCTTCGCCTCCGACACCGCAGCCGGCCACCTAAGACTCTGCTCCGTTACCGGATCCTCGGCCGGCCTCCAGGACCTCTGCCTTGCCTCCGGCCCGGCGGTGGTTCCCCTAAGACGCTGCTTCGTCCCCAGCCCCGTGGTCGGCCTCCTGAGCATCTGTCCCGCTGCCGGTCCCCCGGCCGGCCACCTGAGACTTTGCCCAAGAAATCGTCTGGGTTTTCTTTTGTTTTCGTCCACCGTAAGTGGATCGTTTTTTGTTCTGGACTTTGTTTTTGTTTTTGCCCTCCTGGCCTGTTTCCTCCATCGCCCACTCTGGGTGGGTTGTTTTTTTGTTTTCTGGACTCTGTTACAGATTGAATCTTGGTTGTTTCTAGTGTGAGATCAGATTCTAATCCCTCCTTTGTCTGTGTCTCACAGGAAACCTGTCTCTGGTCTGAAGCTCTGGATGAGCTGCCTCACTGGAAACCAGTCTCAAGCCTGAAGCTCTAGGAGAGCTTAACCTGCTAATCTGCCCTGGTGAGCCAACCTGAAGGTTCCTATGTGGAATCACCCTGAAGAATCCTATGTGGATGTTCCCTGTTGTTCTCTGCAATGAGCTGGAAGCTCACCCTGAAGAATCCTACGTGGATTTTCCCTGTTGTTCTCTGCAATGAGCTGGAAGCTCAGCCTGAAGAATCCTACGTGGATGTTCCCTGTTGTTCTCTGCAATGAGCTGGAAGCTCACCCTGAAGAATCCTATGTGGATGTTCCCTGTTGTTCTCTGCAATGAGCTGGAAGCTCAGCCTGAAGAATCCTACGTGGATTTTCCCTGTTGTTCTCTGCAATGAGCTGGAAGCTCACCCTGAAGAATCCTATGTGGATGTTCCCTGTTGTTCTCTGCAATGAGCTGGAAGCTCAGCCTGAAGAATCCTACGTGGATTTTCCCTGTTGTTCTCTGCAGTGAGCTGGAAGCTCAGATCAGGGTCTACAATGCTAAGCCTGAAGCTAGATGCTTAGCTTCTTATAAACTCTGCTAACCAACAGTCTCCGGTCCCAGTCAAGACTCTAGTGAACCAGCCCCTGACCCATTCCAGTTCCCGTGCTTTACCGTGTGTTTTTGAACTGTTATTAAACATTTTGAACTTTTTCCCTGCCTCCTCCGTGTGTGTTCTGCATCTTGGGCTTGCCTCCGTTTACCCATCATGACACTGAAATTAATTCATAGATCTAAATACACTGGTAAATAGATCTATGAGGGATAATGCTAAAAGATAAACAGGTATAGATAGGTTGTAAGATATGTTGTTGCCTTTATGTATGTCATCAACAAGGCAGATTGTGATCAGTTACTGATCTTGGAGAATAACACTGATGAACTTCTTACTTAATGTCTAAGTGATCAAACAGTATTTCATACTGCACTGCCCCCCCCGGTTGTATCTTGGCTCAGTGGCCCGGCTCCCGGCTCCACTGGGCTCTGCTCCCTGAATGGCAAACAGGATGGGTGAGAGGGCCTGATCCGTGCCAACCATCTCAAGCTTGTTACTGAGGAACGGTTCTATGGGGGAGCTAGATGACATGGTGCTCAGTGGACCGTTTCCAGGAAAAATAAAGTCCCTCTGCTTTGCTTGTTAAGCCAAGAGTGAGAAAAAAATGACTGTGAAGTCAAAGTCTGGGCAAGTTTTTATGCAAATAAAATTGTTTTATCTTTTGTCTTTTTCAATAATATTATCCAGTGTTTGAGTTATAAACTAACAAAGCCATTATAAATAGAAAACACACCTTTTTTCAAATCAGGACAAAAATGTAATAGTGTAAAACACTAAACCTTCACTGGAAGCAGCAAATCTCTGAAGGAATGATGATGATCTGATTACAAGCAGCTCCACCCACCGATTGAAAACTGGTCTTTTTTTAAAATGATTCTACAGCTAAAACTGTTGCTTCCCATCCATCTTCAAAACCTTTGAAACAGATACAATTTTTCCTCTAAACTTAATCCATCCCTCAGGGAGAAGTGGTCTGCCACTGTGCAGAACCCAGGGAGCACTGAGGGGCAAAGGGCGACGCAGGAGCTCTAACTCGGCTGACCCTCATTGTCAGCTCCACGTCCAATCACTGTTTTAACGGTCGGACTAAATGTCTCTATGGTGGCTGGAAATCTGAGGCAGATGAAAGGTTGGATATGACAATAGACTTAAACAGACTTAGAAAACTTTTAAATTTCATTTTTTACAGTTTTTATGACATTTCCATTTCTTAAAGTGCAGCAGTCATCAAATTTAAACAGAGCAGGAGAAAAGAAAAAACATGGTGCAAAAAAATGCATTGATATTGAAGTATCAGTGTTGAAATGTTTATGAAATAACCAAAGATAAAAGCCTAAAATGGACAAAAAGGACCAGAATGCTTTACACTTTTCACTTTTCCTTATCTTATTTTATTATTATATGTTATTGATACTTACAATCATATTTTTCCCTCCTCTGTAAAGGGTTGCACAATAAAATAATTTCCCACAAGGGATTAATAAAGAAATTCTGATTCTGAAAACCACCCAACAGATAAGGTGATACATGTGTCCTGTGATGTATCACAGTGATGGCATAAATATTAGGGATGGAACGTTTTATGAAAACCATCAGAACCGTTCGGTTCGACTGTCTCGGTTCGGTTCGCGTGTGTTTTGTTCGGTTCATGCGCTGCTCCTTTTTCTCATAGGCGAAGCGTGTACACTCCAGAGCAGAAGGTGGCGGTACTGCGACCAAAGCCAACCACCAGTAGTAAACAAGAAGAAGAAGAAGCGAAGCAGCGTAGCTGGGTGTAGCAGAAAAAAATCAGTTGTTGTGGAGAATTGTGTGGGTATGGCGAGTGGGAAAGAACAGGAGTTGGAAGACGCGCCAGCAGCACTTTATAGGTCTGCTGTATGGGACCACTTTGCATTTAGAGTGATCTACGATGACGGCGGAAAGAAAGTTGTGGATAAAAGTGCAACAGTATGCAAGCATTGTGCAACACGTTTTGTTCATGCTAACAGCAACATGACCAACATGTCATGCTAACCCCGAAATCCAACATACTCCGTCAGCGCTCCGCCCCGCTAAGCTCCAGACCGCCTGCACAAAGCAAAGCCTACAGCCTCCTCTGTTGCTCCCATTCGCTCCGCTCTGAGTTCCTTGGAGATGGTAGAGAGCATGCGCAAGATGATTAAATTCAAAGCAGCAAAACATGTGGAAATGTTCCAGGGTTTCCGCGGCTCATTAAAAATAATTACAATTCATAAATTCTTTTGGATTTTTTCATTAATTTCATTAATTATTATGGGATTTCGGTGTAACAATCAACATATACCGAACCGAAAACCGTGACCACGAAACCGTGAACCGAACCGAACCGTGGATTTTGTGAACCGTTCCACCCCTAATAAATATAATAGAATATAATAGAAAAGCAGCTTTATAACATTGTGCAGTGATGGTCCTTGGGAAAGGTCAACCACCGCCCTAGCCTGTATATGTCTAACAAGTTCAAACTGGAGCCCAGAAACAATCCAGCATCTCAAAGCAGGATACAAGCAAAAAAATAACGATTTGTATCTTCAGTATTTGGATTTGTAACTTCAGTACCAACATAGTTTTAGGAGCAGCCTTATGAGTTTTTCCTTCCATGATAAAAAAAAAAAATGGAAAAAAATAAAATCATATGTAAATGTCCTGTAATGTAAAACCAAATATTTAAAAGGTTTGGAAAATGTGCTAGTTATGCTTTAAATCAAAATCTGAGTCTCAATGTGCTGGCAGCATTCATTCAGTGTGCATAACGGAAGTACTGGTCGAGCACAACAAAGAAAGATCATTAAAGAAGTCTCTGCAGAATGTCAGGCGGGTTAAAGAGGGCACCACCAGAGAATAGGAAAGTATTTAACCAACAATGTGACCCTGCTCTGTTAGCCATAAGGTTTTCTAAGGAGTCAGAGTTGTAACCTGTCAGGGGATAGGGACCTGCTGGGTAAGCATCTGGCTCAGTGACAAACATTTTAACCAAACACACAGGAAGTGACTGCTGGTGGAGGACAGTCCAGATGCTCTCCCGTCATTTCTTGTCCACGGCAGTAAAGTCGCCGGCCTCTGACTGCTGGAGCAGATGGGGAGATGATTCCCCAGATCACCTCCTGACGCTCTGCTGTGTACTCACTTACCCTGCAGGCACCTCTGACTTTATTAGCATACAATTACCAAGGATGATTACTTCAACCTTTTCTGTAAAAAGACTCATCTCATGCCAGGTTAAAGCTGTTGCTTTTTTTCCCCTCAAAACAGTAATTTCCAACAAAGTGGCAAAGACTTTAGAAATCTTAGAAAGACTTGCAAAGTTAAGGCTTAATAATAAACACCAAACTTCCCTCTGTGTGAAGCATGTGTCTATTCTATTCTATTCTATTCTACTCTACTCTATTTGGGATTAAATGAGCAAAACCAAACATTTGCTTTAACTCAATACCAGTACTGAGGACAGGAAAATGTCCTCATGATTAATCATTATGTCCATAAGGACTGAGAACATAACTAGACAGTATATACGAACCACTGAATGATGTTTTTTTCAGCCAGGAGTAGCCTGTCAACAAACTTCATGCCACTGAGACTTACTGGTTTGTTTTGGACCCTGACCAAGGGTCATTGAACTCAAGGTCTCCAGCTGACGGATGGACATTTCCTTAGAATTTGTCATGTGAGGTGAATTGACAGTTTCATCAATTAAAGCAATCTGTTAATGTCCCAAAGCACCAAAGCAATCCAACAGCATCATGCTACTTCCTGTTCTCTGCATGATGATGATGATGATGATGATATGTGCTGGAACAGGCATGGTTAGTGAGAGGTCCTTTTGAACTACTTCATTCTGTTTTACAATATTCAAAAACAATAAGGTGATAGCTTCAGTGGTACTGAGATAGGATCAGTTTTCACCTGCTAAATTTTTTTTTTTCACAACAAATTTTAAACAAATCCTCTAATTTTACAGATGAATTTAACAGTTTTTCTTCAGTTCTAAATCAAATTTTATAGAAAACAGTAGTTTTAACTTAAATTAAGTCAAAAATCTGTAAAATTCCTAAATCATAAATGTATATTGACATCATAAGAAATAGAATTTCAATTGAACCTAATTGAAAAGAAATTTCACTTCATGCAGCTCTCTTAATATATTTGAATCCCTTGCCCTGTTTTTATTTCATGCTTTTCTGGGCCCCCATGAAAACATGCTGCCCCCTCCTGGCCCCCTGGTAAATTTGGTCTAGATCCGCCACTGTTCCTCCCCTTCACTAGACATGGATATACTTTAGTATATTCTGCTGTAAAATTACTTCTATATTTCCGTTTTTTACTTGAGGATTGAATCTCTGCCATTTCCCAGGATGCACAGCTTTGAGTGGTAACGGGGTGACTGCCAGAGTGTAATGCAAAACTTTTCTGACTGATTCAATCAGCTCTCTGATCAACCAGTCACCTGGAACGCTGGTTGAACAGAGCATCACTTTGGACAGACACACTGCAGAGGTTTCACCAGCAACCTCCTCCTCACACCCCGATCTCTCTTGTTGTCTGCGCAGTCGAAGTAGTTCTAATCCACACATGATGCACAAATTATTATACTGCACACTCTCACTCACATCAAAAAACACCAGCTCGCAGAGTCTAAAATCTGGGATAATTTATCCGACATCCGTGAACGACTATATCTATATCAGGGAGATTCCCGGACCTTCCGGAAGACCTGGGATGTCAAGATCCCTGTAAACCTGATACATTCATAGGTTAGTGCATGTTCACGGAAACTGCAGATCTGCAATCATTCCATATAAGTTTTTGACTTCCACGATTGGTCAGGCAGTGTTCAATCAGTGAAATGGCATTGAAGATGAAGAAGAGACACTGTACCAGTTTGGAGATTGAAGTTCTGCAGACTAAGAGCAGAGCAGTAAAAACCATGCAGTCAAATAAAAGAGCTAGAAATGCTGTGGTTTCACTGTTACTCATACTCATCGTCTTCCGCTTTGTCTGGGACTGGTTCATGGAGGTACCGGTCTCAGCAGAGCCTGCCTGACTTCCCTCTCCATAGACTACCTCAGGCTTCCCCAGCTCTGCTTGGGGAAGCCTGAGTTGCTCCCAGGCCAGCAGATAGACATACAGTAGCAGCCATTCAAAACAGCCCTTCCCTGTTAAAAGCCAGCCTAATGGCATAGAAATCCCCTCCAACTTCCAACCACGCTTCTCTTTAAATCTTAATGTTCACAAATCATGACAGAAAGTATATTTTAGATGTTTAAAAAGGAATGGAAAGGAAAAAGAAAAAGGGACTATCCAAGGACCCATTAAGGAAAGTAGGGATATGTTGAATTCCTACTACTGTAGTCCCCTCCGCCTGTCCTAGGTCATAACCTGGGCCCCTCTCCCCGAGGGAGGCATCCAGGGAGCATCCATTAAAGACGTCCCTGCCATCTTTGCTGACTCCCCTCGATGTGGAAGAGAAGCGGGTCAAGCTTCTCCCCCTATTGCTCAGGAAGTTAACCTGTAGAGAAACACCATTTCAGCTGCTTGCATCCAGGATCTTGTTTTTTTGGGTCATGATTCAGATCACCATTTCAGAACCATGGTGGACTTTGGAGGAGCCGATTGTCTACCACTTCACACTCGGCTTCAAACCGCTCCAGTGACTGCTGTAGGTCTTGGCAAGAGGGAGCCAGTAGAACCACGTCATTTGCAAAAAGCAGGGACTAGATCCCCTGGTCTCTGAACCAGACCCTTCCAGCCCTTGGCTGCCCCAGGAAATCCTGTCCTTAAAGGTTCTGAATATGATCCATGGCAGAGGGCAGACCTGGCAGAATCCAACAGGCACCGCAGGAGCAACACTTACACTGATAAAAAAATATAATTTTTCTGTTCCAGATGTCATTTTAAAAGTAGCTTAGTCTCACATAGAGTTACTGATGGTTCTTCCATTGATTAAATGAAACCAGAGTCCCCTGGATACCAACATGCCAGCTGCGGGTGTAGTGACCCATAGCTCTGTCACCAGCCAATAATTATAATTATAAGTCTTTTATAATTGCAGAGCTGCATAGTATGATGTAGCCTAAAACAAAGGACAGTTGCTTCTAAGTAGCAGCCATTCAAAATGGCCCTCATATTTTTTACTCTCCCCTTTTACCGAATTACAGGGTCTGACCAGGAGATGACGCTTCTCTTTAGATATTAATGTCCACAAATCATGACAGAAAGAATATTTTAGATGTTTATAAAGGAACTGTAGGTGACGAGCCAAGGACCAGCCAACTACCAGCCAAGGGTCAGTCAAGAAAAGTGGGGAAATTTTGAATTGCTACCACTGTAAGTAACAATAAATGTGGTAATATAATGAAAAACTGGCTTTGGATAAAAGCTTACTCCTATATCAATCTGGAGCAAGTGGGAAAATGACTTCCTTTCTGAGAGAAGATTAGAAACAGGAGAAAAATGGCAAATGAGACATTTTCTCCTGAATCAGTCATATGAACGATTTAAGAATGAATCTGTTCCTAAGAACAGTTCTTGCATGAAGCCTATTGGTTTTAGCTGTGGTTAACGCTTCTAGGCTTTAGCAATAAGTATTTCACCCTTATCCAAAGTGAAAAACATCAACAACTTTTTCTCTTATTCCTTTCTCAATTTCTTACATTGAGATGATGAGTTACAGTTGGAAGTTTTTTTTTACCTATTTCCTCCAGGCAGATACAGTGTTATATCAGTGATTCCTATATCCTCCAGGTCTGGTTAGCCTTCACGAGTTAGCATGATATCATTGTGTTTTTTAATTTTTTTACTCAGGCTGTTTTCCTGTGATAGAAAATCTGTCTGATGTGATGACATAAAAGTTTGACTAAAAAAAACTAAACCAGGAGTAATCTGAGATAAATATATATATTTTCTCAGAACTGCATTTACTCCTGAAAAAATTAAAACCAAACTCATCCAGTGACGAGAGACTAATATTCTGAAACCAAACCCGACTGCTGTACTTTAACTTCCTGTGATTTGGTGATGCAGTCCTTTCAGCAGAGTCCGACGACCCACATTTCAGATTCAACTGTATTATTCTTCCACACAGTCCTAAGTCATGAGTAGAAAAACTAATTAGCATATTGAAAGCAGAAGGTGGGGGTGTGTGTGGGGGGAGGGGGGGGGTTGGGTTGAAACCCTTTGACTCATGAGTCACTTTCAAAGTTTTCGGGAGTGTCAGGGACACACTCCTTCTCTCACTTCATTATATAACCTAAACTTAACAAGTTTGCCTCTCATTTAAGGACAACATCCCATAATGATGCGGAAACTACATGCTGAGGCTGAGATGCTATACTGTTAAAGAGTAAGCATGGGTCCTCTTCTTTTCCACTTCTGGGAAATTCTTCAGGTAGTTTGATGATATTGATAGTAAAGGTTTACACTGTAGTCTACGTTAGATGTCCTCTACATAGTCAAAGGTGTAGACAGATATACAGGACAGCTATTAAATGATAGAAATCATTTAATCAAATTCAATACATGTTAAAAAAGTTTTTACAGTGGAAAAAAACTGATGATTTATATTTCATGTTCTTTATTAATGTTCTTTATTCTGATGTCAAATTCTAGTGAAAACTTAGTCAAAATCTTAATTAAGTAAACGAAAATGTGAGTAACATAAAAAAATCAAACATGTTATTTTAAATTCTGGAGGTATCAAACACATACTATGAAGGACTTTGGCAGAATTTAAATGAGTGATTTAAATGTAGATTAATCTGGATTAATTCCAAGATTACAGTGAGATTAATCTAGATTAAAGATTATTTTTAATCCATGCCTGCCACTAAAAAAATATATATATATATATATATATATATTTTCAACTTAATAAATAAATTTATTTCTTTCCAAATGTCAAATAATTTAATCCTTACAAGAATTAGTAAATAGCAGATCCTTTCTGACTGATTTTAAATGTTTCTCTTTATACTACAGCCATCACTAAAGCATCCGTTTTTAAATATGAAGAAGGAGATGGCTCTAAATTGAATAAGAATGAAGAATAGCCATAAATATTTTCTGAATTTTGACAACATTCATGCATTTTCAAATATTTCAAACAATCTGCTTTTCCTTGATCTCAGTCCTTTAAAGGCTATAGCTACATGTTTAACCCCTCCCTGTCAGTAGGTGGCGCCCTTGCCTGCCATTGTTCCGTGAGGTCAGCTAGCCAATTTCCAACAATGACCAAATGTTAGCATTACCAAACATTTATTCAGAAGTGAAATAGAGGGAGGAGTGATGACAGCAAAGCGCTAATGCTAGCACCATCCAGGACTGACGTAAATCAAGGACGAGGACCAAAAACATGCTTGTTGGAGGGGGCGCTCTGCACCAATGGCTTTGTAGGGGATCTGCAGTTAAAGCCTTTTGAATCAACTACCACTACTACAGAGCAAATAGCCTAATGCCAATCTGTAATTGAACTGATATCAATTCATCTTATTTGAACATATTTTGGTGATTCTTTTTCTGCAGAGAATTTTTTCTACAATTCATCCTCTGTCTGACATTAACTCTACCTTTACTCACTAAGGAAAAAGGAAATAAGACTAAAAACCAGCTGCAACTAAACAGTCAATATTGTGAATTCTTCTTCAACAAGTTGGCAAAATCCCACCCCACTGAGAAGCTGATTGATCAAATAACTAGGTTAAAACAAATTAATTCTGCCTAAACTTTCTAGTGTAAAGCTCATTATATGCCACCGATATTTGCGGTTTTCCGAGTGTGTTTTAGCTGCAGGGACGAACTTCCATAGACAGATGGCTCCCTATTACAGCAGACACAGATCAGGCGGGATGAAACGGTTCCTCTCAGGGCGATCCTCATCAGAGCAACCCTGGGAACATTGGTCCGTATGTTTCTCTATGCGGTGGCCTTGGAGGTCCTGTTGCTCCAGAGGATGATGACGATGCCTGCTTGTTCCAGTAAATTAACTAAATCCTTAATCCTTCTCTTGCTCCCCATTTCATTGCCCCTTTTTTCATCTTGTCTCGTTTCAATAGGAGCCATTCAGGATGGCCCTCCCCAAACGCAAGCCAACTTCCAGCCAATGGAGTAACGCCGTATTTCTCCTGTGTGTGCATATTTTTTTACTCTGACTCCATCCTTTCACTGAATTACAGAGTCTGACCGGAAGATGGCGCTTCTCTTTAGATCTTAAGGTCCACAAATCATGTTGGGGGAATATTTTAGTACAAAGATTGGTGTTTAAAAAGGAAATGTAGGGCATGCTTTGGTGGCGCAGTGCTAGGCGCACATGACCCATGTATGGAGGCCTTAGTCCTCGATCTGGGTTCACATCTGACCTGTGGTCCTTTGCTGCATGTCTCTTCTTCTTTCTCACACCCCCTTTCCTGTCAGCCTACTGTAAATAAAAATGAGCAACTAGTGTTATAAAAACTAAGACAAAAAAAAAGAAATTGTAGGGGACCAACCATTGTCCTGTTTCTTCTCCCTCTCATTGTTTTTTTGCCGCCTGTTCTTTTCTCTGATTGTGTGTTCTGCTCTCTCTGTTTAGACATGGCCCTGCTGTAAAGACTCTTCCTGGCTGGCTACTGCACACTGAATTATAAAATAAAACTGCTGTATCACCCTAAAACCAACTTTTTATCACTTCCGAAAAGTAATGCTCGGTCAACCCACTGCCTTAAATCTTTCCTGCCTGGTCTCTGTTTCCCTCTTAAAAAACAATTGTTTTCTAGTGGTGGCATTTAAAGAGACTTAATTATACCTCGGTTGTAGAGTAACGAGCTAACGTAGAAATTATTGCAGCAGTTCAGTCTCTAGGGAGACATGATTTACTGCAGAGGAGCTTGTTTTAGGGAGGAGACTGATGCAAGAGACGATGGGGTGAGCATCATTTCTAAATGATGTTCTGCTTAAGGGCCAAAACTTCCTGAGCAGGAATTCACTTTCTGGCTCCGAGTGGGACAGATAATTCAATACTGTTTCTTCAATTGAAGTTTTAGCAGTGCTATTAAAATACAAAACAATGTCATGTTCTTTTCTGGTAGTGGGGTTCATTTTTTGTAGCGAGTCATTTTATATTCACTGTTAATTCTGAATGCATTCAGGAAGGACAGCCATTCTTTATTTATCAGACATCAGGAGGAGGAGCCTATGATCATTTTCTGTGTAGAAAATGAAGAATGCCTTCAAAACAATTATCATTAAACTGGAGTGATTAATAAGTTGCTTTATTATATTCATGTACATAAAATCTAACCTCATCGATCTCATTTATGAAACATCACTTCTGATCAGTCTCATTAAAATCAGTACCAAACAAAATCAATCCTTCACTCAATTCTGAAGGAAGCATAAATTGCTGCATAATATAATAGGAAAGTTTTATTGTCAGTATGTCAATATTAACTCTTCTGTTAAAGTAATAAATCAGTTCATGTCATTTATACATGATTATTTAGTAATTACACCAAAATATGGTTTGTTTGTTTACTCTATAATGGGACAGCAGTTCATATTAACATGAGTCCATTAGACTGCCATGGAAATATATCAGATCTAGCCACACGGGTTGATTCTCCTTAACAAAAATAATATGCAATGATTTTACCGTATTAGAAATTTAACTCGACTCAATGTTTTACTCTCATGAAATGACTGTGATTTTTTATCCAGAGTACTTTTATAGAACTGCTTGTAGTGTCTCTCTTATTGGCTGTAATGTGGTTCTTGTAATCAGACAGTTATTCATATAATGAAGAATTTTGGTACTTTGATATAATACTAAAGCTTCAAATTATTGCTGGAGGACATAGGGACCCCTTTTCACCATTCTGCTTCATTCTATCTGTCTTCTCCCATTCTGTAGTATTTGTTAGCTCTGTTAGGAATCCAGTGTGTGTGGGTTGTGTTTGTTTTTTGTGTTCTTGCGCCCTGTTATCGTTGGTCCTCCCACACACCTGCGGCTGGTTGTGATCATTACTGAGGACTCTTAAGCGATGGACTACTACTACCTCGTCGCCAGAGTGTTTGCCAGTTTTGGGTACTCTAGCCAAGCTGAGTTTAGCTGAGTCTAAATGAGTCTTTGTCTCTCTGAGTTCTAACCTTGTTTTTGTCTTAGCCTTTTCGGCAGGAAGTCATCCTGCAAACTGGATTTTTGGCCTTCTCCCCCTGGAAGGATTGTTTTTAGCTTCACACTGAGCAGGGGATTTATCTCCACACATCCCGTTTAAGTTCTCCTGGAAATTGAAGTGGCAGTCCGCTCCATTGCTCCTCAAGGAACCAACCAAAACAAAAACCTGTCCACCCTCCAACGAGCCCCCCAATCTCTGGATATACCCACACCGATTGGATTCTGGGAAGAGAACCTTTTTCTGCTAACGTAAGTCCCGTTCATCTCTGATTTTTGCAAGACGTTGTTCAAAGTTCCCACGGACCCTGAACTAATCTCTGAACTTCCCCTCTCACTTCCAGTTCCGGTTCACCAGCTCTATGAGTTACCCTGGATCAACCTTATTGATTATTTTAATAAACCTGTTAAACTTTTACTCTGGTTTTCTGAGTGGTTTCCTGCATGTGGGTCAGATCTCTTAAAAACACCATGACAAGCTCAATCTCTAACGCTATGCTCTCTCTGGTTTGTCTCATTATAGTAGCTTCTCCTGGTGTGTTCAGGTTTGGCTGTGATTCCATCCTGGATAGAAATATCAGCTGTGCTGCTGCCATCAATACCTTTGTTTATAGATGTTGGAGCTTGCCCCGTTTTTCAGTGTTTAGTCATGTTTCTCTGATTGTGACTAACTGGGTGTGCTCTCTTTCATTAGTTTCCTCTCCACTGTCACAATCAGCTGTTTTTTCTTAGAAAAGTAAAGTATCTTGATATAACTTGATGTGACACGGGGCTAAATAATAGCCTAGTAAACTAGCCCCACCCTCCTTTAAAAAAGGAAGCAGGGAAAGCAGAATAAAGCATTAGCTTCGCTACATGCAGTTAGCCAAAACTTGTAGCTAAATGATTATAAAACCCTGTCAATTAGCAGCACTTTATAACAGACCACTGTGACGTCAGCCCGGGAGGTGATGTGCAAATAAAGTTGCTTTCAGCTCTGGGTACAAGAGAGCTGCGCCCCAGAATGGTCGTATCTGTTGCATTGCAGAGGAGCTACTCCGCATGGACGACTTTTAACCAGAGTCTATGGGCAAAGATTTCGCCTATAGACAATTTGCGGAAATACATCACAGATCTGAAGACGAATGAAACAGCTTTATTCCTCCTTAAAGATTAAAAGTCTATCTTGCACATCAAAAAATATATTTCAATTTCATAATTACATTTTTATCTGTTTTTAATGTCTTAATCAAGCTCAGTGAGTGAGGGGGGCGGCACCCTTGCGCCCTCTTTTGGCCAGCTGCCACTGGTCTAACTTACCTACCAGTAAAAGGCACACTAACGCTTGGCCAGTTTCTGTGCCATTTGCCTGGCCAGCTAATGCTGTTGCTAACCATAGCAAATATTTACCTGACCTGCCTCTAAGTCAGCACAGACGCTTGATAGCTTGACCTAATTTTACCCTATTTTTGCTTCCTTTTTTTTTTATCTTGAAATGTAGCACCGAGAACAAGCAATTTCTCAACTATATCACTGAGTTACTAGGAGCTATCACTGCAAGAACTCCATCTGACATCATTTCTTCCTCTTTCTACTTCTCCAGAATCCTTTCATGTCGAAGCCAGTCACTTACCATTAGTAAATATTACATATTTTCAACCCATACAAATTTTTGGAACAATTATTTAAATACTGTCCATACTTTTAAGCAAAATCAACTAACAACTATTTTGCAAATGGATTAATTTGTTGATTCTTTTTTCGATTAATGGATTAATAATAATTTAGATCTCTGTTGGATAATGTTTCCCATCCGATGCATGAAGCTGTTGCTGAACTGGAGAGCTCCTTCTGCTGGGTCTCTGTGTTGGGTGCTTGTGACTAACCTTTCTCCTTAGGGGGTGTTTAGCAGGATGAGCTCCCAGCTGATGCCACTTTGCTGCAATCAGGAGGCAGTATTTAGAGGAGTGGATTTCCTAGGACGGACGCCAGTTGGTTAACTTCCACACCGTGGTAAATTACCCCCTTGCACCTCTCATCTTGATATTGTTGGTGTGTTCTTACCTTCCTTGCCCTTCTCTTTTCCAGTTACATTGGTTCCGAGTCCTTCTCCCTCTCTGCCTCCTGGATCCATTCAAAGAGCTCACCTGCCTGTCCACCCATCAGAGAAAGAGAGGGGATTCACTGCCTCCCGATTGGATTCCCACTCTACCTGAACTACTCATGTCCTCCTTTCACATCAAAGATTCCTCCTGAAGTCGCATTACTCATTGCCTGATAAACCAAATTAAAATTGAGATTAAATGTGTAATTTAGTCTGGCCCCGATGAATGAGAGATCAGAAGATTGTTGATGAGAACAACCCGTCGTTTTTCAAACCATATCTGTGCATATTGGCAAACTCGTCTGACCAATGAGGGCAACTGACTGTGACGTAGGAAGCGCGACAGGAAGCTGGTGGGGGAGTGTAAACAAACAGCCTGTCGGTAAAACGGCGAATACGTCCTTCATAAAAATGAATGAGCGTAGAGCCTCTTCCTGCTCACGTTTCAACAAAAACTCCAAGTCTAATCCTTCCAAAACTGATTCCAAAGCTAAGTCAAAAATCGCCATCAGAGACAGCGGTCCTTCACACACAGCTATGCTGAGAGAGGGCCGCTGTAGATGGGTTGCGGTTAGCCTCGGAGGTCCGCTGGTTGCTGCGGTCCTCTTAACTTCGGAAATTGTACTCATTAAATCAGTTAATTGACCATATAGTGACGCTTTAAAGTATAATATTCTTGCCTCAAATTATTTTAAAATGCACTTATTGAACAGCAGCAACAGAAAAGAGAACTTTTAACTTTCAAAGGAGCGCTCCATTGAAAGCTGCTGCTGCTGCAGTGCATGCTACTGTTGAATAGTTGTTGCCATCTTCCTTGTTGTGCTTTCTCCAGCGTCACGCTGCCTTGTTGTCACGCCCTCAAAACTCTGCCGCTTTGCATCCAAAAATTCAAGACACATCTTTACAGTACGTTGTGATTGGCCCGCCAGTTCTAAGGTCTGGGGCATTGATCGAGGCTAGCTAGACCAAACTCGCAGGCAAAAATTATATTGGCCGCTGACGCATGGGGCTAGTTTTCTAGGCTACATTACTCACTGAGTCTCTTCCCCCAGAACGATCCAATCTTAGCCTCCCTGGAGTGCCCGTTTTTAGGATTACCAAAATCTGTTTCTTCAAAGAAAATATAACTCTGAAATGACTTACTTTTATCTGAATGTGATTGTTCCTGCTCTAGAGTTGATCCTTCAGTGACAGACTGCTGCACCCTAAATGCACCAGGGAGCGTTATCACAGATCCTTCCTCCCAGCAGCTGGAAGACTCTATAACCATCACTGTTCCCAACAACCTCAATAAGTTGTTCCAGTCATGCTGATTTTGCACATTTTCTACCTTAGTCAGTTAAATAACCTGCTGCTGTCTTTTGCACATCTCTAATGTTGCTGCTATTTCCAAATATCCATTACTGTAAAAGATGTCCATAGCTGTATATTGTTTTTTTATTCTCCAGCTGCACATTTGTTTTATTGTTAAAACACTTTACAGCACCGTATTTTTGTTTTTTATCTTTTAACTCTTCACTGGTATGTTATTCTTCTACATTTTTCAAAGGTCCACATTTGTGTGACCATTTTTCTACAATCTAAAAACAGCAGAATTTCCTTATTGTGGGAGAATAAAGGAATTTCTGTTCTATTTTAATCGGATAGCCAAAGGATCCTGCAAGAGGATTTTATACAGAATAAAACCAGATGAAACTAAAACTTTTCCACCTGAGGAGTTGTGGGTAGAACATGTGGACAGTTTTTTTAATCTCAAATGTAAAATATTTATATATATAATTTCTTGGTACATTTACTGGTATAAATGGGTTTCTCTGTCAGCTAAGGCATGTTTTAGAGCCTCTACACTCCAGTTAACTATTAATAGATTGCTAAATTAGTTGCTGGTTATTTCACAATTAATTTAATTAAAGTAAAACAAAGTCACACTGTAATGATTATTAGCGTTTATACATTTCTTTCATTAGTATTTTCACAATTTTAAAGTGGTTTCCTTATAAGAACTTGAATTATTACTCTCAAGCATTATGTTAATATGTTTTAACGTAAATATAGGACATTTTAGGATCCAAATAAATTAGGAAAAATCCATAATTTGCTGTAAAAAGGTGTAAACAGCTTGGTAGAACACACACTACAATTTTTAAAGGTTATTGATATGCAGTAGAGTGAGCTGACATTTACTGGCTACTCTCATAATAACAGCTCTTCCCTAGCCTTTTACCCAGCCTATTATGTAAAACAAGAGGAGATTCCAGCCAGAAAACATGCTTGGTCATGCTCAGCCTAATAACCTCTCAGGAAATTCAGGCTTCATTTCTATTCTAACAGCTAACCTATCTTATTCTGTCAACCTTTTCCCATTTCTAACCTTTCAGAGCCAAAGAATCTCCCCCCTTCGGCCTTACACTGGTGCAATCAGGGCGTCCTACACTGCAATCCTCGGAAGGAAATGTCTGAGCTGGCTTGATTGGCAGAGGCTGTGACCACTGGTCATATTCCTCCAAAACAAGCACATCCAGTCTTAAAATACTGCAGCATGATGCAGTGTTATTCACAGCTTCCACTTGGATGGGAAGTAGCTCTGAATGGACCTTTAGGAAGTCTTGTAAATATCTATCATCTCTCACCCGGTTAGGGATGGATCATGAGCAGGAGCTTTGCATATCATGATGCCTGATGCCTCCATTGAAGATAGGGAGGTAGAAACACCTGTGGGGTGGTTGGAAGGCAATGTTCAGACCTCAACTAACTGAACTCTGCAGCATAAAAACTCTCATTTTCCTCAGTGCCTAGCGTTAGCGCTGCATTCCTGCAGAGGGTCCACTTTAACTGATGTTAAGGAAAGTAAAGATTGGCTTGATGTGGCAGATTAGCAACTCATGAATTCACTGAGAGCAGTCATGGAGTCTTATACTATTCACTGTGAATGCAGACCTTTACATAAATGTTAGAGGTCTCTGGGCCCAGATCCCCGTTCTCCTATCAGTGGAGATAAATAACAACAGTTTGAATCCAATATTAACTATTAAATAACAAATCTTTATATAACAGTTTTTTTTTTTCTTAAAGTTTGAGGTAAACTATGTACTATTCAGGTAAAAACACATGACTCCGTTAACCATGCATTGGAAAAACGATCTAGATCTTAATTTGAGTAGGTAAATGAGATAGTTTGCCAATGGAATGAGTATTTTTACTCTTAGAATAAGATAAATAGATAATATGCCCTCGAAACAAAACAATGTAATTGTATTTTTCTTATTTTAAATGTTAATCGTCTCGTTCCATTGGCAAAATGTCTCACTTTCCTCCTCAATTCAAGAAAAAATGCACTTATTTTAGGAAAAAATTACTTATGTAGATTTAAATTTTTTTGCAGTGTGCTTTGTTGGTCACAAACACATTGTGCCAAATGAGCTCAATCCTTGTTTCCTTGCTAAACATTGAGGCTCATAATTAAGGTACAATTTACTGATGAACACCTGAATTTTATCAAGCATATAAAGGTTTCAAACTCCCCACTGATTGTGACCTTCTCACCTGGACTGCATCAGCCGCAGCAGCAGCAGCCACATAAATTGGAACTGCTCAGTCCCTGTGTTCCTTTGCACCTGAAGCGTCAATATTTGGCAGTAAATATCCCAAGATTAAAAATATATATTTTTCTGTTAGATTTTAAATTCTACATAAAATGAAAATAAGTTTTGATAGGTTTTCTGTAAAACTTGTTTGCTTGTAGCTGTGTGGTTCGTGTCCAATTGATCTAAAAACAATAACTGCTCATTAAACGTACACAAAGAAATAAGCTGTGCGTGTTTATGGTGGAAATTTTAAGGTGAGACAGAGGAGGAAGCAATTAAATGAACATTAAAACATAAATAGCTCTTGTTTCAGTGTTCTATCTCTGCATCCGACGTCATGTAGGGGCAACGGTGGCGTCGGATGCAGGAGTTTGCCCTGCAACCTGTGAACCCAAAACCAGAGGGTTGTGTCAGGGTCATTGTGTTTTGGAGCAAGACACTTCACCCGCATTGTCTACCTCTGGTGGGCAGAGGGCCCCTGTGAGTGGCAGCCTGGCTTCTGTCAGGGAGCCCCAGGGCTGCAGTGGCTCCAGTGTAACTTGCCACCATCAGCATGTGTGTGAATGACTGAATGAGGTCTAGATAATAAAGGAAAAGTCCCGTCATATTTAGAATTCGAACTTCTGGAAGTACTTTAAATATGAAAGTATTACATACTGTTCAATAAATGAAAGTGTTTTTTATTAAGAGTAATTTTCATTTGAATGTGCTTTATTGGGGAAATCCATGTTTGTCAAAGAACACTACTGCCACCTACTGGTTTGTGACGTCACGGTGCGGTATCGGCTGTTGATCAAGTCCCAGTGCTGGATCTGGTGTTTGTCACAACGCGCTATTATCCAAGTCATCTTGAAAACATTCTTCTTCCAAATGTTGATGTGTATTTTCTATCCAGCTGCCATGCATTGTCAGTTTCACTATAGCTCTGGTGAATTTTAATGGTGAAGTCCTCTGGAAATCTTCAATAATTGTTGTTGATTGCAGATGTGTCTAGTAGTTCCCATTGACTTTGCTTGTAAAGCGGGGAGAATGGCGCTAGGCTTACCGCACTGTGACGTCACGGCTGGAAGATGGCAGGAGGGAGGGGTTACTATTTTGGGGCGAAAAATGGCCGCTCCCGCTTCATTAAATCCCCGCAAACATATTAGTTTTATGTATAGATAATGATTAATCGAATCTTCCTTGCTGAATGGACTTTTCCTTTAAATACAAAGCCGTTTGAAGTAACAGAACAGTGAATGTTGAGACGCAGCTTTCCTCTTCACTCCTCTCAGCCCGAGCATCCTCAGGGTGAGGGATTACTGTAGAGTCAATATCTACTGTCTCTACCTGCTCATCACGAGGAGAAAAACATGCAAAATCAATGAGTCGATGCAATCAGCTGTTTTTTCTGAAAACGTTGAACCTTTAATCTGACTGGATGATCTGGTTGAATTGTCTCTGAAGTGACCTGAGATGACATGGTGTGAATTGTTGCTATAGAAATAAACTGAAATGCAATGAATAAAAAAAAAACATGACTGAATACTTCTTTTAACAGACTGTAATCTTTTAGAAAGCTAGCTGTTGAATTTGAAACAGCTTTCCTTCTCATACCTACTGAGAACAATGCATGAAGGAGACGTACAGGGTCAGTGGGGTCAAATGTTTTTTTATCTCCAAAGAGGGCAGCACAGAGTTATTTAATGTCAAAGGTTGGACCTTTGCAGCTTCAAACAATGGTGGCAGCAGAAATGGAGATATGTGAAGGTTGAAAATGTGACTGCACTGGAGGGAAAATGATTCATACTGATAAGTAGGTAATTTTGAAGTTTTTCCTTCAAAGGCAAACAAGCAGTTTGTCTGCTTTGAGTTTGAATGTTTTGCAAGCAACATGTTGCTGTTACCCTAAAGAGTGAACCGTGTAAATCCCCGATGGGTTGGGCCTTTTCTGATAAACAAAAAAAAACAAAAAACACTTTGCTGGTACAGCTATGGCCTTTAATCATGTTCTACAGTTCCAGTGGTTCAGCTGGAAGCTCATGATGCAAACTCTTCCCTGTAGCTGTGAAGAACCTTGATGAGCAGTTTAAGTTGTAATGCCCGTGTAAATGATAGGGGCATACGATATTTCAAAAGTTTCTTTCAGCCTCATTTCCCCTCTAGTGGTAAGATCAGCATTTTTTAATGCCACCACAGCAAAATAAAGCGAAATCTCTGAGTGCTGCTTTCTGTGCTGTCAGCCTATGAAATATGGATTTTTAGACAGCTTCTCTTAAACTGATGTGGCAGATTAACAATACTGGACTTTAAGGTGAAGAGTGCTGTACAAAGTACCCACTGAAAAACATTACCTCTGCTCTCTAACACCTTCATACATTCAGTAAGGTTGAGCCTATAGTTAATACAGCTTGTTAGTTGGTAAATTTGCTGTAGGTAAAATCAACCATTCCCTAAGCTCTGAATTTGAATGAAAAAAAAAATATCTTTAGCTCTCCTGTTGTTACAACAGATTAATAAGCATAAAAAGTATGTTTCCATTTTTAGGAGAATACATCAACTCTGGTGCGGCTCATAGGGAGATAAGTAGTGCCGTGGGGCCTGCATGTCTACCCATAGAAACTGTGGAGAGATTCGAATACCTGGGTGTTCATGTTAATAACAAACTGGACTGGACTCATAATGTCATGATCCATTCACCTGTTTAACTCTGCCTGGTTTCACATTACCACTTATCTGATCCACCTGTGTCCAACTCCTATATATGCTGCTTGTTTTCAGCCTTCGAGTAAGTCTGTCTGTTATACTGATGCGGACCTGTTTTCTGTTTTGGATGTTGGAGTTTTTTGCCTCGCCCTTGTCTGCTCTGTCTGCTGTGGTTTTTGCACTGTTTTCCTGGATCCTGCTGGTTACTGAACCTGGACTGTTTCTCTGACCTCGGCTTGGATTCTCCTAACGGAAACTGTTGCTCCCTCTGCATCAGCTGTTAGCTCATAGTCACTTGGGGCGCTGGAAACGGTGGACAATCTCCATTTCGTCTGGGATCGGACTGGACTTTGAACCAGGTCAGTGACTTTTTGCTCCTAGTCATGATTAGCCCGTCATTCCAGTCACTGACCTGTGTTTTCTACATCTGCAGTGAATCCAGTTATGCAATCAGCTGCTTGCTGAGTTATTTGTTGTAAATAAAGCTTGTTGAAAACCATCCTGAACTGTCTGAATATTGGGTCCAAGGTTCTGAGGGCGTTACACATAACACTGACGCCTTGTATAAGATGGGTCAGAGCCGCCTCCATCTCCTGAGGAGGCTGAGGTCCTTTGGAGTCAGCAGACTCCTGCTTAAAACCTTCTCTGATTCTGTGGTGGCATCAGCCCTCCTCTACGTTGTCTTCTGCTGGGCCCCTGGCAGCACAGAGCAGGACACAAAGATACTAAACAAACCCAAAGAGAAAGGCTGTTTCTGTCCTAGGCTGCACTCTGGACTCAGTGGAGGAAGTGGCTGAGAGGAGGGTGCTGTCCAAGTTTCCATCCATCATGGACAACACCTTCCACCCTCTGCACCAGACTGTAGAGAAGCTGAGCAAAACCTTTAGTCAAAGGTTACACCCTGATTGTAAAAAGGAGCAGTAATGCAGGTCATTCATCCCTGCTGCAACCAGACTATACAATGCAACACTATAAGGGCAATAGCTTGTGCAATGTAAAATGCTCTATTACTATTTGATACCTCGTGCAATAACCTGTTTCTCTGTATCCGACACCCAGTGCAATAACTATATAAATTTATATAAATATCCATATATCTATACAAACCCACATGTATTGATACCAACTATTTTGTATCTCCACATGTTAACATTTGGACAAAGAAAATAGGTGGTTTGAAAGTGGCGTGCAAGAAGCCATCTGTGTTAAGAAAGAAAAACCCTAACTTAAACAGAAGGGGGGGACTCTCATTTCACCTTTCGAAAACCTACAATGCAGCAATTAAGTTGATCCCTTCCCGCTACCATCGCAACCCAAACCCCTGTGCAGGAGACATCTCCAATGCAGGAGTGGAGGACCTCGCCTATTCAGCCAGTCCAACGATCCTCTTTAACGCCCCCCCCTTCAGGAACTTTGATGAGGCATTGCAGGCTAACAAAAGAAGCCAAACGACCCCCATTCCAAAGGGGTGGACCCGTTTGTCAGTTTAATTTGCATATATTCAAAACAAAAATAAGGCTTTGTTAGGCTACTGTATAAAACCTCGAACTCAACACTTTTCCTGACATTTTGAATTGAACAAACTTACTGGATGGGAAGAGAAACATCTTCAAACTTGGAAACTTCTTTGGGAAAATCATTTATACACTGATAATCCACAAATAGTAGTTAGTGACCGGCAAAATGGACAGGTAGCAGGTTTAGGAAAGTGACCAGATTCAGAAGCTGATGAGAATCGAATGATGGCGGAGTGAGCATAGAAACATAGGAGGCAGGTGGTGCACGCTGACCATGTGACCTCCACACAGCAAGGAGGAGATATTCTGGCAGGGAATAACAGAGAGTGGGAAGTATTTAAAGGAAGAGTAGCATCTGGAAGGAATGAAGTAACTGGGGGAATGACAGGTGCGTCTTCTGACTCTAATTAGTGAAGTTGGGTAAGGCAGGTAGCCAGGCAGCCCAAAAATCAATCAATCAGACAGGATCAATGACACTGACAACATTCAGCTGTAAACTCTTTTTATTTTTTTAATACATAAAAACCTTTGGAATCACAAGGATAAGAGGGATGACTAAATATATATATATATATATTTTTTAGGAGAATACCATTTTTTATCCTTTAGTCTATATGCATGAGGCTATCCAGTTTGGTTAACACCTGTGCTGTTAAACAAATATATCAAAATATTAGGTCAAAGGGAATATGAATCAAAAAGCCTAAACATGTAAGACAGATCCGATAAAGGAGAGCCTCCATCAGCCAACAGATGAACAAAAAAAACAGCACGATTAGGGGCGATAAATTACAAACAGGTCCCCCCTCCCTCTATCTACCTCTCTCTCTCTCTCTCTATGGTCCATATGCTGGGTTTTTCAACAGAACAGCCCAATCAATATGGCTGAGGCGATTAACGCGCTTGGCAGTGGTGATGTACTTATAAAGAGCTTTCATGGCCCAGTGAAGGATGAAATCACCCTCTGAGCCCCCAGATCCTAAAAACCTGAGGTGCACTGGGCAAAGACAGAAAGAAAGGGGAGGGGCGAGGGTATAGGAGGGGTGGAGGTTAGGTTTGCCGTAGTGTGATCAGTGCACAGTGCCTTGGATCCCTTCCAGTGGATATAAATGAAGAGCGATAGAAGGACAGAGAAGTGGGAGATGTTTGAGGAGAGCAGTGGACCTTCTCCTATTACCTGGTAATAGAGTCATGGTCCCCCCCCCTTTAACAAGCGTAACACACAGGAGAAGTAAAAAAAAAAAAAAAAAAAAAAACTAAATCAAGGAAGGAGAAAGCCTGGCATGCTTTTTCAGTGGAAGACTAACTCCTCTATTTAATGCCCAACTGCCCCTGTGAAAAATCTTACACACATTGAACAAGATTTTACTTTGTTAAGAGTCAGAAGTGATTTTCTGCTTGGATGTAGTGTACTGGCATCCCAAGTGTGCACTGGCATAGTGTGCACAAACATAGGATTTGAGGGAAAAAAAGTTAATATTTCACCCAGTTCAGTCAAAAGTGTACAATTGAAATGAACAGAAAGCGTATGCTTCGTTTACATGGACAAAGCAACACAACTGTACAGCAGCTGAAAAATGAATCCCTTCTGAGAGAGAATTATTTTGGTAAAAAATGGAGAAGATCAGCTGGTTAACAGGATGAGGCAAAAACTGTACAATTGTAAAAATAAAAACGAAAAAACAAACACTTACATGGAAACAGAATACTGTGAATAGTCACTGACATATTTGGGGATTTAGGACATTGGAAATAATTAATTTATCTAATTAGGAACCGTTCGAGATCGGGTGAGGAGCTCAGATACCAGGGAGGAGCTCAGAGTAGACTCGTTGCTTCTCCATGCCGACAGGATACAGCCGAGGTGGATGGGCCTCTGTTTTGATGCCTCCTGGTTGCCTCTCCCTCTGGAGGTGTTCCAGGCATGTCCCATTGGGCGCAGGCCTTGTGGAAGGCCCAGGACACGCTGGAGGGACTATGTCTCTGAGCTGGCCTGGTGCCCCCAGAGGAGCTGGTGGAGGTGTGGGTGTGGACAGGAAGTCTGAGCATCTTTGCTTAGACTGCTGCCTCCGTGACCCGGCCCCGGATAAGCAGAAGAAAATGGATGGATGGATGGATGGATGGATGGATGGATGGATGGATGGATGGATGGATGGATGGATGGATGGATGGATGGATGGAGGATGGATGGAGGATGGATGGATGGATGGATGGATGGATGGATGGATGGAGGATGGATGGATGGATGGATGGATGGATGGATGGATGGATGGATGTATGGAATAATTAGGAACCACTGCAAATGCTGTAAAAATATTAAATCTAACAACAAGAAGGTCTGTTATTTCTTATTTTCTGAAGCCTTAATTCACCTGGAACTTTGTTTTGCTAGAAGATAATGTCATTATAGCATATCATAATTTTCTGAATATCTTCAAAGTATTATACGATAAAAACTGTCCATTATTATGTTCTCTCATAAAAACAAATACCCAGAAGCTCCATGGATCACACAAGTTTACTAAATGCCTGCAAAAAAAAAGAACAAACTATGTAGAGATTTCTTAAGGCCTAAGGTCTCTGGAGGAAGGAGATAAACAGAAAGAAATGCAAGGATAAATTAACTGTTTTTTTTTTGTTTATTTATTTCGAACAGACAGTAAAAACAAATCAAGAAGGAAAAAAAAAATTTAATGAAACAAACTTAAGAATAAAAATATAAAACAAATTATTTTGCCCATGTGACATGCAAATTTTATATTTTCTGTTCGAAAAGGAGCAGGTAGAAAATACATCTTATAATGTCCTGCCCCTTTCCTACTTGTCAATTTATTATCAATTAACTGTCAAAACATCAAAAAACCAAAAAAACACTTGTTTCCATTCCACATGATGTTTAGCCATGTACAATTATTTTAAGTACTATTTATGTCATCAATTACATTATTGACTATTAAAAAGTCATCTTATATAGCGTATTTTGAAATGAGCTCTGTTTTAATCAGTTTTTTAAATTGGTTTGCATTTATAATTTTTTTAAACTCGTCATTTAATCCATTCCAGACATTTACCTCACACACAGATAAACAAAAACTCTTCCTGGTTGTTCTAAAGTGTTGTTTTTTAAAGTATCCTTCATTTCTTAGATCATAACCCCCCTCTCTGGCACCAAACATTTCCTGTATATTGTGTTGAAGTTTTTGATTTCGGACCTTAAACATGAATTGTGAAGTTCTAAATATTAACAGGTCCCAGAATTTTAGTATATTTGATTTGATAAATAACTGGTTTGTGTGTTCCCAGTATCCCACTTTATGTAGTATTCAGATTGATTTCTTTTGTAAAACGTATAATGGCTGTAAATTTGTTATGTATGTATTCCCCCCAAACTTCCACACAATATGTTAAATGTGGTACAATGAGTGTGTTGTACAGAATAAACAAAGATTTGTAGTCCGGGACGAAACTAATTCTTCTTATAACAGCAACACTTTTGGCTATTTTAGATTACCTGTTATGCTACGAATAGCTAAACAGGATTATTACAGTAAATTTTTATACAGAAATGAGAAAAATGTTAAACGGATTTGGAATGTATTCAATAAGTTTATTTAAAAAAAACTCGAGAAAAATTACATTTCTGCACTGTTTTGTAAATAACGATAACAATTTTGAGGACATTAATGATTTTGTTCATAATTTTGATAAATATTTTGTGAGTGTGGGACCCAAACTGGCAGAAAAATACAGATTTTATGGGAGCAGACCCAGATCAATAATTGGTGGAACCTTGAGTGCAACAGATTGTCAACCTGGCTAGCTTTTCGGGTTTGAGCTAATTTTATACATTTCTTCCTGGCATGAGGCAATGGTTAACAAGGGCAAACAGGAATCTAGTACAGAGACAGCAGAGGCAGGCCTAGCTGGAGACTAAGGAAATATTCACAATACATTGTAATATACTCATATACCATAATACGAGATCATGAAAAAAATACAAATCAGTAAACAATAAATAAAATGTGAACGTAGTTTTAGAAAAATGACTTTGGAACTGATTTATCCTCATTTTTGTCAACATTTGTATAAATATATAGATTGTTTTCCTATTATAATCTTAGTTTAAAAAAAAGGTTATGTCTTAAGTTATGGAAGTAAATCTGTGTCGCTGGGATTTGAATTAAAAATGCCAATGAAATTTAAATGTTGCATGTTTGTACTTACTGTTTCAGTGTTAAAATATATTCAGAACACATTTTTGACCTAAAAAAATTCATTGTCATTATTTCTACACAGTTGAAATTTCATTTGTTATTTTACTCTTCAAGCTAAAAATTCACATTACTATTTCAAAGTGATTACATTTTCAATACTTATTTTTCAGTTTAATTTTTGAGTGTTAAAAAAATCTGCATATAAAAAAATTAAACCTTTCAAAATTCAGACTCAATATTTTCAGCCTCCTGAGATTCAACTGGCTCTATTTCACTGTCCTAAATTCGGCGTCTAAATTCAGTGTAAAAAGCGTTACTTCAGGTCACAGACATTAGCAATGGATTGTGGCGTCCAACACCCAGCCAATCCCGTTACGTTTTCTTAGTCACGTGACGCTTGTGGAGCTCATATGGAAGGAAAACTAGCATGACGGAGCTGGTCATGCAAGCTAACGCTAACTCAACTACAGAAAAAGGAAAGTAATAAACACACCGTTGAGTTAGCGTTAGCTTACATAACCGGCTCCATCATGCTGGTTTCCCTTGAATTTTTTTATATGCAGATTTTTTTAACACTCAAAAATTAAACTGAAAAATAAGTATTGAAAATGTAATCACTTTGAAATAGTAATGTGAATTTTTAGCTTAAAGAGTAAAATAAATGAAATTTCAACTGTGTAGAAATAATGACAATTTTTTTAGGTCACAAATGTGTTCTGAATATATTTTAACACTGAAACAGTAAGTACCAACATACAACATTTAAATTTCAGTGACATTTTTAATTCAAATCCCAGCGCACAGATTTACTTCCATATTTAATTACCTGTTTTATTGGAGATGTCTGCTTTACTTGTCTGTTAATCATTCTTAGTTTTCATACTGTATCTAGTTGTACCTCAATATCTTAAGGTTGAAAGAAAGATATGGGCCAAAGACCTGGAACAAAACTTCTGCAAAAAATAGCTGAAAATGGGCATCTGAGTGCAATGAGGAGAAAGAGCAAAGATTTATGGCTAAGATTAGCTCTAAATAGGGGCAGTTTCACACACAGACAATCAGGCCATGATGCACTTATACACACCAGTTCACACGCGCACACATCAATCACTGTGTCATCCATGGAGAGCTCATTCAAGTGAATAATGTCTACAAACACCTTGAGGATGAATGAAAGCAGCCATGTGGGTTTCTGCTCGCAACGCTAAGCCGCTACCTTTCCTGCACTGGGCCATCCAAGTATCAGTCAAGGTCCTTGTTTGTTTCTTGCCCTCCCAATTCTCACCTCCAGTTCTTGTTTGCAGTATCTTACAGCTGCTGAAGAATAATGAAAAAAAGCTTAGGATTTCCAATTTAATGTTTAATGTTGCAGATGAGTCTTTTTTTCCTGGAGAAGTGAGTCACACAGATGATGGCTATCCTGTAAACAAGAGAAATGACTGATTGCACTGAGAATCTGATGGAAATATTTCTTTCTTCTCTGTGTCAGGCTAAAACAATAGCAATATATATCACAGTAAACATCTGATCAATATCAACAGAATTATGTCACACAGAATATTTTACCGAACTTTGATCCAGAACAACATGAGGTTCTCAAGGATGCAGGCAGAGGAAAAGGTTCAGCTTCTAAACCTTTTACATCCAAGCTGAGCCAGGTTAGAATAGGGGTGGGCTCTTTTTAAAGATTAGCTTTCTGGAGAGTTGTTGTCACTAATTAAATTAGGCTTTTTTCTCCTGGTTCTTATTCCAAAGAGGAAAACCAAAACTTAATAACTTTATTTTGTGATCTCTTATCCATACCAAACCTTTCTATGGCTCCTTTTGATGGAATTTGTAACAGATTGCTTAAATTGTTTTCTACTCGTGTCCCCTCAAACTTGTAAGATTGTGCGAAAAAATAGATTTGCTGCTAAAGACTTAGACTTCTGGAGGACATAGGGACCACTTTTTCATCATTCTGCTTCATTGTATCTCTATTCTCCAACTATGAAGAATCTATTAGTTCAATCTCTAACGTTCTGCTCTCTCTGCTTTTTCTCATAATAGCTTTGCCTCGTCTGTTCCTGTTTGGCTGTGACTCCATCCTGGAGAGAAATATCAGCTGTGCTGCTGCCATCAACACCTTTGTTTCTAGATGTTGGAGATTGGCCTGTTTTTCATCGTGGTCCTGTTTCTCTGACTGTGACTGGCTGGACGTGCTCTCTTCATCCTCTTTCATGGGAGCTGGCTTGGAGATTGTCGGCCTGGCTGTGTGTTTCCTGGATGGTGCCATTTACAGTTGCCCTTTGTATCTCTGCTTTTATCTGTATGTCTGTCTGCTTCTGTCTCCTTGAACCCCAGTCGGCCTCAGCAGATGGCCGCTCACACTGAGCCTGGTTCTGCTGGAGGTTTCTTCCTGTTCAAAGAGAGTTTTTTCTCTCCACTGTGTATTGCGAGTGGGGGCACTAGGGTTGGAAGACATGATTGAGACTGTATTTTTTTAGTTTATGTTTTGTCAGGTTACATTCTGAACTGCTTCCCTCTCCCAAGAACATCTCAAGTTTCTGCTAAGTGCAGAGCCCATTACCCACATCCTGCCCCCTCCGCTTGCTGGCATTTGGACTCGCTGGGGCACTGGTGGTACTCTGTGTTTTGGGGTGGATGCCCGGGCGGGTACTGGCTTATTCCTGGCGGGGCCTTTGAGTCAATGAGTCGATGCAGCCAACTGGTTTTTCTTAGAAAACTTTGAATCAATTTAACTGGATGATCTGCTGAAGTGTAAAGTGCCTTGAGATGACATTTGTTGTGAATTGACACTATAGAAATAAACTGAATTAAATTGCATTGAATTTGGCAATACATCCTGATTTTCAGCTGCCCAAAATAATATTCATCTTTCAGTTCCCAATACAGATTTTTAAAAAAAAACATGTTTGCCTAAAAACAGTGAGGGTAAAATGTTAGTCCTGCACAGGTCTGATTTTTAAAAACTGTGTTAACCTGCACCTGCAGAACTCAGAACCAATATCCGACCTGCAATGATCCCCATTTAAAACAAAGCCAAGACCTAATAAAGTGCGACCCGAGCCAGGATGATCACAAAGTTTACAAACAGACATTTATAATAAGAGAGGCAGAAAAGAACATTGTCTCATGCTAACACCCAGTGTGCATTGCCCTAACAGATTAACAGCTGTAAATACATTTAAAAAAATACTGTTATCTGGATATCCTTGAATCAGTTTATTTTTTTAAGATGTAGAGTTCATAAATAAGAAAACATAAATAAGCCTCTGCAGCACGACTATGGCAGATAGCCCTATGGACCCCTTTTACTGTGTGGCGCAGCACCATCTGTAGTTGAGGCTGTCACAGTGGAAGACATGGACTGACCCAAATCCCAAACAACATGGTTACAAAAATATAAATGATCAATATATTCTGATGAACATATACAGCACTTGTTCAAAAACATATTAATATATGGTGGTGAAGATTCTCAGTCATCAGAGTCATAGCCATTCCAAAAAAGTAAAAAAAAAAACAATCCACTAGACTTTGTTTCCAAGTTAGAATACGTTTCGCTTCTAATCCAGGAAGCTTTTTCAATTCAAAATGTCAGAATTAGCATTTAGTTCAAGGCTTTACAGAGTGGACTAAAGCAAGGCCTTGTTTACCTGAAACCTGGCTATGTCTATGAAAGGGGGGATCATTAAAGGGAATTGTTGGCCTGGCTGAAGAGGCAAGGTGCTCTGGTCCCCTGTAATCAGTGTTGGGAAAGTTCTCTTTCTACGTGAACTAGTTCAAAGTTCAGTTCACACATTTTAAAATGAACTAGTTCAGTTCATAGTTCATAATTCAAAATTTTGAACTAAGTTCACAGTTCCAAAAAATGAACTAGTTCATATTTCTTTTTTTTTCATATATTGCTTAATTACACCATAGCCTACTGTAGAACCACAGACAGCAATTATTTTATCAGTTGTAACACTGAAACTGTGCGTCAGATTTCATCTTCATATCCAGTTTTGAATCCTTCTCCAACCAGGGTTTACATTAGCATTGAGGGGGCAGCATTTCCCCATTGCTGCTTTAACGCTTTGTTGCTGTCCATTCACTTCACACTAGTAGCAGCTGCAGCTTTCAACCCTACAGTATATTCTCAAAAACATCAGGAAAAATGTGCTGCTTGAATGGTCTTTTTATGAGGAATTATTAAAAGAAAAACAGGAAAGTAGTCTTTAAGGTGCAAATGTTTTTTTAATTTTAATATTTTTTTCAATTTGAAATTCCATTTCAGTACATACTAAAAAGGAATCCTGGAAAATTATACCAGGCAGGTTTAACAAATAAGTTACACGAATAGTAAAACCCTCAAGAACATTTTACTAACACAAACTGAGGGACCAGGCTGAGGTAGGAATTTAAGGTTACTAAAGTGCGGATTTTTTTTACTGAAAGCCGGCGGGCAAAGTTTGCAGAGAAATGTAAGATTGTTTCCATCATCCTCACGGTCTCCTCCATGCTGCTGTGGCTTCCGCGCTGCATTTTGTTTTGATGACGCACGCGGCTGTAGGCTACGACACTGGTAGCTGGTGTTGCCAGATTGGGTGTTTTTCCCGCTACATATTAAGGCTTGTTTACGTGTGATTTAGCCGGGGTTTCGCCTGGAGGGCTCTATAGAAATCTGGCAACCTATTGAACGGAGTTGAACTGAGAGAGCGTGCCGTTCACAGTCACCAGAATGAACGAGTTCACAATAACGTTCATCAGGCAATAATGCAGTACATTCAGTTCACGTTCGCCCAAAATATGAACGAGTTCATGATCTTACGTTCAGTGAACGCGTTCAGGCACAACACTGCCTGTAATAGGGTGGGGTTCGCAATGATAGCAGGAAGGAATAAACTCAATCTCTGAATTGTAGGTTTTTGAAAGCTGAAATCGGAGTACACCCCCTCTGTTTAAGGTTGTTTTTTTCTTTCTTGACATAGATGGTTTCCTTCACACCACCTGTCCTCTCTGTCCAAAATGTTAACATTCTGGTCCTTAAAAGAATAGCCTTTGTCAATAAGGTTTAGATGTACCGCAGGGTCTTGTCCCGAGGAGGTTGCTCTTCTGTGTTGGGCCATGCGTCTTTGGAGAGGTTGTTTGATTTCTCCAATATATAGATCAGAGCATTCCTCACTGCATTGAACGGCAAACACCACCCCACTCATATTGGGTTTGGGGGTTTTGTCCTTAGGATGCACTAGTCTCTGTTTAAGAGTCTTGCTTGGTTTGAAATGTATTGGGATTTTGTGTTTGGAGAAAATCCTCTTGCGTTTTTGAGAGACTCCAGCAACATAAGGGATGGCAATGTTTTTGCTTTTATTTTTCCCATTGTTATGTTCTGCTGCGTATCTTTTGGATTGCCCTGCTGATTTGACAAACATCCAGTTTGGGTATCCACAGATTTGGAGAACATTTTTTATGTATTTCTGTTCTTCGTGTTTTTCTTCTCTTTTAGTAGGGACATGCTTGGCCTAGCGTTGTATTGTGAGTCAAAAAGAAGATATGTGTCTGCGTGAGTGGATTTCCTATACAGTTCAATATTAAGGTTCCCATTAGAGACTGACATTTTTTCGGGAATCCCATGGGTCACGGGATTCCCGTGGGATGGGAATCAGTATTAGTAACGATCACGTGATTGGGACGGTACAGGATTAAACATTAACGGGAGCAGACGGGAGCGGGAGCAAACCGATAATAACTAAAAAAAAAGTAGGACCAATGCCAAAAAAAAATCCAGTACTGGCGCCGCCATTTTGTAGTTTTTTTCCTTTAAGCCTACACTATAATGCGAGTCAAAAAAACCTCCACAACCCAAAAACCAACAGTGATTCCGCTCTGAGTTTTTCACCGGCGCTCAAAAAAAACAACAATGGGGCTCTGGTCGAAATCCTGGGCTGCATCCTCCAATGACGCGGTCTACTTAGACTGGATCCTTTAAAGTCCGTGAAAATAAGGAGACCGGAAGAGTTTTGGCTGTGAATTCGACCAGGTCTACCCTTCAGCGGGTTTTATCGCCGTAAGGTCTGTTGCTTAGCAACCGCGAAAGTTGACACACAAAGCAGGAAAAGAATGAAAACCGAAGTTTCCAAAACTGTTTGTTTATTTATTTCTTTTTTATTGTAAAGTGAACAAAGACTGATGAGAACCCAGAGTGGAATAAAGGTTCCAACCACCGGGAGCAGGAACAAATCAAATCAAATGTAATGATAGAAACCTTAGTCAGTTAAATAACCTGCTGCTGTCATTCTGCACATCTCTGATGTTGCTGCTATTTTCAAATATCCATCACTGTAAAAATGTCCCTAGCTGCATATTGGTTATTTATTCTCCAGTTTTATATTGTTAAAACACTTTACAGAATTGTATTTTATTTTATTTTTTTAACTCTTCCCTATTATGTTATTCTTATACATTTTTCTAAGGTCCACATTTGTGTGACCATTTTCAATAATCTTTCTGCTGCTGTAAATTTGCCCATTGTGGGACAGTAAAGGGATTTTCTATTCTATTCTATAAAAGGGGTAGAAATATATAAGTAAATCTAAACAATGTATGTATTAAAATGACGTAATCGTACTCCGAATCTGGCCTTCTAAGGACGCGTCCTAGGTTTTCGAACAGAGCATGGGAGTGGTGCGGGAGCGGGAGTCATTCTGAATGGGAGCGGGATGGGAGTGAGAGTAATTTCACCAGGAGTGGGACGGGACAGGATTTAGATTTCTACTCTGGCCCGCGATCGGGACGGGACACAATTTTTTTCTGTGGGAGTGGGACAGGACAGGAGTGAAAATCCACTCCCGTGTCAGTCTCTAGTTCCCATCTCCTTCCATGCTCACCAAACAGTCCAGGAAAGGTAGCTTGCTGTCGTCGGCATCCTCTCTGGTGAATTTGATGTTGTGATTAACCGAGTTGATTTGTCTTCCACTTATTTTTGTCTCATCATGTGTCATCCACATATCTAAACCACTGGCTTGGTGGTGTTCCTCTGAAAGTGTCCAAAGCTTTCTTTTCCATATCTTTATTGGCTACAATTGGTGATAATGGAGATGCTATGAAACAACCATGCTTCTGTCTGTAAAAATTATCCCTGAACTTGAAATGGGTTATGGAAAGACAAAGGTCCAGGTGTACGGAGTCCCCTAGGGGACATGGGGAATTTTTTTTTCTTTTGCGTTCCCTCGCAAAAGTATTGCGTTACCTCGCAAAATTTTGCCTTACCTCGCAAAATTTTGCCTTACCTCGCAAAACCTTTTGCCTTAACTCGCAAAACCTTTTGCGAAAGTTTTGCGAGAGAACGCAAAACCTTACTTCGCTAAAGTTAGAAAGATAT
Source organism: Cyprinodon diabolis (assembly GCA_030533445.1). NCBI lineage: Eukaryota > Metazoa > Chordata > Actinopteri > Cyprinodontiformes > Cyprinodontidae > Cyprinodon > Cyprinodon diabolis. Next base: position 45,437,046 of record CM060084.1, on the reverse strand, counting down.
TCACAGTTTCGGACTTCCGGGATCAATAACTCTCATTGTTAAAACATAAATGGCGCCTCTTTCATGTCCTGATAGCACAGACTACGTATTACAGGAATCAAAAAGCGTTATTTTCGAGAAAAACAAGCTGTTCTCCAAGCTGGATGTATTACATTGATCTCTATGCATAGGCAGCGGCCAGGCGAGTGGTTAGGGACCGTCTGCAAATGGTAAAACAACAGCAAAAAGTTGCAAATAAAAATCAATAACTCCACTGCCATAAAGTGCAGAGACTCCAAAATCACCACACACACCAAGGGGCTCTTGGTGATCGCACTACAACAGCTGTTTTTGAAAAAATACACCTTTTTATAACTTTTTGTGAATGAAGTACACAGAGATGCTAGGCAGATGGGAGTTCTTTATAGGATGATATTAATGCTTAATAACAAAAAAATTCTAAAAAAATAAGTAAAGGTGTATTTTTTCAAACCAGCTGTTGTAGTGCGATCACCAAGAGCCCCTTGGTGTGTTTGGTGATTTTGGAGAGTCTGCACTGTATAAACACAGAGCTATTGATCAAAACAGGATGATATTAATGGTTAATAACAATAAAAAATTTCAAAAAATAAGTAAAAGTGTCTTTTTTAAAAACAGCCGTTGTAGTATGATCACCAGAAGTCCCTTGGTTTTTGTGGCGATTTTGGAGTGTCTGCACTGTACAGTCTTAGAGTTATTGATCAAAGTAGGATGATATTAATGCTTAATAATAACAAAAAAATTCTAAAAAAACAAGTAAAGGTGTCTTTTTCAAAAACAGCTGTTGTAGTGCGATCACCAAGAGCCCCTTGGTGTGTGTGGTGATTTTGGAGTCTCTGCACTTTATGGCAGTGGAGTTATTGATTTTTATTTGCAACGTTTTGCTGTTGTTTTCCCATTTGCAGACGGTCCCTAACCACTCACCTGGCCGCTGCCTGTGCATAGAGGTCAATGTAATAAATCCAGCTCGGAGAACAGCTCGTTTTTCTCAAAAATAACGCTTTTTGATTCCTGTAATACGTAGTCTGTGCTATCAGGACATGAAAGAGGCGCCATTTATGTTTCAACAATGAGAGTTATTGATCCCGGAAGTCCGAATCTGTGAATATCTTTCTAACTCTAACCCCACATCAAATCAAACGACACCTGCATTTAGTTGCTTGCTGTGAGGTATATTGAGAATGTATAATCTCTAAGAACTTCCGTTATAACTTTGCTATATTGCCTAGATTTTATACAACTTGCTAAAACAAAGCCGTCTGTTATGGATATGTGTCTAAAAACACGTGTTACAGTGATATGTTACTTTCTGAGGAAGCCCCACCACTTATCTTCATTCCTTTCAGTTTGCAAAACTTTGATTTATTTAGTTGGTTAGTCACACAGCCTCTGGAAGAAGAAATTTGGAATGAGTTTAGAAGGGACAGGTCACTTTTAGTTAAGCGCCGGTCACAGTCAGTGCTTCAATTAGTGTGACAGGCTGTCAGTTAAATTACATTCTCAGGGAGCGTAATGTATCAGTGTCTTTGCATGTCTCTTGCTTTCTGTTTTCCTGATGCTTTTTAATTGTGTTCGATGTTTGATCATCATAGTTCTACTTTCTGCTGATTAGGAGGAGAAAGTAAAGTTTACAAAGAAAACTCATCAATGCAGATTACATTTAAAACAAACATACTTCTTCCAGTCTACGTGTAACACTCACGATGAGTTTACAGTTGATAAAACAGATAATAAGACCAGTGCTAGGTTCGGCTATGAAAGTAGAGAAATGTGTAAGTGTATTAATGACCACAGACCAGAAAATATGATTAAACTGCCGGCTTATTATTTGAAAAGAACAATATTACAAACAACACACATACAATGACACAAAATTCAATCAAAAATAGTTTCCCTGTTTCTTTCAGAATAATCGGTTTGACCCGTTTCACATTTACACCTAATTTTAGGTATTAAAGGATACTATTTATTTAAACCTAGGTTATAGTTCTATTTAAGTTCAAGATTGATACGATTAACTATTTTATTTATAGTTTGTTCAAATTTAATCTCTTTTTTAATCAATTTTAGTTATTTAGAGTTCTTTCTAGGAAGTTAAGGGGTTTTAATTTCCTGCTTTAACTATTTCTTTTTTCTATTATAACCAAACAGACAATTTACATTCCACACAATTACAATGAATACTGAAAATGATCCAGAAAGAAAATCAATAAAACACAAAAGAACCAATCCAGCAAAAGACTGGATAGCTTGTGCTTCAATCAATGTCTTTTCTCTCTGTTGATCCTGAAGGGTTAACTCTGAATCCACTGCTTTTTTTAGAAGAAAAAAAATGGGCAGGTCATACCAGTTTGGATGATTTGAAATGTCCAGCAGAGGGCGTATCTCCTGCTAGACTGGTTACAGAGCTCCTGGGTTACGGCTCGCCATCTTTTTTCTCACTAGTGGAATCCGACTCAGCAATCAACTTTCTCGGTCCAATCTCCAGCAGAAACTTAAAGGCCTGGTTTAATAACCAACAAAGCATACAAAGGTTCTTTTAACTTTGCTTTCTACTGAATAAAGTAATATTTACGTCGATTTGGCTGCTGAACATTGTGTGTGTGGTGGAAAATGCTTCACCCACACCAGTCCATACATTAATTCCAAGGGTTTTTTTTCTAACATAAAAACATAAATGCACCACTTTAGCTTCACAATTCAATGAAATACAATTATCTTACAAATAAAATCTTTCACAGAAAAAAAATACACTTTTTAACTCACCAAGTCCAGTTCTGTAACATAAAACACTCCGAATGCGGTCAGGAAAAAAAAATATATGTGGAAAGCTCCTCCTCCAAAAAACGTGAAAAATATTCCAGACAGCAGGTAGTCTTTTCAATTGTCAATTTCTCTTATTGTCTCTCTTTACCAGCACAACTCCATTAGCTTCTTCGTTCTCTCTATTCTTCTCCCTCGCTTTCTCTGCTAGCGCCATAGAACATAGCGACCCAATTGGCTGGAGCTTGTCACATGGGCTACAAATCAATGTGACCCTTCAGAGTAAGACATCTTTCTCAGATTTAACCGTTTAGCTGCTGGCAAAATAAATCTCTTTTATACAGTTTCAAATAAAATAAAATATAAAATGAAATACACCATTTATAATATCTGTAATTATTATTATTAATATTTTTAACTATTTTGAGGCCTATTTATTTCCTATTTATTTATTTATTTATTTATTTCGTATTTGAGCATTTTATAGCTATTTTAATGAAAAGGTTTATGTTTAGTGAGGGCTATGTTTTCCTGGGTTACATACGGAAGATATGACGTTATATTTTCCAAAGTTCAACATCAGAGAATTGGACTTGACTAATACTTAGTGACATCATAGAAAGAGGAGAGGGAAAAAAACTGGGTGGCATAATGTACAGAAAATACTGAGCAGAGTTAAATATATTAAAAGAATAAATAAAAAATATATATAAAAAAATGAACAACAAAAGAACATCCAGAATGTTGTGTTTGCTTTGGTTATTAGAGAAATCTTTAAAGAAGTTCAATCACTTGAATTTAAGTTGAATACAATTATGGACACTAAAATATCATAAACTAAACCTTTTTCCAACATATCACCATACATGGGGAGTTAAATTCAGTGAACCAACCTAACCTGGCTAATGCTGAGAGCCCCATCTGTGATAAAGCGAAAACAATTGATTTAGGGCTCTACATGCAGAAGAGCACAAGAGACATTTTGAACTGTGTTTCCACATGTTTTTTTCACAGTATTTTTTAAGAAGAGATAGTTGCTAAATCAGACACTGAAGCCTGTGCATAAGCAGTGATGGGAGTAACGGCATTTAAAGTAACAGCGTTACTAACGCTGTTACCTTTTTTTAGTAACGAGTAATTTAACTAATTACTTTGACTGTAACTATAACGCAGTTACCATGCTGACACCCAGTTACTGCACGTTACTCAGGCCGCACAATGCATCTCCTGCATCACCGCACAGTACAGGCGGCATGGTTCACCGCGCAAGCAACACGAAACGCGCATGCTCGCTAAAGGCGCATAACAGCCATCCTGTGCTCGCGCCACAGGGGAACTACAGAGAGCGTGAACGATCAAATGTTATGTGGATGAGAAAGGGAGAAATGGACGGACGGACGGACGGACAGACAGACAGATAGATGGATGTTGCAGTATCTATAACAACCCAAACACACAGGACTTCAGAATTAGACATCCCCAGTTATTAATTTCATTCACTCGCCAGATCTGAATGCCCTGTTAAAAAACTTCACACCCATGAGTAGAGGTAATGCAGCCTGATGATATTTATACCACATCAGATAGCGTTCCCCTCATGTTAGAAAGAGGGGAACACTATCTAACAGGGTTTAGAAGCCCATCAGATACCGTTCCCCCATGTTAAGCAGGGGAAACGCTATCTAACAGGGTTTAGAAGCCCATCAGATACCGTTCCCCCATGTTAAGCAGGGGAAACGCTATCTGACAGGGTTTAGAAGCCCATCAGATACCGTTCCCCCATGTTAAGCAGGGGAAACGCTATCTGACAGGGTTTAGAAGCCCATCAGATACCGTTCCCCCATGTTAAGCAGGGGAAACGCTATCTGACAGGGTTTAGAAGCCCATCAGATACCGTTCCCCCATGTTAAGCAGGGGAAACGCTATCTCACAGGGTTTAGAAGCCCATCAGATACCGTTCCCCCATGTTAAGCAGGGGAAACGCTATCTGACAGGGTTTAGAAGCCCATCAGATACCGTTCCCCCATGTTAAGCAGGGGAAACGCTATCTAACAGGGTTTAGAAGCCCATCAGATACCGTCCCCCCATGTTAAGCAGGGGAAACGCTATCTGACAGGGTTTAGAAGCCCATCAGATACTGTTCCCCCATGTTAAGCAGGGGAAACGCTATCTAACAGGGTTTAGAAGCCCATCAGATATCGTTCCCCCATGTTAAGCAGGGGAAACGCTATCTAACAGGGTTTAGAAGCCCATCAGATACCGTTCCCCCATGTTAAGCAGGGGAAACGCTATCTGACAGGGTTTAGAAGCCCATCAGATACCGTTCCCCCATGTTAAGCAGGGGAAACGCTATCTGACAGGGTTTATAAGCCCATCAGATATCGTTCCCCCATGTTAAGCAGGGGGAACGCTATCTGATGGGGTTCATAGGCCCGTTAGATAGCGTTTCCCCTGCTTAACATGGGGGAACGGTATCTGATGAGGTTCATAGGCCCGTTAGATAGCGTTCCCCCGATGTCATTTACGTTGATTTGCAATAAATGCAAAACTCTCTGAAGGTACTTGTCTTTGTTGTCCCCTCTATTCAGCTGGCTTTTGAAACAATACAGTAATGCAATAGCTACTTTTAATAGTAAAAAGTTACTTTTATTGTGGAGTGATTCAGTTAGTAACTCAGTTACTTTTTTGGAGAAGTAACTAGTAACTATAATAAATTACTTTAAACTAACGTGCCCAACACTGTGCATATGTGAGGGTGAAGTATAATAAAGTAAAGTTTGGATTGAGGGTTTTGTCTGCGGCTCCCTTAAACATCCCTGTTAACATGACAGCTTATTCCAAAGGGAAAGCTCTTGAACTATTTGTTCATCTACAATCCAAACACTACACTAGTAGATACATGTAACCAATGTAATTACCCAATGTTCAATCAGTCTTATGCAACACCATTCAGATGCTCTGTTTGTACTAATAAAACCTTAATCACCAATGCCAGTCGAATGCTTAGGGTTGCTATTACTGTATACAACCAGGTTCCCTTTTAATAGAGCCCTGCGAGGCCCCATGCAAAGTATCCTGCAGTAGATTTTATCCCCAGATACTCTAAACATCATTAAATCAGGGATCACATGGCTAGAGGGGCTTTCTGTTTTTTGAAAATTATGTTTCAAGCTTTACAATTATAGTGTAAAGCACTTTGGAGTCTTCTGACTTGCAAAAACACCCTACAGTGGCAGCCATTCAAAATGCCCCTTCCCAGTCAAACACCAGCCGAATGGCAGCCCACTTTCCTGCAACTTTCAGCAAAATCCCGTCCAAATTCCAGCTACTGGAGTTACCCCCTCCTTCTCCTGGGCGTGCATATATTTACCAGGAGAAGGCACTTTTCTTTAGATCTTATCTTAATGTCCACAAATCACGACAGAAGGAGTATTTTAGTACAAAGATTGATGTTTAAAAAGGAATCTTAGGGGACCAGCCAAGGACCAGCTAAGGGCCCATCAAGGTAAGTCGGGAAATTTTGAATGGCTACTACAGTATACGCGTAGAGGCCAAACTCAACATCTTGGTCATAGTCCAGTGAGATGTTGGCTTGACATGTAGTAACAGCAGTCACTCATAGCTGGGCGACAGTGGCATTGGATGCAGGAGTTTCCTCTACAATCAGAGGGTTGTTGGTTCAACCCTCGACTCCTGCTTTAAGTGTTGTTGTGTCCTTGGACAAGACTCTTCACCTGCATTGCCTACTGATGGTGGTCAGAGGGACTGGTGGCTCCAGTGTATGACAGCCTTGCCTTTGTAACTGAGCCCCAGGGTAGCTGAAACTATAATGTAGTTTGCCACAATCAGTATATGAGTGTGTGCATGAATGGGTGAATGTAGTGTAAAGCACTTTGATCAAGTCTCCTGACTTAAAAAAGTGCTATACAAGTACAGGCCATGCAATTTATAGCTCCCCTGTCAAGTAGCATGATCGGCCAGATATTGATCATCACATTTATTGATGATGACTAAGCTCAGGTTTAGATCTATGCATGATATATCTGTGACTGTCCATGAGGAAATGGAGAGACGTTCAGTAGAAGCATCAAGGTTGGTAGTTATCCAGTCCTATTATGGTAATGCAGTAGAGGGCTGCTTCATCTAAGACCTAACATTTAGATTGGTGATATTCATGCAGATGGGCGCTGTACTGTTGGTTGCGGGTATTTAGGTGAATACAGCAGCAAGCTGACTTTTTATAGCTCCCCTGGTGGTTTATTTAGTCTTGGTACTTTCCTGGTTCTGATGTCATACTGGATTCGCCAAATAGGGAGCCTTTCATTTACACAGAGATTCCCCAGAAGAAGGCAGCATCATGAATGAAAATATAAAGAAGATATTGTTCTAAAAAAAAATACTCAGAATGAAAATTAAATGTGTAAACCTGAACTAGATCTGACACCCACTGGATGGGGTGGGGGGAGAGAAAGCATATTTCACATTTCATCCTTGACAGGATACAGTTTGAGATATCAAAAAACCTCTGCACAAGAAAAAAAGCACATGTAACACAAGACAGAGATTTCAGAGTCATTTGCGGAGTCACATGAAGTCAATTTGACAAATTGAGACACTTATTGTGTGTGTATGATGAATGTGTTCAATTTGTCCATGAACGCTGACCACAGGCAATGTCCTTGATAAGATGGAAGTTTATCGACAGTCACTGGGGGCATCCACAGATGTTTTGCAGGTGGAGGGGAGGGGGAAAAGCGCTTCTTCTGTGCCCTTTCGCCATAAAATCCAGGAGAGATTAGATAGAATAACACTTATTGTTTTGAAAGCAGGCTACACAGGAATTTCCTTCAGCCTTTAGTCTTTTTCTTGTTGGCTCTTTCGTGGCGAAATCCAATATTCCAAATGTGTTGGTCTTTTCCGCCTTGAAGCGAGCGTGCTCATCCAAGATTTTATTTGAGCCTGCATTCAATCGCACCCAGCACATGGCTAAGCTCCCGATCTTACTCCTTCAAAGCCTTTGTGAGTGCGTCCACCGCTGCTAGCAGCCTGTTGAATGCCCAAATTGCCACCAACATCCTCTGCCATTGAAGATATATCAGATATCCTCCAAATCCAAACAGGAGAAATCCCAGTGTCATAAAACCAAAAATCCACACATCTTCGATATCCTCCAGTGACAGCATTGTGAAACACACCATCCTCTATGCTTTCCAGTCCATGGTGTATTGGAAGAAGTATGTCCCTGCAGGACAGGACGGGTCCCCTTTTCCCTGTCTTCCAGTTAAATAAATTCGATTAATTGCATTGAGAGACCAGCTGACCAGATCCATTTTTTTTTAGTGCGGGTGATATGAAGAGAGAGGTCAGAAAAGACAAGACACAGAAATGCAGGGACAGGCAGGGAGGTGCAGGAGCAGCAGGAAAATGCGACTGCCACCTTCGAGAGTCATAACATTTAGATATTTATTTAGATATTTATTTTGCAGGCTTGTTTCTATTTTTACACGATATATTAAAGGAGTTATGTGAACATTTGACTTTTTTCTATTAAAACACATGTTGGTGTTTGGCTTCAATGAAAACCTGCTTGTTAATCCAGAGTAGAAATGTCTGTTACCAATTGTGTAAAAGACTGGGAAACAATGGTGAATGAACAACGGCTAACTGCTAATCCTGCTAACACTAAATCCACATAAACCCAAATTCAGTCCTATTTTGCAGAAAAAAGAGGTGTGAAAAAGGTTCCGCATTATTTTTCCCCTAAAGGTGATAAAGAAATTTAAGGTCTTCTTTATAAGGTCCATGATTATCAATAATTTGATTGTTCTCGAAAACCTAAATGAACAGAAACGGAGGTGTAGGGCACAGGAAAGAAGAGAAGAATAAAGCTGAGAGGGGAAAACAGCTGTGGTTAAATTGGTCAGCTAATTTTGTCTCCATTTCTGAACAGCAGTTCTCAGTGATACTAACTGGAGCCCCAAAGTAATAGATCCGTCATTGTTTGTTTCTCACCTGTGCTTCAGTTTCTGTTGAAAGAGGTGTGTCATGTTAGTTCTTGAGGTTTAGCATACCTCAGGATGTCAGCAAAATGTAAGTAGTGATTTTATAGAACAGGAGCACCAGTAGTAATAGAAATATCAGCATATTCAGCAGGGGTGTAAATCACACCCATCATGGCGATTCGATTCAGCATCGAATTCCTGAACCAACGATTTGATTATTTTCGATACTCAAGAATACACCACGATACGATTCGATTAATTAGTTCATTTTTTTTTTTTTTTTACCGTACAGGCTAGACAATGTTTCAAATTTGAAATAAATCAATGAAAGCTGTTATATCGTTATGCATTTTATTTGAGAAACAACAACAAATTACAGAAGTAGAAAAGTTGTACTCCACCTAGGCCTATTAAAACCTCATTCACTGAAAAATAATAATGCCCCTGCGTTATAGATTCTGAAAGGCTTTGAATCAAAAAATACTGCACAAATGCAATGCAATGAGTGCAATGCAATACCTTGGCTCCAGAGTCTCGAGCAGGTATCGGAAGCCTTCTTTCTCCACAAAGCAATAGGGATGTATGTCTGTACATTTGAAGACCCGTCTTAGAGCTGTGTGAAAACTTCTGAGGGAAAAATGTTGTCATTGGCGACGTAGAGGGCTGTACTTTTTCTTCGCCTTGGACGCCATGGCGTCTTCTCAGGTGAGCAGACAAATTGGATGTGTTGCCACAGTAGCGAATTTTGCAACTACGAGCTTTGCATATAGCCATATCCTTTATCAGTTTTCTTCCATCCTTACGGAACCCGAAATACTTCCACACAAATGACTTGAACCCGCAAGGGGTGTGTAAGTCATTTTCTTTTTCCTCCACCACATCTGTCTTTTCTACCTCTTCTTTCACGTCTGCTTTCTCCGCCATATTTGTTTTGCATACTGTTTACGCAACTGTGTGTGCAAGCGAAAAGAGGGTAGTGGCTAAAGGAAGCGAGGTAGGAGGGCAAAATAGGTTTAACGCCACAGAAGCAGGGGAGTCAGAATTACGCCCAGGAGCAAATGGATAAAAATAGACCGGAGGAAAAAAAAAACGCATGGCTGCTCTTGCGGACGTGTCGATGCATTGGATCATCAGCTGTTGATTTGATACAAAATGATTATTTACCCCCCTAATTTTCAGTACTTCATACTACATTGATTACCTGTGTTCACAGCTTCATTTTTTTTTGTTTCGAATTAAATAAAAACATAACTTTTAAAAATCTGTATCTATTTACTCAGATGTTTTTACTCAACATCAAAAAAGATTTCATTTGTGACAAAAACAGACAAAAATCCCAAAGGCGGGAATTTTTAGACCACGATATGCTTTATGTTGTAGCATATTGCAACTGATTTGCTTATACGTGCCGTTTAATGCTCCCTTAGATTTATCTTTTTTTTATGTGTCTTTTCGCAATTTTCTTTTGATGCAGTTTCATTTTGATGCAGATCCCTATGGTTCCCCCTCTTCTTTCTTCTCATTCACTCCAGTATATATTGCCCAGGAAGGTTCATGAGCTGTCAGCATCTATCAGGTGTCAGCCACTCCCATAGGCATGGAAGAGCAGCTTCATCTTGTTCTTCTTTTGTCCATTCATTCTTACTTAAAGTGTGATAAAGAAAGGATGACTTTCTGTTTCAATGCAGTCAGAAAGCTCAGAAAAACTTGCTGCAAATAACAGAATCAACACAAATTTATACAAAAACAGCAACAAATTAGACTTTGCTTCTATAAATACAACCACCCTGCTTTTATGCTTTTCTTTTAATCCTGTTTTCCTGAACCCCTCTGACTGTGCCTGTTGTTCTCTTGCTGATGGGAGTTGAAGAACTGCACATAAATCTCCCCTAAATATGCAGCCTGACAGACAGATAGAGGCAGACAGATAAAACATTTTGTCATACCTTATGAGGATGTTGGCTTGATCACAGAGAGGGGGATGTGACTGGCTTAGATAGTTTCAAAATTAAACAGATTTATGTGGTAAACGTGTCTATTTGCAAACTAATTTGTCAAGGACCTCAGTAAGATCGGTAATGACTAGAGAATTGATCTACTCACGCTGGTAGATGAAGGAGCTCCAGTGACAACAATCTGAATAAAATAGCCAGAGTTGAGCTAAGCATTTATTCTGATCAGGGAAATCCCTATTTATATTTTTATAGTTGAATAAAAGACATTTTAAAGCAAGGCTGCCATACATTAACCTGACTCCGCTAGATGGATTTGCTCCGCATATCCATCTGGAAATCTTCCGTAGAAGTAATTTTGGGAAGGGGCGAGAATACTGGTTAGCTGATTGGCCTATGTTGGTGTGAAAAGGCAGCCCTCCCTTTTCACAAATGCCACAGAACAGCATGCTACAATGTAGCTGGCTAACGTCACACACACCTGCACACACGTCCATACACAAGCGCGCACACGCGAATCTGAGACTTTCACTCGCGGAGCCGGCAACCGCATGTGAGAGCTCTTTGTCACGCCAACACTCCAAAAACTTTCAGTACCTACCTGAGTGACCAGCCATCGCAGCGTTCGGTGAGGTACCCGCCGATATCGCTCCATAATCCCATACCGCTCCAGTTTCCACACAGTGCGCACACAAACACAAACGCACACACACTTCCTGGTCCGACAACTTCTCCTCCCCTGGGAAACACGAACTGTGGGTAGGGGAATAGTTTATGTCTCATTTAGCCAATCAGAGGCTTTGATTACCTGACGGGGTGAAACTGAGTGTTTGATGCATTTAAAATGCTATTTTTAGGTGTAATGTTGATGTAATGAGAAATGTGTTTTATTGAATGTAGGCATACAGTAATGGGGTTAATGTAGATTGCTTAGGCAGGTAATTTAACAGTGAAAATGAAGTGGTGCATTGTTTCAGCTGTACCTTTTTTTTTCTTGCATAGTGGTCTCATCCAATCAGTCAGTGATTTAGTCCAGTAGGCATGCAATTTGCCAATTATGTCTGTTTGTATAAAAACCCTACTTTTTCCTCAGTTTTTGGTGGGGGAGGCTAGGAGAAAGGTTGGTGCCTGAGACTGTCGTGTTAAAAGAGGTATTGCTCTCTGTGCTTAGATTTATTGTTAGTTATTATTTTGAACAACCATCGTGTTGATTTTGTTTATGTTTTGGAAAGTTTTTGTTACGGCACTTTTTGGTTAGAGCACTGTAAATAAATATACACCACGTCATTTGCACTGGACCTCCTTGTTGAGCGCTTTCATTCCATTTGGTGGCCATCCTGCAGTGAAACCTGAGCCAGAGGGCTCACCGATTTCACATGTGGTGTCAGAAGTGGGATCGTGGCGCCGACACGAAAGTCAACAAGAAAGAAGTGCAAGCAGAGTGAGATGGCTTACAGGAAGTTGAAGAAGACCAACCCCCTGGGTCCAGGTGAGGAAGAGGTCGAAGGAGCAATAGGAGGAGAGCAACAGACACAACCTGATGACGACAACAGGCCGCAAGAAGCGCTCAACCTTTCAGACCTGTACAGCCTACTGCAACGGTCCATGCGGACGCAGGAGAAAGAGAGGGAGAAACAAGAGCAGCGGTGGCGCAACATTCAAGTTCAACTGGGTAACGTCCGTGATGAGCTGGAGGACCATCGCAGGAGTTCCAGGGGAGGGCAGCAGCAGCAGCCAGATGGAGCAAAGCCAGCGACCCTCCCAGCAGCAGCGGCGCATCCAGCGGCAGCGACCCTCCCAGCGGCAGCGGCTCATCCAGCGGCAGCGACCCTCCCAGCGGCAGCGGCTCATCCGGCGGCAGCGACCCTCCCAGCGGCAGCGGCTCATCCAGCGGCAGCGACCCTCCCAGCGGCAGCGGCTCATCCGGCGGCAGCGACCCTCCCAGCAGCAGCGGCTCATCCAGCGGCAGCGACCCTCCCAGCAGCAGCGGCTCATCCAGCGGCAGCGACCCTCCCAGCAGCAGCGGCGCATCCAGTGGCAGCGACCCTCCCAGCAGCGGCGGCGCATCCAGCGGCAGCAGCCCTCATGACAGTAGCAGCAGCACCGGTACATCCTGTGGCAGCAACCCTCCAAGCAGCACCGGCAGCAGGGTATCCAGCACCACCACCAGCCCCATGGATGCCAGCGGCAGGCCCATCGATCCTGTTTCCTGATCCAGCAGCACCAGCGCCAGCAACGTGGACCAGAGCAGCAGTGCCGAAGCTAGAGGACAGCGATGATGTGGAGCAATACATGACCACCTTTGAACGTCTAGCCACAGCCTACAGGTGGCCCTTAGCCCAGTGGGCTACATTCCTTGTACCGTACCTGTCTGGCAAAGCTCGGGCTGCATACGTCGCCATGGATCCTTATGAAGCCGTGGACTACTTCAAGGTGAAGAATGCCATCTTAGCCAAATATGAGATAAACGCCGAAAGCTACCGAACACGGTTCAGGGAGCCGAACATTCAATCTGGTGAGACGCCGAAAGAATTCTACAACCGGCTGAAGGACTTGTACCAAAAATGGATTCGCCCAGCGGAGCACACTGTGCTCATTCTGGAACAATTTTTGCGCTCACTCTCCCCGGAGGTAAGAGTGTGGGTCAAAGAGCACAACCCCAGCACAGGCCTGAAGGCCGCAGAGCTCGTGGATGGTTACCTGTCAGCCCGCCGCGGACCGAAGGACTTCAGATTCCAAGGCCCCAACAGAGCACCTCAACCTCCGAAGGGTAAGTCTGTGGGATATGGGAGTGGAGTTGGTCCTGGTCTGGGGAGTGGTACCCAGAGTAGGGGCCCAAGCACTAGACATTACACGCCTCAACACCCCTCTCAGCCTAGACCTACTGACACATCCACAACACACAATACACCTGCTAACACACAGGCTGTATGTCATTATTGTGGTAAGCCAGGTCACTGGGCTAGAGTTTGTCCTCTGAAGAAGGTTAGGGGTGCTACTTGCAGTATGGTTTCTGTGCCTAGACCTATGACTGATGCTGTGTATGCTGACGGTGTGCCAGTAATGGGTGTGATTGTGAATGATAAACCGGCAAGGGCTCTCCTGGACACAGGCAGCACCCACACTTTGGTGCAACCTCACCTGGTTCAGCAGCCTGAAGCTTTGACTGGCGAGAAACTGCGAGTAGTGTGTGTGAATGGTGATGTCCATGAATACCCCATAGCACTTGTGTCTGTTAAAGGGCAAGATCAGATGTTCAGGTTAGAAGCCGGGGTTGTTAAAGGCTTGAATTATCCTGTGGTCTTAGGTCAGGATGTGGTGATTCTGCCAGACCTGGTGCAGGCTTCTCTCCCAATGAGTTGCGTTGCAACCAGGGCACAGGCTAAAAAGGCGCAGGAGTTGCTACGTGAAATGCCATACAGGGGAGAAGATTTTGGTTCCCCTGTAAAAATGAGAGACAGGAAGACACGCCGACAGCGTAGGCATGACAAACTAGTTGGCACAGTCAAAGTCATGTCTGGTGAAGAGCTAGCGGCAGTTCCTGATGCAGGGAAGGAGATGTGGCAAGTTCCTGATGATCTGAAAGAATTGCAAAACCAAGATGGTTCACTGAAGGAGCTGTTTGACCAAGTTGTTGAAGTGGATGGTGTGGGTACAGGCCAGGAAAAGACATTGCTGGGTGAATTTTACTTTGTGCGTGATGGCTTGCTGTATCATCAGCCTGAAGGTGGCAGTGCAGAACAGCTGGTAATACCGACCTGTCTAAGACAGAAGATTTTGTGTTTGGGTCATGACATTCCTTGGTCGGCACATTTGGGAAGTGTGAAAACTTTGCAGAGGATTTCAGACAGATTCTTCTGGCCAGGGTTGTATACTGATGTGCAAAAACACTGCAAAAGATGCCCCACATGCCAGCTTTACAGCAAACACAAAGTCAGGCCATATCCACTTCAGCCGTTGCCAGTGATAGATGTCCCATTCACCCGAATAGGTATGGACATTGTAGGACCTTTAGAGCGCACACAATCAGGCCACCAGTACATTTTGGTAATCTGTGATTACGCCACACGTTATCCTGAAGCGTTCCCCTTACGCAAGGTCACGGCTAGAGCCATTGCCCCTGCACTATTACAGTTATTCTCAAGGGTGGGAATTCCCCGGGAAATACTGACTGATCAGGGAACAGCTTTCCTTTCAAACACCTTAAAGCAGGTTTATGGGTTGTTGGGTATTAGTGCGATCAGGACCACTCCCTACCATCCCCAGACAGATGGACTTGTTGAGAGGTTCAATCAGACACAGAAAGGCATGCTGAGGAAATTTGTGTCTGCCAACGGCAAAGATTGGGACCGCTGGCTGCCGTACCTGATGTTTGCCTACCGTGAGGTACCTCAAGCATCCACGGGGTTCTCGCCGTTCGAACTCCTGTACGGCAGACATGTGCGCGGACCCCTTGACCTGCTGAAGGATGCCTGGGAGTCGCCCAAGGCCACCACCTCCAACGTGATCTCCTACGTCATTGCCATGAGGGACAGGATGGAGGAGATGGCCAACCTCGTTCGAGACAACCTCCAGGGTGCCCAGGTGACCCAGACCACCTGGTACGACCGGAGTGCACGAAAGAGAACCTTCCAGCCTGGCCAGAAAGTATTCCTTCTCCTGCCCACTGAAGAGAATAAGTTGCTGGCGAGGTGGCAGGGTCCTTACAGCATCAGCAGACAGTTGGGGCCTACCACCTATGAGCTGGAGATGCCAGAGAGGAGGAAGAAGCGGCAAGCGTTCCACGTCAACCTCCTGAAAGAGTGGAATGAAAGGGAGGCACCACCTAGTCCACAGCTGTTGGTGCAGGTCGTGAAGGAAGAGGAGAACACCCCTGAGCAATTCTTCCCGACCGAACACCCAGCTGGGACATTGGACTTGTCCCATCTAACCCGTCAGCAGCAGCAAGAGATACAGGCCATTGTTCCTGAAGGCCTGCTCAGTGACCAGCCGGGGTACACACCAGTGGCAGAGCACCCCATCCGTCTGAAAGACTCTACACCCGCCAGGCAACGGATGTACAGAGTTCCAGAGCGCCTGTTACCTGCTCTCCGGGAGGAGCTCCAGGTCATGCAGAGACTGGGGGTGATTGAGCGTTCGGAGAGTGCCTGGAGCAGCCCAGTGGTCCTTGTGCCGAAGAAGGACGGCACAATGCACTTCTGCATTGACTTGCGCCAGGTGAACGCTCAGTCACACTTCGACGCCTACCCCATGCCCCGACTTGAAGACCTCATAGAGCGTCTGGGAGGCGCCCAGTACATTACCACGCTGGACCTTAGCAAGGGGTACTGGCAGGTGCCCCTGGCAAAAGAAGCAAGACCCTACACCGCCTTCAGGACACCCCAGGGCCTCTTTCAATTCACGGTGATGCCCTTCGGCCTGCAGGGGGCGCCTGCAACGTTCCAGCGCCTGATGGACCGGGTGCTGGACGGCAGCGGCGCCTTCGCGGGTGCTTATCTTGATGACATCATCATCTACAGCAGCAGTTGGGTGGAGCATGTGCAGCACCTGGCCGAGGTGTTGCGCCGCATTCACCAAGCGGGGTTGACCATCCAGCCCAACAAGTGTGCCTTTGTTCAGCAAGAGGTGCGCTACCTGGGGCACATTGTTGGACGCGGAGTCATCAAGCCTCAACAAGACAAGCTCCAGGCAATCCGGGACTGCCCGCGGCCAGAGACCAAGAAGGGGGTCCGCTCTTTCTTGGGAGTCGCAGGGTGGTACCGGAGATTCGTCCCCAACTTTGACACCAGAGCAGCCCCTCTCACCAATCTCACCAGGAAGGCTGGCTCAGTGCGAGTCAGGTGGGAGGACCAGCATGAAACGGCCTTCAACGACCTGAAGGAGGCCCTCTGCAGCGGGCCAGTACTGCAGAGTCCAGACTTCAAGCAGCCGATGACCGTCCAGACTGACGCCTCCGGGGTTGGTCTGGGGGCCGTGCTCCTTCAAGGTGAAGGAGATCAGCAGCGACCTGTGGCTTACATAAGCCGCAAACTTTTTCCAAGAGAGACAAGGTACTCTGCTGTTGAGTTGGAGTGCCTTGCTGTGAAATGGGCCCTTGACTCCTTTCGTTACTATCTCTTGGGTCGACAGTTTGTTTTAGAGACTGACCACCGGGCCTTGAAGTGGCTCGGGCAGATGAAAGACACAAATACCCGCATTACCCGTTGGTTTTTGGCCTTGCAGCCATACAGTTTCGAGGTCCGCTATCGGGCGGGCACGCAGAATGCAGTGGCGGATTATCTGTCTCGCCACCCAAGTGGCGAGCCTCCAGAGGAAGGGGGAAATGTGAAAAGGCAGCCCTCCCTTTTCACAAATGCCACAGAACAGCACGCTACAATGTAGCTGGCTAACGTCACACACACCTGCACACACCTCCATACACAAGCGCGCACACGCGAATCTGAGACTTTCACTCGCGGAGCCGGCAACCGCATGTGAGAGCTCTTTGTCACGCCAACACTCCAAAAACTTTCAGTACTTACCTGAGTGACCAGCCATCGCAGCGTTCGGTGAGGTACCCGCCGATATCGCTCCAGTTTCCACACAGTGCGCACACAAACACAAACGCACACACACTTCCTGGTCCGACAACTTCTCCTCCCCTGGGAAACACGAACTGTGGGTAGGGGAATAGTTTATGTCTCATTTAGCCAATCAGAGGCTTTGATTACCTGACGGGGTGAAACTGAGTGTTTGATGCATTTAAAATGCTATTTTTAGGTGTAATGTTGATGTAATGAGAAATGTGTTTTATTGAATGTAGGCATACAGTAATGGGGTTAATGTAGATTGCTTAGGCAGGTAATTTAACAGTGAAAATGAAGTGGTGCATTGTTTCAGCTGTACCTTTTTTTTTCTTGCATAGTGGTCTCATCCAATCAGTCAGTGATTTAGTCCAGTAGGCATGCAATTTGCCAATTATGTCTGTTTTTATAAAAACCCTACTTTTTCCTCAGTTTTTGGTGGGGGAGGCTAGGAGAAAGGTTGGTGCCTGAGACTGTCGTGTTAAAAGAGGTATTGCTCTCTGTGCTTAGATTTATTGTTAGTTATTATTTTGAACAACCATCGTGTTGATTTTGTTTATGTTTTGGAAAGTCTTTTTGTTACGGCACTTTTTGGTTAGAGCACTGTAAATAAATATACACCACGTCATTTGCACTGGACCTCCTTGTTGAGCGCTTTCATTCCATTTGGTGGCCATCCTGCAGTGAAACCTGAGCCAGAGGGCTCACCGATTTCACAGTTGGTGATAGACAGGCCAAATAAACCAATCAGGTCAACAAAGCATATGACGTAACAGAACGACGACAAAGAGGAGCCAATTGATAGATCAAACTCTTGCCGAAACCAGTCAGGAGAAGAGCAAAAACATCTTTTCCTCTTAGAAAAGCCTCCAGAGCAGTGTTTTGCTCTTCTTTCAGTGAAGAAATACTCTGTAATTCCGATAAAACTTGCTCGATAGCCACGCTAATGCTAGTTTCATTGGCTGAAGCCGCCATGTTTTTTTAGACTGAACTTTCGCGCTTCCCGTTGCGTCACACCTCAACCCGCCTCAAAGCCAATGCTGATTGGACGTTCGTTTGGTGAACGGCTCCAAATTTTCTTCAACGGAGAGTCTCCAGACTGATTAGTGAGTGAAATCTTGAAAGCTTGCGAGATCAGGATGGTCTCACCAGGCTAGCCATACACGGGAGCCACCATCAGTTAGGCAATGTGGTTGAAGAGTCTTGCCCGGGGACAAAACAACATTGAAAGCTGGAGCTTTAACCGTCAATGCTTTGCAGGGCAAATTCCTGCATCTAACGCCGTTGTCACCCTATCATAAAAAAGCTGCTAAACTGACTGACAAAACCAGCAAGCACACCGTGGGAAGTAAATTGGTACAAATGCAGATCTGTGAGGGACATTGAATGACTGGATGACCTGGAACATCTATCTTACCAGTCCAGGTGCCAAAAACCAGCAGTAGCTACATGATATAATAACAATTCCCTTTCCAAGTACTGGAATGATACTACATCCATTGGAACCATGTAATTGGATGAATTAGGTGTTATGTTTGTTTTGATTAAGAAGTTAAATGATCTAATGAATGTTTGAAGTTAAAATATTTACATAGAAATCTGTCCAGCAGTGGGATTATATTCTGGACTATAAATCACAATTATTTTTCATAGTTTAGCTGGCCCTGCAATTTATAGTAAGGAGTGACTAAATATCAAATATTTAGCATGTTTTAAATGTTTAACCATACTGACTGATACTATCCAAGGAGTAAACATTGACATCAACTGCAAGAGAACACTCTAGGCTTGTGTCAACGACATATTCTGTAGATTAACATGAGCAGAATATGAGAATATAGGAGGTAGTAAAACGTACCAAAAATGGTAACTGAGAAGCATAAGCACAGGTCTGAGTGAGACAGTGAGAAATCTGAGGTACTGGTGAAGAGCAGAGGCAAACCTACATGTTGTGTCTACATGGAGTGTCATGGAGATTTTCTATATTTATGTTTGTACCACCTTTCCCGGCTAAAGATGTCCCCAGAAATGCCCCTGATGTGACCGTTTTATGAATGAGGGGGGAAATGTTGTGTGTGGACTGTTATTATGGGAGAAAGAGCTTGTGAGCAGCTAACTAACTAAAAGACCCGCCCTCTCCACTTAAAAAAAATGTGCATAGAAGAGCATGCACAAGCCCATTTCTCCAACACAAAGGTGTTGCTTCCATCAACACCTTTGTTTATAGATGTTGGCCATTTGCCTGTTTTTCAGTTTAGTCCTGTTTCTCTGACTGTGACAGGCTGGATGTGCTCTCTTCATTCTCTGATATGGGAACTGGCTCAGAGCTTGTCTGCCTGGCTCTGTGTTTCCTGGACGGGGCCGCCTTTTACAGCTGCCTTTTGTGTCTCTGCTTCTGTCTCCTTGAACCCCAGTCGGCCTAGGCAGATGTCTGCTCACACTGGGCCTTGTTCTGCTGGAGGTTTCTTCCTGTTAAAAGGGAGTTTGTCCTCTCCACTGTCGCTACAAGCATGCTTACTGTGAGGGATTGCCTTTGAGTCAATGAATCGATGCAATCAACTGGTTTTCCTTAGCAAGAAAACATTGAATCAGTTTTAGTGTATAATGTGGTGAACTGTAAAGTTCCTTGAGATTACATGTGTTGTAAGTTGGCGCTATAAACTGAATTGAATTGAGTATACCCACTTCTCCAGGGACCACCACACTACTTCTCCAGGCTGACCTTTGTTGGCCAGTGTGAAGGCCAAATTGGTCATCACATGCACCTAGTGGCTGAAAACACAATTCTTCAGAAGTTTAGTTTAGCAGATACAGGTCCTCTGCAAATCTAGTGGATTATATTGATCATGGTTACACAACAGTGGTTTTCATCTCAAAAGCCTAAGAACACAGAGACTGACCTTTTGATTCCAACTTTGTTCTATAAACTTTTAGCTTTAAATTTGCTCAGTTGAACTTAGATCAAACTTGGCAGTTGTCCTTTGAAGGCAAGTTTACAGGAACTCTAATTAAATTCTTTGTTGAGATCTGACACCAGGTGTGTGTTGATGTGTGTATGTGTGTGTCTCTCATAGTTGATCAGAGTATGTGAAAAGAGAGAGGAAAGTCAAAGCTGACACATTCAACAATAATTTCTTTGTCAGGCCAGGCCTTATTTCCTGGTATATTGGGCATGTCCTAGAAATTTGTGAGACATCATTTTGTTTGTGCAACTGTGCTTTTATTTCTATGTATTTGAGGACACTCTCCGCCTTATTGTCTCTATTGCCTATTTGCTAGACACCGTTTGTCATTTCTGTGATGTGCTTTGGTTCAAGGATGTAGGCTCATACCCTGAATTGACTTTTTACTCTGACCAAACTACAACATAAAGTGCGGCTCCATAGCTTTTCTCCAAGGCATTATTTTTATGGCATCTCTGCTTCATTGATCGAAACAAAGGACAATGACAAAAAAGAAAGGTTGAGTGGAATGCATATAAACCCAGGAACCAGAAGAATATGCATCAGAGCTTGATGATTGTGAAGGTCACCTTTGACTATTGGTGTTTTACCGTGATCTGCTCTGTATGGGGCAGAAGGGAAGGCTAAAATAAATGGTACTAGATAATATCTGAAATAATTTTAATTGTAAGTTACTCTTAGCAAAATTATTCAACTGATTAAAACTTTCACACTTTCTCTTCCTGGACGCATGATTTTATTGGTTTAAAATCATTTCTGATAATATTCTTTCTCTCTATTTCCTTTGATAACCCAGAGAGCTGCTTGGTGTTTAAATGACACTGAATACAATACCTTCCCTTATCAAAAGGGACACTGTATGTGTGACATGACTTTTATAGGATTCCAAATCCCAAGAGTAAATGATGATGTCATCCAGGTAAACAAAACAAAATGTCCCACTATGTCTCTAAGCACCTCATTGACCAGATTGTGGAAGACAGATGGGGCAGCTGGAGAGCCCAAAAAGCTCATAGGTACTTATAGTGTCCAGCGGGGGTGTTGAAAGCTGTACAAACCAAATGGTAAGCTTTGCTAAGGTCCAGCTTAGAGAAGATCTTGGGCCCCTGATTCTGATCAAAAGCCGAAATAATCAGAGCAATTGGGTATCGATTGTTGACCGTTTCATTCAAACACCTGTAGTCTATGCATGGTGAGAGGGAACTCTCCTTTTTCCCAACAAAAAAGAAACCAGTATCAGTAGGAGAGGATGACGGACAAATAATTGCATGCTCTAATCAACTCAACTCAAAATTTATTTATAAAGAACATTTAAAACAGCCAGGGTTGACCAAAGTGCTGTACAGGAATCACAGCTGCAGAGCATTAGGTAAAAACTGAAGGCTAAAATACATAAACACAATACAAAAAGTAAAATAGAATGGAGATAAAATATAATAGGATAAATGTTTCAATTAAAATACATTTTAAAATAAAATTCAGTTTAAAATAAAATTTTCTCAAATGACTACTTGATCAAAAGCCAGCAAGAAGAAGTGTGCTTTCAGAGAGGATTTAAAAACCCCAAAGTAGCCTGCTGATCGAATATGCCAGAGTCTTGGTGCCGCTGCCAAAGAGGCATGATCAGCTTTGGTTTTAAGTCTGGTTTTAGGCAAGACCAGTAGCAACTGATTAGAGGATCTCAGTGTTTTAGTCGGGGCATGGATTTGGAGAACCTCAGTCAAATACTGGGGGGCTAGACCATTAAGAGCTTTAAAAACAAACAATGCAATTTTAAAATCTATTCTAAAAGCAACCGGGAGCCAGTGCAATGAGGCTAGAACAGATGATATGTGGTCGCGTTTACGTGTCCCAGTAAGGAGACGGGCAGCTGCATTTTGTTCTGATCTTACCAGTGATGACATGTTTAGCCGCATGTCGTCATTCAACCGCTGGTTGTCTAGGTGGTGTCCTGAAAACAACATGTTGGGATCTGGAGCTGTACCACCTTCCTCCAGCAGAGTGCGCCGTGGGTCTCCTGGAGCTGGAGTCTTCCAGCACACCTGAGACGTATCTACTCATCAGGAGACCAGCCCTTTATAACCAGCTGCCAGACCTTGCTTCGACGCCGCAGTGTTGACCTTAGTTTGGTTAGCAACCTGAGCCTTGAAACTGAAAAGAATCTTAGCTATCTCTGGAGAGAGATCAGATTCTAACTCTCTTCTGTTTTTGCCTCACAGGAAACTTGTCTCTAGCCAGAAGCTCTGGATGAGCTTAACCTGCCAATCTGCCCTGGAGAGCCAAACCTGAAGATTCCTATGTGGATTCCCCTGCTGCTCTTAGTTAAGAGCTGGAAACTCTGATCAAGGTCTGCCATTAAAGTCAGAAGCTAGACGCTGCAGCTGCTCTGGAACTCTGCTGAACAAACAGTCTCTGGACCCAACGGTTCCCTCTCTCTCAAAGAGAAGCCCGGATTCAGTCAAGGTATAATTCTGAATTATAAAAGACTCATTCTCATCAGCCTGCCTACTAATCAAACTATCTTCTCAGCAGACTTCTGTGAACCAGCCCGGACCAGTCCCTGACCCAGTACATTGTCTCTTATTGTAAAACATTCAATAAACCTTGTTTAACTTTTACCCAGCCTCCGTTGTGTTCTGCATATGGGCTAAGAACCTGAACCCATCATGACAGAACACTGCGGCCAAACACAAAGCCCAGCAGATCACCTCCGTAGGAGGCTTGAGGAACTAGAGACTCAGGTCCATGGTCAAGCCAAAACCCTTTGTGAGTTGAATGCTTTTGTCGAACACCATAACCAGACTTTACAAACTCTCTCCAGCTATTTTGGAAGTGCTAACGCTACGATTGCAGTCCGTTCTTTTCCGGATCCACTTCCGCCTCCAAGGTCACCGGCAGTGACGTCACTTCCTGAGTTCCGTCCCAGTCCGCCTGAAAGATTTTCAGGTAATCAAAAAGATTGTAAGGGATTTCTATTCCAATGTCGATTACTTTTTGAACATTCTCCTGACAGTTTTCCGAATGATAGAAAGAAAATATCATTTATTCTTTCTCAACTCACTGGACGAGCCCTTGAATGGGCAGAGGCAAGGTTCTCCTCTGAATCCAGTTTCACTTGTACCTTTTCCGAGTTCATTTCAGAGTTTTCCCAAGTATTTAATCACGACAGAGATAAGACCATTGACTCTCGAGCCCTGCTGAATTTAAGACAGGGAAATTCCACAGTGGCTGAGTTCGCCATCGACTTCCGGGTCAAAGCCGCAGCCTCTGGTTGGAACGAATGTGTCATGAATGGTTCTGGAAGACCCAATATGCAGAACACCACGGAGACGGAAACTGGAGTAAAAGTTTAACAATGTTTATTGAACAATGGTAAAATGAAAGAGTCAAGTACTGGTTCACTTCTGGGGATCTGGTTCACAGGCAACTGGAAGGGAGACAGTTCAGTTAGCCACGTAGCTGGTGAATGTGGAAATGTTATCTTCAGAGATCTACCTTGAAGAATCTGGGTTTGGCTTTGAGAGAGGCACTGTTGGTTCCAGAGATTGTTTGATTCAGCAGAGTTCAGTTTAAGCTTCAGCGTCTTTCATCTAACGATAGGACAGACCTTGGTTTTCCAGCTCTTAGTCCAGAGCAGCATGGGAAATCCAGAGAAGGTTCTTCAGGTTTGGCTCTGAGGGCAGGCTTGACAGGTTAAGCTCATCCAGAGCTTACAGGACAAAAACAGGTTTCCTGTAGGCAGAGACAAAAGGTAATTAGTTTCCAGCTAGGAGACTAGAGGCAACAAAGATTTCACAGAGGAAGTGAGGCTCAGGTGCTAACCAAACTGGATAAACACTGCGGCGTTGATGCGAGGTCTGAGGGCTGCTTATATGGTGGAGGATCCTCCTGATGATGAGATGGGTTTCAGGTGTGTCGAAGGCTCAGCTCAGGAGGATCCACAGTGAACTCTGCTGGAGACAGGTGGTACAGCTCCAGATCCCAACAGAATGTGCACTCAAAAGTGCATATTTTAAGGCCTTAAATGATAACATCAAGGATTAACTAGCCACAATTGACAAACCGACTAGTTTGGAGGAATTAATCCGTTTAACCATCAGATTGGATAACAGGCTCCGAACTAGAAACAACACTAGACAAAGAAGTCTGAATTTTTCTGTGTCAGCCCCTGCATTAAATAATGCTTCTGTTTTTTCTGGATCCACAGAACCTGTTTCCAAGCCAAAGTCTAAAAACCAGACTCTTTCTGTGCCTGTCCAAGTCTCTCACTCAGATGGAGCGGAGGCCGAACCCATGCAGATTGGACACACAAGGCTAACCCCTGAGGAAAGACAACGACGATTTAGGGGCAATCTGTGTCTATACTTTGGTGAGACTGGCCATTTCATAGCTTCATGTCCGGCTAAGTCAAAAGCCAGGGCCCGTCAGAGGAATTGAGGAGTCTGACGGGCCATTTGAAAACTGAAAAAGCTCCTCATCTGATGTTACCTGCTACACTTTTTTTTCTAACCAGAACCTCACCTTGTCTGCTTTCATTGACTCCGGATGTGAGAGTAATCTCATTGATTCTAACCTGGTCCAGCAATTACAGCTTGAAACCGTTCCGTTATCCAAGCCTCTCAGAGTATCCGCTATTGATGGAAAGAAACTCCATCAAGTCACTCATCAAACACAACCTCTAGAACTGTTGATCTCTGGAAATCATCGTGAGACATTAACTTTTTTTGTTTTCCCTTCTGCATGCTCCCCCCTGGTGCTTGGATTCGAGTGGCTGGAAAGACATAACCCCCATATCAACTGGGCTGAACGCCACATTGAGTCTTGCTCGACGTCCTGTCACGAGACATGTCTTCGTTCTGCAGCCCCTGCTGTTCAGTTCCCTAGAGGTAGGGGGGAGATGGACTCTCCTGACCTTACTTCTGTTCCTCCCGAGTATCACGATCTGGCACCAGTCTTCAGTAAGGTCAGTGCGACGTCTCTTCCACCTCACAGACCATATGACTGCGCCATAGACTTATTACCAGGAGCTCCTCTGCCCAGCAGTAGACTTTATAACATCTCTAAGCCTGAATGTGAGACCATGGAGAAATATATTAATGAGTCTCTGGCTGCTGGGATAATCCCCCCATCTTCTTCTCCTCTTGGTGCTGGTTTCTTTTTTGTGGGTAAGAAGGATGGTTCCCTACGACCCTGTATAGATTACAGAGGCCTAAATCACATAACCGTCAAAAATAAGTACCCACTTCCATTACTGGCATCAGCATTTGAACCTGTTCAGGGTGCAACAGTTTTCACCAAGTTCGATTTGAGAAATGCTTATCACCTCCTTAGGATAAGAGAAGGAGACGAATGGAAGACAGCCTTTAAGACCCCCTTAGGCCAATTTGAGTATCTGGTCATGCCTTTTGGTCTCACAAACGCTCCTGCCTGTTTTCAGGCTCTAGTCAATGACGTCCTCAGAGATTTTTTGAATGTGTTCGTTTTTGTGTACATTGATGATATTTTGATCTACTCCAAGAACCTATCAGAGCATAATAAACATGTCCGTCTGGTTCTTCAGAGACTTTTGGAAAACAAGCTCTTTGTGAAGGGAGAGAAGTGCGAATTTCACCAATCATTTGTTACTTTTTTTGGGGTTTGTGCTCGAGGGCGGGCAGGTTAAGCCATCCGAAGACAAAATAAAGGCAGTTCTGGACTGGCCGACACCTGAAAACCGCAAACAGCTTCAGAGATTCCTTGGTTTTGCAAACTTTTACAGACGCTTCATAAGGAATTACAGTAAAACAGCTCTACCTCTCACAACTCTGACTTCGCTAAAGAAGACATTTCAATGGACACCTGAGGCCCAGAACGCTTTTGAGAAATTAAAGAACCTGTTTTCTAGAGCTCCAATTCTGATCCAGCCAGACCCCTCTAAGCAGTTTATCTTAGAGGTGGATGCCTTAGACTCCGGTGTTGGAGCAGTTTTGTCTCAACAATTTGACTCAGACCAAAAGATTCATCCTTGTGCCTTCTTTTCACGTAGACTCTCACCAGCGGAGCAAAACTATGATGTTGGAGATCGAGAAATTCTAGCCATCAAACTCGCCTTGGAGGAGTGGAGACACTGGCTCGAGGGGGCCGAGCATCCAGTTTTGGTCTGGACAGACCACAAGAACCTGGCCTATCTCCAATCCGCCAAACAAGCTAACCCACGTCATTCTAGATGGTCATTGTTTTTCTCCCGATTCAATCTCATCTCTTACAGACCTGGTTCCAAAAACGTCAAGCCCGATTCTGTCTCTCGTCTTTACTCTGCTGATCAACCTGAGACGCCCGAGCCAGTTCTTCCTGCCTCCTGTACTTTTGGAGTGGTTTCCTGGGAGATCACTGATCTCATCAACTCTGCCCTAGCCTCTGAACCTGACCCAGGTAATGGTCCTCCAAATAAAACCAATGTTCCATCTTCCGTTAGATCCCGTCTGATCCAGTGGATGCATGCAGCTAAATTTTACGCCCATCCTGGAGTGAGCAGAACGATTGCCTTGATTACAAGACGTTTCTGGTGGTCATCCCTACACAAGGACGTAAAGGAGTACGTTTTGGCATGTCCCATCTGCGCCAGAAACAAGACCTCTCACCAACCACCTTCTGGTTTGCTGCATCCCCTACCTGTTCCCACCCGTCCCTGGTCTCATATTGCTGTTGATTTTGTCACTGGTCTCCCGATTTCCAAAGGTATGTCCACCATTTTAACCATTGTCGACCGTTTTTCAAAGGCTTGTCACTTAATTCCCCTCAGGAAACTTCCCACGGCTTTTCAGACAGCCCAGCTTCTTGTGAAGCATGTTTTCCGACTCCATGGCATCCCACAAGAAATTCTCTCCGAACGCGGTCCACAGTGCATCTCACAGGTCTGGAAAGCCTTCTGTTCAGCATTAAACTGTAAGTCCTCACTCACCTCTCGTTACCACCCACAGTCAAACGGGCAGACGGAGAGAATGAACCAGGAACTAGAGTCCACTCTCCGCTGCCTGACCTCAAGCAACCCCACTGACTGGAGTCAGTACCTGACCTGGATCGAATACGCCCACAATTCACTCAAGTCTGCTTCCACTGGTCTATCCCCGTTCCAGGTATCTATTGGTTATCAGCCTCCACTTTTCCCTGCAGACGAGAGAGAGATCTCAGTCCGATCAGTCCACCAGCACATCCGTCGTTGCCAGACAATCTGGAAGGACACCATCGCCACCCTCAACCGCTCATCTGTCTCTATTAAACGCTTTGCGGACTCCAAGAGACGCCCGGCCCCTGACTACTCCATAGGCCAAGAGGTATGGCTGTCCACACGAGACATTCCCCTCAAGGGGATGTCTCGGAAACTGTCCCCCCGGTTCATTGGTCCTTTCAAGGTTACCCAGATCATCAACCCCTCTGCTGTACGTCTGCACCTTGCTCCGAGTCTCCGCATCCATCCCACGTTCCATGTCTCCCAGATTAAACCAGTTGTTTCTAGCCCCCTTTGCACTCCATCCGACTCCCCTCCACCCGCCCGGGACATCGATGGACATCCTGCCTTCACCGTCCGCCGGATCGTGGACTCCCGTCGGCGAGGTCGCGGTTGGCAGTACCTCGTCGATTGGGAGGGCTACGGTCCGGAGGACTGCACATGGGTTCCTGGCTCTTATACCCTCGATCCGTCCCTGATTGAGGAATATGAGAACTCCCTCCCGTCGACATCTTCTGGACCGCCAAGAGGCGGTCGTTGAGAGGGGGGTACTGTTGGGATCTGGAGCTGTACCACCTTCCTCCAGCAGAGTGTGCCGTGGGTCTCCTGGAGCTGGAGTCTTCCAGCAAACCTGAGACGTATCTACTCATCAGGAGACCAGCCCTTTATAACCAGCTGCCAGACCTTGCTTTGGCGCCGCAGTGTTGACCTTAGTTTGGTTAGCAACCTGAGCCTTGAAACTGAAAAGAATCTTAGCTATCTCTGGAGAGAGATCAGATTCTAACTCTCTTCTGTTTTTGCCTCACAGGAAACCTGTCTCTAGCTAGAAGCTCTGGATGAGCTTAACCTGCCAATCTGCCCTGGAGAGCCAAACCTGAAGATTCCTATGTGGATTCCCCTGCTGCTCTTATTTAAGAGCTGGAAACTCTGATCAAGGTCTGCCATTAAAGTCAGAAGCTAGACGCTGCAGCTGCTCTGGAACTCTGCTGAACAAACAGTCTCTGGACCCAACAGTTCCCTCTCTCTCAAAGAGAAGCCCGGATTCAGTCAAGGTATAATTCTGAATTATCAAAGACTCATTCTCATCAGCCTGCCTACTAATCAAACTATCTTCTCAGCAGACTTCTGTGAACCAGCCCGGACCAGCCCCTGACCCAGTACATTGTCTCTTATTGTAAAACATTCAATAAACCTTGTTTAACTTTTACCCAGCCTCCGTTGTGTTCTGCATATGGGCTAAGAACCTGAACCATTCATGACACAACATGGGCTACATTCATAATTGGCAATCCTTTTGGGGAAAGCCTGGTCTGATTCAGAGAGACGGCATCCATCCCACTTTGGATGGTGCAGCTCTTCTTTCTAGGAATCTGGCCACATTTATTAGTCCTCCAAAACCCTGACCAACCAGGTTGCAGACCAGGAAGCAGAGTTGTAGTTTAACACACATCTCTGCAGCTTCTCTACTGTTACCCACTCTTTACTCCATCCAGACAGTGTCTTGCCCACGACCAATATCTAATAAATTAGCGAAGATTCCCAAAGGAGTAAATCATGATAATCTAATTAGAATTAAAATAACTCCCATTGGGGAAAAAGTTAAAACGGTTAAATGTGGTCTGTTTAACATAAGATCTCTTTCCTCTTAAAGTCTGCTAGTTAATGACTTGATTTGTGTTAATCACATTGATTTATGTTGCTTTACAGAAACTTGGCTGCAGCAAGAGGATTATGTGTTGGGATCTGGAGCTGTACCACCTTCCTCCAGCAGAGTGCGCCGTGGGTCCTCCTGAGCTGAGCCTCCAACACACCTGTGGCCCATCTCATCATCAGAAGACCCACCACTATATAACCTGCCTTCAGACCTTGCCTCAACGCCGCAGTGTTGATCTAGTTTGGTTAGCAACCAGAGCCTAGTAAACCTGAGAATCTTTGCTATCTCCTGTTAAGATAAGATTCTAACTCTTCCTTGTTTTTGCCTCACAGGAATCCTGTCTCTTCGTGAAGCTCTGGATGAGCTTAACCTGCCTAGCCTGCCCTCGTGAGCCAAATCTGAAGACTCTTCTCTGGATTCCCTTGCAGCTCTTGGCTAAGAGCTGGAAACCCAAATCAAGGTCTGCCCTCAAAGTCAGAAGTAAGACGCTGAAACAGTTATTGGACTCTGCTGAACAAACAGTCTCTGGACCCAACAGTTTCCTCTCTCAAAGAGAAACCCGGACTCCTTCAAGGTATTCATCAGCAAACTCAAAGACTAATAACCCTTCAGTCCATGTGCTAACTGAACTGTCATCCCTGCAGACTCCAGTGAACCTGCCCCCAGGCCCGAACCAGTTCCTGTGCAATATTCATATGCTTGTGTGAACAATAAACCTTGTTAAACTTTTCATCAGCCTCCGTGTGTGTTCTGCATATTGGGTTTACTCTGTAACCAATCATGACAGAACACTGCGGCCAAACACTAAGCCCAGCAGGCAACCTCCGTCGGAGGCTAGAGGAGCAAGACGCTCAGATCCAAGGACACGCTCAAACCCTCCGTGAGTTACATACCCAGGTTGAATATCAAAACCAAGTGCTTCAAACGTTTGCAGGCTACATGGGTAGCGCTAACGCTGCATCAGCAGCACGTCAGTTTCCGGATCCACTTCCGCCTCTGTGACGGGTGTGACGTCATCTCCTGAGTTCCGTCCTAGTCTCCCTGAAAAATTCTCAGGTAACAGAAAGACTGTAAAGATTTTTTGTTTCAATGCCGTCTTATTTTTGAGAACTCTCCTGGCAGTTTCCCTACGGATAAAAAGAAAATAACTTTTATTTTGTCCCAACTCACTGGGCGAGCCCTCGAATGGGCGGAGGCCAGATGTTCTTCCGAGATCAGTTTCAGACTAACTTTTTCAGAGTTTGTTTCTGAATTCTCCCAGGTGTTTAATCAAGATTCTGATCAAACAATTGACTCTCGAGCTCTGCTGAATCTAAGACAGGGAAATTCCTCGGTAGCGGATTTTTCCATCAACTTCCGGGTCAAAGCCGCAGCTTCCGGATGGAACGAATGTGCTCTTAAAAGTGCATATTTTAAGGCATTGAATGACAATATCAAGGATGAACTTGCTACTCTCGATGAACCAGCTAGTCTGGAGGATTTAATCCGCCTAACAATTAGGTTGGACAACAGACTTCGTGCTAGAGACAGCTCTAGACGAAAGAGTCAAAGTTTTTTTGTGTCAGCCCCTGCATTGAATAATGCTTCTGTTTTTTCTGGATCCACAGAACCCGTTTCCAAGCCGAGGCCTAAAACCCAGTCTCTCTCTATGCCTGTCCAGGTCTCTCACTCTGTTGAGACGGAAGCCGAACACATGCAGGTTGGACACACAAGGCTAACCCCTGAGGAAAGGCTAAGAAGTTTCAGGGGCAAATTGTGCATATACTGTGGTGAGACTGGCCATTTCATTGCTTCTTGCCCAGCTAAGTCAAAAGCCGGGGCCCGTCAGAGGAACTGAGGAGTCTGACGGGCCATTTGAAAACTGAAAAATCTCCTCATTTGATGCTTCCAGCCACCCTATTTTTCTCTAACCAGAATCTCACATTATCAGCTTTTATCGACTCTGGATGTGAGCGTAATCTGATTGACTCTAACCTGATTCTGCAGCTACAGATCGAGACTTTCCCTTTAACCAAGCCACTTAGTGTCTCTGCTATTGATGGGAAGAGACTCCATCAGGTTACCCATCAAACGCAACCTCTTGAGCTTTTGATCTCTGGAAATCATCGTGAAACTCTGACATTTTTTGTTCTTCCTTCTACATGTTCTCCCTTGGTGCTTGGTTTTGAATGGCTGGAACGACATAATCCCCATATAAACTGGGCTGAACGCCACATTGAATCGTGGTCGACCTCATGTCATGAAACATTCCTTCGTTCTGCAGCTCCCGCTGTGCAGTCTCCTAGAGGTAGGGGGGAGATGGACTCTCCTGACCTTACTTCTGTCCCTTTCGAGTACCATGATCTGGCTCCTGTCTTCAGTAAGGTCAGTGCTACGTCTCTTCCACCTCACAGACCATATGACTGTGCGATTGAGCTATTACCAGGAGCTCCTCAGCCCAGCAGTAGACTTTACAACATTTCCAAACCAGAAAGAGAAACCATGGAAAAATACATAAATGAGTCCCTAGCTGCTGGAATAATCCGTCCATCTTCTTCTCCGTTGGGTGCTGGTTTCTTTTTTGTGGGCAAAAAGGATGGTTCTCTAAGACCTTGTATTGACTACAGAGGCCTTAACCAAATAACTGTTAAAAATAAATACCCACTTCCGTTACTAGCATCAGCCTTTGAACCAGTACAAGGGGCTACTGTCTTCACCAAGCTCAACTTAAGAAACGCATATCACCTTCTCAGAATTAGAGAAGGCGACGAATGGAAGACAGCCTTTAAAACCCCGTTGGGCCAGTTTGAATATCTGGTCATGCCTTTTGGTCTCACTAACGCTCCTGCATGTTTCCAAGCCCTCGTCAACGATGTCCTCAGAGACTTTTTGAATATCTTCGTGTTTGTATACACTGACGACATTTTAATCTATCCAAGGAACCTTTCCGAGCATAAAAAACATGTCCGCCTGGTCCTACAAAGATTGTTGGAGAACAAACTTTTTGTAAAGGCTGAAAAATGCGAGTTTCATCAACCTTCAGTCACCTTTTTAGGGTTTGTGCTCGAGGGCGGACAGGTTAAACCATCTGAAGAAAAGATAAAAGGCGTTTTGGATTGGCCGATACCTGAAAACCGAAAACAGCTGCAGAGATTCCTGGGTTTTGCCAACTTCTACCGTCGTTTTATCAGGAATTATAGTCAGACAGCTCTACCTCTCACAACTCTAACATCAGTCAAACAGACCTTCCAGTGGACCCCCGAAGCTCAAAGTGCTTTTGATAAATTAAAGACTTTGTTTTCCAGAGGTCCTGTGTTAATCCAGCCTGATCCTGCCAAGCAATTTATCCTCAAGGTGGACGACTCTGACTCTGGTGTTGGTGCCGTGTTATCCCAACAACTCGACTTTGATCAAAGGATTCACCCCTGTGCATTTTTCTCCCGTAGACTCTCACCGGCGGAACAAAACTACGACGTTGGGGACCGAGAACTTCTAGCCATCAAACTCGCATTTGAGGAGTGGAGACACTGGCTCGAGGGAGCTGAACACCCAGTCTTAGTGTGGACTGATCACAAAAACCTAGCTTACATCCAGTCCGCCAAACAAGCTAACCCTCGTCAGTCAAGGTGGTCACTGTTTTTCTCTCGGTTCAACCTCATTATATCTTACAGACCCGGATCCAAGAACACCAAACCCGATTCTTTCTCTCGTCTATACTCTGTTGATTTATCCGAGACGCCTGAACCCGTTCTTCCTGCCTCCTGTACTGTTGGAGTGGTTTCCTGGGAGATCTCCGATCTCATAAACTCTGCCCTGGCTTCTGAACCTGACCCAGGTAACGGTCCTCCTAACAGAACCTATGTCCCTTCATCTGTCAGATCCCGCCTGATTCAATGGATGCACACAGCCAAGATTTCCGCTCACCCGGAGGTGAGCCGAACTATCGCCTTGATTTCTAGACGTTTCTGGTGGCCTACGTTGCACAAGGATGTGAAGGAGTATGTTTTGGCTTGCTCCATATGCGCCAGAAACAAAACCTCACATCAACCGCCCTCTGGCCTGTTGCATCCTCTTCCTGTTCCAACTCGTCCCTGGTCTCACATCGCCATCGATTTTGTCACTGGTCTCCCAATCTCCAGAGGTATGTCAACTACTTTTACCATCGTCGACCGATTTTCGAAGTCATGTCATCTGATTCCTCTCAGGAAACTTTCCACGGCTTTTCAGACTGCACAGCTCCTAGTGAAGCATGTTTTTCGGCTCCATGGAATATCCCCGGAAATACTCTCCGACCGCGGACCACAGTTTATCTCCCAAGTCTGGAAGGCTTTCTGCGCTGCCCTGAATTGTAAGTCATCACTTACTTCCGGTTATCATCCACAGTGCAACGGTCAGACAGAGAGAATGAACCAACAGCTCGAATCGACTCTCCGCTGTCTGACCTCCAACAACCCCGCTGACTGGAGTCAATACCTCACATGGATCGAATACGCCCACAACTCCCACAAGTCTGCTTCCACCGGTCAATCTCCATTTCAGGTTAGTCTCGGATATCAGCCTCCTCTTTTTCCAGCAGACGAGAGAGAGATTTCGGTTCAATCTGTCAATCACCACATCCGTCGCTGTCAACGAATCTGGAGGGACACCATCCCCACTCTCAACCGCTCATCTGTGACTTCCAAGCACTTTGCGGACTCCAAAAGACGCCCTGCCCCAGAGTACGTCATTGGTCTGGAGGTATGGCTTTCCACTCGGGACATTCCCCTCAAGGGAATGGACATCCTGCCTTCACCGTCCGCCGGATCGTGGACTCCCGTCGGCGAGGTCGCGGATGGCAGTACCTCGTCGATTGGGAGGGCTACGGTCCGGAGGATCGCCAATGGGTTCCTGGCTCCTACATTCTCGATCCGTCTCTGATAGAGGATTTCGAGCACTCCCTCCTGTCGACATCTTCTGGACCGCCAAGAGGCGGTCGTTGAGAGGGGGGTACTGTTGGGATCTGGAGCTCTACCACCTTCCTCCAGCAGAGTGCGCCGTGGGTCCTCCTGAGCTGAGCCTCCAACACACCTGTGGCCCATCTCATCATCAGAAGACCCACCACTATATAACCTGCCTTCAGACCTTGCCTCAACGCCACAGTGTTGATCTAGTTTGGTTAGCAACCAGAGCCTAGTAAACCTGAGAATCTTTGCTATCTCCTGTTAAGATAAGATTCTAACTCTTCCTTGTTTTTGCCTCACAGGAATCCTGTCTCTTCGTGAAGCTCTGGATGAGCTTAACCTGCCTAGCCTGCCCTCGTGAGCCAAATCTGAAGACTGGATTCCCTTGCAGCTCTTGGCTAAGAGCTGGAAACCCAAATCAAGGTCTGCCTTCAAAGTCAGAAGTAAGACGCTGAAACAGTTATTGGACTCTGCTGAACAAACAGTCTCTGGACCCAACAGTTTCCTCTCTCAAAGAGAAACCCGGACTCCTTCAAGGTATTCATCAGCAAACTCAAAGACTAATAACCCTTCAGTCCATGTGCTAACTGAACTGTCATCCCTGCAGACTCCAGTGAACCTGCCCCCAGGCCCGAACCAGTTCCTGTGCAATATTCATGTGCTTGTGTGAACAATAAACCTTGTTAAACTTTTCATCAGCCTCCGTGTTGGTTCTGCATATTGGGTTTACTCTGTAACCAATCATGACATTATGTGAGCATAAATGAGGCAACTCCACAAGCTAAAGTTTCACATACCCAGAAGTTCTGGGCGAGGAGGAGGAGTAGCAACAATCTTTAAGTCTGACTTACTGATTACTCCCAAGGCAGTTAATAATTACAACTCTTTTGAACATTTAACCCTTAATTTCCTTCCTCCAAATTGCAAAACAAGAAAATCTCTCCTTTTTGTAACTTTGTATCGTCCACCAGATCCTTACTCTGAATTTTTCTTTGATCCAGTTGAACTTCAGAGTTAGCAAAACTATTGTCTTCATCTAAGCCTTCAACTTTTATGTTAGATCCAGTTCCAACCAGGTTAGTTAAGGAGGTATTCACTTTGTTCTCCTCCTCCATTTTAGATTTGATTAATCTATCTCTGTTACAGGGATATGTACCAAAGGCTTTTAAGGTTGCTGGAATTAAATCTTTGCCTAAGAAACCATGTCTTGACCCAGATGACTTGGTCAATTATAGATCTATTTCCAATCTTCCTTTCTTATCTAAATTTCTTGAGAAAGTAGTTGCCAAACAAGTTTGCGATCACTTCCACCATAATGAACTTTTTAAAGAGTTTCAGTCTGGCTTTAGAGCTCATCATAGCACTGAAACAGCTCTGGTGAAAGTCACTAATGATATTCTCATGGCCTCAGATAATAGACTTGTATCTGTGCTCGTCCTGTTGGATCTCGGTGCTGCATTTGATACAGTTGATCATAATATTCTTTTAGAAAGACTTGAATATTTTGTTGGAATTAAAGGAACAGCTCTAGACTGGTTTAAATCTTACCTATCTGATCGAATTCAGTTTTTTCACCTTAATGACAAATCTTCCTCATGCTCAAAGGTTTCCTGTGGAGTACCACAGGGATCAGTGCTAGGACCAATTCTCTTTACTTTATATATGCTCCCAATCGGTAGAATTATTAGACAGCATGGGATTAATTCCCACTGTTATGCTGATGATACCCAGCTATATCTGTCTATAAATCCAGATGAAGCTAA
The DNA here is from genome assembly GCA_030533445.1 of Cyprinodon diabolis. Lineage (NCBI taxonomy): Eukaryota > Metazoa > Chordata > Actinopteri > Cyprinodontiformes > Cyprinodontidae > Cyprinodon > Cyprinodon diabolis. Next base: position 45,401,242 of record CM060084.1, on the reverse strand, counting down.
CCCATTACATAGATTACAGGCATGTCTGAAGACATAAAAACCTGGATGACTCTTAACTTTCTGCTTCTGAATGCAGACAAAACAGAAGTTATAGTCTTTGGACCAGAGTCTTTGAAAAAGAAGCTGATTAGTCAGTCACCTCATGTCATTTAAATCCCATATCAAAGAGGTTTCTACAGTTTTTTGCAGAATATTGCAAAAATTAGAAATCTCCTGTCCAGGGGTGATGCTGAGAAACTAGTCCATGCATTTGTTACTTCAAGGCTGGACTATTGTAATTCTTTACTATCAGGAAGTCCACAAACTGTAGTTAAAAGCCTTCAGCTGATCCAAAATGCTGCAGCCAGAGTTCTGATGAAAATTAAAAAGAGAGATCATATCTCTCCTATCCTGGCTTCTCCTCATTGGCTTCCTGTTAAATCCAGAATAGAATTTAAAATCCTCCTTCTCACATATAAAGCTTTAAATGGCCAAGCTCCATCTGATATCAGAGATCTGATTGTTCCTTATGTTCCTAACAGAGCACTTTGCTCTCAATCTGCAGGTTTACTAGTGGTTCCTAGAATTTCTAAAAGTAGAATGGGAGGCAGATCTTTTAGTTATCAGGCTCCTCTCCTGTGGAACCAACTACCAGTTTTAGTCCGTGAGGCAGACACCCTGTCTACTTTTAAGGCTAGGCTTAAAACGTTCCTTTTTGATAAAGCTTATAGTTAGAGTGGCTCAGGTTATCCTGAGCTATCTCTATAGTTATGCTGCTATAGACTTAGACTTCTGGAGGACATAGGGACCCCTTTTCATGATTCTGCTTCATTCTATCTCTATTCTCCCACTCTGCAGAATCTGTTAGTTCAGTCTCTAATGTTATACTCTCTCAGCTTTTTCTCATAGTAGCTTTTTGTCGTCTGTTCCTGTTTGGCTGTGACTCCATCCTGGAGAGAAATATCAGCTGTGCTGCTGCCATCAACACCCTTGTTTATAGATAATGGAGATCAGCCTGTTTTCCAGTGTAGTCCTGTTTTTCTGACCGTGACTAACTGGATGTGCTCTCTTCATCCTCTGGCATAGGAGCTGGCTCGGAGCTCATCTGCCTGGCTGTGTGTTTCCTGGATGGGGCCGCCTTTTGCAGCTGCTTTTTTTTTATCTCTGCTTCTGTCTCCTTGAACCCCAGTCGGCCTCAGCAGATGGCCGCTCTAACCGAGCCTGGTTCTGCTTTAGGTTTCTTCCTGTTAAAATTTAGTTTTTTCTCTCCACTGTCGCTACAAGCATGCTCAGTGTGAGGGATTGCATTTTAGTCAATGAGTCAATGCAATCAACTGGTTTTACTTAGAAAAATTTGAATCACTTTGACTGTATGATCTAGTGAACTGGAAAGTGCCTTGAGATGACATGTGTTGTGAATTGGTGCTATATAAATTAACTGAATTGAAAATTTTGTACCAACTGCAGAACTGAGTGGTCCAAGCCAGCACATAAAGAATTACAGTAATCCAATCTTGTATTAATAAAAGCATGGATTACAGTCTCTAGATCTCTGTGTGGCAAGTACCATTTCACTTTTGATAAAATTCTTAACTGGTAAAAGCTGTTTTTTTATGACCAAATTAACCTGACGATTGAATTTCAACCTGTCATCAAATATTACACCAAGATTTTTTACTGATGGTCGAATGTTAGGTGCAAGAGGGCTCAAGGAGCCAGGAGGAAAAACTGCTGGACTACAACCAAGCATTATAATTTCTGTCTTACTTTCATTCAGATTCAGGAAGTATGAGGTCATGCACGATTTAACATTGTTTAAGCAGTTAGAAGAAGAGTGTATAGATCTGGACGTCATCAGCATAACAATGAAATGAAAGATTGGTTGAGAATGAAAGATGGTTCCTGAAAATTGACCCTAATGGTAACATATACAGGAGAAAAGGAATAGGTCCATGAATGGAGCCTTGGGGAACCCCAGAACTGAGAGGCGCTTAAGATGAGGTGAATTCACCTAGCTGCACAGAAATGCAATCAGTCAAATAAGAATGGAACCATGAGAGATCAGGTCCTGTAATGCCCACCCACTGCTCAAGTCACGCTAGGAGAATCCGATGGTCCTCATTGTCAAAGGCTGCTGTAAGGTCGAGGAGCACTAGCATAGCAGGATTTCCTGAGTCAACATTAACTATGTCTGAGTGCTATGAAAAGGTTTGAAGCCAGATTGGAACTTCTCATATATATCATTGGCCACAAAATGATTGAATCTGGATAAAATACAGTTTCTCTAAAAGTTTAGATAAAAACTTAAATTTAGAGATGGGCCTTTAGTTGGACAACACAGAAGGATATACATTTTTCCTTTTGGTCAGAGGTTGTACAACAGCATGCTTAAGAGCAGTTTGGACACATTCGGTAATGAGACAAGAATTAAAAAATAAAAGTATAACAGAGCCCACTTTAGTGAATACCTCTTTAAAAAGAGGAGAGGAGATGTTGTCTAAGGGACAGTTTGTAGGTCGGAGATGCTGAACTACACTGGCTATTGAGGAGAAACACACAGGTTCGAACTGATCAAAAACAGCATTTAGAGGAGCAACGGTGAGGTCAAGGCTAGGGCCTTTGGATGAGAAGGAAGATGGCCAAAGAGCAGATACTTTATCAATACATTTTTTTACAAACTCTCACAAAGGGTAAGCAATGGCACAACTGGAGAGTTATCACAAGGATTTACAAGAGAGTTAAAAATGTTAAAAAGGACTTGGGGCTTGTGAATGTTAGAAGATACAAGACTGGAAAAATATTCAATTTTTGCATCTCTAACAGCATTCTGATAAATGGACAGGCTTTCACGAAGGACTTCTTTAGAGACATGAAGATTGTCTTTTTTCCACTTTCTCTCAGCATAATGGCATAAGCACGTGTGGAGTCATTAAGCCACGGTGCTCTAAGTGAATCGAAGATTACGTTTTCCAAAGCCAGAGACTGAGGGCCGGACAAAGAATATATTTTACACCCCTAGGGGGTGTAGTTCCTGGCAGTAAATCGATCCCACAATCCTAAGGTATATGTGAAGGTAGATTGGTGGCCTTACTGTTATTAAAAATTAATCTGACGTCATGATTCTCGTCAGGAACCTTAGTCAGATCAGAATAACAGTCATCCTCAGCACTAATAACCAAAGTTTCTGGCTTAGCTGAATGTAAACAGGAACCTAGGAAGGAAGTGGCCTAAACCCCCAACCTCTGCCAGTCAATATGTGGATGGTGCTTTGTTAATCAAGTCAAACCTAGAATAACGGGAACCTGAGTCAATAATCAAAAAGGATATTTATTCAGAATACGTCCATGAGCGCCTCTTAATTCTCAGGTTTCTCCGAAGCCAGAAGATGGAAGTCGATTAGATACTCATCAATAGTCTGATTTCCCTGTCTTAAAGACAGGAGTTCCTGAGAAATTTCCCTGATGAGGAGAACTGGGTAGAAAACTTCGTCTAATTCCTGAGAAAATTCTTGATAAGATTTATACAGGCTGGGATCATATTGCCACTCCGACGTTCCTCACGACTTGGCTTTGCCCGCTAACAAAGAAATTATGTAAGCCACTTAAGATTTATCAGAGGGATACACGGAGGGCAAAATTAAAAATGAATTTCACGCTGAGTCATAAAGGCCCAACACTGTTCTGAATCACTCCTAAAAAACTCAGGAAAGACAGATGTGGCTCATGACTGATAGAATTATCAGACAGGGGCGTGGAATCAGAAACTGCAGTGGGCGCCTGGTCATGTAGATGGTTGAGTATTTCATGCAGACCTCATTACAATTGAGCTATGCTAAGCTCAACACATTCACGCCACTGTCTGTCTGCCGGTGAGTCCATGTTTGGCCTGAATATTCTGTAAAGGCTGAAAAAGTAGGACCCAGGATTCAGGCAGGGAGAACAGATGTCTTTTAAAATTAAATGTTTTATTAATTGATCAGTACACTGCGGCTTGTCAACTGGGACTGCTTGAATCTCTGTGGATATTGATACTTAGGTTAGTGATTATGAAACTCAGACAAGGAACGATAACAAATATGTGATTCACTAACCTGGTTCTTAAGTTTTGTCTGATCCTAGACGAAAGAGCAGAATTCAATCTGATTACCTCATGGATGTGTGTTTGTGTTGCCTTCCACCGCCATCATCTGATCAGCTCTCTCTTCTTTTTTAGCATAACTGACAGAGTGGTTGAGGTTGAGACAGAGTATGGTGCATTTATGGCTCAATAGAGTCTCAACCCATGTTATGCACAAGCAATGTCGTGCAAAAGTCATTGCTTGTGTACAACATTGCTTGTATTCAATCCATGTTGTTCACAAGCAATGACTTTAATGGTGAAGGTTTTAATCCTGCCTGAGAAGTACTGAAAGCCCTGGAGAGATGCTTGTAGTAATTGTATCTTTTTTCTTTCCAGAGCACACAAGCCACACAAAAGCTCAGTGGTATTCAACAGTTAAAGTGGCAGAGGATAATCTAATGCAGTCATTAGATGCCTGCTCTGACCAGAGCACTCTGCCTTTAAGGGAAGAATGCATTATGCTTCAGAGTGATTCCACTGCCGTCTTTCATTCAAGGGGCTGTAGCAGCCTGTAAATGTCAAGGCAGCTCCATTTCCGTACAACTGAAAATGTTTGCATTTTAACTAAGCAACAACTAAGGCCCCGTCCACACGAAGTCAAAACGAACACGAAACGCTAATATTTTCCAGAACGTTTGTCGTAAAGACGGAGACGTAAAATAAATGTGATCGTCCACACGAATGCATGAAAACGCTGCAAAATGTATGCCAGGCCTGTAAGTGGCGCTGTGGTGCCAAAGCAAGAATAGGCGACGAAATGTTGGGCATGCGCACTAATATTTATACATGGTTGCCCTGCGGGTCCATTTTCGTGGTTCAGTCAAATTCAGGTGCTGAACTATGTCGTTGATATTGCTCTGTTCTTCCTGGAGATATTCCAGAAGAAGAAGATTCTGTTGTAAGCCCGACAGCAGGGTGAGTAGCATTAGCAGCAACCATTCAACACAGTACGGCGCCATTGTTGTTGTGATACTGTGTCGCGTGTTTAGAGGCGACGCTATGACGCATGCGTGTAAAAAAAAAATGTGGTTAGAGCTTAAAGATGGAAACGCGAAAACGGCGTTTCAAAATCTTCCCACTCTGAAGGCTGAGTAAAAAAAAAGATCGTTTACAGACCCCCGAAACGCCGGCTTCGTGTGGATGAGAGGCTGGTTTGGTGAAAAATTTGTGCGTTTAGGCCAGGGTTTGACTTCGTGTGGACGGGGCCTAAGACAGTAGGTAAATACGTGCCAATTTAACCAAATATAGTCTAAATATGTCTGTTATATGTGGATTTATCCTGTGTTTTCTACTGAAGATATAGAATTGTGCAGAGGTAAACCCCACTCTTATTTTTCTGTCTAATATGCTCTCTGTATGCAAAATAATGCATTCAAGGAATGGAAAATACTGTAGATGTATTATATTTGCATGAGCACTGGAACTATAAGAGGAACTGACACTGAGCATTTAAAATATTAACTTCACTATACAAGTTGTATATGTATGTATGTGGGCTGTAGTTACTCTGTGTAGCACATTTCATGTATTTTATCTTGGGCTGAAAAAATTAATCATATTAATTGATAATTTAAATAATCATCAACTAATTTAGTAATTGATTAATCATTAACTAAAGTATAATAATATAAAATGTGCCTTTAGGTGAAGGAGCGACCCACTCACAGCAGGAATTATACCAAGATTGTAAAAAAAAAAAACATTTTGCATTTGAAAAAAAAAAAAAATGTTTTTGTCTGTCAATATTCTCCATCCAGAACTCCTTAAGAGGAAACATTTCTGTTTCACCTGGTTTCATATCGTAAAAAATCTTTAAGGAACCTTTGGCTATCTGATTATTAATCGACTAATCGAAAAAATGATCAAAAGATTAATCAATTTGCAAAATAATCATTAGTTGCAGCCCCAATTTTATGATAGCATTCCAAACACACTTCTTCCATCATGCAGCAGTGAAGGGCAGCTGCTTCACCCTGAGGCTGCCCTGCAGCATTATATCTGTTTCCTACAATCATATAATGTTTCTGTTATACAAGTTTTTTATAGTAAAGGATTAAATGTAACACAACCTTTTATCCTCATCTTATATTGCTTACTCTCTGACTTTTTAAATAGCTCATGTTTTTTTCTTTTTTTAGTGGTATCGTCTACAAACACAACACTAAGAATGAGCCTACGTTTATTCAGATATAAAATCACCTTTAACAATTATAAAAGACAATATAACACTATCTTATCTGTAATGTAATATGAGGAAGAAGTTTACAATCCCCCAAAAGACATGATGCTTTACCAGCACAGAAAAACAAAGATACAAGAAAACTGGAACCGAGCACACAAACTTCCACAGTCAAACCCAAGGTGAGTGAGTGAGTGAGTGAGTGAGTGAGTGAGTGAGTGAGTGAGTGAGTGAGTGAGTGACACCTCTCCCTGTTTTCGGTTACTACTTGTCTGATGATGTCTTTCTTTTTGAACACATTTTAAAAATGTTACTCAGTTTGTGGTTTTTGTGTCTTCTATTCCTAATTTCCACTTTTCAGACAGTTTTTTACCATATGGTTAGTCATGCAGGGCAAAACGATCGCCCCTGGAGACCCATCAAGATTTTGGGTAACAATGTGACCCTGCTCTGCTGACCAGAAGGTTTTCAGAGCAGCAATGGGTGTCAACTGTCAGAGCACAGAGCTCCTGCGATGCTAGCATCTTCCCCTATGACATGCAGGCATACGGCCAGTGGATTCAAGCTGCTCTGTGACACTTGTTAACGGCTTGATGTTACTCATTTTTCTATTCACTTTAAAATCGATATTAATGAGAGAAGGTAAATTAAAAATAAGGCTGTGTTACATCAGTGGTTTACAGAAAGGCAGCCGAAACATTTCAAAACTTTGCTTTGACCTTAATCACTAACATAGAGGTTTGTCAAAGTTTCCTAAAGTAAACACGATCTATCAAGCTAATGCACGTTACAGACAGAGCCACAGAAGTCCAAAAGGTCAGTAAGACCTGGGACACAGTGTGTGCACACTGTGGTCATGACCTTCCATGGATGATCTTCAGACCCATTAAATATCCCAACATGTATGACACATCATCTCATCAGTCATTTATTTTCAATAGATATTAAATGAGTGAAGTTGTATGTCTGATATATTTACTTATAAGCAACTTCCTCTGAATGCAGCAAGATCCAGATTTATTTCACACAATGAAAGTTTTTGTCATACGTTCTATTTAACAAAGAATACAATATGGTTCATTTATATAAAATTATATACCATAAAACATATGATAACATACAAATAATTCCATTCCTTACCTTTACCTAATTCTCCTTAGAACAAACCAAGGTTCACAAATTTCTTAAAATAATGTAGATAAAACAGAAAATGACCAATTGAGAAAAAAACTAAAATATATCTTAATAAAAATGTATTAAAATCAGCTGTTGAAAAATATTCTTGGTGGTGCTCATGTGAAGAAATTGTCGTTTTGGTTGTGGTTTAGAGGACCCAAATGCAGAGGCAGAGAGGCTGAGGTGAATTCTTGTAGTTTTTAATGATGAAAATGGTTAACAAAGGCAGGAATCCAAAAATCCAACAAAAAAATGTAACAGACCAGAACCATGGAGACATCAAGGGAAAACACGTACAAGGAGCCAGGGAGAGACGAGGTGAGACGACAACATTGACGACAGGACCAGCAACAACAAGGAACCAACAAGGAGTGACAGCAGAGGAAGAGTATATGTAGCTGACAGACAAAGGCAGGGCTAATGAGCTGACAAGGAGCAGGTGTGAGAGGAGACAACAAGGGAGCCAAGGGGAAAGGAACACACACACACACACGAGGGCAACAGAGGAAAACAGAAAAACATGAGAACTAACATAAATCTAGAAACTACAACAAAATAGGAATTAAACCAATAGAACTAGAAAACAAGGAGCAAAGTAAAGCACAACAGAACCAAAACCATGACAGAAGTACTGTATGTCAGTCTAATTCTGTATAAGAATTCAAATGAACAGACCGACAATAACTTATTTAAAAGTATTTAATTTAAGGGTTATAATATGGGCGATTATTATCAACCTTTTCATTGTGCCTTCTTACTACAACACTGTGTCTGTTTTCCAGCTGTGCTGATATGCTAATTTTTCCTAGCACAGCTGGCTTGATGCAGTTCTCCATGTGTACTCTTGATCTTTCATGCTTCTTGATGTATTCAGAGAGATGCTTGATGTCAGTTTGTCCTGACTGTGTCCACATCTTCTCACGTTTGTCACTTTTAAAGAACACAAGGGAAACAGCAGCATTCCAATGCATCCACATCTAGACTTTATTTTTTCTCTTCAGTTTGCTGGCTGATGTTAAGGTAGGGCTTGTCTGGTCCAAACTGATCTGACCCAAACTCGTTGAATTTTCTCTTTCATTGTCCTTGTAACAATCTTACTGAATTTGGTGGAAGCTGCACCTACCTCAGTAACCTGACTCCGCCAGATGGATTTGCTCCGTGTATCCATCTGGAAACCTTCCGTTTAAGTAATTTTCGGAAGGGGCGAAAATACTGGTTAGCTGATTGGCCTATGTTGGTGATAGACGGGCCAAATAAACCAATCAGATCAACGAAGCATATGACGTACTAACAGAGCGACAACGAAAACACAACCACAAGCCAGGCTACTCTTGCCGAAATCAGTCAGGAGAAGAGCAAAAACATGTTTTCCTCTGAGAAAAGCCTCCAGAGCAGTGTTTTGCTCTTCTTTCAGTGAAGAAATACTCTTTAATTCCGATAAAACTTGCTCGATAGCCACGCTAACGCTAGTTTCATCGGCTGAAGCCGCCATGTTCTTTAGACTGAACTTTCGCGCTTCTCGTTGCGTCACACCTCAACCCGCCTCAAAGCCAACGCTGACTGGGCATTCGTTTGGTGAACGGCTCCAAATCTTCTTAAACGGAGAGTCTCCAGACTGATTAGCGAGTGAAATCTTATAAGCTCGCGAGATCAGGATGGTCTCACAAGGCTACTCCCTCAGTAAGTTTGCCCACTTTCCTCTGATTAACCACACCTGAATTAAACCTTACATCTCACATTATTTACCACTGAAGGGCAATATGTTCAGTCCATTAAATTATATGAGACTGATTTGCCATTTATTTATTTATTAATTTGCCCTAGCAACGGTACATGACTGGTTATTTAGCTACACTGCTTGGGTGCTCTGACCAGTGCCCGAGGGCAGAAACCATACATATGTTTGTGAAAGTTCACCGATTAATAAATGAATCTAGGTGGTAAAATGTACTCGGTATATATTGCATAAATTCAAACACTATATAGATATACATTTTTGGAAAAACTTGTTTTTTCAAAGTAAGTTTTTCTTTTTATTCATAGAGGGGTGAGGCCGGTCTAACATGGCAGCTCAGTCCACATCTTTGAAGTGGCTATATAGGAAATGTCTTCACCTCCAGTGGTCAATGACCAAGATTTCATGCTTTTATACATGTTTCTACTTATGACCTGTTTGTGAGTAAACAGCTTAGACCTCGGCCTGATCTGAAAATAAAACCAAAAGCAGCATGGTTACACATTGACCAAATTATGCGAATGCAGAAAAGAGGTCTGAACTAAATGAAATTATTCTTTTGTAATAAAAAACTCCTTTTACTTCCATCCATCAGGGTCACAGTGGGATTGGTGCCTATCTGCAGAAGACTATGGGCAGAGCAACAGAGAGAGTCCTTCAGAGATTTATTGAACTTTACAAAGACCATTTTAGATCTCTTTCCACACTTTAAAGGCTGTTTTCAGGGAGGGTGGGATTACATCAAAACAGCTATTTATGCTACAACAACAAAGGTCATCCTGATAAAAGCAAGCGAAGAAGAAAATACAATAAATAAACAAACCCCCACCAGAATTAGAAATACACACTGCACTGAAAGTATAATGCATGTATACTGTGCACAATCAGGTAACAGTCAGGACTTACTACATTTCACAGACTGATGGAAGCTTAATTGAACAACCTAGGAAACTAAATAAATAATAAGCGCAAAAAAATAGTGATGATAACAGCTATGTGGCTCACAGTAGGCAGAAGTGTTGGCAGAACATTTTTCTAAGGGTGGTCAGGCAACAACCAATGTACACTGAGGGGTGGCCGAAAGCGGATAGACTCCAGAACCTCAGGGTCAATGGATCTCTCATACTATATCCGTTGGTTGTGATGTTCTTTTTTCACCTCTTTGCAGTGATGAAGCAGATTGAAGACGTTTTATCATTATCTCCCTTTTATCTTCATGTCCTCATTCTTTCATCTTTTCTCCTTTTTCCTGTTTTTCCTTTCCTGTTCTACCTACATTGCAGTCTCCATATAATCTGTATACTCCCTGGATAATTATCATAAAGCTATTTATATGCATTGTAGCGGCTAAAATCCTATATTTTAGGCTACTGGTGGTTGTTGTTGAAAGGCATTGGTTTTACGTGCGCTCAATTAAGATTCAGAATGCCGATCTTCCGTTTGACATAACATAAAGTCATTTATTCTCAGTACAATGTCCATTGTCTTACTGTTTCCCTTAAGATCCACATAAATTCAACACACATCCAAACCAAGCACAGTAGAAAACTGTTTGCCTCAACCTATTAACAACACCTGAACAGAATTGATGGTTAACCTTAAATAACCCATCCCCCCACAAGACACTCAGAACTCAAAATTAATTACGCCCCCTGGTGGCGACAAACACCAAAGGATAAATGGCTCCTACATGCATAAATCAAGTGGAACATTATGATGATAGCCATACTGCTCCACTGCACTTTTTGGCTTCAAGACAATAATTCTTATTTACACATTGCCAGACAGGACACTGTAAAACAAACAAACAAACAAACAAACAAACAAACAAAAACAGGGTCAGTTTACACTGTTCCAACAGGAAAATTAACAAGCAAAACATCCACATATTCAAAATAAAGACAAACTATATTTTCCTTCAGCCTTTGCTAACAAGTAGATGCATATATTTAAAGATCCATGCTTTCTAGATAAAAGGTATAGTGGATAAAATTCTTTCAGGTTTCAGTTCTGGGGCGAACATCTTTTCCATTATCATTACTTACCTACTTTTAGCAATAATCATTCTGCATGAAATTTATATTTATTGTTCTTTAGTATTTTTTTCATTAAAATAGTTATTTATCAATGATATCCTGAAGACTCCCAGATGACTTCCAGAGACATTATTTTATTTTTATAATTTTACCCTATATGACGCAAAATGTAGTTCTGAAAAGAGCATTATTTCTAAACTTATAATCTTTAATGTTAGTATGTTGATGTGCATAATTAACCACACAAAATGAAAATGTTTTGAATGTTCCACTGGAGAGTATTACTGCTTCCACCGTCTGTATTAGAGGGCCACAGGGGTGGCTAATGATTGGGTAAGGGTGGCCATGGCCCCCCCTGGCCCCCCATTTAGCTCTGCCCCTGGTAGTAGGCCTACACAACGAAAAACGCTGCTCTCTGTATGAATGTGCGTTATTCTGATGTAATACCACCAATAAAAAGGGAGTAAACTTATGAAAAAAACAGAGAAATTAACACTCTATTTCTGCCTTTTCTTTAAAAAAAAATGTAATTTTGTGCTGTGCAGAGGGACACTGCAACACAATGAAGTAATAAACGGTAAACTGTCTATATGTCTCCTGGTGTTAGGGCTCCAGTCTGTGTGTTTGTTTTTTGTGTTTTTCTCCCTTCCTCCACTAGGAGGCGCCTGGTTCCGGTTCGCCTCCTCACACACCTGCTGACGGTTACCTCATTAACGGAGCGCTCTTAAGCTGCTGATTGCCACTACCTCAACGCCAGAGTGTTTGCCAGTTTTTGGTACTCTAGCCAAGCTGAGTTTTCGCTGAGTAAGACTGAGTTCTTATCTACCTGAGTTTTAACTTTGTTTTTTTGTCTTTGCCTCTCGGCAGGAAGTCATCCTGCAAACTGGACCTTTTCGGACCTCCACCCCCAGGAGGGATCAACTGAGTCTTAAACTGAGCCAGAGATTCAAACAGGAAGTTTGGATCCAGTCTCCTTGAGAGGACGTTGAAATTACTCTCTGAGCAAGGGAATCACCTTCACTACGACCCGTTCAAGTACCGCAGGAAATCTGAGTGGCAATCAGCATCTCCGTTCACCTACACCGTCCGAGTTCTTGGTAAACCCTGTTCCGCCCTCCACCGAATCAGACAAACTCTGGAAACCAACACAAAGGTTGGAGTCAAGGATCATTCACTTCTCTGGAAACGTGAGTCAACAACCAGATCCTCTTCTTCAAATCATCGAATTAAATTTCCCACTGAGCCTGAACTAATAGTCTGTCTTCCCCTCACCTTCCAGTTCCGGCAGAGCAGAGTTCAGAGCAACACTGCACCGTCCTTAATCTCTTCAAAAAAGCCTGTCAAACTTTTCATCTGTGTCTCTCTGAATTGGTTTCACTGCATGTGGGTCTGAGCTTTAGATAAAATCATGTCACCTGGCCCCTTCTACTAAGGTCCACAATACAGTTAGTTGTTACTTTCTTTTTACCTTGTCAATAAAAGCAAACTAAAGTAATGGAACTAAAATTAATCTTTGTCTGATCTTTTTTTTCTTCTATTCCCTCCTTCCTCCCACCCCCTCTCAGGAACAGCTGGATAAGATCCAGGCTGTGTGGAACAGTCACCATATCAGGCCAACAAAGAATAACACTATACCCAGTGGCATCCCTGACCTCATGTGTACTGAAATTTTGTTTTTCCACACAGCAGTTTTAATGCTTTCAAAAAGTTATGCAGATTCCTGTCAACAATTCCTTGTGATAAAGATGTCTTTGACCTCCCCAATATGATCATGTCAGAGTCAGGCCTTATATACCAGGAGGTTCAACATTTACTTGTTTATAACTAACTTTCCTGGAAAACCTGTATAACATGTCATCGCATCTATACATTACTTTCTTATTTGTCTAAGTAACTGAAGTTATTATAACAAAGAAACATTTTGTGGATTAATTTGTCTTGTGAAGTAACTGTTGCTGTTTCACAGTTTAGTTTGCTTATATGATTAAAGGAGTGTTGCATTCCTTCAGGTAGGATGTAAATATTTTATTTTGCTTATTTAATGGTATAGAGGACGATGTCCTTTTTCCGGGTGGATCTCCAAAATAATTGGTCCTCCTAATTGTCAATCTTTCTGGTGATATGTTTACGTAAGGCTGTGCTACATGCTCGTCCCCAGTTAACTGTCTTTTTCTAGCCTTGGTGCCATTCCGAACTTAGTCCCGCCCACAACGTTTGAGGTCGGGAAGTTCGGTCTGGCATTGCTCAATAGTAGCGCGAGTATGCTGGCACAATATCTGGCGGGCCAATCAAATTGTCAGGGCGGGCTTTATACGATGATGGACAGATGATCATAAGTAACGTAATCAACCACGTGACCAAAGCGCGCTTGGGTGACAACAACAATGGCTGCCGCTGGAGAGTTGAGGTGAGTAGATTCTGCTATTAGGTCTGTTCTAGAAGATATCGACAGCAAATTAATTTTAAAAGAGGAACAGAGAAACGCGATCAAGGCTCATCTTCTTATTCTAGGCGTGCAACTGCACGCTTTGATTTTTGTTGACAGCAACTATGCGTCCCTTAACATACGTCACGCACTCCGTTGCTCTTATTGGTTGTAGGTCTATCCAATTGATTGCAGAGGCATTTTTTTTCCTGGTTCGTTCAAAACACGCCCCATAATCACAGCTCTATGGAGCAGAATCAGACTCATATTCTGACTAGAATTGAGTAGGACTACGTCAGGCTAGTCTTTTTCTGCGCATCTACACTTTTATGTGTTGAGCTATGGTAGCAGATAGTCATTGAAGCGTGTCTTTCTTACCGTGGCTCTTTGAAAATGACAGAGAGTCATAAGAGGAAAAAGTGTCTGCGAAGTGTATGAGAAGAAGAGAAAGCCTCCTAAGACAGAAACAAGACCAGTACACTGAAAGCACTGGTCGGGCTTCCAACTGATGCCTCAGTTGTAAAGTTTCTACTCGACAGGTAAAGTTTGGCATGCTGTTTGGAAAAATCCATTTCAAATCACTGCTAGTAAAAGTTATCTGCCTCCATATTGCAACTTTTCAGGGAAGATAGCACACACACAAACATGTTATCATTTTTTTTTTATGTACCAGTAGTATTTACAGGGAAATGTTTTTATATGTACAGGTGAGATGAGATCCATCAACCATCTTATTGCGTCCCCGCTCCTCCTCAAGAACAAATGGGCTTGTGCATGCTCTCACACGCGTTTAATAGGCATCCCCTCTCGGGAGCGGGTACAGGGTTGTGCATGTCAATTTTTTTTTTTTTTAACGGTAAGTGGAGAGGTACAGGTCTTTTAAAAGAAATCCAGTCAAATTTTCCACCATACCTTTAAATCTGCTAGATAATTTGGATTTATTTTTTTTCTCATCACAAAGCGACAGTGCGACTGTATATTTAGGTCTGTTTCTGGTCATTGTAAAACTGGTTTGTGAAGTCGTTTTGTGTAATAAATAATACTATTCCTTACTTAAATTTATGATTACTAATTTGTATATGTTACAGGTCCGATTGGGGTTTTTCTTTGTTAATACAAATTTAATCCTTCATGACACAGACTTATAGTTGCTGTTTCCAAAAGGGAAAAAAAACTGAAGCCGAGTTAATTTTTCCAATCTTTATTTTATATAAATAAAATGCAACTATCAAAAATGTAATAGGAATATTGACATAGAGGAAGTGACAAGAAGCAAACGAAATAAATGGAAAGTTGTTAGTCCGCCCTCAAAGGTACTCAAAAAAAACAATTAGACCTGAGCGGACTAACAAAAATAACAAAAAAGAAAAATAATTAAACTTTAAAGGACAGCAGGAAGCAATGACAAACCTGTCAAAACAAAAATACAAAATTACTAAATGCTCCTTAAAACACTTTATTAAAAAAACGCTACCACATTAAAACACTGCTTACCTGCATCACTTAAAACAGTAAATGTAAAAGCTAAAAGCCTACCTTTGGCATCGAACAACCACACGCCCAGGTAAAATTACTGCCGGAACACTAATATTGCAGCCCTGTATAAAAAAAAACACCAAATCAGCACCAACTTATTGCAGAGGATCAACTCAAAACACAATTTTCCTCTCAACATACACTATATTGCCAAAAGTATTTGCTCACCTGCCTTGACTCACATATGAGCTTAAGTGACATCCCGTTCCTAATCCATAGGGTTCAATATGACGTCGGTCCACCCTTTGCAGCTAGAACAGCTTCAACTCTTCTGGGAAGGCTGTCCACAAGGTTTAGGAGTGTGTTTATGGGAATTTTTGACCATTCTTCCAGAAGCGCATTTGTGAGGTCGCACACTGATGTTGGACGAGAAGGCCTGGCTCTCAGTCTCCGCTCTAATTCATCCCAAAGGTGTTCTATCGGGTTGAGGTCAGGACTCTGTGCAGGCCAGTCAAGTTCATCCACACCAGACTCTGTCATCCATGTCTTTATGGACCTTGCTTTGTGCACTGGTGCACAGTCATGTTGGAAGAGGAAGGGGCCAGCTCCAAACTGTTCCCACAAAGTTGGGAGCATGGAATTGTCCAAAATGTCTTGGTATGCTGAAGCATTCAGAGTTCCTTTCACTGGAACTAAGGGGCCAAGCCCAGCTCCTGAAAAACAACCCCACACCATAATCCCCCCTCCACCAAACTTTACACTTGGCACAATGCAGTCAGACAAGTACCGTTCTCCTGGCAACCGCCAAACCCAGACCCGTCCATCAGATTGCCAGATGGAGAAGCGCGATTCGTCACTCCAGAGAACGCGTCTCCACTGCTCTAGAGTCCAGTGGCGGCGTGCTTTACACCACCGCATCCGACGCTTTGCATTGCACTTGGTTATGTATGGCTTGGATGCAGCTGCTCGACCATGGAAACCCATTCCATGAAGCTCTCTGCGCACTGTTCTTGAGCTAATCTGAAGGCCACATGAAGTTTGGAGGTCTGTAGTGATTGACTCTGCAGAAAGTTGGCGACCTCTTCGCACTATGCGCTTCAGCATCCGCTGACCCCGCTCCGTCAGTTTACGTGGCCTACCACTTCGTGGCTGAGTTGCTGTCGTTCCCAAACACTTCCATTTTCTTATAATACAGCTGACAGTTGACTGTGGAATATTTAGGAGCGAGGAAATTTCACGACTGGATTTGTTGCACAGGTGGCATCCTATCACAGTTCCACGCTGGAATTCACTGAGCTCCTGAGAGCGACCCATTCTTTCACAAATGTTTGTAAAAACAGTCTGCATGCCTAGGTGCTTGAATTTATACACCTGTGGCCATGGAAGTGATTGGAACACCTGATTCCAATAATTTGGATGGGTGAGCAAATACTTTTGGCAATATAGTGTATAACAGCATGGATCCACCACACCTCTGGTCCCAGAAACAGGAAGTGAACTCCTGGCTACCACCCCTCCTGCTTCCCCTTTTATAAAGGCTCAGGCTAAAGGGAGTACGACACCTACTGGTGCCACCTGTTACATTCATCAATTTAAATTAAGTTTAGTTTTATATACTTTCATATGTTAGACCAGTAAAAGTCATAAAACATTAAAAGCATCATAGCAGGGTGCAGGGAAAAAATAAACATTAGAGAGTAAAAGGATAAAAAGTACGATTTGAAATGAAAAAGACATTTCTTTAAAAAAAAAACCCTCCTGAATTAAAACTATGTAAACGCAGCTGAGAAGAGATGGGTATTTTCTGGGAGTTTGCTCCAGACATGTGGAGCGTAGAAGCTGAGCAAATCTTTTCCATGTCTGAGTTTGACTCTGGGAACTGATAAAACACCACATCCAGATGGCCTAGCAGTTGGGTTGGTAAGGACAGCTTAAACCATCATAGACTAGCAACAGACCTATCTCTATTAATTAATTAATTACTCTATTAAAGTAATTTCCCTCTGGGATTATTAAAGTATTTCTGATTCTGATTAAGCTTTAAGATGCAAAGATTTGTAATGAATGTGAGTGTTATCTCACAGGAAGTTATACTATAAGCTAATGTTTTGGAATGGGATGAATACACAAATCATACTAAAAAAAAGGTTTATTAATAAGTGAACATGACAACGAAAAAGCGGTCTTCCAAAAGAAAATCATATATCATATATGAATCATATACTATTAACTGCTATGATAAAAAAATATTTCATTCCTTGATTTTGTTATAAAGTAGATTTGAACCAAAAAGAATTTCCACTCTGCAACAATTCTCTTACAAAAAAAGTGACTTGATTTGATGTTTTTGAGTTGATTTCCCCAAACACTCCAATTTCATCCTCAATTGTGTTTTCATTTACTACATTTGGTTGTTTTTCAATCATCAATAGGTCAGATTGTGGATTCAAGAGGTCAAGATTTTGGTAGTAAAGGTAGGTCAATTATGATTTCTTGCCCTGATCCTTGATCTTCATTAACATTGTGGGGGCAATCTTCCACAACATCCAGGGTTGTCGACTGATGACTGTGGGAAATGTTTTTGGGGCCTTTAAAATTTGTTTAGGTACAGAGGCACAATCTGAGTATCTTCACTTTTGTTTTTTAATAAAGATCCTCAACTGACTAACATCTTGATCCATTTAATTTTTTGAAAAGTCGGTCAAGGCTCAGAACAGAGAACCCAGTATTCGAGGCAAGATAGACAGATTACTCAAAACAAAGGCTTGGCAGTGGCAGCTAGGGCATCTAAGACTGGAACCCCTGCAGGACGGAAACACAAGTTAGTGATCTTGTTATTTTGGTGGAGGATGATCAAAAAAATGTGAGTCTCTAACTTTGTCTTAAAGTTCAGTCTATGCCCAGAGAAAGAGGTGGATTCCAGCCGAACAGCTGCCAGTGTGACGTGACAAACACTGCCCAGAAAGTTCCAGACGCTGAAATCTGGAGGACAACAGAACGTCCAGAGGACAAAGAGGTTCAGAGGAGTCTGGTACAGCAGATCAGAGATCCAAAGAGGTACCAAAGAGAAATCCAGGTCCATGTCAGGTAGCGGATCCAGGGTCATCAACATGCAGGATTCAGCAGGAGTCTGAAGATAGGTCAGGCAAACAGATCAGAACATGCAAGCTTAGAGGCCAAGGTTCGGTAATGTCATGATGCGTTGGTTTAACTAGCCCATATGCAGACTCACAGACACAGAGGGAGGAATAAAAGTCCAATATTTATTGCAAAACAAGAAGCAGCTGCAGGTTCAAGACTCAGACAGGCATGATGGCACAGGTAAGACACACGATCCAGCACAGAGAGCAATTCACACACAGCTTAAATAGGAAGCTTCCTTAATCAGCAGACTGGAAACAGCTGATCAAGCTGAGTCCAAGCTCCCCAGGCTTGGATCCACGGCGCCCTCTGGTGGGCAAAGTCCCGGATCCTGACAGTACCCCCCCATCAAGGGCGGATTCCAGACGCCCCAAGGAAAAAAAAAAGAAACAACTCGCCCATGGAGGGCGAAGGGCGAACCAGGGATGCCAGGAAAAGTCTCAGGTGGCCGGCCATGAAACCGGCAGCAGAGCAGAGACTCACAAGCTGCAGGGGCCTTGGAGGAGGGCGTAACCTCCGCTTCAGCAGGAAGCACCGGGAGAAACTCTGTCTCCGTTTCAGCACGAAGCCCCAGGAAGGACGCCGTCTCCGCTCCCGCAGCTTTGCAACAGGTCCGCCCACTACAGCTCCACCTCAGGAACAGAGGAATCCACCGATGTGGCTCCACCTCAGGAGTCTCTGGAAGGCGCAGAGCAGGCTCAGGGGTCTCCCAGACGGCGCAGAGCGGGCTCAGGGGTCTCCCAGACGGCGCAGAGCGGGCTCAGGGGTCTCCCAGACGGCACAGAGCGGGCTCAGGGGTCTCCTAGACGGCACAGAGCGGGCTCAGGGGTCTCCTAGACGGCACAGAGCGGGCTCTCCAGGAGCGCGTAGAAGGAGTCTGCGGGGCTAGTCTGTTGGCTGGATCGTTCTGTCATGATGCGTTGGATTAACTAGCCCATATGCAGACTCACAGACACAGAGGGAGGAATAAAAGTCCAATATTTATTGGAAACCAGAAGCAGCTGCAGGTTCAAGACTCAGACAGGCATGATGGCACAGGTAAGACACATGATCCAGCACAGAGAGCAATTCACACACAGCTTAAATAGGAAGCTTCCTTAATCAGCAGACTGGAAACAGCTGATCAAACTGAGTCAAAGCTACCCAGGCTTGGATCCACGGTGCCCTCTGGTGGGCAAAGTCCCGGATCCTGACAGGTAACAAGCGGTATCCATGAAAACAATCCTAAGAACCAAAACAGAACAGAGCAGACAAGGGCAAGGCAAAAACTCCAATATCAAAAGCGTAAAACAGGTCAGAATCCGAATCACAGAAACACTCACTTGACGCTAGAGTTACACCACAGCTTAAATACT
Source organism: Cyprinodon diabolis (assembly GCA_030533445.1). Lineage (NCBI taxonomy): Eukaryota > Metazoa > Chordata > Actinopteri > Cyprinodontiformes > Cyprinodontidae > Cyprinodon > Cyprinodon diabolis. The sequence continues at coordinate 45,381,621 of CM060084.1, read as the reverse complement.
CTAAAGACAAACAACAAAAATTTCTAAAGGAACAAGGTGAAAATGATTGGCATTGGTCAGCCATTGGGACAATTAGACAGGTGAGCAGGAGCAAATGAAATCACCAACCATCAGCGCCAAGGCCATGACAGATACTTTATCTATTTAGCACACAGCTAACTTTCATATTTGCAACTGATGTGGTTGTGTAATTTGAATGCATGATAAGAGTTTATACAGCTCGTTCCTACACATTAATAAATCATTAGTTATCTTACGTATTAGCAATGCTTAAGGACGAGATAGATAAGTTGTGACCATATGTTACCATTGCGTAAAACAAGATAGATAAGTTGTAGTCCGATGTTAGTATTGTGTTTAAACAAAATAGATAAGTATCGCCTTGCGTTACTAATGCATGGAAATGAGATAAATAAACTGTGGCCACATGATAATATTGCATGCAGACAAGATAGATAAGTTGTGGCCATGTGTTACTAATGCATGGGAAATAGATAAATATGTTATGGCCCTCGTTACTAATGAGTGGGAACAGAATAGATAGGTTGTGGCCGTGCAATACTATTGTGTGAGATAAATAAGCAGTGTTGGGCACGTTACTTTGAAAAAGTAATTAGTTATAGTTACTAGTTACTTCTCCCAAAAAGTAACTGAGTTACTAACTGAGTTACTCCACAATAAAAGTAACTAGTAACTAGTAAAAGTAACTATTGCGTTACTTTTGCGTTTCTCGCCCCCGTAACCCTCCCCACCCAGCCCCCACCTTCTCGCGGTGTGTTTCTAAAGCCAGCTGAATAGAGCGGACGACAAAGACAAGAACCTGCAGAGAGTTTAGCATTTATTGCTACTCAATGTAAATGACATCAGGGGGGAACGCCATGTGAAGTTTTTAACAGGGCATTCAGATCTGGTGAAATTAATAACTGGGGATGTCTAATTCTGAAATCCTGTGTGTTTGGGTTGTTATAGATACTGCAACATCTATTATCCATCTATCTATCTAGATCTATACTCTGTGTGTGACATAAAATGTGGATCTCCATCACTGCCACAAAGGCCATCAAGTAATGTTTAAAATAAAAAATACAGTAGGCTGAAAAGGCAGAGTATCCATCCATCCGTCCGTCCGTCCGTCCGTCCGTCCGTCCGTCCGTCCGTCCGTCAGTCAATCAATCAATCAATCAATCAATCAATCAATCAATCAATCAATCAATCAATCAATCCATCCATCCATCCATCCATCCATCCATCCATCCATCCATCCATCCATCCATCCATCCATCTTTCTCCCTTTCTCCATATAGGCTATCATTTGATCGTTCATGCTCTCCGTATTTCTCCTGTGGCACGAGCACAGGGCGACTGTTGCGCGTTTCCTGTCGCTTGCGCGGTGACTCGTGCCGCCTGCGCTGTGCGGAGATGCAGGGGAAACCGTATCTGATGGGGAAACGCAGCTCGACGTAACACCGGTATTTCCATCAGGAAAACACTGTTTTGCTGCTGGATCCTCCTCACTCTCCATCTCTCTGTGTGTGCTGTACGTTAACACCCACCAGCGGAAACACCCACCTACCCAACTGACAGACGGAATCTCACTATACATCAGCCATTCTCATCCTCCCCTCTCTCATGACACATGAGTCCTATCATGAAAAAAGGTTAATTGTGCGACCTGAGTAACTCGCAGTAACGGGGTGTCTGCAATGGTAACTGCGTTATAGTTACAGTCAAAGTAATTAGTTAGATTACTCGTTACTAAAACAAGGTAACGGCGTTGCTAATGCCATTACTTTCAACGCCGTTAGTCCCATCACTGTAAATAAGTCGTTGGGATTGTTGTAGTTTTTATCTACTTTCTCTATCTGATCATTCAGGAGGAGATAATCCTGCAAATCTGCTGGTTTTCCTTATAAAGAAACTTTAATCTGACTAGATTATCTGGATGAATAGTTTCTATTAAGTGAACTGAGGACAATTAGTGTTAGCCTATATAAATAAACAGAGATAAATAGGATTTTCATTTTGGGGACTTATTTTCTTTACACATCACTTTTCTTCAGGAGTGATACTCGGTAGATAGAAATGGCCACAGCTCCAAACGGTCAAATCAACAATGGAGGAAGATAACATGGACCATTCCAACTCTATCTCTCCAACCTCCCTCGGGATCGGGGAGAAACTCTACAGGGGAGGTTGGAGTTAAAGACTGCACTAACAGAGGGATCCTGTGATGATTGTGATGATGTTTCCATCATCACAATAAAAAAACAACCATTACCACACAAACACAACAGATACAGTATTTTCACGACTATAAGGCGCATATAAACGTCTTTTTTTCCCTCAAAATGTGCGGTGTGCCCTATGGTGCAATGCGCCCTATCTGCTGACGTTGTTGAGACCACCATGAGTATATGAGAACGTTAAAAGGAGAATTGTGGGCGTGGCTTGTGTATAACAGAACATGAGAACGTAAAAGGGGGAAGTGTGGGCATGGCTTGTGTATAAAAGAACAGGTATGTGCTTTATGCCGAAAATTGTTGTCTGAACAACCCTAAAAATGGCAAAGAGACGCGCCTATGAAGCACAGTTTAAACTGAAGGCTAGAACATTTTTAAGGAGGTCCATTGTGGTGATATCGTTTTATGAAACAGTGCAATTTTTCCATCCGGACCAGGACTACAGTAGCTCAGCGACGTCCGGCGGATTATAATGAAAAGCTGGCGAGCTTCCACTCCTACTGCAGCAAACACATTGCCGACAAACGCATCCAGCCAAGCCACATCACCAACATGGACGAGGTGCCGCTCAATTTCGACATCCTGGTGAATCACACAGTGGAGAAGAAGGGGACCAGCATGGGTTATGAAAAGGCATCATTTACTGTTGTGCTTGGCTGCCACGCAAATGGACAGAAACTGCTGCCTATGGGGATTTTTGAGAGAAAGACTTTGCCTGAAGAGACTTTTCCAGCTGGAGTTGTTATTATTGCAAACGAAAAGGGCTGGATGGATGAGGAGATGATGAAAGCATAAAAGGCGCCCTATAGTCCGGTGCGCCTTATGTGTGTGTTAAATACAGTAATGGCACACATAACTGAGACTGCGCCTTTCAGCACGATGCGCCTTATGGTCGTGAAAATACGGTATGTTAAATATTAAGAACCAGTGATCCATCTTCCTCTACTGAACATAAAACATGTCTAATCCCCCACAGAGCCCTAAAAGGCTCCAGATTACTATTCAGTGTGTAGAAAGCATGCTCTACTCTCAAACGAACTGCAACCAGACCTTTCAGAATCTGCACCACATCTGTCCAATCCTGACCCAGCATCTGATTCTTCCTGGTCCTCCAAATTGCTGATTAGCCACCCCAAATAAGAGAGAGAGAGAGAATAAGTTCATTTTTTACTTCCTGCAAACCCTCATACTGGATGCTACCTATTACATTATATTTTCCTATTCTGCTCCTGTGTGCACCAGTGTTGGCATGTAAGCACATTTGTCGCTATATTTTATGACTTTTCAGACGTTTCTAGCATATTTATTTTCAAAAAAGCGCAGAGCACCAAATCTAGTCAGATTTTCTGCTGTCGTCATGCAGGAAAGGCTGCCTGAAGCTGCAGCAGACAGAGATCATCTTTCCATTTTGAATCCAGAGTGCAAATGTAATGTGCTGCTGCTATTTTTGCCCTGGATACCAAAGTGGGATGCTGAAAATCCTTTCTTCAGCCCTGGTCCTGGGTTAGCTCCTAATCTTGCCCAGGTGTGTTGATTACCTCAGACCCTCCCCCCCCCCCCCCCCCCCCCCCCCCCCTGCTGCTGGATCTCCCGTTTCATTCTCTGTGCTTCCATCAAAACCGCAGACGCGTCCTTAGCTTCTGATGCTGCCCTATTTTGCCTCTCCATTCAACAAGCATCCTTTACTTTTTCACTCTTGTTATTGTCTTTTTGGGCTTTAAAGTGTCTCCTCTCCCTCGCTTTGTTAAAATTCAGAGCCAGTTGTAATGACTGACAGATTTGTCTCTAATATGAACTTATTTTCTTTACTTGTAAAAACTATTAACATTAGAATCCCCACAATTTTCCCTTCTAGCTATTCCAATATCTCTCTGCACTGCTTTGACAGACATTCAAAGGAGAGAAAAAAGCAATCAGTGGGATAATTGATCTTATACTTTTGATGAAAAAAATATAGAAACACATAAATCTGTCCTTCAGAATATGTTTTTTTGTTGGCTTTCCCGCTGGACCTTGAACTAAGCTTTTCCTTGTTTTTTTTTTTTTTTTTTTTTTTTGCTGAGACATCTCCTTAACTAGCACAGGAAAAGTGGCCTTTTTTGACCTTTATTTCAGCTACTGGCCTGATTGTCTTTTCATGTTTGCTGAAATTCATTTCAAAAGTATGGAGGGTTACTGTATTTGTTCCACAGATAGAGCATTCTCTTCTGCACCATTTAGTGAATTTCTCTAGTGCCATGATCTAAACTTTGATTTATAATAGCTGTTCTCCTTGGAGAGCCCTTTAACAACAGGACTTGTGCATTTGTGCAGTTTATTTATAGTGTTAACACAATAAGAAGACAGAAGTTAGGATCCAATTCAACTTCTGCAAGAAGGGATACATGCTTCACGAAATCTTTGCTATAACCAGAGAGCCGCCGTGGAGTCATCCGTCACCAGTGAGAGATGGTCACAGCTGTCCGGCTTGTTCTGTTCCTCTTGGTCTTCAGTCTGACGTTTTTTAATGCAAGACTCTCTGAGCGTAACGTGAAGTTTCCTACGATGTCCTGATTCTACTTGTCAGCTCTAAAAAAGCGTGCAGCTACATTCTCAAAAAGAAACACTTTTATCTTCCCGTCTAAGTGATAAAACAGCATCTTAATGTGAAGGAGCTCTTAGTTCCCTTTTTAATTATCAGACGGTCATGTAGTCTGGTGGAGGGATTTATGCTTTTCATGGAGGGAGGTGGGTTTAGAGGCAGATCCATTTGTTATCCGGCTCCTCTTCAGTGGAATCATCTCCAGTTTTTGACAGGGAGGAAGACATCATTTATCTTCAGGCTTAAAATGTTCTTGTTTGATAAAGCTTACAGTTGGAGTGAACAGTTATGGTAAACAGCCAACACTGATGCTCTCTCCTACTGTTTCCAGCTTTTAATCCCAGCTCTGATTAAGTGTCTGATTAGAAGGATCTGAAATGGACCTAAAGCTCAGCTTTATGTTCTCCCTCTATAGAAAAGGTTTACCCCGTGTTCCTCTGTTCTACTCCAGTCTTTAAACGACTGAATATTAAGGTGACCAGGTGTCTGAACTAAGTTTATGAAGAGGACATGATGAAACTTGGACAGCTGAGGTTTAGGGAGCATTGTAGTTCCTGTTCATACATCCATGGTGCTTCAGCAGCATCGGTCAACTGCTCTGCTGGATTTCTTGCTGGGCATCTCGCAACTGCAAGTTGATTTGGAATCCCTCTGCCTAAAATTGGTTACGATTTTTTCATTCCTGAACAAAACTGTTAGTTGTTATAAAACGATATATACATATAAATATGACCACAACTTACCTGGTATCCTATTGGCATTGCAGGACTGCATAAGTCAAGTCCCATCTGACTCACTGACAGGCCAGGGTGGTTTAGGGACTGTTTAAGGGGGTAGTTTATCCCATTATTGACCTCTGGCAAATTCTTTAGGTTCTGTTAAACACAAGACAAAATTTTAGGAAAGTTAGCAAGGCAGCTTTATTTGTTTAGTATAGGGCTGCAACAACGAATTGATAAAATCGATAAAAATCGACTTTTAAAAGCGTTGGCAACGAATTTCATCATCGATTAGTTGTGTCGCGCGATTAATGCGTCATCCGCCGCCGCCGTCATCACTGCCACTTGACTGAAACGGGCGAAGAAAAAAAAAATATGGCAGAGCGAGCCAGCGCTGCAGGTGCGCAGTGTTGCCAACTCAGCGACTTTGTCGCCATATTTAGCGACTTTTCAGACCCCTCCAGCGACTATTTTTTTAAAAAAGCGACTGGCAACAAATCTGGTGACTTTTTACGGTGTTACTGGCGGCTTTTGGAGACTCTTACGTGAAAGCATGTATCGTTCCTACTCTTGTCCTGCAACAGCAGCTGCTGCCGTGAGGCGCCTCCCCCATCCCAACCCCGCTCTCCGCAGGAATCCCTCTCAGCGCTGCAGTCAGAGCCGCAGGATGTTTCAGCGTCCAGACTGCAAATGAAGCGCGCATGCGCCGGGATTGACGGCGAAAATTGATCACAATAATTAAAATAGCCTTTATAAATAAATTAACTTGCAAATTATGAGGGCAAGGCTTTTGAAGTTTAAATCTTCTGGCAAAGATAAAGTAAAGAACATCCTGCAATTTATGGAAGTAAAGCAGAATAAAATCCAGCAAGATCAGTAATATGTCAATTAATTATATGCCACATTCCCATGTAAATATCTGTCTTTGGAGGATGTGTTTTTTAGAACCCCTAGTTCTCTCATTTTTATTCCAAATACAATTTATAATTTGAATCACAGGGCTATTTTTATCTCTATGGTTCAGTATTTTCTCAAGTAGCAACTTTAACTGCTATACTTTCCTGTCTTAAAAGGCAGAACTCTTCTAGTCTAAAAAAAACTCATTTGATAAAACGGGGAGGCCTATTGTTTGAGCCCCTTAGGGGCTTTTAAAAACAAAAATGCCTTTTTTGTGCTTTATGAAACAAAGTAGCCTATATTTTGTGGATGTTCAGCTACATTTCTCATGTAAGTTTGCGTAGTTTTATCACAAACATTTATTTTTCATATTGCACCAGTACAGTTAATGAGCAACCTGTACTTGTGTGCTTGTTTGTTCTGTCTAAAATGTTTATTTTGGAATAAAGAGGTTAATATAAAAAATATTTTTTGTCCGATTAATCGATTAATCGAAAAAATAATCGGCCGATTCATCGATTTTTAAAATAATCGTTAGTTGCAGCCCTAGTTTAGTATTTATAATGTCCACAATTCCAAGTGCTTTAAACCAAGCAAAGCATTAGTGTGATGCAGAAGAAAAGAAAGCATTAAAAAGGAAAACAATAAAAACAGGATTTAAAATTGAAAACCAAAGAAGAAATCTGACTAACACTAGCTCTGGAGGCTGCACAGTTTTGGACTCAATAAAAAACTATTTTCTTCTGACTTGAAACTGATAAACTACCTGATCCAGATGACCTGAGCCATCTGGTGGCTTTATACCTGTCCATATCTCCATAATCTATCATCCATGCTAATATGAATATTTAGATCTAAATTTAACTAATCTTGAAATCACATAAAAAATGTTTATGAATAAGATTAATGTAACTAACCTGGAGATGTAGTTCATTATATGGCTGGTGCACCTTTGAGAATCTTTCCCACTCCAGCCGCACCTGCTCTGACTCCCACTGATGACAGGAATCCTTTCATGACTTTGCTTCCATAGGATTCTGTCTGTCAAGAAAAAAAAAATCACTAAAATCATGTAACTATGACTTTAAACCAATAAGACATTTTACAACAGAAACACATAATTTATGTGAAAATAGAAATATACACATCATAATATACACTCACCGGCCACTTTATTAGGTACACCTGTCCAACTGCTTGTTAACACTTAATTTCTAAGCAGCCAATCACATGGCGGCAACTCAGTGCATTTAGGCATGTAGACATGGTCAAGACAATCTCCTGCAGTTCAAACCGAGCATCAGTATGGGGAAGAAAGGTGATTTGAGTGACTTTGAACGTGGCATGATTGTTGGTGCCAGAAGGGCTGGTCTGAGTATTTCAGAAACTGCTGATCTACTGGGATTTTCACGCACAACCATCTCTAGGGTTTACAGAGAATGGTCCGAAAAAGAAAAAACATCCAGTGAGCGGCAGTTCTGTGGGCGGAAATGCCTTGTTGATGCCAGAGGTCAGAGGAGAATGGTCAGACTGGTTCGAGCTGATAGAAGGGCAACAGTGACTCAAATAACCACCCGTTACAACCAAGGTGGGCAGAAGAGCATCTCTGAACGCACAGTACGTCGAACTTTGAGGCAGATGGGCTACAGCAGCAGAAGACCACACCGGGTGCCACTCCTTTCAGCTAAGAACAGGAAACTGAGGCTACAATTTGCACAAGCTCATCGAAATTGGACAATAGAAGATTGGAAAAACGTTGCCTGGTCTGATGAGTCTCGATTTCTGCTGCGACATTCGGATGGTAGGGTCAGAATTTGGCGTCTACAACATGAAAGCATGGATCCATCCTGCCTTGTATCAACGGTTCAGGCTGGTGGTGGTGGTGTCATGGTGTGGGGAATATTTTCTTGGCACTCTTTGGGCCCCTTGGTACCAATTGAGCATCGTTGGAACGCCACAGCCTACCTGAGTATTGTTGCTGACCATGTCCATCCCTTTATGACCACAATGTACCCAACTTCTGATGGCTACTTTCAGCAGGATAATGCGCCATGTCACAAAGCTGGAATCATCTCAGACTGGTTTCTTGAACATGACAATGAGTTCACTGTACTCAAATGGCCTCCACAGTCACCAGATCTCAATCCAATAGAGCATCTTTGGGATCGGGTGGAACGGGAGATTCGCATCATGGATGTGCAGCCGACAAATCTGCGGCAACTGTGTGATGCCATCATGTCAATATGGACCAAACTCCCTGAGGAATGCTTCCAGCACCTTGTTGAATCTATGCCACGAAGAATTGAGGCAGTTCTGAAGGCAAAAGGGGGTCCAACCCGTTTCTAATAAAGTGGCCGGTGAGTGTATAACCATGACAATAAATTAGGCAGTGTTTTGGGTTACCACATTAAAACAAGAGGAAGAAAGGGGAACCACGGCCCTGCCTTCAGATGACAGGTTAATCAAAGATCAGGGGTGGAAAGTAATGAATTACATTTACTCAAGTTACTGTAATTGAGTACTTTTTATGAGTAATTTGTAATTTACTGAGTTGTTTTTGAATTATGTAATTCTTACTTTTACCCGAGTAAATGTTAACCTAAGTAGTTTTGCTTTGCTACATTTAAAACCCTGTCACGTTAATGAGTAAAAAAAAAAAAAAAACTGATGGTGAAAAAATTAAATGTGGCCCTGCCTTGCATTTACCCTTTGTATTGTCTCATACTGTAATCCAGATCTGCGCTTTGGAAGATGGCAGTTGCTAATCACGACATAGGGAGTATGGATGAGGAAAGGCCTGAAGAGGAAACATATTCTGGAGATGAAAGCCAGGAAACCCTCGGCCATATTTGGACGGATTATTTGTTTTCAAATGCACAAAAGGGAACAATGTGATAATGCAGTGCAACATGTGCCTGCCCAGCAAAACGGAGCTTTCGGCTTTTAAAACATCAACATCCAATTTCTGAAAAAATGTGGCGGTAAGTTAGTTATCATGGTGTTGTCTGTTGGACAGTAGGATTGAAAATTGTTTGCACTTTATGGTTCAGGTTGTGACCGTCCTTGTGCTGTGAGGAAGTATGTTCTTTAGTCCAGCTGATCTTTTGCAAGTGTGGATGTCCACTGAAATATTCCTTGAAATCGATTAAAACACCTTGTGCTCAATTCGATTCATGACTCATCCTTTTTTTGCATTAAATAACTCAAAGTAACTAAGTAACTTTTACTCAAATTACTTTTTAAATGAAGTAATTTTGTACTTTTACTTGAGTACATTTTGAGATGGGTAATTTTACTTTTACTCTGAGTAGAATTTAGGCAAAGTAAAGATACTTTTACTCAATTACAATTTTTTAGTACTCTTTCCACCTCTGTCAAAGATGCAGAATCATTTGAATATTAAAGTATGCCTTTTTTTGTATCGCCATTTCCAGGTCGGTGTCTGACATGAGTCTTTTACTCCTGAGTTGGCGAGCTGGTGAGCAAAGTATCTTCTCACTGCATCTCCAAGCATTTGTGAACACCTAACACTGCTGCAGCGCTTTTACTTTCCTTCAATCAGCACTTCAATCATATAACATTAATTCACCGTTAGAGCCATGAAATTAAAGCGGTCTGTTGTTTTACCAAGCTGCCTGTGGCATCTCCAAGCAGACTTTACGTAAACCAGATCATAACCAGGTTATTCAACTTGGTTGAGATCAAAAAATAAAAAAGGATAATGAGCAATCCTTAATGAGCATTATTCTTTTTTTCCATTTTCGATTTTATGGACAAAATCAGAGAATAGATAACGGCTCATTTTCTGTTTTTTGCTTTTTATTTTGAAAACAAATAGTCAAAAAGAAATGCATTTTTAATATGTGTATGGTTTTCTCTTTGGTTTTTTCGTTTCAAAACAAAAACGAAAAAACAAAACAAGCATGTGGTTTCTCTTTTTTTCCGTTTTTAAAACCTAAATCGAAAAAATTAAAAATCGAATTATTAGAAAATCAACAGCATTTGAGTTTTGTTTTGCCATCTGAATGAAAATAAAATACGGTTGTTGTTTTAATATGTAGCGGTACCGAAAATGAAGTAAGTCGCCAAAGAAAAATCATTTACAATGGATGAAGACGGCATCAAAACAAACCATTTCTAAACAAAAGGCAATGGCTGCACTTGAACCGTTTTCTGCATTATCGAACTTTTTGAGAGAGGAAAAACACTGAAATGGAATATTAAAGAAAATCTTGTTGACGGTCAGATCCTTAGCTCTCAATGAAATGCGCCGATTCCCTCTAAATAACACAAACGTTTCCATTTTGGTAGTGCTAACTGAAAAAGTTCTTCTTGTGGATTGTTATGGCGGTTGGCAAGAAATTGAAGGCGTACATTACCGCCACCTACTGGTAACTAAAAAAGTTATGTGTTGGGAGTTCCGGTTCTGCCATAAGGTCCGTTGAATTAACAACAAAATAAAAGTTTGTCTTTGGTTTAACCATTGCAGTTAAAAAAAACCCAATGTACCCTTTTTTCATTTTTGCAAATGCCGTTTTTCTAACTTTGTTTTAAAAACGGAAAAACAAAAAACCACATGCTTGTTTTGTTTTTTCGTTTTTGTTTTGAAACGAAAAAAACCAAAGAATGAACCATACACTGATTATTTTTACATTTTTAATTTTTGGTTTTAATTTGAAAAAGGAAAGAACGGATGATTTTGAATAAAATAACTTTGTTGATCTCACACTGGAGAAATTCACTCTCTGCATTTAACCCATGCCCTTGGGGGCTGCCATTTTGCAGTGCCGTGTGGGGTAAAGGGCCTTGCTCAGGGACCCAGAGTGGCGGCTGTGGGTATCAAACAAGGTACCAGCAACCTTCTTAGAGCACTAGGCCACCACGTTCGCACAAAAAAAAAAAAAAAACATTTACTACAGGAGTAGCCATTGAAAATTTTCCTAATTTCCTTGATGGGCCCTTGGCCTGTCCCCTAAAATTCATTATTTATTAGTTTTCATGATTTATGGACATTAAGATCTAAAGAGAAATGTCATCTTCAGACTCTGTAATCAGTGAAAGAGTGGAGTAAGAGTAAAAAAAAAGAAAGAGGGGGTCATTCCAAGTTGGCTACCTTTCGGCTGGAGTTTGACTGGGAAGGGACATTTTTAAAGGCTGCTACTGTAGCTTCTCTAAACTCAAACATCATCATTTAAATGATTTTTCATTTTGATCAAATGAGCAACAATTAAACTAAAAATGTTTATAGATTTATATATATTATCTTCTGTCCCTCTGTGGTGAGGTTGTTTACTCCGTGAGATTTGAATTAAATCCCAAGTCCTGCATCGAAGTTATCCAGCATTTAAAACTTGGTTAAACAGCAGATATGATTTTTCACTTCAGTTTTGACATTCAAAATGTCCTTCCTGTGCGTTATATTAATGTGTGTGCAGGCCGGGGACCAGCAGCATTATGGTCCTTGGATCAGAAAATGAATGAAGTATTCCACCTGTTCCTTTTGTGAGAAGTCACTATTTATAAATACTCAAAATATAGATAAAGTGAAATGAACCTGAGTCTTGAAAATCTTGAAAATCTTGAAAATTTTCATTGTTTTATTGTAAAGAGAAAAAAAAAACAAAGTGGGATTTGGCAGTCAGTCATGTTAATGAATCCGTTAAAGGAAGCAGACTCTATAATCTGCGCACATTCGTTGGTTCCTCACAGCTGAGGGCCAATCTACGTTCCTGGTTTTAAGGGTCATTTTCCAGGTGGAAGTGTCGATAATAGTGGAGGCTGACAGGGTTCATCAGTCCAGTCAGTTATCCAGGCTCTGTGCTGGATAGCTGGTTATAAATAGGCTCTGCAGTGAATGAACATCCATCCAGTTCTGAGCTACAGGCAGACTCCAGCTGCTGCCTTTGGATCGCCCTCTGAGAGGCACAGTTTAGGGAAGGAGGGGAGGGGAGCCCGATGCTGAATGGCACCTAAAACCCCTCAGGGCGAATTTGTGACTCGTGATATTGGCCTTTATGAATAAAGTTGAGTTGACTGGTCCTGCAGCATATTCCCAGACAAAGCAGAATGTCAGCGGTGTTATAAAGGCAGCGCAGAGAGATTAGAACTTGAAGGTGGTTGAAATGAGGGTGATGGATTGCTTTGAGGTGAGATGAATGCAGGGTGTGACTTGACTCACATATTTCCAGTAATAAGCGTTTGCAGTGAGAGCTTGTAGCAGAAGCGAGAGGAACAAACAGGAATCTTTTCTGAGGAGCTGATATCTTTGCACAGCCAGTGGAAGACAGTTCATACTAACATGTAAAAAACAAAACCACTCCTTTAAAGTTAAATCCAGAAAATGTTTGTCCCAAGAGATCACCTTCCTACCAGGCAGCAGTTACAAATAGCAGTCGATGAACAATGTGTTGTTTTACAGTCATTCAGCGTCATCAGAATCAAACCGCTGTTACAGGAAGGCCAGTGCAAATTAAAATGGCTCCAGTTCAACATATCAATATATTATTGCATTAACACACTGCATTTTGATGTGTGCTTTCCTCTTTCAGGATAATGTGTTTAAATCTAGATCCATTTATCTACCCTTAACGATTCAGCCATTATAGACCCTGAATTGTAAAGTGTGACTGTGAGCTTTGCAGAAAATACGAATTTACTGCAATAACTAATTTATAGAAACCACAAATATCTGATTGATATTCTGGTGTGTTTTGGTAAATGGCCATTACTTACACAGTAGTAGCCATTCAAAATTTCCCCACTTTCCTTAGAGGGCCCTTAGCTGGTCCCCTACAATTCCTTTTTTTAACATCAATTTTTATACCAAAATATACTTTCTGTCATGATTTGTGGACATTAAGATCTAAAGAGAAGATCATCTCATGGTCAGAACCCTGTAATTCACTGAACGGATGCAGTCAGAGTAAAAAAAATATGCCCAAGAAAAAAAAAAGTTGGAGGGGATTTTGTTGGGAGTTGCAGGGAAGTGGGCTGCCCTTCGGCTAACGTTTGACTGGGAAGGGCCATTTTGAATGGCTGCTATTTTACAGCTGCCCTGGGGCTCACTGACAGAAGCGAGGCACCACCAGTCCCTTCAACCACCATCAGTAGGCAGGAACCATGATGTGGGGACATAACAACTTCTTCCAACAATCCAAGGCAACAAAGAGGGATCTGAAAGACATTAGGACTTTTTATACAAAGTGCTTGTATGAACAAAAAGCACAATTTAGCCTATTCAAAAAGAAAAGTGTAAAACTCTTTAGAGATTTAGGCAAACGTTCGAAATGCTATTAGAAGGAAACTTAAAGGTACAGTGGTCCTCCTAATTGTCAGACATTCTGCTGATATGTTTTTGCAAGGCCGTCCTACATGCTTGTTTCATTAGCTAGCTTTTTCTGTGCATGCGTACTTTCAGGCGTATATCCGTGGTGAGCTACGGTTTCAGACAGTCATTGAAGCTCACCTTTCTCACCGCTGTTCTTTGAAAATGGCCGAGGGTCGTAAGAGAAAAAGTGTCTACAAAGTGTATGAGAAGAAAAGGAAGGCCTCAGAAGAGGCAGAAATATCCCAGAATGCTTTGCTTGGAGAGCTGTCTTCGCAAAGCATTATGGTATTTGCTGTCACAGCGGCTCGCTGTCACCATAGGCTGCCACTACCCGACAGCGGCGACTAATAACAAAGATGCGCAGGCACTACTACTACCGAAGGGGAAGTGATCATCTGTCCGAACGCTAAGTTGACTGAGTTTACTGTGAAATCCCCTCTATATATAGTGATTGAGGTATTTAGGGTTTAGGACGGACGTTCGGACACAGTAAGCTTGTATGAGCTATGAGAACAGCAACTTTTAAACAGTGCATGCACATGGAGAAATGGGCTTGTGCATGCTCTCGCATGTGAATTTTTTTGTAATTGGAGAGGGAGGGTCTTTTAAAAATATTCAGAAAATCCTCGATGTTACCTTTAATCCAAATATAAACAATAAAGCATGAATATTCACTGAAATGCATTGAAGCATGATTTGGTTTTCAGGACTTTGAGCATGAAGTTACGCTCTGGTCTGTAAATGAGGCTCCTGAACATTTAAACATAGGACCTGAGCTCAGGACACCTCTCTGATCCCAACCTCACCGAGATGGAGACCATGGTTCCTAGAAAAATGTGGATGGCTAACCAGCATAGCGAGGTGACAATCAGGCATCGGTCCAAATGTTTAATGATCTATGCCAAAGCAACACTTCAACTGTTTATGAGAAACTCCATGTTGATCTGCACTTTTAACAAAGCCTCTGAACCTCAGCAGAAAATCCCTGAGGAAACTCAGCACCGCTTTTCTGATCCACCTTCTTCAAGGAAAAAAATAACGCATCTGTTTTTGGCATTTACTTAATCATATTTAGTTATTTAACACAATTGTTTCATGTTAGCAAGGACATAAAAAATTGTGTTAAAGTAAATAAATACGAATAAATAAATGCCAAAAGTGGTTTCAACATTTTTTTAGGATCCTTCGACCACAGGTGCTGGTTGTTATGTAGATGGAGGGCTAGCTGATCCAAACAGAATATTCCTGACCTCTATGGCGGCTCTATCACTGCTGCTATTAACCAAACCTGTGCTCTTCTGTCACTGTGGCCCTAGAACTGAAGTATGGAATCCAACCTCTAAAAAAACAAACCGAAACTGTTGAAGCCACCAAGCACTACCACCACCATCAGAATCTATAGCAATGTCTGTCCACCACTGACAGCGTTGTCCTGCAGATACTAAAAGTGACTGCGTTCTGGCAGCCAGACTCTGTTTCCAGAAGATACTGAGACGCCCTGAGCTCTGAAACAGATAGAAAGGATTTCCCTGTGTTGTGTGATCATGGCAACACGCTTCGGCTCAGCTGTTGCCATGATACTCTTAATGTAAGGAAATGTTTCTACGGTTGCCATGGTTACTCCACTTATGCAGCCACAAGGTTAGAAGTAGTCAATCTCCTTGGAAACACTCTCTGAGAATTATCTGGTCAGAGGCTGTGACAGCGGCTCTTTTCTGCTTCCTCTGTGTGCCTGGCTCAAAGTCTGAAATGTTCCCTCTGTGGAAGCGGTGTGCAGGTTCACGGGCTGCCTGTGCACACATTGGTCTTTTATCTCTACTTTAAAGTTTGAATGCAAACATGTGGCATCTTTGAGCAGAGTTTTTGCTTCCTGTCTGCCTTTTTGCTTTACTCACACTGCGAAAACAATCTAGAAATAGGTAAATATTTATTACATTAAGTGTATATACCCTTAATTTGAGTTGGTAAATGAGACAATTTGCAATTAGATTAGATTAGATAAGATTAGATGAGATTTACTGATCTCACAGCGGAGAAATTCACTCGTCACATATTGGCATAGAAGTTACAGAAGGTGCAAACAAGGAGGAAAAAGGTGCATTAAGAATAAGCAATATATATACCGTATATCCAGGTATATACAGTATATCAAGATAAATAAGGATTAAGGTGCAAGTGTACATGTATCGCACACAATGAAAAACAAAATAAAAATAAGAAATAAAAAAATAAGAAATAAAGATATGTACAATCCGGATAGCTTATATACAGGAGGATCTTTTACGTTAAAGTGTAGCAATTGGAATGAGTACTTTTACTTTCAACATTAGATAATAAGATAATATACACTTGAAATAAGACATTGAAATAGCTTATTTTCTTATTTTAAGTGTGAAATTTCATGTTCAATTTGCAAAAAGTCTCCCTTACATCCTCAATTCAAGAAAACATGCACTTCTTTTTAAAAAAAAATTACTTATTTAGATTTAAATTTTTTGCAGTGCATTCAACCCCAACTTTGAAAATCTCCAAAAAGAAACCTTTTTTAAAATTTGGTCTCTATATATTTTCTTCTTTAATATTATGGCAGCAGCTGCCAAACATGGCCTTTCACCTCTCAGTCTGCTTCCTGCAGTGCTGACTTAGCGTGGCTGTGGACCTGTAAACCAGGCCTCTCTGCTCAGCCACATCCCGAACACCAAGCAGGAGCCATATTTCTAGCAAACTGAAAGCATTAGAGGGGATCCTTTGCCTCTTTTGACATGTGCTTTGTTCAAATTTGGTTTGTTTGACTTAACAGAGCTTTTCTTCTGGTTGAGTTACTGCATCTCATGCTCCGATGGAGGCTGCGTCTCAGTCTGCGGCGGTGAAGTCATTGGTGTAAATGTAAATCAGATTCGGAGTTGTATCAACATTTCTTGGGGGCAAAGATAATCAAAGAGCAGAAATGATCTTATTAGAGCAAGCTGAAGCTCACTGGGAAAACCTAACGACACAGACTTGGTGAACTTCACGCTGTGGGGAAACCCAGCAGCACACGCCTGACAACTTTATTTAAATTGATGTTATGTGTAATTCTAATTGGCTGAAAAGAATGAGTAACAATCATTTCTTTACATGAGTTTGTTCTTCCAACAACTTACCGACAGTTTGCACACATATGTCATTTTAAGTGTTTCTTTACTGCAAGCAAGAATTTTAAAGTAAACAAATCTCTCAGGATATATTTGCATTATTCAATATGAGGAGTTTATCTGTATACAGGAGTAATCATGGCTGCCATGAAGCAAGAAGACCCCAGGAGTGACTGTACCCCCTAACCCCCAACGATCCTCTGATCTGATAGGAGATGTAGATAGAAACACTATTGTAGATGTACAGATTTTTAGAAATACAGTTCCAGACACTAGAACTACTCTAGCTGAGTATTGCCAAAGGGTGGCTGTGAACAGCCCAGCTGGTCACCATTGTTATGGAAATGAGGCAGTTAGACTCTACGCAGCAACAAGAAGACAGGAGAGCTTTACAGTGAAAAACAGACACTACTCAAAAAACATGATGGTCTGAGCCGTGTTCAGAGGAAATGTTTTCAAATTTTATGTACTTGTTAATTTGAGATTATTGTCATTTTTTTGGTCTTTTTATGTCAAAATAGCTAAAAGGAAACTGGAGAGAATGGCGCTCTACATGCCTATGGGAATCCTACCTAGTCTGGAAAAATAGTTTACTGCTGTATAAGAGGACCCTTTGTAAAGCAAGAGCAGCATATTTCTCCTCATTAACAGAGGAGAATAAGAATAATCGTAGATATATTTTTAATACAGTCGCCAAACTCACCCAGAGCCATAGCTTAGTTGAACCGCTCTTAGCAGCAGGGGCATAGGAATACGTTTACAATTGGGGGGGACACAAATGTTGGAAATCTGAGATTCATAAATATTCAACAGAAACATATCTTAAGTAGGCTACTTAAAACAGGCTATTGAATCTTTTACTTTATTACTTTATAAATGTGTCTGGATGACTTTTAACTTTCTGCTTCTGAATGCAGACAAAACAGAAGTTATAGTCTTTGGACCAGAGCCTTTGAAAAAGAAGCTGATTAGTCAGTCACTTCATTTGGATGGGATTAAACTGATTTCAGATAATAAAGTAAAAAATCTTGGTTTTATTTTTGATCAGGACCTGTCATTTAAATCCCATATCAAAGAGGTTTCTAGAATTTCCTTCTTTCATCTGAGGAACATTGCAAAAATTAAAAACTCTTGTCCAGGGGTGATGCTGAGAAACTAGTCCATGCATTTGTTACTTCAAGGCTGGACTATTGTAATTCTTTACGATCAGGAAGTCCACAAACTGTAGTTAAAAGCCTTCAGCTGATCCAAAATGCTGCAGCCAGAGTTCTGATGAAAATGAAAAAGAGAGATCATATCTCTCCTATCCTGGCTTCTCTTCATTGGCTTCCTGTTAAATCAAGAATAGAATTTAAAATCCTCCTTCTCACATATAAAGCCTTAAATGGCCAAGCTCCATCTGATATCAGAGATCTGATTGTTCCTTATGTTCCTAACAGAGCACTTCGCTCTAAATCTGCAGGTTTACTAGTGGTTCCTAGAATTTCTAAAAGTAGAATGGGAGGCAGATCTTTTAGTTATCAGGCTCCTCTCCTTTGGAACCAACTACCAGTTTTAGTCCGTGAGGCAGACACCCTGTCTACTTTTAAGGCTAGGCTTAAAACTTTCCTTTTTGATAAAGCTTATAGTTAGGGTGGCTCAGGTTATCCTGATCTATCTCTATAGTTATGCTGCTATAGGCTTAGACTGCTGGAGGACATAGGGACCCCCATTTCATCATTCTGCTTCATTCTCTCTCTGTTCTCCTATTCTGCAGAATCTGTTTGTTCAATCTCTAAACATTCTAAATGACTTTGTTTCGAGTAAATTATGGACTCTACCCACTCAGGACACTTGGAATACATTGGACGAGCAGTATGGAGGAATATTGACAAGTTTTTTGTGGACTTTTATGGACCTTTCTGCCTCGGGCACCATAGACCTCCATTATTTGAATGTCAGCAGACAGTAAGAAGCCTCCCAGATCTCCAGATGCATTTGAGATATCAAAAAAGTACTCCAGAGTGTTGTTCAGCATGGGGGTGAGTAGAAAATGAAGGCTAATCATGTTTTGGGTGTACTATTCCTTTAAAAGGGAGTTTTTCCTCTCCACTGTCACTACAAGCATGCTTAGTGTGAGGGATTGCATTTGAGTCAATGAGTTGATGCAATCAACTGGTTTTCCTTAGATAGAAAACTTTGAATCAATTTGACTGCATGATCTGGTGAATTGTAAAGTGACTTGAGATGACATTTGTTGTGAACTGCCACCATAGAAATAAACTAATTGAAAATTAAGTTTATAGGCAGAATTTTCAGCTTATAAACTGGATCTTAAAAGCCAGCCACAAACTGATTATTGCTGGCTAAATCATATCCACAGCTGCCCTGGGGCCCACTGACAAAAGTGAGGCTGCGGTACACTGGCGCCTCCTCTGACCACCATCAGTAGGGAATTCTGGTGAGGTGCCCAAGGACACAACAACACTGAACTGACAACTCTGTGGCTGCAGGTCAATCACCTACATCCCCTGCCTCACTGTTGCTTCCGTGCTTTGAAAGAGGCAGAAAGCAAATCAGAACCGTCATGTTTCTCTGTTTTTTGGACACCTCTAAGGCATCAATCATAGCAAGTTCTTTGTGTAATTAGAAGTGAGGAGTTCCTCCCTATTTGGTTCCTTTCTGGCATGGTTGCCATACAAACCAAACCATGCAAGTTAGATGGGAAATAAAACATCTGATCCTTTCTTTGTGACATACGGGGTTAGATGAGGTCGGGTTTTGTCTCATGTGCTGTTTAGTTTAGATGACCTCTCAGAAGTCCTGAAAGTCTTTAAAAGAGGATTTTTGAGGGAAAGTTGGGGAGGAGGGGCGTGCCAGAGGAGGGCTGACTGGGGAGGTTTTTGGTTAAGGTTGCCTGCCTAAACTGAGAGGAATTTTCCAGCACAATATGGGAAAAAAACCTCCTCTGAGGGCCTGTTTGTTCATCTTTTTTTATTTTCAGATGTAGACGTCAGATTTAAATGAAAAGAAACTGTATCTGTATGTTTAATTACCAAAACCCTCCTCACTTCATCAAGCAAATGAAACAATGCAGTAACAGTCTGGAGTAAAATTTATGTAAATTGCTCACATAGCCCGCTGCCTGATGCATGCTTTCTGCCTGCTGGCTTTCCTCCTATAATGCTGCGATCCAATGCACATGGAAATTAGTAGCTCCTCCACTAACCCCAGCTGCACAGTCCATAGATTGTAGCATTAGAAAATAGGGTTTTTACTTTTTAGTGCACCAATGTCTATCAATGAAAGATAGGAAAAAACAGATCAGTTTATCAATAATTAAAGGCCATAAAGCTTAAAAGGTTCAAACAAGGAAAACAAAAAGCTGATCACTTGTTTTTATTTTTTCTTGCTTCTGGCAATGATGTGAATTTTATTTAAGAATTTGATCAAGAATGCAGCTGATTGTTAGCTGATTGTTTTATGTTTAACTCGTTCCAGAATGAAGAAAAAACAACAACTCATAAATGGAATATGTTGCATGTTTAATTAGCATTATTCTTAACTTTGTAAGCAGAAGTCTGAGAGCAATAAAGTTTTTTTAAAAAAGCTCTTAAAGGCTTTCAGGAGGTGTTGAAGCTGACAGAAAACTCTAAGCCAACAAGAGAGCATTCAGCAGAAATTATGGAATAGACTGATACAAGTATGCAGTAAATTACAGTATATATCCTTGTAATATAAATAATAAAAAAAACAGTCTGAAATGACTCACTCATTATTGGTTTGGAAATTTGAGAATCACACTTTAATTAGCATTATTCTTAACTTTGCCGTTGAAGATTCTCATCTTGGTCATAGTTGATGTTTTGTTTTTCCTAATTTTTTTCCTTTTTTTGAGTGTTTATGGCACTAGTGGCATGTTTTTCTGATGGTAGGCTGACAGGAAAAGGGGAGAGACATGCAGGAAAGGACCACAGGCCGGATTCAAACCCAGGTCGCCTGCGTTGAGGACTAAGGCTTCCATAAATGGGTCATGTGCACTAACCACTACAACACCAAAGCACGCCCAATATCGTGCATTCTTTGGAATTCTTAACCTTGTAGACAGAAGTCTGAGAGAAAAAGCTTCAAAAACGGCCTTCAGGAGTTGGTGAAGCTGACAGAAACTATGGAACAGACTGATACAAGTATGCAGTAAATGACAGTATATGTCATTGTAATATAAATTTAAAAAACAGTCTCAAAAGGCTGTATTGGAAGAAACAATAAGCATGTAATGCTCACATTACAAGACTACTTTGGACTTAGGACATACCAAAATAGGGAAAATAATACGGAAAATAATTATTCTACAATGATAACTTTTAGAAAAGGTAATACAGCCATTATACTACTGCAATTATTTGCTTTCACATGATGCATAATGTTTAACTAAACGTTATGACACCCTGTCTACTTTTAAGGATAGGCTTAAAACTTTCCTTTTAGATAAAGCTGATAGTTAGAGTGGCTCAGGTTATCCTGAGCTATCTCTATAGTTATGCTGCTATAGGCTTAGACTTCTGGAGGACATAGGGACCCCTTTTCATCATTCTGTTTCATTCTATCTCTCTTCTCCCACTGTGCAGAATATGTTAGTTCTGCTCTCTCTGCTTTTTCTCATAGTAGCTTCATCTGGTCTGTTCATGTTTGGTTGTGACACCATCCTGGGAAGAAATATCAGCTGCCATCAGCACCTTTGTTTATAGATGTTTGAGCTCAGCCTATCTTTCAGTGTAGTCCTGTTTCTTTGACTGGATGTACTCTCTTCGGTCTGTGACATGGGGGCTGGCTCAGAGCTTGTCTGCTTGGCTGTGTGTTTCCTGGACAGGGATGGTTGACAAGTTGCTGTCATGATTTTACAAATTCAGACCCAAATGCAGAAAAACCAAACAGAGAGACCAGGGAAAAGGTTTAACGGGTTTTATTGAAGTGGTTAAACAGAGGGAGAAGTGTTGCTCTGAACACTGCTCAACCAGAACTGCTAAGTGAGGGGAAGACACAGCGGTTAGTTCAGGCTCAGTGGGGAATTTGACTCGTGAACTTGGAGAAGAGGATTTGGTGCCGACTCACGTTTCCAGAGAAGTTGTTGAATCCTCTACTCCTGTGTGTGTGCCGTGGTTCCAGTGTTTGTCTGATTCAGTGGAGGGCAGAACAGAGTTTACCCAGAATTTGGTTGATAGTTGGTGAACGGAGAAACTGACTGCCACTCAGATTTCCTGCAGTACTTGAACGGGTCGTAGTGGAGAATGATCCCTTTCTCAGTGAGAAGCTCAAACGATCTCTTGGGGAAAGTGGATCCAAAGCTCCTGTTTGTAACCCCAGCTCAGCTTGAAGCTCTGTTGATCCTTCCAGGGAGAGAAGGTCCAAGAAATCCAGTTTGATGGATGATTTCCTGCCGAGATGCAAAGACAAAAACAGAGTTAAACTCAGGTTGACAACAAACTCAGTTTGACTCAGCAAAAACTCAGCTTAGCTAGAATACCCTAAACTGGCAAACACTCTGGCGTCGAGGTAGTGGCAGTCAGCAGCTTAAGAGCACTCCGTTTAACGAGGAAACCATCAGCAGGTGTGTGAGGAGGCGGACCAGAACCAGGCGCCTCCTGGTGGAGGAAGGGAGACAAACACAGAAACACAAACACAAAGACAGGAGTCCTGACAGTTCCTTTTGTATCTCGGCTTCTTTCTGTATGTCTGGCTCTGTCACCTTGAACCCCAGTCGGCCTCGGCAAATGGCCGCTCACACTGAGCCTGGTTCTGCTGGAGGTTTCTTCCTGTTAAAAGGTAGTTTTTCCTCTTCACTGTCGCTACAAGCATGCTTAGTGTGAGGGATTACCTTCGAGTCAATGAGTCGATGCTATCAACTGGTTTTCCTTAGATAGAAAACTTTGAATCAATTTAACTGGATGATCTGGTGGAATGTCTCTGTTAAGTGTCTTTGGGTGACCTGTGTTGTGAATCACCAGATTGGTATAGAAATAAACTGAATTGAATTGAAATTGAATTGTTGAACCCTATTATGTTTTACAGTCTTTTAGCTCCTGATGAAGAGGAAGACCAGAGTTCAACAGGTGGTGCTGCTTGCTTCCAGTTAGTTAGGTCAAAAAGGAAAGATGAACTGGAGCATCAAAAAGAAATATCAAAACTTCAAGTGAAAAATTTGGAACATACAATTCTATTCAGTTTATAGTGCAGATTTACAACACATCATCTCAAGCACTTTAGAGAAACAACACAGTCAGATAGAAAGTATAACACAAGAGAAAACAATAAAAATGGTTAGAACAGGACTTCATGTTGGATCAAACTACTAGAAATCAAGGAGATGGGATTTATGTGCAGAAAACCAACCAATCAATAACATTTACACAAAGGTAAACTAGGTTTCAGTGGGCTGCATGGAAGCAGCTATGGTCTGTGGTTGATTGGATGGAAACTGGTTTCAATGTTAAAATCTTCAGCAGCAGAGCAATGGAGCTAGATGGATGGTTTGGTGTCATTGCAGTGAGGAATCTAACCATGACTGCCTGTCCATGACCATCAAAGCATCCACAGGTAGATCCAAGGTGTTTGATCATATGTCCTTTCCTTCCAGAGCTGTTCAATTTAGTGACATTGTAATGAAACTTGTTTAACTTAATGTTATTCAATGTTTAGTTCATCTACTGAGGCCACCTAGTGGCAAATGTTATAATTGTGTGTATTGCTAGTTCACAAACGCCATCTTGTGGTCACTTTTATTACGACAACTTGTTTACCAGAAAGGAAGAAAGCCTGTTCATCCATCTGCTCTGAAAGAAGCAGTTTTTGTTGTGTTTTCTTTAATCTAAGTGCAAAACGGCATCGTCTGTAAGTAGTTCTAATTTGCCTGTCATATAAATCATAATTCATAACCCGTTGACATGTTTTATGTGAAGACAGACATTTTTACTTGTGTTAGCCCAATATTAGCTTAGCTGGCATTTACTTTCTGTACCGTTGTGTGTTACAGTTTTACACGATTCTCATCAAACCCTGCTAAAGAACCTAATGCAGTGCTTTGGTGGACGAATGGGAAAGTCTTTAGCTACCTGTATAGCTGAGTTACTGCTGAAGGCCACAGTGCTTAGCGAGGCCAGGACAGACATGAAAGAGAAGACTGAAGAAATAAGCTTTTTAAAAGGCTCCATGCTGCATAGTTTTTCAGCTGCTACAGAAGAACATTGGAAGCTAAACTGAAAACAGGAGAGTTTTTAATTTTTGAAGTTAATTACCAAAGCTTTGACTTTGTGAGAGAACAAGGAGAACAATGAATGGCCTCTCATTTGCTTTAACCTTTGCTGTTTTCTGCCTTTCTATTTGTTACACAATGAAACTGCTTTTTTTCAGCTTCTATACTGTCATTACAGTCACAAGTAAAGCGCAATGAAATAAACTCTCTGCATTTAACCCAGCCTTTTGGGGAGCTGTGGGCTGCGATTGTGCGGTGCCCTGGGAGCAGTGTGGGGTTAAGGGTCTTCACTCAGGGAACCAGAGTGTCAGTCCGTGGGATTGGGGCTTAAATTCAGAACCTCTGGATTCCGTGATTTTTTTAGTGATTTGTTGAGGCCATCTTGGGGCGGTCGACAGCTCAACTCAGTGTAATCAATTTTAATTAAATTTAACTCATTGAATATTGAACAAAATTTCACGGTTTTGTTTTTTAACTGAAAACAAACAAATGGTTCAGTGCATTTAAATGGTGTGGTTAAGAGTAAAATAATATTCTGATCGGATGTATGCATGTTGCAAAGCATAGCCACTCATAAATTATTATAAATTTAGTTTACATGTGTTAGTATACATGTGTTTCTATTTATATATATATATATATATATATATATATATATATATATATATAAAAAACTGTTTTCTCACCCCTCGTGGGGTGGTATGTGTCATCCTCAAGCTCGGGTCCTCTACCAGAGGCCTGGGAGTTTGAGGGTTCTGCGCAGTATCTTAGCTGTTCCTAGGACTGCGCTCTTCTGGACAGAGACCTCTGATGTTTTACCTGGAATCTGCTGTAGCCACTCTCCCAGTTTGGGGGTCACAGCCCCCAGTGCTCCAATTACCACTGGCACCACTGCTGCTCTTACTTTCCACATCTTTTCTAGCTCCTCTTTCAGCCCTTGGTATTTCTCAAGCTTCTCGTGTTCTTTCTTCTTGATGTTGCTGTTGCTTGGGATTGCCACATCTATCACTACTGCCTTCTTCTGCTGTTTGTCGATCAACACGATGTCTGGTTGGTTAGCCATCACCTGTTTGTCAGTCTGGATCTTGAAGTCCCATAGGATCTTAGCTCGGTCATTCTCAACTACCTTAGGAGGTGTCTTCCATTTTGACCTTGGGACTTCCAGCCCATACTCATGGCAGATGTTCCTGTACACTATGACAGCTACCTGGTTGTGGCGTTCCATGTATGCACTTCCTGCCTGCATTTTACACCCTGCTGTTATGTGCTGTATTGTTTCAGAGGCATCTTTGCACAGTCTGCACCGGGGGTCCTGCCTGGTGTGGTAGACCCTGGCCTCTATTGATCTTGTACTGAGTGCCTGTTCTTGTGCTGCCATGATTAGTGCCTCTGTGCTGTCCTTCAGTCCAGCCTTCTCCAGCCACTGGTAGGATTTTTTGATATCAGCCACTTCTTCTATTTGTCTGTGGTATATGCCGTGCAGTGGCTTGTCCCTCCATGATGGTTCTCCTTCCTCTTTCTTGTCCTCGCTTTCGGTTTTCTCCTGCCTGAGGTATTCACCAAGCCATTTGTCTTTGGGGGTCATCTTTCTGATGTACTCCTGGGTCTTAGTTGTTTCATCCAGGACAGTGGTCTTGACACTCACTAGCCCTCGGCCTCCCTCGCTACGCTTGGCATACAGTCTCAGGGTGCTGGATTTGGGGTGGAACCCGCCATGCATTGTGAGGAGCTTTCTTGTCTTGATGTCAGTTGCCTCTATCTCCTCCTTTGGCCAGTTTATTATACCAGCGGGGTATCTGATGACTGGTAGGGCATATGTGTTGATGGCTTGGATCTTGTTTTTCCCATTCAGCTGACTTTTCAGGACCTGCCTTACTTTTTTTTATAGGTATTTAGCTGTGGCAGTCTTTCTTGCCATCTCCTCGTTGTTTCCGTTAGCCTGTGGCACCCCAAGGTATTTGTAGCTGTCCTGCACATCTGTAATGTGGCCTTCTGGTAGTTCAACCCCGTCGGTTCTGATCATCTTCCCTCTCTTTGAGACCATGCGACCGCACTTGTCCAGTCCGAATGACATCCCAATGTCGTTGCTGTAGATCCTGGTAGTGTGGATCAGTGAGTCGATGTCTCGCTCACTCCTGGCATACAGCTTGATGTCATCCATGTAGAGGAGGTGACTGATGATTGTTCCGCTTCGGAATTGGTATCCGTAGCCAGTCTTTGTGATGATCTGGCTGAGGGGGTTCAGGCCTATGCAGAACAGCAGCGGGGATAGTGCATCACCCTGGTATATGCCGCACTTGATGGTGACTAGTGCTATTGGCTTTTATATATATATATATATATATATATATATATATATATATATATATATATATATATATATATATATATATATATATATATATATATATATATGAGAGCAGTAGTGAAATTTTTTAGATATTGTATTTTCATGGCCTAGTTTACCAGACAGGATGTTTACATAAATCTGTTTTTAAGACTTTGCACAGGTAAGATTTTAGGTATGGAGGACCAGCTGTACCATATATAAAATTCAATACAGAAATAAATAAATGCTCAGTAAATAAATAAGCATACAATTACTTGCCCCCCAAAATGCAGTTAATAAATAAATGTTGGTGGAAATTAATTATACAGTGACACATAAATGTATATATCTCTTTATTAGCTTCTTTATTTTTTCACCTTTGTAATAATTCTCATTTATACAAGTAAATAAGAATAATTGCAAATTTCTTCATCCGACAAAAATAAGAAACACAGCCGAATTCCTTCCAATCAGATAATGTCATCATAAGCCATGTTTATTTGTACCAAAGATATCACATTTTCCTAAAAAGGTGAAGACTTGTATTTCCGAATGTGCAGGGAAACATAGACCTGTTGGTTCAGACTGTTCTTAGCAGCCAAAATGGAGCCCCAGCAGGTTTCTGAGAGGCGTTACTCTCCACCATAAAGTGATAAGCTCACCAGATCAGGCTGTTCCTGTTACAGAGCGAGCTGCAGGAAACTTAAAATCCTTCAAAGTTCTACTCTGTCCTGACATCCAACCTGTCCGGTCAGTGTGCCCGAGCCTGAAGGACATGATCAGAAGGGTTTAGACCCAGGATCTGTGTGAGCACCCCCCCCCACCCCCATATTTCTGATTGGTTTGTTTACATGAAGCCTTTCATTCCCAAATGGCCCTTTTTGTAGAAGACTTCTGGCCAAGTTAACATACCTGTCATCTTTACTAAAAAATTGACAGATGGTGAGGGAGGCTTAAGGTTACGTAATATGGATAACATGCAGAACACCCCAACATACCTATATGTGTTTTGCATTGACTTCAGTTCATCTGTTTGAATAAGACTTTAACACAAAACTAGACCTTACTCAAGAACTCAGAAACATACAGACGACCCTTAGAGGAGCAGGAGATAGCTGCAGGATAGGGCAGGTTGTTCAGCTGAAATGATTTGAATACAGGAAATCACAAGGAAAAGTGCATCAGCTTTGGATTTGACTTAGTCTAGCAGAAAAAAAAAACAGTGATTCACCCCAAAGCATCACTGTGAGTCTGAACGCAGCTCATTTGGTTGGAAAATATTAGGCAAGAGTTTAAATTGTGTTAAACTAACCAGACAGTAGAGTTAACTCTGGTGAAAAGATGTTCAGTGAACACAAAGAGGTGAATCATATTAATTCAACTGTACTTTTGATATATTGCTGCTGTACAATCTATCTACAAGATGGATGATGTAAGCAGCTGACATGTCTGAGTCATCACTCATTTATGATGTGTGGACACGAGTGATGCATCTGCTTGAGAAATTATGACAATAAAGTTGCTTTTTTGAGAAAGATGGTAACTATGATTTGTGTTTGCTTTTTTTCCAAATTAAATCTCCTCTCTTATGGCTGCTGTTCACACATTTGTGGCACTCAAAATGTACAATCTGCAGCAGCTCCTGTAACCTCTCTTTTTTTTCATTGAAGTTAAACATGAGGAACAATCATCGAAGGTAAGAGGAATGTTTTTTTCTGCTTTTTTGTAATGCATTAGCTGAACTGATACTTGTTTTTTTTGGAGGACTTCTGTTGTTTTTCCCCCCTTTTTATAAAGTGGAAACATGCATATTGTCTTTAATAAAAGAAAAGGAAAGCTTTTTTATACAAAATGCATCCAGGTTGTGTGGGCAGCGGTTGTGATGGCAACCATGTTTACAGAAACATGATCTTCCTGGGTTCCAACACTGCGACTGATCCAGATGTCAGAAGCTGCTCCGCCATGTTGTCGCAAAATAAACTCAGGACCAGGGGGGATAGCTACTTTCAACAATCTTCTACTTTCCTTACGCTTAATTGATTTGGTTGACGTTTTTAAGAGCGAACTGAAAACATATTTCTTTAAGAACGATGTCATGATGTTTTTAAGAGATCTGACCCACATACAGAAAACCACTCAGAGAAACCAGAGTAAAGTTTAACAGGTTTATTGAGGAATACAGTTGGTTTGGATTCAGGGGAACTCAGTGAGCTGGTGAACCCGAACTGGAAGTCAGAAGGGAAGTTCACAGAGGTTGGTTCAGGGTCTGTGGGAACTTTGAACGAAATCTTGTAAAAACAGAGATAAACGGGACTCATGTTTGCGGAGAAAGGTTTCTTCCCAGAATCCAGTTGGTTTGGGTTTTTCCAGAGATTGAGGGTCTCGTTGGAGGGCAGACAGGTTTTGGTTTGGTTGGTTCCTGAGGAGCAATGGAGCGGACTGCCACTTAGATTTCAAGGAGAATTTGAACGGGACGTATGGAGATAAATCCCCTGCTCAATGTGAAACTCAAACAATCCTTCCAGGGGGAGAAGGCCAATCATCCAGTATACAGGATACATTCCTGCCGAAAGGCAAAAGACAAAAACAACCTTAAACTCAGAAAAAAAAAAGACTCAGTTAGACTCTGCTAAACTCAGCTTGGCTAGAGTACCCAAAACTGGCAAACACTCTGGCCTTAAGGTAGTGACAGTCCGCTGCTCAAATACTCTTCAGTAATGAGCCAATCAGCCGCAGGTGTGCAGGAGGACCAACGAAGACAGGGCACCACCTGGTGGTGGAGGGAGAGAAAAACACCAAAACACAACCCACACAAACTGGATTCCTAACAACCACACTTTAATTCTACTAGATTGTTTTATGTCCATATCTTTTGTGACTGTAAATGTATTTCTGTTTGTATTGTAATTTTGTGAAGCACTTTCTGAGCTCTATGTTTGTGAAAAGTGTTACATAAATAAAAATTACTTACATACACTCTTAGTAGATCAGAAAACGCACCCTGAACATCACTTTAGCTTTTCATCTGCATCATTAAACTGGGTGGTGGTAGTATCATGGTACAGGGATCCATTTGTGAGGAAATAGACAGAAATGTGATTCTAAAAACATGCAAAGCTTTAAGAAACATTCAGAAATATTTAGGCATGAAGATCACCACACTTTTTTGGTTATTTTTACCAAACTGTCAGAAAGCCGTTCATCGTTTGTCTCCTGACTTTAAAATGTAGTTACATTTGCTTTAAACACCAATATTTAAGAAAAAGGTAGCATGTTCTACTATTGCTTTCTGCCCAAATGGACAGTTTGACAACCTGAGAAGGTGTTCCAAGTAGGGGACAGGTGAGAAGGAAAGTTGGTGAGCGTAGAACACAGATACCCACCACCACTGGCTTTGAACTTGCCTGTTAATCAGGATCCTGACAAATAAGACAGATTACAGGCTGCGTGAACTGTGTAAACCAATCCATCAACATGACACATGCATAAACACTCCACACACACATGAGCCAGTTTGGAGCCATCCGTTACATCACCAAGCTCTGTGGGAAAAAAATATGTCTGTCAACATGAAATAAAAACCGAAACGAGGAGACTGCAATATGTCAGCTATGGCATATAAGTAGAACGCCTACATTCTTCTGACTGGGATTATCTCAATATTATGATAAACTCAGGCCTAAAACCTGAAAATCAAGCCTCCAGCTGCAAATCGGTAAAAATATAAAACTTCTGTCACAAACAGCTGATGTTTGTTTGAGATGAACTGGTTGGTTATTCATAAAAGCTCCTTTCCAAAAAGACCAGGGAAGACCGAACAAATTACTGCCATGGAGAGAAAAAAGGAAGAAAAAGAATGGTTGGTTCTAATGTTGGAGGATCTCAGTGGATAAAGCCTCCTTATTAACTAAGATTAAAAGGTAAAAGTACCTGGAGGGAGCCTCATCTCCTGCTAAATTGCAAGATAAATGTGAAGTAAATTCCTCTTATCAGCGTCATTGGACTCAAATAGTGCCTTTTTAGAAACTCATTAGATGTGGAGGGTTTACTCCCTGAAACACATTGTCGGCTAGAAAAGGCCATTTTTCCCTACAGACATCAGACTGACCACAAGTGAAAACAAATGACATTTAATAAAGAGTTGAACTGGTTCAGAAAAAAGATGATTTATCCTGTTCCCAGCTTTTATGTCCTAGCCCATGTTTGATGGATCCAGTCAGCATTTCTTTTTTGTAGTCACAAAGGGTCTCTGCTCTCTTTCCGTTTCTATTTAGAGATACTATATACTGACAAGAGTCCTCCTGAATATCCATACTAAATGTTATAAAGCCAAATCCTTGAAATAGAAAATCATTACTCCACACAGGGGTTAATCCAAAGTGACAGAGAAAGAAAAACTGTCCAATTTCCTGAAACGTCTTTGCCACTACTTTTAAAATGGCACTCAGTGGTTTGTATCACCCCCATGTGTGAATGCCTGTCAACATTGGGGCAACCTCTTTATTAGATGGCGAATGGTGTCCCAGCCTTTTTCCTTCCAGATCCTGACCAGTGCAGCACTGAGATCTGAGAAAGTCAGAGTGGGACATGGTTGTGTCAGATGGACCCCAAGAAACAAAAAAATTATTCAATTCAGTTTATTTCTGTAGTGCCAATTCAGAACACATGTCATCTCAAGGCACTTTACAGTTCAACCAGATCATACAGTAAGTCTGGCTCAAAGTTTTCTAAGGGAAAACCAGCTGATTGCATCGACTCATCGACTCTTCAGCAATCCCTTACGCCAAGCGTCAGTGGAGAGGAAAACTCCTTTTTAAAAGGAAGAAACCTCCAACTGAACAAGAATTGTGGTCAGTGTGAGCGGCCATCTGCCGAGGCCGACTTGGGTTCAAGGAGACAGAGGCAGACAAAAAAAAAAGAAGCGGACATACAAAAGGCAAAAGCCAACAAACTCCACAGTTGGTTGACTGTGCAGGAAACACACAGCCAAGCTCCGACAAGCTCCGCATTGCAATCAACTGGTCTAAGGAAAACCAGTTGATTGCATCGACTCATTGGCTAGAAGGCAATCCCTCACACTAAGCATGCTTGTAGCGACAGTGGAGAGGAAAAACTCCCTTTTCACAGGAAGAAACGTCCAGCAGAACCAGGCTAGGTGTGAGCGACCATCTGCTGAGGCCAACTGAGGTTCAAGCAGACAGAAGCAGAGATACAAAAAGCAACTGTAGACCAGGTCAACAGGCAGCCCCATCCAGGAAACACACAGCCAGGCAGACAAGCTCTGAGCCAGCTCCCAAGTCAGAGGATGAGGAGAGCACATCCAGTCATAGTCAGAGAAACAGGACTACACTGAAAAACAGGCCAGGTTCTAACATCTATAAACAAAGGTACCTTTGCACCAGGGTGGAGTCACAGCCAAACAGGAACAGATTCAATGATCAGAAAAAGCAGAGAGAGCAGAAAGTTAGAGGTTGAACTAACAAATTCTGCAGAATGGGAAAATAGAGATGGAATGATGAAAATGAGTCTCTATGCCTTCCAGCAGTATAAGCCTATAGCAGCACAAATGCAGAAATAGCTCAAGACAAGCTAAGTATTTTGGAAGAGGCAATAGAAAGGTAGTGCCACAGTGGGCCCAAGATAGGACCCTGTCCCAGTCTCTTGCCATATGAGAATGGGTATGTTATGGGCCAAAAAGGATACTGACTGCACCAGCAAAAACTCCAACAGTGGGTCTTAGGATTTCATCCAGATATGTATTGGAAGTCAGGGGGCCTGAACAGGTCTGTTCTTCCTTTAAGGCCATGTGTCGAAAGAACAACACCGACCCATCACCAGGCCAATTACACTCAACAACATTGTAGGCAGGATGATGTTTGATAAGTTCCAGCTCATTGGGTGGATTAAAATAGACGAAAAGCATTCTAGAAATGATGTATGCTCATCCAGGAGGAAAGTGTATTGCAAGTCAATGACTCGCTGCAATCAGCTCGTTTTCCTCAGATAGAAAACTTTGAACCAATCTGACTGAATGATCTGGTTGAATTGTCTCTGTTAATTTACCTGAGATGACGTGTTTTGAAGTGGCTCTATATAAATAAACTAAATAGAAAATTGAATTGACAACGAAAAATTGAATTCAAAACAATTTAAAAGGCTTATATAAAACTCCTAAGTGCTCTATGTGTCAGCCCACTATCCAAATGTGTTAGTAGGCTTAAATTCATAATGCGCATTCATGATTAAATATTTATTTTTCCAGTAGCCCAGTCTTGGGGAAAATTACTCACCATGTGATGAATCTGCTCTACAGCAATTGGGGCTTTAGGTTTAACTTCCATTACAGTATTAATATAATATGATTTCATGAATTGATGGAATTATAGAAATACATTTAAAAAATCAGACGTTTGGTGTTATTTTTAACTCAAGGATTTGAAAAAAATTAAATATGCATAATGTAATTTCAAACCTTAATTAAAATTCACTTCTCTTCAAACCCGAGTAACTATGCAATCGTCTTTTTCCCCTACTTATCGGGGCAACAGTGCAACACAACGCAGCCTGCAACAGCAGCCTTTTGATAAGGCAAGTAGGCTATGTAAACAAAAATAAGCCAGTATAATTTAATTTCAGTGCACCCACTGGTAGGTTTAAAATAGCATCCTGCCTGGCACCGTGCCGCGCTAAAACATGTGTCACAGTCTATGACGCTATCTTTGTCGATAGAAATGTTAACATTTATTGATAAAATTTTTTATTATACACATTAGTACAGCACTGGTAAACATAGAGATTGTTTGTTTGTCTTCCTGCACACCATATTAAAACAAACAAACAAAAACACAACTTTTTTCATATTTGTTTGCGCTAAAGAGCTGCATGCGGGCCTGGAGTTGCGGGTTGCTGACCTCCAGTCTAGACTAGACACTAAAACCTTAAACCACTCTGTTATTGTTATTTTATGTCGACGAGGTTTTCAACCACTGCAGCATTTATTCACACTTTAGCAGCATTTGGTTATTTTAAACCTTGTCCATAACAGTAAAGGGAACTATTACCAACATCCTAACAAATCTTTTTTTTTTGGCTTCATGAAATAATAATAAAAACAGGAACAGTATTTTTTTTAAGAAACGTTTTTCCTTCAGCTTTAGATATGAAGAACATCGGCATGATTTACTTTTCAAACTCCTTTTTTGGCTCTAAGGTAACAATAGTTTATGAGGCACACGTAGCAAGTAAAAGAAGATAGGAAATGACAAAAAACACTCAAGTAAAGAACATTCACCACGATCTAAGAATGGGTTTTCTTATCATTCTATAAATCATAAATCAACTGTTATAGTAGCAGCTAACAAACAAGTCATGATGGCTGCAAATAAACAGAAATAATGTTATGAATATTATTTTGTAAGGATAAAAAAAATACTTTGAACCACAAAAACCTAGAGCAGAGAGGCTCTGTGGATATTAGACTTAACATGAGGAACAAAAAAAAAATGCTTTATTGTGCTTCTTTAACTGCTTGCATGTCGGATGAAACTTTTGAGAGTTTCGCTGTTCTACTGCAGAAGCCAGTAATACTGAGACTGAAAGATAATTTGGGGAAGCCTAATTTACTTTATTGTGTTGGATTATTTCTTTATCCACCTGCAGTGCTCTTTGAAGGGCTAAATAAAGACATTTTGCCAAACCTTGTTTTGATAGAACATGTTTATCATAATACAACTCTTACATTTATTAGTCACTTTATTTTCACAACTAAATTTATTGTTACTTAGAAGCAATTGTCAATTTATTTCGCTGAATTAATATATATTATGTTATCATAAATGAAATTTTTATGGGCTGATGGCCATTATGTCCAAAGAAAAAACAGTCAGTGTGTGATATCAGGCTGCTATTGGGAAAAGAAATAGCTCAGCGAAGCTCCTCTAGTGGTAAGACATGCATTGATTCATTTCATTTATTTTTTTTTTTATTTATTGTTTATTTTAAAGGGGACAGTGTACATTAATCAACAATAAAACAATGTAAATATACCAGAGTTAGCTAAGGAGTGCTAATTTTCATCGGTAGTCCCCCAGCCAGGTATAAAAAAGGCAACCTTAAAAATAAACACAAGTATAAAATCACAAGATGAAATTACAATACCAATTACATAAAAAACATTATGGTTAAGAAATACAATTCATGTAAAATAATTATAAATTATTTAAATACACACAGAAAACCTTAGTGCCCACAAATGTGGCTCTCTACAAGCCATTTTTTTTTCATTCTTTCTGAATGAAAAGAATAACAAAGAGTCTCTGATGGTTTCTGGCACTGTGTTTCATTGCTGAGATGCTCTTACGGAGAAGACAGCCTGACCAAGGGCTGTTTTTCTCCGGGGGATGATGCAGTTTTCCCTCACTGCCCCTCTGGTTACCCTGACCTCACTGGATCTGAACTCTATGGCAGCCCCTTGGCTTTGTTATTACACTAAATGGGGATGTTTGGGTATGGATCTGTCTGCATCCATCAAATTAGAGTTTCACCATTAATATTTTTATGTTTCTGTCTTAGAGAGGTGCAGAGTGGATGAAGGAATGACAGATGTGGTCTGCAGATGAATTAAAATGCACTGAATGTCTCAGGGCTAGATACATGACAGGGGAATGTTGGCCAAGTGGTTAGAGTAGTGCGCTTGTGCTCTGAGAAGGCTGCAAGTTCCCTTTTCAATCCCGACAGCAAGACCCTTAACCCCACACTGCTCCCTGGGTGCCACACAATGGTAGCCCACTGCTCCCTAAGGGGATAGGTTGAGTTCAGAGAGATAGGGAGTGGCAGCCTAGTCGTTAGGGCATAGAGTTTGAAATCCTGAGGTTGTGAGTTTGAAACCCATTCCCACAAACTGCCACTCTGGCTCTCTGAGCAAGACCCAAAACCCCACACTGCTCCCCGGATGCCCCATGATGGCAGGCCCCTAATCCCCAAGGAGAGGGATTAGAGGTACATTTCTCCAGTGTGAGATTAATAAAGCCATGAACCCTCTAGATTTGTCGTGTCATCAGACACCAGTTTGCTAAATGTTCCCAGAGCTACAGCTTTTTTTTTTTTTTTTTTTTTTAGCTCAGCTCAGGGAAAACTCTGACATATAGTTTGTAAAAAAATGCTGAAACCTTAAACCTCAGAGTTATCCCATTCTTCACCACTGAAAAACCAAAAGTAACATGACAATTGATAGATCTCAAAGCTAGCTGCTACTGTGTGCACCTTTGATTTCATTATTGAGCTTACATCACCTCCTCTGTTTCTGTAACCTTCCTCTGAAGTTATAGTGGTTGAACATTAACCCACATGGCTTTGTCTTTGTACCTCATCTCTAGCTGTGAGGCTTTCATCCATCAGTGTTGATTCTGAAATGAGTCCCACCACTCATCATTGATAAGGTGAGCTGTCACAGTTATCCTCCTTTGCTTGGCCTCTGAGTGTCTGTCTGCTCCAGGAACTCATGGTTAGGACGGAGTTATGCCATGGCCCTAATCTACAAAGCAGCAACCTTTTGACATTACAACATTATGTTTTTTTTTATTTATTTTTTGGTTAAGCTGACAAATGCTAACTTTATGTTAATTTGGGTGAATTTTCATTTGGATTTCATTTGGATGTTTTTATTAGGCTATAGGTTATTTTTTTGATTTCGTACTTGAAAGATTTTTTTGTGTCAAATCATGGACATTGCTAGTTTTTACCAGAGCTGTTACTGATGAAAGTGATTCCCTCTGGTAAAGATATGTGTTTTTTTTTTTTTTTGCTACTAAACATGCTGATTCCATTGAAATAGGCAACCATGAGATCCCAGAAGACATGCTGAGGGGCGGGGTCCACAATGGCAGTGGTTAGCACTGCCTTCTTGCAGCAAGAAGGTTCCGGGTTCGAATCCCGGTTCCTTTCTGCATGGAGTTTGCTCCTGATAATTATAGATATAAGATATAATTCAGTGGAGGAGCTCAACACTGTGTACTTTTCCATTAGAGAGTAGGCAAAAAGTAAAACTAATGCCTGGAGTCACAAAACCCATTTGTACACTAGAACCC
This sequence comes from Cyprinodon diabolis, assembly GCA_030533445.1. NCBI lineage: Eukaryota > Metazoa > Chordata > Actinopteri > Cyprinodontiformes > Cyprinodontidae > Cyprinodon > Cyprinodon diabolis. Next base: position 45,345,081 of record CM060084.1, on the reverse strand, counting down.
ATCCAACAAAATTTGGGAGCTAATGGTTTCTCACAAACAAGCAAGAGAAAACTGCTGGTAAGGTAGGTGTCATCAACAAAGCTGTGTCCCATGCATGGTAACAAGCCTCAAAATGTGTTTTTCTACTGTAGTACACTGTCTTACTTTATAAAGGTCTAAATTTTGCTTTGATTTACACTTGCTTTGTAGAGAAAAATCGGCAGAGAAATTGACAAAGCAGCTCCTGGAGAAAAGAGGATTGTCTATTTGATCTTCTGACTTTTATTAAGAAGGAAGTGCATATTTATGGAATGTCATCTCGCAGTAATTTGCTTTTGCTCCGCTGTTATTTGGTTCACCATTACACCTTCAGCGAGATGCTGGGTGTAATTTGGAAAAATATTAAACTGGACATGTTCTTGCCTTTCTGGGTTGCTTTAATGTAGCTTAGGGTCTGCAATGCCCTTGTTTTTGTGTTTTTTTTATTTTGGGCTTGAGGACAGTTTGTTGCATTAGCTGATAGTTTAATGACTACTAACATTTCCATCAGTAGAAATGTCTATGGAGACAGTTTTCTCAATGTCAGTGGGATGATAACGTATTTGCATGGTGAACAACTTTGAATCACTTTCTTGTCCTTCTAAGATTTTATAAACTTTTCAATAACTCTTCAATCTGCATCGCCCTATGATTCACAGACTGTAATGAATTAATTTTCGCCATAACATTCAGAAAGTCAAACAGAGAGCAGACAAATGAAATTCATGCATCTGTGAGCTAACCTGAAATGAACCAGGGACACAGAGGAGTGTGGCAGCCGGCGGTGGTCGGTCTGTTAGCTGACAGGTCTGTCAAATGTAATTGACTTTCATCTGTCTTTCCTGTCACTCTTTGTAATTCGATAGGCTCACGCAGAGACGATTTGTGAAGGAAATTCATTCTGTAATGGAAAAGAAACCTAAGGTACAGGTAAAGCTCTTCGATTGCATCTGAAAGCTTAAGCTGGGGATACTTCTCAAACGTGTTGTTAGGTAAACTCTGGCATAACATTGTTCTAAATGAATCTACAGCTGCACTATTAGTCGTATGTCCTCACTCGCATACAACGTAATCTGAATTCTGCCCTACTCTATTGCACCTGCTCCATAGTGATGGTACAAACCCACTGTGCAGTTATGCCACATGAAGCAGGAAGCTCTCTAACTGAACCAAAAGCTTTTATTGATCCACTTTAAACTCCTGAAGCAGTAAGGTACACTTCATTTGTCCAATATAGCCAATATACTGCAGGATTTAATTAGACAAATCGAAATACTGTAACTGTAGGTGGAAGGAAAATGTTTGTGATATTTATTTATAACAAAACAAAGTGCATTGTGCAATGCTTGGTATTTAGCCCTGCTGATTGGAAAGTACGGTAGCGGGCATTATGGCGAACAGATGGCTACAAAATCCCCTTCAACTTCCAGCCACTGGAATGACCCCCTCTTGTGTTTTTTTTTACTCTGACTCCACCCTTTCACTGAATTACAGGGTCTGACCAGGAGATGATGCTTCTTTAGATCTTAATTAACCTAGCTAGCCATTGCCGTGGTTGACATGTTGTCATCTGAGCCATGATTTCATTTCTTTGGTCATTAGTTCTCCCATTCAGTTGTACTTGAATCATTGAGGTAGTACCAAGTATCAAGGCACTGATGGAGGTGCCTTCATCTGACCTTGTATCTTTGTTTCCCATTGACAAAGCTTGCTTTTCTTGGATCTTCTGGTACTGACCACCCAATCAGCTGCCATTGGTGAATGTTGGAGCCCTGGGCCTCTAGCTGTTAGCTTAAACATAATCCAGTGTTGCCCGAGGACAATATATATAATCAACAAATCCTGGTTTTCGGTTTCTTGTTGACCCTGATTGAAGAAACATTGCCTGCATGTCATCAAACTTTAGTCTTTCCTCTTGCTACCTTGAAGGTCACTGGAACCAACTGCCTTTTTCTGATGACAGAATGAGGATGATGGAACGCTGTCTGATGCCACCTAGAGATGCAGACAGGGATACTACAGAACATCTTTTAGTGTTTTGATCAATACTCCACTCAATCACATTACAACTTATTCTGGTCCTCTACTGTAGCACGGCCCACTGACACCAGGGACCATCCTTCAGCCTTTAGATTGACTCACCTGACTGACCTATCTATACTGGCAGCAGCATCTATAAACAAGGACAGTGTTACATCATAGATCTTGACCTGAACATCAGGATGGTGGAACTAAATATCAAATTATTACAACACTGATGGTCAAATTTCCCTGGTGTGACATGGTTAGAGCAGAGACTACAGGTTGGAGTAGAGCTTAAAATAAAGACCTTATTACTTCATCACAGCGTCTGTTTTCATCCTGGTCATTAATGGGAATAAAATGCTCCATGTTAGCTAACCTTTTAATGGAGAAAAATGATCTGCAGTCCCTTAGTGAAACTGGGATGTTTGTTCTCATCTAAACCACATATGGTGAATATAAGGAGTGAGCACCATACGTACAACATCGATTGCTGATGAGCCAAAAGATCAAGAGGAAGTGTTTGGAAAAGTCCACTGTACTCCATTAGTGCACAAGAGGGGTCTGTTCAGTTTAACAAGTTACATCATGTTCGGGAGCAGTGCCACACCCAAAACCACTCTTCCAATTCCCTCCTTCCCCATTTATAGCCCGCTCAAACCTTCTTCTCAGTCTGTCACGACTCGTCAATCCCTCCCTTCACCCTCTGTTCTCTATTAATCTCATCATTTTCTTTTCGTTGCAGGGACCTTCTGCGGGGTTCAGAGCAGCAGAGAACAGATTCTCCCTAAGATCATACCCCCACTCTGAAATCTTCAGGCCTTTCGTTACTTGACAGAAAACAGCGAAACTCATCTCTCTATCCCTCCTTCCCTTCATCCTCTTCTCCCTTCATCCTTTCATCCCCTCATTATTCATCCTCTCATCCCTCATCACTTCATTCCCTCCTCCACTCACCCCCTCATCCCTTCATCCCCTCATCCCTTCATTCCCTCTTCCCTCCATCCCCACATTTCTTCATCCACACATCCTTTCCTCCCTCATCCATTCTCATCCCTTCATCCACTCATCCCTCCTTTTCCTTCTTCACTTAATCCTTTCTTTCTTTCATCCTCTAACCAATCAATACATCTTTAACCTCATATATGTTTTGGTGTGGTCCTTGCTAATGAACAAGTGTTTAAATAAACACATGTAATAAGGGTAACTGTCCCTTTAGATCTATTAGCTAGACCTAAAGGGTTTAGATCAGATGGAAGATCAATGCAAACAGTCAGTTCTCATTCTGTTAATTTCTTATCTTTACACTCAGGACACTTATTTGTTTTCTAATCCTCCAGGAAAGCAAGAGGTGATGAGTTGTATGCATCCTCACTTCCCCTTCCATCAGGTTCATTCACTCTCTATGTTCAGATATTTAATTCCTCTCAGGGGCCAATAACCAGTTCCACCTCTAACTGTTTATTTTAGTATGTTTCCTGTTCTCACTACCTTCAGTTACTAACTTTGATTCACTCATTCCCAACTTCCACCAGCTTTCCTTTCATGCAGGGCTGCTGGAAGTACTTTTATACAGGCGGAGCTGTGAAAATTATTATTATTTTTTTTTGGGCAACATTCCTATGAGCCTATATGCCTATTTAAAATACAAAAAGAATAAATAAGTCAATAGGTTGAGATTCAATACTTTATTTTCATATACACTTCAATGCACACAACCAGGGTCTGTAACACATAGACAACATCAGTTCTCAGGTAAATAAATGCACTATTGAGTAAACTTCACTATAACACTATAACAATGTAGATTTGGTCAGCTGACATGAACCTGAGTCACTGTGTTTATGCCAACCGTGACTTGATTAGCTCCAAAAACACATTTACGCAAACCACAAAGAAATAATGATACTATTATACTATTTAAATATTATTGAACAGTTCTCCATATCCATTACACAAAGAACACAGGATCAAAATAGATCAAAGTCCAAAGTTATTCTCTAACGAATAGATATGAAATTGCGTGGCGGCACCATGCTCTTACTTTAAGCTACAGGCAGGGTGTCCTGCCTGGTTACAGGTGTCCAAATGTTCAGGTGCGATCCGGGGTCGTACAGATGCCTCTCAAAAGCGGAGGAAATTCATTTCTAGGTCATTTTTCCTCCTCGTTTCTGTCATTAGACTATCTGGCGTGAGCGGGACACTTCTTCAGCGACCACTAGCATGCTTGACATTGCCATGACGACACAAATTCCGTGATCTTTTGTTGATCAGGCCTCAAAATAATTAAATATAAATCCAAATACAAGTAATATTAAAATAAAAAAGTCAAAAATATTTTCCAAAAATATGCAAAATAAATTTATTATTTGTGGAAAGTATATTTATTCAATTTTTCATTTAAATATCTCTCTTGCCACTAGGGGGTGCTGCAGCACCCCACCTCTCGTGGTCATGCTTTCATACGTCAAAGCTTTTATTTCCAAGAAATAGCTCTTGACCCCCCCACCCCAACATCTACCTACATTTTGATCCTTTTCCATTAAAGTCAGACACCAGCTGAATGAAAAAGTGGCGCAACCTCTGAGTGCTTCATCGTCTTGAAGTTCTAATTGTAATCCATGACTCCAAACAGTCACAACAAACTGATTTGTGTAAAGATTGCTTGACCCAGTGTTAAAATGTGTCACTGAAGTTCTTTATTTCTTTAAGAGTTAACTGCAATCACTTAGTCAGAATAAGTAATTACTCCTTAACGTCAGAAGCTAGCTCTTGACGTCCTAATCATTCATATTATGAAGGAGCTGAGGATTCACAGAGACACCAATACCTTGTCTGCAGTACTGCTGATTGGACTCCAGCTGTGGTAAAGAAAGATGAATTTAATGGTGTACTGCTGCACTCCAAGCATTGGTCGTGAGTCTTATTTATGAATGGTACAACATGATATTAAATACAAGTGGCTGAAAACCCACCTGTGAAAGTTCATAAGATCTGCAGGTTACATAAGCTGGAACTAAAATTTTTTCTTCCCTTAAAGTCACAGAAATATTTCACCAAAATTTTAAGATATAAGAAAGATTTACTATTTTTTTTTTTTATAATTTTAACTCAAACCCATAAAATAAACTTTACATGATCCAAATGTGTTTGTAAAATAAAGCTTATTTATCTGAAATAAACAATTATCAGATTTATGTATGAAGTATTAGTAAGGTATGCATACTCAAAATGAATACTAATGAGAGTTCATTTCAAATGCATTACATTTACTTTTTAAATGCAAAAAGGTAACCTGATTATTATGGAATTCTAATGAATAAACTTTATCTATTTTAAATAATACACTCATTAGTATTTATATATAACTTATTACCTCAAAATACATAAACTGACACTTATTTATTTTAATTAAATAAGCTATATTAAAATAATAAATTACTTATGCATCATGTAAGGTTCATTTAAGAGTTTTTGTTAAAATTATCCAAAAAAAAAAAAAAAAAAGTAAATAGGAATTTGTTATGTAATAAAGTGCACAGAGTTCATCACAATTTCACCCAGAACTTAGAATAGGTTTCCAATTGAGAAGCATTTCTGTGTGTTGTGTGTTTTTGTGATAATTATAGATGGTTCAGTTACTGGTTTGGTGATGTAGTCAGGGTATATTAGTATTAGGGGAAAAAGTTAAGATTCTAAGGGCCCTTGATTGAGGTGGGACCAAAAAGAAGAAGAAAAGATATGTCCCAATAGATATTTCAAATATAAAACGAAAATCCAGAAGGAAAATAAATAATTTTTGTGTTCTCCCTTATTTTTCAGCAGTAAACAGTGAAATAAAGCCTGAATAAATTGACCAAGTTTTTTATTCCCCAGTGTATGCAGTTTAAAGTTAATGAATATTTAACATCTTTATTGCTGATAATTTTCCTCTAGAAACTTTACAAAAAACATTACATTAAAAATGTAAATGCTACTCTATCTTGATAGCAGTTTTAAACCTTGCATCCATTTTTTGAGGGTGTGGGCCTCAAAGTGGTGAATTGTAAAGTGCCTTGAGATGACATGAGATGTTTTGTGAATTGTCACTATATAAATAAACTGAATTGAATTGAAAATATACTGACAAGGTAAACAGTTACTGTTGCTCCATTTAATCAGTAAAACATTCTAGTTTCAGACTTTGGAAAGATTCATTTTGGCTTGAGATCAAAGTTTTGATGTATTTGAGGGCGTAGAGTATATTTTCTATGTAACCTGATGGGAAAACAAAAACAACAAAGAATAGAACTTTAGCAGATATGGCCCAGATCCAAACAAACATAAACTTTCAAAAATCTCCAAATAAGTTTAATATTTCCTTTAAGCATCTCTTAAGATGCAACCATATTGGCGCGATCGAAAGCTCCAGTGTAAATTTATGATAGGATCAATGAACTATAAGTGGATTTAATCAATATTTGGATCAATAATTCATTTAAAGACAATATTATATTCCTATATATTTTGCAGAACACATCCACACACATGTTCAAAAATATTTATACTATATATACCGTCTGTCTGTCTGTCTGTCTGTCTGTCTGTCTGTCTGTCTGTCTGTCCTGACCGTCTCCTGTCCTGTTTAGATGCTTGTTGCACAGATGATCCACTTGCAGTGAATTCTTCTCTCTTTTTGAAACTTCTCATATCTTCCTCATGCCTTTGGCTCTGGGAAACCTTCATCAAAGAAGCAGGAGATTTTTTATATCAAAAAGAAAATAACACTAATCTCCTTCTAACAACCTTTTATTTGTTTGTTTGTTTTTGCTGGTATTTGTCTATCATGGTGTCTTTTTTATGTTATACTTTTGTGTTTTGTGTGTATAGTGTATATATACACTCAGCGGCCACTTTATTAGGTACCCCATGCTAGTAACGGGTTGGACCCCTTTTTGCCTTCAGAACTGCCTCAATTCTTCGTGGCATAGATTCAACAAGGTGCTGGAAGCATTCCTCAGGGAGTTTGGTCCATATTGACATGATGGCATCACACAGTTGCCGCAGATTTGTCGGCTGCACATCCATGATGCGAATCTCTTGATCATTTATTGATGTCATGTTCAAGAAACCAGTCTGAGATGATTCCAGCTTTATGACATGGCGCATTATCCTGCTGAAAGTAGCCATCAGAAGTTGGGTACATTGTGGTAATAAAGGGATGGACTCATTGGATGTTTTTTCTTTTTCGGACCATTCTCTGTAAACCCTAGAGATGGTTGTGTGTGAAAATCCCAGTAGATCAGCAGTTTCTGAAATACTCAGACCAGCCCTTCTGGCACCAACAATCATGCCACGTTCAAAGTCATTCAAATCACCTTTCCTCCCCATACTGATGCTCGGTTTGAACTGCAGGAGATTGTCTTGACCATGTCTACATGCCTAAATGCACTGAGTTGCCGCCATGTGATTGGCTGCTTAGAAATTAAGTGTTAACGAGCAGTTGGACAGGTGTACCTAATAAAGTGGCCAGTGAGTGTAGTAATAGATAAAAAAGTGCGTGTCTGTCTTCTTCAAAATACATATATCCCATCATATCATGACATTATTTCATTGTTAACCTCGGTAAAATATAAAAATGGACAATGTTATAAGAGTCGTACTTATAAGATTTGTAGCACAAATGAGTGAAATAACTGATCTAATATGGGGAGACTCTATCGGTCCTATCCAATAGAAAAGCAGAGAGTGGGCGGTCAACCAACCAAAGATGGATTTACCACCACTCGCCTGCGCTGGGTGATAGCGGTCAATGCAGGCTTTATTTATATAGATGTCTATGGTCTAGACCATTGATTCAGACATTACAAGATGAGCAGCGGCACTGATACTTCTAATGAAGGCTATGTGACTTCTGCTGTGGTTTTTGTGTTTGAACTGAGCCTTCTGGGCCACCGTAATGTCTGGACCCCAGACCAATCTCCTGTCCCCTGCTGCTAAACTTTTAAATTTTCTAATAGTCTGTGATCGTTGTCTGCTCAGTCAGTCTCTGAGTCTTAATGCTTGTCAGTAATATCATTACGTAGCTTTTCCAACATGTTTAAAGGGCCCAATAAACATCATCTTTCCCTCTGCTCTTATGTTTTGGAAATCAAAGTTATTTTTCACATAGCCTATCCAACCTTTATTTGAACTGACTTTTTTAATAAAATAAAATAAACTTTAAAAAAAAAAAAAAAACTCCAGAGGAGAGATCCTCTACAATGAGAATAAATGTAGAAAAAAAGCCTTTTGTCAAACTCATACATTCCTGATTAAAGTTCTTCCAGCTGATGCCAATCACTGCTGAGCTGAGAAGCATGACTCACAGTGCAGCTGGAACATTACCAAGATGGAGACTTGAACCGTGGGTGAAGATCAGGACCCTGATGGGCGAAAGAATAGTGCTGGAGATAACTAGTTCTCTAAAAGAAGCTGTTTGCTTTTCTCACCACCCAAGATCCAAGTCTGACGCCTGTCATTACTTTATTATAAACATCAGATGTTTTTCTTTCTTATATCAGCACACTTTTAATCACTTTAATTTTCTATTTCAACTAGACGATGCTATAATCCACACAGCCATCCTTTGACTTAGACAAGTTAACTGTCAGAGTGTACAAAAAAAAACAAAATGTCTTGTAGTACAGCTTTTCAGACAGTAAATAAACATTTCCATTCCATAAAGTGCAGCAGTGATCAAATACAAAAAGGGTGGAAGAAAACATTGTACAAAAAAACGCATTGATATGGAAGTTCAGAGCATTGATATATAAGGTGCAATTATACAGTATTTATGGTTTGGCGCTATCAGTGTCATACAGAGTCTGTGACATGATTCAGAGTTTTCTCAACAGTTCAGCTGTCTGATGGCAGTGGAGAAGAAGCTGTTTCAGAATCTGCTGGACCTGCAGCAGATGCTGCAAAGCCTCTTCCCAGAGGGCAGCAGGGAGAACAGTCCATGGTGGGGGTGTGAGGGGTCATTGATGATGTTGCATGCAGCTCTGGGATGAAATGTCTTTTATGGAGCGAAGAGGAGCCCCGATACTCTCCTCACTTTCTTCCAGTCTGAGGCGCTGCAGCCTCCACACCACACAGTGAGACAGCTGGTCAGAACGCTCTCTATGGTGCTTCTGTAGAAGGTGGGGAGGATGGGGGGGGGGGGCAGGTGGGCTCTCCTCATCCTCCACACAAAGTACATGAGAATTAATGCCCTTTTGACCAGTGAGGTGGTGTTTACATTCCAGGTGAGGGTGTCTGTGATTTTCACCCCCAGGAATTTGGTGCTGCTGACCACCTCTACAGCTGAGCTGTTGATGAGCAGTGAAGCGTGGTTAGGCCGGTTCTTCCTGAAGTCAAAGATGATCTCCTTCATCTCTTCAATATTCAAGATCAGGATGTTGTATATACCTTAATGTTGTGTTTGGGACCAAGTGAGGAATGTGCATCTTGGACAGATCCCTGGTGAAACACAGAGCAATGCTATAATGTTCCCACATGGTTCCTGTTTTCCCAACACCCTGTGGAGATATTAAAGGTCAACAGCTCAATGTTCTCATCTGTGAATAACATTCATAGATTCAAGTTAACATAATTCAATGTGATGGCCAAACTAATCACTCTGATGGATATTAGCCAAACTAACTGAAAATAGATAATAAACCGTTGGTGTATTTCAATATGTTAGGTTTAATATTTAACTGATGAAAACTTTAAACGTGCTGTTCCCAATATTTCCATTGATCTAGGTTCCCCATTAGTCTCTAGATACTAAGCTCCTGAAACAGTGTGGATGAGTCTAAATCTTTGGTGATTGTTTTAGACGGGTTTTGTTTTTTCTTTTTAAATTGTTTTTCTTCTAGTTAATAGATATTGATCATAATTTACATTTACTTTAGGAACTGGTAAACTTAAAAGATTTAATAAGGCAGAAAAAAAGATTTATTCAAAAACATTAGCTTTTCACTGCATCTGGATTTCATTCAGTCATTCCACTGTCGCAAATACAGAGCAACACAATTCACTTTTTGCATTTAACCCATCCCCTTGGGGAGCAGTGGGCTGCTATTGTGCGGCACCCGGGTGAGATACTTTAATTCTAGATGAAAGGATTATTCAAAATATTTTATCTTTTCACAATTTTTGTTTTTTTGTAATCATATTATTGATGCAGAAATAAACATATATTCAAAATACCTGTCTTTTTCAAAATGTGAGATTCTAATGGAACCCTTTTTTGTACAGGAATACTAATTTTCATGTATAATTTAAAAATTAAAGAAACAATCATATTTTGTGCAGACTCTTGCTATGCATTTTGATGCTAACATGCCCACAGATAGATCCTCGCTGATTAAAGTGCATTTCCAATGGCCACCACTGGGGATCAGTGTATAGGATTACTGTCTCTTTCAAGATATCTTTAAAATTTGAGGTAAACTGTATCATTTTTGTCAAAAATATATCAAAGCAGAAAGATTACCAGGCAAAGTGATAAGCAGGCACCTTAACTAGCTAACTAGCTAGCTTACAGCCTAAAGTTAACTGCTATTGTATTAACAAAGCTTAGTCTTTTACAGTAATAGTGTGATCTGACTCTCTGATGTCAATAAATATATATAACCTGTGTTCTTACAATTGACAATCAATCATGTGTTTCAACTGTTGAAGGCGATGCACCTCAGTCTGACGATCCATGTTAAAACCGCAAAATCTAAAAGTGGTTTACATACTATGGGACTTGATCTACACTGCCCCCTAGTGGTGGTCATTATAAATGCACTTTAATTCAGCCATTGCGCTTTCGAGCAACAAAATGCGTAACAAGCAGAGATGGGGACTCGAGTTTGTGACTCGTACTTGAGTCGCAAATAAGTCGCATATTTAATGACTTCAGACTCGACTTAGACTTGCATTTGAAGGAGTTCAGAACAATATTTTATTTCTAAGTGTTTTTTGTTTTACTAACTTGACTGATCGCCGCTCGCCTTACCCACACACAGAAGAGGTAAAAAAAAAACGGCAGAGGGGCTGTCAAACTGTCACGTAGCACTGACGTCACTGACGCAACGCTAAGTGACATATATGCCCGCGCGGCCATACGCATGCATGCATGCAACCCATCCAGATATGGAGCCGATGATTAGCCCCCCCCTTGTTTCGGTGCCACCGTTCATAATAACCTTTGGCTACAAAAACTTTACATAAGGCGGGAATAAAAGAGCAGCAAACTGCAGCTTCTTTAGAAAAAAATACACGATGCTTGGTCCACCACATCTAATTTTATCAGCCACAGTGCAGTGCAGGTGTACAGCCAGGGACATCACAGACATAAGGCAATAATTCAGGACCTTATTATTTCATGCAACCTCCTCTTGTCTTTGATCGACAAGCCCAGCTTTAAAAGCTTCATGGCAGTGGTAGAGGAGAAATATGTTGTGAATAATGTTGTGAATTAGCACTAAATAAATAAACTGAATTGAGTTGAAAATACTGCCCGCCAAGTCGGTTCTGTCTGTTCCAGGGCATTAATTTAAAAAAAGTTATTCCCACAATGTTTCTTTTATAAAAGTATTGTTATTGTCCTGCTATTTGTTTTTCTTTATCTCTTGTAGTTGCTAACCTCATATGTATTAATAAAAGGCAGGATTGTGATTGTTTTTTTTTCCACAGTCCTAGTTTTCACTTAAAAATAAAAGAGCAGACATTTACTGCTAAAACTAGAAAAAGTTGTAACCACAAATGTCAGGTAAATACTGTAAGAAAATAGTTGTTTTTGAAAGAAAAAAAAAAAACTGCAAAATTTAACTGGAAATTTTTTTTGCGTGTGTGCTTTTTTTAATTGTATTTTTCATTTAGCAGTTCAAGATAATGACCATTCCATAGATATAATAGTGACCTTTTAATAGTTTGTTGACTTCCTCATATTTTCTTTTATTAAATTAACATAAAAAATGATGGTGGATGAGTCATCCCTGCACTTTCACCACAGCTACTGTGGCTCCGATCAATTTCCTTCTGAAAACTCATAAGTCTCAGTGACGGAGATGAAAACACAAGGAGAAACAAGCATGCACAAAAATTATTGCACTTTTTTTAATTAATCAAGTGATTAGAATTTTTTGTGCGATTAATTGATTATTGCGACAGGCCTTCTCAAGACTTAAGACTTGACTTGGACTTGCAAAAAATGACTTGTGAAAATGTCTGGTAACAAGAGTCTCAAAAGTATCCTCGATCATTAAGTGACAAACAAATGCAGAATTCAATGCTCAAAACTAATTGCACACAAATTAGGATTTTTTTTCCTTTAAATAATTGATAAGGAATACATTTTAAAATTATCAAATGTATTATTATCATTGTTTGAAAAAAGTTTACATATTTACATAAAATTCTATATTTTGATTTCAGGTTTATACATATGCATCCATAAATATCAATAAAATAAATTCAGATTGTATTGTAGAAGGTAAAATATTTTGAATTGTTTTTATTATTATTATAATTATTTTTCATTGAATCATTACATGAATTTCATACAGTGTAAAAAGATAATGTTTTTGAATCAATCTTCCTTTCTACATTAAAAAATCTTGTTTGATACTAATTTCAAACCTTCGTTATCGTGGTTCTACTGTAATTATTGCATTCATTATTTGGTTCAAGGCTCTACCATCACCATTTTGTGATGCATCATGGGAGTTGTTGTCTTTTGTTTGTCAAAGTCTTCAGTTGATCCAAAATGCCGAAGCCAGAGTTCTGATGAAAATTAAAAAGATCTCTCCTATCCTAGCTTCTCTACATTGGCTTGATGTTTCGAAAAACATAAAGCCTTAAATGACCAAGCTCCATCTTATATCAGAGATCTGATTGTTCCTTATGTCCCTAACAGAGCACTTCGCTCTCAATCTGCAGGTTTACTAGTGGTTCCTAGAATTTCTAAAAATAGAATGGGAGGCAGATCTTTTAGTTATCAGGCTCCTCTCCTGTGGAACCAACTACCAGTTTTAGTCCATGAGGCAGACACCCTGTCTACTTTTAAGGCTAGGCTTAAAACTTTCCTTTTTGATAAAGCTTCTAGTTAGAGTGGCTCAGGTTATCCTGAGCTATCTCTATAGTTATGCTGCTATAGGCTTAGACTGCTGGAGGACATAGGGACCCCCATTTCATCATTCTGCTTCATTCTATCTCTATTCTCACACTGCAGAATCTGTTAATCTAACCTCTAACTTTCTGCTCTCTCTGCTTTTTCTCATTGTAGCTTCATCTGTTCTGCTCCTGTTTGGCTGTGATTCCCTTCTGGAGAGAAATATCAGCTCTGCTGCTCCCATCAACACCTTTGTTTATAGATACTGGAACTTGGCTTGTTTTTAAGTGTAGTCCTGTTTCTCTGACTGTGACTAACTGTGTGTGCTCTCTTTCTTACTCTGATATAAGAGCTGGTTCGGAGCCCGTCGGCAGCTTTCTTTTCTGGACAAAGCCGTCTGTGGAGCAGATTAACAATTACCTTTTGTATCTCTGCTTCTGTCTCCTTGACACTCTCCACTTTCGCTCCAAGCATGCTTGGTGCATGAATTGCATTCAAGTCAATAGGTTGATGCAATCAACTGGTTTTTCTTAGATAAAAAACTTTGAACCAAATTGACTGGATATTGTGGTGAACTGTAAAGTGCCTTGAGATGATATGTATTGGGATCTGGAGCTGTACTACCTTCCTCCAGCAGAGTGCGCCGTGGGTCTCCTGGAGCTGGAGTCTTCCAGCACACCTGAGACGCATCTACTCATCAGGAGACCTCCCCTTTATAACCAGCTGCCAGACCTTGCTTCGACGCCGCAGTGTTGACCTTAGTTTGGTTAGCGACCTGAGCCTTCGAAACTGATAAGAATCTTAGTTGTCTCTAGAGAGACATCTGATTCTAACTCTCTTCTGTTTTTGTCTCTCAGGAAACCTGTCTCTAGCCTGAAGCTCTGGATGAGCTTAACCTGCCAATCTGCCCTGGTGAACCAAACCTGAAGATTCCTATGTGGATTCTCCTGCTGCTCTTAGTGAAGAGCTGAAACTCTAATCAAGGTCTGCCATTCAAAGTCAGAAGCTAGACGCTGCAGCTGCTCGTGTACTCTGCTGAACAAACAGTCTTTGGACCCAACGGTTCCTCCTCTCTCAAAGAGAAGCCCGGATTCAGTCAAGGTAGAATTCTGAATTATCTAAGGACTCATGCTCATCTGCCTGCCTTTCTAATCAAACTATCATCTCTGCAGACTTCAGTGAACCATCCCGGACCAGTTCAAGATCCTGTACTTTACTTGTATTATTGCACATTCAATAAACTCTGTTAAACCTTTTACCCAGCCTCCGTTGTGTTCTGCATGTGGGCTAAGCAACTAAAACCCATCATGACAATATGTGTTGCGAATTGGTGCTATATAAATAAACTGAAGTGAAATGAATTGCGCAGATCCAGAAGAAAGCCAGATCTTTTTTTTACCTCTGCCACCCTAATTCTTACATCTTTTCTGCAGCTAGGCTGTTGACAATGACATGTAGAAGGTTTGAGGTCCTCTTTGACTCATACCTCTGCTGGTGCTCCCCTGGTTTTTATGCTTGTCCACCTCTTATATTTTAACCCCTCATTATCATAGGCTCCTTCCTTCGTTTAGTTGCCAGTAGACGCTTTTCTAGATAGTGTGGTCATTTCAACATTTTCTCTTGCTCCACAGCAGGAAGTGTATTTGGTGATATCCCAACCCACCCAAGCAGAAGGAGAGTATTTCCTGTCATGTTTCCCTCAGAGTCTGACTAAGAGAGGCCTAATAACAGCTTTCATTTCCTATACAACAGATGTACTCACATTCTACCTCCTTCCTGAGAGAAACGCACTGACAAAACCAGAAAGGACCGTCACTGTCTTAGTCATTAAAGACAGTGACAACCTTCTGAAGTGTACACATAAACATGGGTTAGTCATATTGAGTAGCGGACATGTGTCTGAGTCACAGAGAAATTCATCAGTCACTCAGTCAGACACATGTGGCCTCTGCCTCCACCTGCTCACTGCTAAGTGGCTCTTAGTGTGTGAAGCTGTCAAAACAAAGAGCTTTGTTGTCTCCGTCCATGTATACCCCTGTGTCTGTGTGCCTGTGAGTACGTTAAACAGCAGATAACTGTTGAAGTGCTTGCGTGCAATGCGCTTCCCAGCTGTGATAGCAATGGTTAAAATGCCAATGAGTCGTTTTGGGAACACAAATGTACAATCTTTAACATCCTGAAACACACCCTCCGGTGAAATGTTGTGAGCTTGTGGGCAGAATACCTGCACTGTAAACCCAAACAGTACTACTGACTTAAAGTCATTAAGGGTATATAACTCAAGTTTTCCATAAAAATAACTATAAATTAATGAGTTTTCTGACTGAATAATGTTCTTTTAATTTGAAGTAGATTAATACTTTTGATTTGATGGCTATCATTCAATGAAATACTTTAAGTAAATGCGGAACGCTGCGTTTGAAAAGAATGTGCAGGAAGGATTGAAAAGCATGTTAATACGGTAATGTTTCATTGATAAATATACAAAATGAATATTAGGAACTATATTTATCAAACATTATACTGGGCAAGTAAAAATTGTTTCTGGGCAAATGAAATGTGAAAGTCACTTGCCCAAAGGGCAAGTGGTAAAAATCCTTAACGTCAACCTCTGTCATCAATGTTGAGACAGAAAAACCAACCTTAAACAGAGGGGGAGGGGACTCAGATTTCAGCTTTCAAAAACCTACAATGCAGCAGTTGAGTTGATTCCTTCCAGCTATCATGGCAATCCCCACCCCCTTACAGGGGAACAAAAAACTTTCAGAGTCATAGACAGGTATGGGGCATAGCAGGCTAACAAAGAAGCCAAAACACCCCCACAAAGGGACAGACCCAACTGTCTGGTTCAATTTGTATGTTTTCTAAGACAAAATTAATCAAGTTTTAATCAGTTAAAATGTCATGAGGAACCTTGTGTGGAAATTACTCTGCAAAGCTGAAATGTCTGCTTCGAGATGTAAACTAAGTCAATTGAATCTAGGAAGTGGAGTCAAGATGAGCAAAAGGTTTTCCCCCATAAGATGTTCTTTTTTTTCTGTGTCCTCCATTCAGAAAGGTTTATTTACAACCTGTATCAATGAAGGAAATCCACTGGATTAGGATTTTTCCATCTGCATTATGATCAGAGGAGCTTAACATTGCTGCTCTGATATTATTTAGCCCGTCATTAGGTGACAGGGGTTTACTGCACTTCCTGCTTTGACATTGTGTTAGGACCTGTGTGCCCATTCTTAGTTTGAAACCTTTAGGATGATGGAGATAATAACAGAGAATAAGAACACAGTTTAGTCTGATAATGATATAATCTGTGACAGTAGCAGATGTTAAAGGGACATTAGTAATTACTTTGTACCACTATCAGCTCTGCTAACAGACGCAGTGACCAATAACCTGCTGGGTCATGATTAATTACAATCTACATGTAATAGTACATAATTTAGACACAGAGAGGAATTGGATAATATGAAGTCATGAACTTAGAGCTCTGCTTATGCTTTATTAGAG
Organism: Cyprinodon diabolis; assembly: GCA_030533445.1. Lineage (NCBI taxonomy): Eukaryota > Metazoa > Chordata > Actinopteri > Cyprinodontiformes > Cyprinodontidae > Cyprinodon > Cyprinodon diabolis. The sequence goes on along the minus strand of CM060084.1, from coordinate 45,328,427 downwards.
TAAAGCCACATGTGTTTTATCACCCCAACCCTGACATCTTTCTTTCTTTAATCAGCACCGAATAAAAATAAAGGCCTGATATTTTTGCATCATCTTTTCTTTGATTTACTTAGAATATTTTATGCAGATGATAGTTTTGTTTTTTTCTGAGAAGTGATGTGGTGCTCTGATTAATAACATTTCAATATCTTCTCGGCATCTTGAATGATTGGGTTATAAAGGAGACTTCTGAAGGAAGATAAGTTTAATCTAAATGTGTTTTTGATAAGAGAGAAACCTGCTGTAGAATGATGGAAGATGACCCCTCCTGCTGAATTACCCATGTCACAAATAAACTGGAAATGAGAGCTAGAGGTGTGGGTCCCTGTGCTAATAGTCACTGCATTAGCCGTGCATATTTTAAAGATAATATCAATGACCTATACAGTCACTAAATTTCATAATTCAACCAGCCAAGAGATTTTCCTGAAATAAAAACAATAAAAAATTAACAAGCTTGCTGAACATTTCGCTAAATGTCTTTCACATTAACAAGAAAGTCTGTTCAACAAGCCCAAGTTGAAAACCTTGACTTCTTCAGTGCTGTGCTCCAATGGTTTAAAATCTTCAGGTTAAAATGTTAGAATATCAGACAACCCCTCTAACAACTCTGCAATAATATATGTAGCCCTTTAAGCTACCAAGCATGCTGTCTAGAAACCTAACAACTCCTACACTCCACTTAGAGTCTAACATTTTAGACAAAGACACGTGAAATCTTTCAGGTAAGTCTCTAAATGAGATGTCTGAACCTGTGAAATTTAGAATGACTCCCACTGTATAACATTTCTGAGCTAACCCTGGATCTGCACCTTCAGTACATCAGGCTGCTGCTTTCTCTCTGAAAGCACTGTGTAGTGTTCATGGGTGGGTGAACGCCTACAAGCAGAAAATGGTTAGAATTTATTCAAATGAACTTTGCTTTTAAAAACAATTTCCTCCCATATGTAAAGTGTAAAACTTTTTCCACATTTGAAGCTTATTTCAACAGAAATAGAGAAATTGAAAAATACACAAATATGGACAACATTGTCTACCTCACTTTATCAGACAGCAGGTTCAAAATGTCAGAAATAGTGTAGAGTTTGAGGCTTTATACAGGTGCCCAACAAAGCTTTGTTTTTGCTTTGAAAACATGCAAAGTGAAAATGTCTTTTTTTTTAACAGTGTCCTGTCTGGTGATGTGGCAATGAGAATAAATGTCTTTTTGCCAAAAAAAGAGCCCAACAGATTTTACTTTCACAAGTGGAGCAGTAGGGCTATGGTCATAGTGTTCCGCTTGATATATGCATATAAATAGCTTTATTATAATACATGCAGGGAGTATTACAGATTATATGGACACTGCAATGTAAGTAGAACAGGAAAACAGGCAGAAGGAGAAAATATTAAAGGAAGAGGGTAAGATAAAGGGAGAAAATTATAAAACATCTTCTGTCTGCTTCATCACCTGCAAAGAGATGTAAAAAGAACAACACAACCCATGGATATAGTATAAGAGATACAGTAAAGTAACACCTTGATACCATTGCTGGAGTATATTTCCTGTTATTTAGTCTGACATGTATACTGTGGCAGCTGAAGATAAAAATATGGGCTTTTGTATGGAAGTGAATCTCTAAGTACCTGGAACCAAGCACCTGTAGTTGTTTGTGAGAGTGCACCTGTGCATGTAAAGTTTATTTAAAGGAAAAATGCTAAATAGTGGTTGTAAAGAGCCACAGACGCGCCCCTCCAGAGCACCGAGGCGAGCCCCGGGGAACCCAAAGCCCAAGACGCCCAAGGCGACCCCAAGAGCAAGGGCGCCCATGACGGGCCAACCCAGTAAAACCCAGGAGAGATGGCCCCGGGGAAATCCCCCAGGCGTAAAGTTTTTGTTGCAGATGTGTAAACTGTAGGATGGAAGGATCATCTGTAGCTGGTTACTGACATACAGTCTAGAGAAGCCTCTGACTGAAGACGATCTGTTGGTGTTTAACAGTCTGATGAAGAGGATGCTCATGGTTATCCATAATCTTCCTCACTTTATGGTGAATTTTTCTCTGTGAAATCATCTTCAGAAGTTCTAGAGGAGTTCCTTGAGCAGAGCCGGCTACTAGGCAACTACTCCCCTAAAGTGGGGGGCACCCGAGTTTGAACCAGGGATCAAGAGGTCCCCGGTTCAACTAAGGTGCCCCCTACTTTAGGGGAGTGGTGGCCTAATGGTTAGGGCATAGAGCTTGGAATCCTGAGGTGCTGAGTTCGGGCCCCACTCACACAGACTACCACTCTGGGTCCCTGAGCAAGACCAACAGTGCTCCTCAGGCAGCCCACTGCTCCCTAAGAGGGATGAGTTAAATGCAGAGGTAAATTTCTCCAATGTGAGATCTATAAAGTTCAATTGGCTTCCTGTTATATCCAGAATAGAATTTACAATCCTCCTTCTCACATATAAAGCCTTAAATGTCCAAGCTTAATCTTATATCAGAGATCTGATTGTTCCTTATGTTCCTAACAGAGCACTTCACTCTCAATCTGCAGGTTTACTAGTGGTTCCTAGAATTTCTAAAAGTAGAATGGGAGGCAGATCTTTTAGTTATCAGGCTCCTCTCCTGTGGAACCAACTACCAGTTTTAGTCCGTGAGGCAGACACCCTGTCTACTTTTAAGACTATTTAAAGGCTATTTTATCTTTTTTGATAAAGCTTATACTTCGCTATCTCTATAGTTATACTAATATAGGCTTAGAGTGCTGGAGGACATAGGTACCCCTATTTCATCTTTCTGCTTCATTCTATCTCTATTCTCCCACTCTGCAGAATCGGTTATTTCAATCTCTAATGTTCTGCTCTCTGTTTTTTCTTATAGTACCTTTGCTTCCTGTTTGGCTGTGACTCCATCCTGGAGAGAAATATCACCTGTGCTGCTCCCATCAACAGCTTTGTTTGTAGATGTTGGAGATGGGCCTGTTTTCCAGTGTGGTCCTTTTTCTCTGACTGTGACTGGCAGGATGTGCTCTATTCATCCTCTGGCACGGAGCTCATCTGCCTGGCTGTGTGTTTTCTGGACGGGGCCGCCTTTTACAGCTGCCTTTTGCATCTCTGCTTCTGTCTCCTTGAACCCCAGTCGGCATCGGCAGATGGCCGCTCACACTGAGCCTGGTTCTGCTGGAGGTTTCTTCCTGTTAAAAGGGAGTTTTTCCTCTCCACTATTGCTACAAGCAAGCTTAGTGTGAGGGATTGCTGAAGAGTCAATGAGTCGATGCAATCCATTGGTTTTCTTTAGATAGAAAACTTTGAATCAAATTGATTGTATGATCTGGTTAATTGTAAAGTGTCTTGAGATGACGAGTTGGGAATTAGCGCTATATGAATAAACTGAATTGAATTGAAATATTATTATCAGCTGTTAAGCATCCTTTAGTCTTTTGCCCTGATGATGTGACCCCAACAGATGATGGCAGAAAATTACCAATCCAGAAAGTTGGAGTTTTGTCTGGGGAAGCTGGGCCTTTCCTGGGCAGCAGTAGGTTTTTCAGTCACTATAGCTGCTGGGAAATAGTTTTGTTTAAATGCATAACTTGGCTTATAGACTGCTTTCTTTTGATTTTTTTTAAGTGTGAACACTAAATGGGTATTAGTAGATTTCAGATGTCAGTTTAAGATCCATACAATAAAGATGCATTAGAACTAATAAAGTGAGGAAAATGTTGCTCTCTTGATTTATCTCACCAGGAATAGAAGTGTGATATAATCCATTATATTAAACTTTTATTACACATAGTAGTTTTATCAAACTAAATAAAGAATCCATATTTCTGGAATTGTTTAATACTACTCATATCTCCAACCTCTTAGCCAAACTGAACAGAGAAATGCTGTGAAAGAATTTACCCAGAAATAAACCAGCCTAATATTAAGTTAACTCTGGTTTAAGCAGGAAAGGACATTGTGCTGATAAATGAAAGAAATGCCAAACAATTAACTATGAGGCAGAGTGGAGAGAAAGAAGGACGAGTTTAACACATGTTGAACAAAATATCTCCCTGGTCTCATACATGCTAATTTTAGCATTAAAGAATAGCTAGCCTCTTCAGTAGTCCATTCTTTTAGCATGGGTTCAATTCATGCTGTCTACGTGGACCAGTGGAACCTTCACTTCTTCCCACTGTCCATGCAGATGACTTGTAGGTCAGATGGAGTCTCTAAACTTCTCTCAGCTGTGTTTTTGTGCATGTGGCCATGTTTTTGTTACCTGGTGTGGATGATATTCCCAGGAACATGCTACATTTTGGGGACCTATAGGTACTTGTGGAGAACAACGACTGGTCCCCATGAGGAAATGTTCTCTCCTTACGGTGGGGGCTAGGGTTAGGACTGAGGTTTGAGTTGAGTTCAGGTTGCGGTTAGGGTATAAAAAAGTGAGAAATGAATGGAGGCCTAATTGAAATATGTGTGTGTGTGTGTGTGTGTGTGTGTGTGTGTGTTGGTGGTGGTGGGGTGGGGTGTCTGTGGGTGTGTGTGTGCGTGCGAACCTGTCTAGCCCTCAGAGTGAATACCATTTTCCAATTTCACCATCAGATGGAGGACCAGTTGTTGCAAAGTGAGGACATTTGCTGGTCCTCACATGCTATTTGTCTAATGGTTAGGTTTAGGGCTAAGGTGTCAACTCGGTTAGGGTGAGGAATGTATTAATTCAATTCAGTTTATTTATATAGCGCCAAATTCACAACACGTCATCTCAAGGCACTTTACAATTCAACCAGATCATACAGTCAAATTGATACAAAGTTTTATATCTAAGGAAAACCAGTTGATTGCATCGACTCAAATACAATCCCTCACACTAAGCATGCTTGTAGCGACAGTGGAGAGGAAAAACTCCCTTTTAACAGGAAAAAACCTCCAGCAGAACCAGGCTCAGTGTGAGCGGCCATCTGCCGAGACCGACTGGGGTTCAAGGAGAGAGAAGCAGAGACACAAAAAGCAGCTGTAAAAGGCGGCCCCGTCCAGGAAACACACAGCCAGGCAGACGAGCTCCGAGCCAGCTCCCATGCCAGAGGATGAAGAGAGCACATCCACCCAGTCACAGGACCACACTGGAAAACAGGCCGATCTCCAGCATCTATAAACAAGGGTGTTGATGGAAGCAGCACAGCTGATGTTTCTTTCCAGGATGGCGTCACAGCTAAACAGGAACAGACGAGGCAAAGCTACTCTGAGGAAAAGCAGAGAGAGCAGAAGGTTAGAGATTGAACAAACAGATTCTGCAGAATAGGAGAACAGAGAGAGAATGAAGCAGAATGATGAAATGGGGGTCCCTATGTCCTCCAGAAGTCTAAGCCTATAGCAGCATAACTATAGAGATAGCTCAGGATAACCTGAGCCACTCTAACTATAAGCTTTATCAAAAAGGAAAGTTTTAAGCCTAGCCTTAAAAGTAGACAGGGTGTCTGCCTCACGGACTAAAACTGGTTGTTGGTTCCACAGGAGAGGAGCCTGATAACTAAAAGATCTGCCTCCCATTCTATTTTTAGAAATTCTAGGAACCACTAGTAAACCTGCAGAATGAGAGCGAAGTGCTCTGTTAGGAACATAAGGAACAATCAGATCTGTGATATAAGATGGAGCTTGGCCATTTAAGGCTTTATATGTGAGAAGGAGGATTTTTTAAATTCTATTCTGGATTTAACAGGAAGCCAATGAAGAGAAGCCAGGATAGGAGAGATATGGTCTCTCTTTTTAATTTTTATCAGAACTCTGGCTGCAGCATTTTGGATCAGCTGAAGGCTTTTAACTACAGTTTGTGGACTTCCTGATAGTAAAGAATTACAATAGTCCAGCCTTGAAGTAACAAATGCATGGACTAGTTTCTCAGCATCACCCCTGGACAAGAGATTTCTAATTTTTGCAATATTCCTCAGATGAAAGAAGGAAATTCTAGAAACCTCTTTGATCTGGGATTTAAATGACAGGTCCTGATCAAAAAATACCAAGATTTTTTACTTTATTATCTGAAATCAGTTTAATCCCATCCAAATAAAGTGACTGGCTAATCAGCTTCTTTTTCAGAGACTCTGGTCCAAAGACTATAACTTCTGTTTTGTCTGCATTCAGAAGCAGAAAGTTAAGAGTCATCCAGGTTTTTATGTCTTCAAGACATGCCTGTAATCTATGTAATGGGTTAGCTTCATCTGGATGTATAGACAGATATAGCTGGGTATCATCAGCATAACAGTGGAAATTAATCCCATGCTGTCTAATAACTCTACTATTTGGGAGCATGTATAAAGTAAAGAGAATTGGTCCTAGCACTGATCCCTGTGGTACTCCACAGGTAACCTTTGAGCGTGTTGAAGATCTATCATTAACATAAACAAACTGAATTCGATCAGATAGATAAGATTTAAACCAGTCTAGTGCTGTTCCTTTAATTCCAACAAAATATTCAAGTCTTTCTAAAAGAATATTATGATCAACTGTATCAAATGCAGCACTAAGATCCAACAGGACGAGCACAGATACAAGTCCATTATCTGAGGCCATGAGAATATCATTAGTGACTTTCACCAGAGCTGTTTCAGTGCTATGATGAGCTCTAAAGCCAGACTGAAACTCTTCAAAAAGTTCATTATGGTGTAAGTGATCGCAAACTTGTTTGGCAACTACTTTCTCAAGAATTTTGGATAAGAAAGGAAGATTGGATATAGGTCTATAATTAACCAAGTCATCTGGGTCAAGAGACGGTTTCTTAAGCAGAGGTTTAATTACAGCAACCTTAAAAGCTTTAGGTACATATCCCTGTAACAGAGATAGATTAATCACATCTAAAATGGAGGAGGAGATCAAAGGGAATGCCTCCTTAAATAACCTGGTTGGAACTGGATCTAACATACAAGTTGAAGGCTTAGATGAAGACAATAATTTTGCTAATTCAGAAAGTTCAATTAGATCAAAGCAGTCTAAACCCGGATCAGATTCCATGACTACTTCAGGTACAGTCACGGATAGAGGAGTGCTTATGATCTTATTTTTAATAAGATCAATCTTATTTATAAAGACTCCCATAAAATCATTGCTGCTAAGAGCAGGTGGAAGAGACGGTTCAACAGAGCTATGGCTCTGGGTGAGTTTGGCAACTGTATTAAAAATAAATCTAGGATTATTCTTATTCTCCTCTATTTATGAGGAGAAATATGCTGCTCTCGCTTTACAAAGGGTCCTCTTATACAGCAGTAAACTATTTTTCTAGACTAGGAAGGATTCCCGCAGGCCTGTGGAGCGATATTTTCTCTCCAGTTTCCTAGCATTTTGCTTCAAAGTACGCAGCTCTGCATTAAACCAAGGAGCAAGCTTTCTACTTTTAACTGTTTTCATTTTCAAAGGAGCTGCGTTGTCTAAGGCAGTACGCAGAGAACTAGCAACCCCATCAACAAAATCATCAACCTGTGAAGGGGAATAGGCTATGCTTAGAAATGGTTAGGTTTAAAGTTAGTTTTAGGCATAGAAAGGGTTGAAAATGACAATGTAAGTCAACACATGGGATTTCTACATATAGCAATAAAAGTTGATGAGTAAATACTGTCCAGCTGTTTCCCCTGCTGTCTGCCTCTGTGTACTGGTCTTTTTAAATTCTCAGGGTGCATCCGAGGTCCATGAAAATAAGGATGCTGGAAGAGTTTCGGCTATGGATTCAAACAGGTCCAGGCTTCTCCAGCTTTCTCTTTGTCGCCTAGCAACCGTGACAGTTGACAGACAAAGCTTCTTGTTCTGGGTGCTAATAACTCCACTGTCACTACAAGCATGCTTAATGCGAGGGAATGCCTTTAAGTCAGTGAGTCGATGCAATCAATAGCTTTTCCTTAGATTGAAAACTTTGCATCAATTTGACTGTATGATCTGGTGAACTGTAAAGTTCCTTGAGATGACATGTGTTTTGAATTCGGGCTATATAAATAAACTGAATTGAATTGGGCTGGAAAGTTTAGTGTCTGTGCTGTGTGTCCTCCTCAGGATGAAAAAACTGCTGACTCTAGTTTAAGAAACCCTGAGGCCCCAGTTTAAATTGTTAGTAATCCTTAATCCATGTCATCTAAAGGGACTCAGAGCTTTTTATCGGTACATCAGATGTCCCACAAGAAAGACCAAGATCGATGTCATGGTTGGATTGAAGGAGCATGTCAAACTCTGCCTCTCCCACCCTTTGGAAGAGCAGATCAGGGCCACGTCCGGTTCATCCTATCAAATCAGACTTCTGCTGAGGGAAGCAGCCATCATTAGGAGGATGAAGGACGAGACTAATGACTCCATCCTGGCAATGCAGGGTTATGAGGAGGACGTACAGATGCTATTACCTGTTTCTTTCTTATTGTGCAGAACCCATCATCCAAAATAAAAATAAAGATTAATCCCAAAACTTAACTGAAGATGAAGAAAGTGCTGCTGCAGAAAGTTAAGAAGCAAAGGATAGAAGCTGCTGCCGCTACCCTGCTTGATGTGCTGCTAAACATCTTGAGGGCAAAAAAACTTTTGTAATGCTTTTATTTGAAGACTTATGATCTATGAACTATAAAGTGCCCTGAGATGACATATGTTGTGAATTGGTGCTATATAAATGAACTAAACTGAAGTGAATTGAATTACATTCTTGTAGCTACACTCTAAAGCTTAGTGGGGTATTTTTATGTTTTAGTGTCACATGAGTGCAGTGGGACTTTATTTTGTCTGTCAGTGCTTGCCTCCTCCACTCTGCAGGGCTGTTGGTCTTTATTCTTGATGATTTTGGTTTCTGATTAGCTTTAATTCTGTAGATTTTAAAGCAGAGCATAATATAACCACTAATCTGTTTTACCAGTGACCTACAGTAGTAGCCATTCAAAATGGCCATTCCCAGTCAAACGCAATCCGAAGAGAAGCCCATTTCCCTGCTACTCCGAGCAGTATCCCCTCCAAATTCCAGCCACTCGACTTCTACTGAGCTTGCATATTTTTTTTACTCCACCCTTTCACTGAATTACAGGGTCTGACCAGAGCATAATATAACCACACATCTGTTTTACCAGTACCCTACAGTAGCAGCCATTTAAAAATGACCCTTCCCAGTCAAACGCCTGCCAAATGGCGGCCCACTTCCCTGCAACTCCCAGCAATATCCCAAGCAACTTCCAGCACCTGGTGCTTCTCTTTAGATCTTAATGTCCACACATCATGATAGAAGGAATACTTAAGTAGACTGTACTTAAGATTGATGTTTACAAAGGAATTGTAGGGGACCAGCCAAGAGCCCATAAAGGAAAGTTGGGAAATTTGAATGGCTACTACTGTATGTTTACACATTTTGTTTTTCAACCCTCATGGATTGAGGCTGTTTAATGTTATTCTTTTTTTTCGTTCATTGTGACTTGATGTAAAACTAATTGTCCATTGTAAGATAAATAAACATGATCCTGATTCTAATGCAGTTAGTCCCAACTGATCCCATAGCTATGCCTAGGAAAGAAACACGACTAATCAGGACCGATCAGCAGATGTTTTTCTCCAGCATGGAGAGGAAAACACTTCTAATGGAGTGTTATCCTCATGGAAGTCACGTGGGAGGCTAATCCAGATACATTTCCTGATCAGAAAATAAAATCAGAAAATAAAATCTCATCCCAATTTCCTTTGTCCCTTCGACTCTGCAGAAGATCATCTCTAACCAGGGGGGGGATTTACCATTTGTCATGATCTGGCCTGTTTGGTCCTCCTTAATTGGTAATTCCTTTCACCTGTCGTTTTCCCTCCCTGCCTCAATTATGTTTTATTCCTCTCACCTGTTTCCTCTTGGTTATATGGAGTTGAGCCTGAGCATTCAGGGCGAGATCATTTTTTGTATTCTGTCAATCTGTCTGTTCAGTTTTGTTCCTTAGTTTGTGTACTGGATCCTGGCAGCCAGTGGAAAGAGGGTTTTAGTGTTTGTCTCGTCTCCTGATCGTCCTCTGTTCCTTCCCCGCGGAGTTCTCTGGGTTTTTGGGTCTATATGTGGGGAGGTTCAGTTTTTATCCAGTAAGCCTGGCTCCAGGGAGGAGACCAGTTTAAAGTCCTGCATCAATTTCTGGTTCCACGTCCTGTCTCGGCTACCCTCTTCCACTGAGCCTGCTCATCTGCACCTGATCCTGTCTGCTCCTGTGCGTGACCACCTGGTCATGCTTCTGGTCCCAGTCAGACTCTGAACCCTCCTGGAAGCCTGTGGATGCCTGGAAGTCTGGATCCTGCCATCCTGTTTCTGTTCCTGCCTGATCTGGATCCTGCCTGTTCTTTCAGTTCTGGATCCCTAACCAGGATCGGCATCCAGCAAGACCTCTGGGAATGCAGCACGTGGGGACATTCTTGGTCTGGACTGTTAAACCAGGTAAGTGACCAACTCGGATAATCTTCTGTCAGATGATTGTGGTCACTTACCTGTGTTTCTCCCACTACAGAGTGTCTGAGATTGGGCGGTGCCCCCCCCCTACCTGCAGTGTCCGCGAGCCACAGCTCCGCTTTTGTTTTGTTTTATTTAATAAACGTTTTGGATTTTCCTACTGACTGTCTCTCTTTGAATACTGGGTTCATCTGTCTGCCCCTCGTGACACCATTAGGCAATACTAGGCAGTTGCCTAGGCCCCCAAGTTCCTGGGGGGCCTATAAAACTCTGTTTACATTTATAGTTAATACAACTATTCCTTATATGTGGACATTAATTTTGTTATTGATAAAAATCCTTTCGCTAAAATGCCATCAGAATACTTATGATATTACGTCTGTTTCAGACATCCTCAGTGTCCACCATATTGGATCAGTCCATTTGCTGCACATGTTCAGAAAGGTCCAAACAGACAGCAGCAAACCATTTAAAAACAAACGGTGTGAAGAGCAGTGTTGCCAACTTATTGCTTTTGTTGCTATATTTAGTGTTGTCTTCTCAATTCAGAGGGCCCCCTGCCTGTGTTTGCCTACGGCCCCAAATCTTCTAAATCCGCCGCTGTGTCTAGCTGTTCATCCAGGAATTTATTCTGCCCTCAGACAGGATGAAATCAGTTGCTTTCCTATTTAGAAAACCTCAACAAGCAGTGTGTCATAAACTTTCGCCAACTGGATAATTCGTCTTTTCTTTTAAAGTGTCATAAAACGTGTTGAATTGATGCTGAATTAATAAACCAAACTGAATAAAATGTGGATCAAATGTTTTATCCAATGATGAAATAAACCTTTGAGATGAGAAGAATCTATGAATAGTTTCCCAGCAGACTGCAGCCATGCATCTGTTTTTCTGTTTGACTGGAGCAAAGCTTCTTGTTTTTCTCTGAACTCACAGACTCAGACCTTAAAGTTCCCTTGATGGGAGATGACATATGATAAGTTGTTCTGTCCCTGTGGGAGAAATGAGCTCGTAGAGCAAAAGACAATTTTCCTTCTGGGTGCAACAAGGCTGATCTTATCTCGTTTCGTTCACAATTCAGTCGAAATGTTTTTCCCTCACGAGCCTCTGTGGTCTATCAAAGTATCCTTGAAGGTCAATGACAGAGAAGAGAGAAAACCTAAAGCGGTCTGAACTTTCTAAATGGAGTTTTGAAGCCAACCCGTGACAGTTCATTGAAGTGCATCTTGAAACAAGGGCTGCTGTGAATCAAATTTACTGAAAGCTGCTATCAGCTCGACCTCAGATGAGTAGAAAAAAGCCCAGTTTGTGCTTCACTTACTTTGTGTGGATTGACGAGATGAAATCATCTGGATCACTGAAGACAAAATGACTTAAAGCAGAGCTTTGTATTTCCTTTTGTCTTCAGGTGCGTGTGTTCTACTTGATCTGTTATGTTTCTATGTTGGTACTGTCGCCTCATAGACCCCACCTTTCTGGGTTAAACCTTTACTGGAAAAAGTCACAACATGTCCTAATTAGAACAACTAAGTTTGCTGGATTTCACCGGCTTGTTGTTGAGGACATTTGACAAATCTACCGGTTTATTTCAGAAAGAGCTGAAATACTAATCAAGCAGGTGACTAAACTCAGCGTCTGATCAACTCAGAGTTTGTTTGATGTCTTTATTAATGCAACTTTAAGGAGAGATAATGCATTTAATCCCGCTCTAATCCCGCTCTCCCTTTCAGAGTATTTGTGCATCATTTCCACAATTCCTTGTTCAACGTCAGCTAAAAATCGGCGAAGCTCAGAGCTACTTTAAACAGTCCTGCTACTGAGCAGGGTTGGTTCATGGAGCGACGTGCAGTTTTTACTCAGGGTAGCGTCTTCCTCAGGGTTTCTGTAGAAATTAGTTAATAGAATGTAATGCTCTCTTAATGTTGGTTTAAACATTGCTAATGTCATCTACCAGTACCAATAACTTCAAATAAAATAGATAAACTGGAAACTCAATGAGTTCTAAAAACGGCAAATTTAAGATGAAAAGGAAATAGACTTTTAAACAAAGGCACACCTCATTCCAAGGAACAATCTATTATATTTGGGTGAGGATTGACATCATAATCTAGATGAAGGAATTTTTGAAAGGACTCTTAAAAAAAATTATTATTGTTATCACTATTCCTCAATCTGCTGATCAGAGACGAAAGCAGAGTGAAGGTGAGAGAAAAAACATTGAACTGTTAAAGTGGAACGCCGTTTTTTTTACATTGGGCCCTTGATTTTACGTTATTACGTTATGTTCTACTCACCCATATGAGTTTTGTGTCATTTGGAGCTGTTCTGAAGATATTCCTATGGGCAACAACTTGAAGGCACAAACTAAACTGTTAATAATTTATTCTTTATGGTACGCCAGCATCCATAACATGTAGAGGAATCACTGTCCCCCAGAGATCCGCAGTTACATTTTTTATTTTTATGTCTTTTAAAAACGAAGGTGCGCGTGTATGATGTCATCCTAGCAGCAGGCACGACTGAGAACAAATGTCCCGAATTCACACATTTTTAGATTTATTTGCCGTATTAAAGCTGCCGAAGCAATGAAGAGACTAGGCTCAACTCCTGCAGAGCTGAAATAAATGTCCCCACTGTCCTTGATGGGTCCTCTGCTGGTCCTTGGCTGGTACCCCACAGTTCCTTTTTAAACATCAATCTTTCCGTAAAAAAAAAAAAAAATATCCACTGGACTTGGTTTCCAAGGTTTGAAGACGTATCCGCCGTGAGTTTGAGTCTTTATATAGACAAAGCCTTGTATCGCTTGGAAACAAGGTGATCATCTATCTAAGATAGATATCACCAAACCCCCCACCCCACCGCAGAGGAAGGAGGGACCTACCCGCTCCAGCCGGTGAACAATACCTCCTTAACGACCGACCCTTAACAATCATAGACAGGTTTCAGGTATTACAGGAGACAATCCCCCCCCTTAACGGCAATCCCCCCCTCGCTTTTAACGACCGATCCTCAGGTTTCAGATATTACAGGCTAACGATAAATCCAAACGACCCATTCATCGGTTACCATTTGCATGTTTCCAAGCGATACAAGGCCTTGTCCATATAAGACTCAAACTCAATGCGGATCCAGACATTTGAATTGAGAAAGCTTCCTGGAGAGGTGGCGAAACGTCTTCAAATCTTGAAAACCAAGTCCAGTGGGTTTTTTTTTTCTTTTTACGGAATTACTATGACCTGCATGACTGAGAATCTTCATCGGCAACATCAATCTTTGTACTAAAATATACTTTCTGTCATGATTTGTGGACATTAAAAACTAAAGAGACATGTCATCTCCTGGTCAGACCCTGTAATTCAGTGAAAATGTGGATTCAGCGTAAAAAAATATGCAAGAGGGGTTCACTCCAGTGGCTGGAAGTTGGCTGCCATTCAGCTGGTGTTCGATTGGGAAGGGCCATTTCTGAGAGGCTATGGCTTAAAAAAACAAACAGATCGAATAGGAGAAGCGGATATTCAGAATCAAATTCAATATAAAAAATTCAGTGAAGAGTGATTAACACAAGCTGAACTGATTATAGTCAGGAATAGCAGGTAAAAGCTTTGGTGACGTTGACCTGGTTCCAATCTGGTTCGACTTAACATAACACGACGTGTTGCCAGAAAGAGAAACAATCAGTAACAGAAAAAGTCATGAAACTTGATGAATATGAAAACAAAGCCCTGATTATTCTCTACATTCTCTCTCTGTGAAAACAATCATTAATTCCTCAGCACAAACTTATGTTTTACTTCATTTTTCCATTTTTTTTTTCCTAAATCCTCCTTGTATCAATATCAAACATTTCCCAAGTGCCATCATGTAATTTGAAAAACATCTACATCCCCTTGTGTTCGGCTGTGTGCAGCAAAGTGCTTCAGGAGCAAACATTTGCTGCTCTGTCTGCAAATAAACAGGTTGCTTACATCCCTGTTTTGGAGGAAACATATGTGAGCAGCGTCCCAACAGGCTGAGTGGCTGTCCTCAGCGATGTGACCAGAGCCTGCAGCAGAGCAAACAGCTGCGACTGCACACCGTCCGCTCGCTCTGCCATGTTGACACAGCATGGAACTGCTCAAAGATTATAACTCCGAGGAAAAAAAAGCAGGGTGCAGTGAAAGCTTGTCTAATGATGAATATTCTGCTAGTGTTTAGAAACGTGCCTTAAAACAAACCTACCTGGACTTTTTAATGATCTTCCTCCTCTGGTTATTAGGCCTACGGTGTCGTAGAAGTGATCGGATCTGCTTGGAAGATTATGTGTGAAATCCGACATCCTATCCTGTTTTCTGAGGACAACCCACACAGCATTATTTCATAACAACTTCCTAAGAGCTTTCCCAGGGAGCAGTCCAGAGCCCCTTAACCCAAATTGACACATGTGGCAGCTTTGCTCCGTACCTCTCCCTCCTAATTTACACCATGTCCGGTCCACTGGAGTTTGAAGGACGGAGGAGCTCCAAGGAGCGGTCAGCAAGGAATAATAAATGGATTGTTATCTATACCTAAAACTAATATGTTTGTGGTGATTTAATGAATTTAGCCTTAATCAGTAAAAAAATAAAAAACAATAATTTTTGTCTCGATCATGGACCCAGGAGCGGCAATTTTTGCTCAAATATAGTAACCCCTCCCTCCTCCCATCTTCCAGTAGTGACGTCACGGTGCGGTAAGCCTAGCGCCATTCTCCCCGCTTTACAAGCAAAATCAATGGGAACTACTAGACACATCTGCAATCAACAACAATTATTGAAGATTTCCAGAGGACTTCACCATTGAAATTCACCAGAGCTATAGTGAAACTGACAAACGCCCACATGCATGGCAGCTGGATGTTGCAATACAACGGGCAAAAGTGAAAACATTTTTTTATATTTAACCTTTCCGATTCCTGATCCTCCACGGACGGGTTCATCGTTGGATTACCAACTCGAAGGGGAGGATTTCCCATCGAACTTCGAAGTAGAGTTTTCAAGATGACTTGGATAATAGTGCATTGTGACAAACACCAGATACAGCACTGGGACTTGATCAACAGCCGATGCCGCACCGTGACGTCACAAACCAGTAGGTGGCAGTAGTGTTCTTTGACAAACATGGATGCCTCCAGTAAAGCACATTCAAATGAAAATTACTCTTTATTAAAACAATTATCTTTTATTGAACAGTATATTATAATTTCATTTAATATACTATTAGAAGTTTGAATTCTGAATATGGCCGGACTTTTCCTTTAAAAGCCTGTGAGCAATGCAAAACTCAGAACAACCCAAGGATCCAGATATTTTCAGGCATTATTTAATAGAATGGGTGAGCACACTGAGTGCTGAGAAGCTGTATCTTTTTTGATTTGCATTTATTGTTTAGTATTTAGGCCTTTATTCCTTACATACATATACACCATGCAGCCCAGTAAATGATCTAATGTAGGCAGTCGATAGTAAGCAGAAATAACAAACTATCTTGAAAATCTGGATGCTGTGATCTGTTCCTGTTAGAGTGATGTGATTCCAGAATATCTACTGTGGTCAGGTTAGGATCAATCTGAATTCCACTAGTTTCCTGCCGCCCTGCACACTGTAAATGCTGCCATTGATAACAACTATTGGGCATTTGTTGCACAGTTTGAAGATGGACATAGTGGATGCTTTGTAAGCTAGGAGTTAGATGCTAAAACAGTACAAACATGAAACCATCCACGTGAATATGTGTTTCCTAGTCTGGGCCGTCTGCGGAGTTGGTTGAAAGTTGCCCTTTGTATCTCAGCTTCTGTCTCCTTGAACCCCAGTCGGCTTCAGCAGATGGCCGCTCACACAGAGCCTGGTTCTGCTGGAGGTTTCTTTCTGTTAAAAGGGAGTTTTTCCTCTCCGCTGTCGCTACAAACATGCTTAGTGTGAGGGATTGCCTTCAGTCAATAAAGCAAAGCAATCAACTGGTTGTCCAATCAATTTGACTGTATGATCTGGTTGATTGTCTCTGTAAAGTGCCTTGAGATGACATCCATCCATCCATCCATCCATCCATCCATCCATCCATCCATCCATCCATCCATCCATCCATCCATCTATTTTCTAACTCACTTCATCCCAAGTGGGGTCGTAAGGGGTGCTGGTGGTTTCTCATAATTGGTCAGCTTCTGAACAATGTTAAAATTATGTTAAAGTTTAATTATTTCATACCCATTTATTTTTCAATCTATTTCACATCACGCTTATCCCGCTTATCTCCAGCTGTCTACGGACGAGAGGCTGATTACACCCTGGTCAGGTCGCTAGTCCATCGCAGGCCTTGAGATGACATGTGTTGAGAATTGGCACTATATAAATAAACTGAACTGTATTAAATTAATGCATGTAAACTAACCTACACTAATTAATTCTAACAGTAATCAACCAATTTCTAAAGACCAAATAAAAGACAGGTCATCTCAAAACATAGTGTAGCACCTAGATTCTCTGCTCCCTCCTTCTTCTGATCAAACCCCAATATAAACTCTGGGCTGGACTGAAGGTCTCATCAGATACATTCACACTTGATTCTGTGGCCATTTCACACTAATTATAAAAGTATAACTGGTGCAGACTGATGCACACTTGTCTTGACTGGGATCTGAAAATCAAGAATGCAGACCACCGTTAACATCATCCCCAAGATGAAGCATGGTGATGGTAGCATCATGATGTGGGGCTAGAAAAGGCTGAATAAACCAGGGGTTAGATTGACTTTCCATCAGGTGAGAAACTCATAGAAATGTTTGAGTTAGAATGGACTAATCAAAGTCCAACCTAAATCCTACTGCAAGAAAAACCTCTGACTGCAGATAAGACTTAGACACACTGAGAAAAACTTTATTTTGTTTTTTACAGCTCATGACATTTCCATTACTTAAAGTGCAGCAGTGATCAAATGCAAAAGTTGTGGGAGAAAATAAACATGGTGTGGATTTAGAGTTTCTTCATCATTCAGCTGTCTGATAGTGGTGGGGAAGAAGCTGTTGCAGAATCAGCTGGCCCACCACCGTGGTGTCGTCTGCAAACTTCACTATGTGATTGGGGTTGAACCTGGGGACGCAGAAAAGTTTGGTAGTACTTGAGTTCATGAAAGAGATGTGTGTTTATAGCTGCAGACTGTAGATACTGAGGGATTTATTTGAGTTATACATGTTTATATGAACATATAACATAAACAGTGTATTATAGTATACCAACATTACTTGTTCTGTAGGTTCAGTTTCTTTCCTTTTTAGCTTCACTCCAGACTACGCTGGTATTTAAGAACCAAAATGGTTGGCTTTTAGATTCAGATGCACCTCTTGTTTCAGGTTTCCTGTTTGAAATCACTGTGATTAACCTCTAACTGTGTTTATTTTCCAAATAAAAACAAGGCAGAGTCTTTAAGGGGATTGTAGGGGTCAGTGTCCCTGTGTCCATTATGTAGTTTCTCTCTCCCTATTGTAAAAACCCAGCATTAGTACAAGTATCAATTACAGAGCAGTGAAAGCCCAGCCAAGCTTTTATTGATGCCGGTGCGTTCTCTGGGTGGCTGATAGAGGTTGATTAAAGTCATGAATTACTTAATGCTTCCTGAAGAAAAATTGGATTGCTGACACCAAACAGCATCTGTTACAGCAGGGAGAGGGAAAAGAAAAGGCCCAGAAGGACAAAATCTGATGGAAGGGTGGCTCTTTTCTGACACTGCAATTAGTGGAGGCAACACCCCCCGCCTGCTGCCCCCACCCTCTGACTGTGCTCTGCTGCTGCTATATACAAGGAGGAATATTGATCACATGTGGAGGAGCGCCCAAAGTATCAGGAGCTTATGAGGGAGACCCGTTCACCGGAACACGCTACCCCTTATTCCCTCCAGGGGAGGATTTAGGATATTTGGGGCCCTATGCAAAGACAGGCAGGGGGCCCTCTGAACTGAGAAGACAACACATAAAACAGACCCATTATACAGACAAATACATTTTAATACAATTGACATACATTATTTGTTATAGGTTTTTTCCCTCTCTTCTTGTCCCTTTTCTTATTTTTTTCCTCTCTATGTTTATACTCAGCTGATTTACATGCCGTCTGAAAACGAATGAAAGATTTTTTCCAATCACTAAGCTCATTTAGCTGATTGCTCCTTCCTGTGTTTCCAAAAAGGCCAAAGTAAATAACCCAGTCCTTCTTTTCACTGTAGACCAGCCATGATCTGCTTCTCTGTTCTCCATTTTTCATTTGGATGAAATAATAGCTGCATGAATCATGACAGCAGACAAGATAGAGGAGAGCAGGAGGCGGGGTTACCAATCTACTCGCTCTGGAGAGCAGAGTTGGCTAGGCTCTTTTTTGAAATAAAAGCACGGTTGTTCCGTGTCAGGTACGCCGGTCATTGACCTTGACCAAGGCACCTTAGAGTAGAACTGCAGTCAGTCCCTGGACTGGCATGGCTGTCACTGCCCCTGCATAGTTAGGGACTAATTTCCCACTGGGATCAGCTTCATAGTCATGGTAGGACACTTCTTTGATTTTACTTCGGAAAAACTTTTGGCAATGTATCTATTAAGATATGGAACAAAACTTTATAAAAAATTGCAAATGAATATCTAAATCCTTTCAAGTCAATAAAAGCACTAGAGGAATCTGAAAATTTGCTAAATATAAAGACAAAAGGATCTGTTTGACCAAAAGGAATTGGCAGACATCTCGTCTGTAGAGGAGCAAAGACTTGTGGATATTGTTTTAACAGAACGTTCTGCTAATTCTGAAACCCAACCCTAAACGGGTTCCAAACTCCACTTAGCTCATTATTAGCCCATCATGAATGGAAAATCTAAGTGTACAAACCATAACCTTAGATTAGATGGTTAGATAGCTTTCTGAATGATTATGCAGTTTATCATTTGAGATCTTCCGGATGTGAAGTTTTCTAGAACACGTTTCGCCTTTGATCTGAAATGTCTTCTTCAAAAATTCACATCCAGTTGCCTAGAATAAATTTTTTCAAG
This sequence comes from Cyprinodon diabolis, assembly GCA_030533445.1. Classification (NCBI taxonomy): domain Eukaryota; kingdom Metazoa; phylum Chordata; class Actinopteri; order Cyprinodontiformes; family Cyprinodontidae; genus Cyprinodon; species Cyprinodon diabolis. The sequence continues at coordinate 45,308,975 of CM060084.1, read as the reverse complement.
CTTAACCTGAATGACTGAGAATCTTAACAGATACACCACCGTTCAAAAGTTTGGGGTCACGTTGAAATGTCCTTATTTTTGAAGGAAAAGCACTGTACTTTTCAATGAAGATAACTTTAAACTAGTCTTAACTTTAAAGAAATACACTCTATACTTTGCTTATGTGGTAAATGACGATTCTAGCTGCAAATGTCTGGTTTTTGGTGCAATATCTACATAGGTGTATAGAGGCCCATTTCCAGCAACTATCACTCCAGTGTTCTAATGGTACAACGTGTTTGCTCATTGGCTCAGAAGGCTAATTGATGATTAGAAAACCCTTGTGCAATCATGTTCACACATCTGAAAATAGTTTAGCTCGTCACAGAAGCTACAAAACTGACCTTCCTTTGAGCAGATTGAGTTTCTGGAGCATCACATTTGTGGGGTCAATTAAATTGATCTGAAACTCGACAGTCCTGACTAATCCTTTCAGAGGACAGCACAAACAGGCTCTAACCAGAGTAGAAAAAGAATTGGGAGTACATTAGAGTCTCGAGTTTGACATCTACTAATTAGAACAATCCTACTGTACTTCACCTACTTTGCATAGCAATAAACTTTACCCAGCACCACCACACCCATAAGTATGACATTCAGCAAATACACTGAAAAGTTTCCCTCTGGGTAATTCCTCTGACTCTCAAATCTACAGGTTGAGAAGATTTATCTAATTGGAGAATAAAAAATACTATTAATCTTAAGATGGCAAAGCGTTGAAAATGATGCACTTTATAACAAAAGAGAACATGACGTATCAAAGCTAGGGAGAACTCTTTCCCAGGCTAAAGGAGAAAATGGTCTGTGAACTGAAAAGACAAAAGTTTAACTTTTCTGAAATTAATAGTCCCATTTTATCTGGAGAAGAGGTAACACCACATTTTAGAAACATCATACCAACAGAAATATATGATGGTGGTAGTGTGATGGTCTTGGACTGTCTTGCTGCTTCAGTACCTGGAAGGCTTGATGGGATAAATTGAACCATGTAATCTGCTGAGGACCCAAAATTCTGAAGGAGAACTTCCATCCAAAATCAATTTAATTGTTCTACAGCAGAACAAGGATTTAAAACACATAGGAAACAAAATGAAAACGCAGCAGTGGCCTAGTCAAAGTCCTGATCTCTAATGTGGCTAAATTACAAAACTTGTCCATTAACACAGGTGTCAAGTAACGAAGTACAAATACTTCGTTACTGTACTTAAGTACACTTTTTAGGTATCTATACTTTACTCCATTACTTATTTTTCCTCCTACTTTTGACTTCTACTCATTACAGTTTCTCACAAGTATCTTTACTTTCTATTCCTTACATTTTTAAAACAAACGTTACTCGTTACTCTTGGCTTCGGTTTAAAGCACAGGTCACGGATTAGCGGACTGCGATGTTATGAACAACATTAAATCCAAAGATTTTGTCCGAGGTAAAGCTGATTTATTTGTTGTAGTCTCTTGTTATTCACACAACAATAAACAGCGATTAGCCGACGTGGGTTTTAAAACTGCAAAGCTTTGTCTTCGGCTGAAAATCAAACGCGCATCTACACAGACCAGTGATGCATTCGCGAGCGTCAGACAGCTATGGTGCATTCAGGAGCATGGGACATTTCATACTTACAAGGAAAGAGACAAAAACGGAACGTAACTCATACAATAATGTATTTATTCAGAAACATTGCGGGCTTTCTTACAATACTGAATGCTCTATAATTGTATTTCTGTTATTTTTTGATTATACACATCTGCTAGCTTTTTATTCTAAAAAATCTATAATATTACAGCAGCAAATTATCAAAGTTTTTCAAAAGCCTGTTTAAAAGCTCCAAATGAGGCTTCGGATCGTACAGCGACAATCGCGCTGTCATTGTTTTACAGGCAGAATTTGCATTTGTTGAATTTTGTCTTTTAACTAGTGATGGATATACAGGAATACAGTCATACAAGTGTAAACTCCTCTCAGATAGAACAGGATGCAATATTTGGCAATTTCTATTTTTATTTTTTCATCTTTTTTTTTAATACAGTGTAACATGAATGCATAAATACGTCATTTTATTTGAGTGTTGAATTCTGTTTAAAGTAACAGATCATTAAAAATGTCTCCTGACATTTACTGGTTGATTTTCTTTATTCGGACCCCACTGATTTTTTATTAGTTACCCGTGGTTTAATGTTTATAAATATATATTTCACGTCATGTGCTCCATCCAATGCAGATCATTGGTGCCATCCACATCTAATGAAAACTAGTTTAATTGGATGAGTCGTGTAATGCAAACACTCATTGGTTAGCTAAAGGAAATCATCAAAAGCAGCAGGTGTTCTTCAAACTGCAAACGTGAATTGTCTATGCCATGTTAAAATGTCAGATTCAGAAAAACATGTCTAAATGTCTGAAAGGTCGGACACAGGCGAGAGCGTATCTAGATATGGAGACCAACAAGACCTCCCTCATCCTTGGCCCTATCTCAAAGAATTTTTTGAAATAGATGAAAAATTTAGCTTTTAATTCATATAGTGGCATCTGGCCTTTTTCTTAAAGGAATAGTACACCCAAAACATGATTAGCCTTCATTTTCTACCCACCCCCATGCTGAACAACACTCTGGAATACTTTTTTGATATCTCAAATGCATCTGGAGATCTGGGAGGCTTCTTGCTGTCTGCTGACATTCAAATAATGGAAGTCTATGGAGCCCGAGGTAGAAAGGTCCATAAAAGTCCACAAAAAACGTGTCAATATTCCTCAATACTGCTCGTCCAATGTATTCCAAGTGTCCTGAGTGGGTAGCGTCCATAATTTACTCGAAACGAAGTCATTTAGAATGTTTTTAGAGCATAAACAGTAGTGTATAGTGTATAGTAGTGTATAGGTAAACATCACATTTCTTCTTCTACGCTTGCATTATCAAGAGCAGACGCTGAATGCGCACTTTCATCTGGCTTGGTCTGCCGCGGTTTCCGTAGACTCATGAACTCGCAGGCGCGCGCTTTTAGGAAATCCTATACACTACTTGTTGGGAGCTGGAGAAGTACCACCTTCCTCCAGCAGAGTCCGCCATGGATCCTCCTGAGCCGAGCCTCCTGCACAGCTGAAGCTCATCCCATCATCAGAGGATCCACAGTATTTAAGCTGTCTTCAGACCTTGCCTCAACGCCACAGTGTTTTATCCAGTTGGTTAGCACCTAAGCCTAGTATCTCTGAGAACCTTTGTTGACTTTTGAATCCAGACTGGATTCTAACCTTTGTCTCTGTCTTCCAGGAAACCTGTTTTTCTCCTGTGAAGCTCAGGAGGAGCTTAACCTGCCGAGCCTGCCCTCTGAGCCAAACCTGAAGTCTCTCTTTGGATTTTCCTTGCAGCTCTGGACCAAGAGCTGGAAACTCAAAGCCAAGGTCAGCTCATTCTCAAGAAGTAAGACGCTGAAGCAGTTAACGGACTCTGCTGAACAAACTATCTCCGGACCCAACAGTTTCCCTCTCAAGGCTTTAACCAAGAACCCTCAAGGTACAAATCTGAAACTGTCTGAATCAAACTCCTCTGAGCAAACGCTAACTGAACTGTCTCCCACGCAGACTCCAGTGAACCAGTCCCCAGGCCAGAACCAGAACCAGTGATTAAACTGTGCTTGTGACAATAAACATTGTTAAACCTTTTACTACTGTTTCCGTCTCCGTGGGGTTCTGCATAACTGGGTCTCACTAGAGAACCCATCATGACAGAACACTGCGGCCAAACACAAGGCCCAGCAGATCACCTCCGCCGTCGATTGGAGGAGCAAGATGCCCAAATCCAGGGACAAACTCAAACCCTCTGTGAGTTATATCGTTTGGTTGAGACCCACAATCATATGCTTCAGAGTTATGCTAATTTTATGAGCAATGCTAATGCCACGTCGGCAGCGCAACCATTTCCGGGTCCAGTTTCGCCCCCGAGGTCACCAGCAGTGACGTCATCAGAGTTCCGCCCAAGCCTACCTGAAAAATTCTCTGGTAATATGAAAGACTGCAAGGGATTTTTGTTTCAATGCCGTTTAATCTTTCAGAACTCTCCTGGCAGTTTCCTACAGACTATAAGAAGATAACTTTCATTCTTTCCCAATTGACAGGAAGAGCCCTGGAATGGGCTCAGGCAAGGTTTGCCTCCGACGAAAGCCTCAGTTGTCGTTACCCTGAGTTTTTTTCTGAATTTTCTCAGGTATTCAATCAAGAAACTGATCAAACCCTTGACTCTCGTGCTCTTTTCAACATTAAACAGGGAAATTCCTCAGTGGCGGAGTTCTCCATAAACTTCCGGGTTAAAGCGGCAGCCTCCGGATGGAACCAAAGCGCTTTAAAGGGAGCTTATTTTATGGCTTTGAATGAAAGCATCAAGGATGAACTAGCAACCCTCGACGAACCTGCAACACTTGAGGAATTAATCTTCTGACGATAAAATTGGACAACAGAATCCGAGCTAGAAACAGCTCCAAGTCTAGAAATCTGGGTTCTGTTTCTTCAGCCCCTGCTTCTAATAATGTGACTGTTTTTTCTGCTCCCACAGAACAGTTGTCCAAACCAAGATCTAAAGTCCAGTCTCTCCCTCTGCCTGTTCAGGCCTCTCATTTCGGAGAGATGGATGCCGAACCCATGCAGGTTGGACATACCAGGCTCACTCCAGAGGAAAGACAAAGACGTTTTTTGAGCAAACTATGCATCTACTGTGGTGAGAGTGGTCACTTCATCGCTTCATGTCCAGTTAAATCAAAAGCATGGGCCCGCCAGAGGTTCTGAGGAGTCTGTTGGGCCATGATAACTCTAAAAAATCTCCTCGACTTATGCTCCCCGCCACTTTGTTTTGCTCTAATCAAAGCCTCTCTTTTTCTGCCTTCATCGATTCGGGCTGTGAACGAAATTTAATTGATTCAAACCTTGTCCTGCAGCTTCAAATTGAAACCATTCCCCTGACCCAGTCTCTTAGTGTCTCAGCAATTGATGGGAAAAAAACTCCACCAGGTTACCCATCAAACTCAACCACTCGAGCTACTACTCTCAGGTAATCATCGTGAAACCATAACATTTTTTGTTTTTCCCTCCGCATGGTCTCCCCTGGTGCTTGGATTCGAATGGTTGGAGAAACATAATCCACATATTAACTGGACTGATCGTCATGTGGAATCGTGGTCAACGTTATGTCACGAAACATGCCTCCGTTCAGCAGCCCCTGTGGTGGGGTCTCCTAGAGGTGGGGGGGAGATGGACTCTCCTGACCTTTCTTCTGTCCCTTCTGAGTACCATGATTTGGCTCCTGTCTTCAGTAAGGTCAGTGCTACGTCCCTTCCACCACACAGACCATATGACTGCGATCGAGCTATTACCTGGAGCACCTCTACTCAGCAGTAGACTATACAATATTTCCAAACCAGAACGAGAAACCATGGAAAAATACATAAACGAGTCTTTAGCTGCTGGGATAATTAGCCCATCTTCTTCCCCGTTGGGTGCAGGGTTCTTTTTCGTCGGCAAGAAGGACGGTTCTTTAAGACCATGTATTGATTACAGAGGCCTAAACCAAATAACAATTAAGAACAAGTACCCTCTTCCACTACGTGCCTCAGCTTTTGAACCTGTACAAGGGGCAACTGTTTTCACCAAACTAGATTTGAGGAACGCTTATCATCTTCTTAGGATCCGTGACGGAGATGAGTGGAAAACAGCCTTTGAGACCCCCTTGGGCCAGTTCGAATATTTGGTCATGCCCTTTGGTCTAACAAATGCTCCTGCCTTCTTCCAAGCCCTAGTGAATGACGTTCTCAGAGACTTTTTAAATGTGTTCGTGTTCGTCTACATAGATGACATACTCATTTACTCTAAAGACCTCTCAGAGCATAAGAAACATGTCCGCCTTGTGTTGCAAAGATTACTGGAGAACAAACTTTTTGTCAAAGCCGAGAAATGTGAGTTTCATCAGCCTTCAGTCACCTTTTTGGGGTTTGTGCTCGAGGGCGGGCAGGTTAAGCCTTCTGAGGATAAAATAAAGGCAGTTTTGGAGTGGCCGGTTCCTGAAAACCGCAAGCTGCTACAGAGATTCCTGGGTTTCGCCAATTTTTATCGCCGATTCATCAGGAACTATAGTCAGACAGCTCTTCCTCTAACCTCCTTAACCTCAGTCAAACGAACCTTTCAATGGACCCCTGAGGCACAAACCGCATTTGAGAAACTGAAATCTTTGTTTTCCAGAGCACCCGTGTTAATCCAGCCTGATCCTTCCAAACAATTCATCCTCGAAGTAGACGCTTCCGACTCTGGTGTGGGAGCTGTCTTATCTCAAAGACTCGACACTGATCAAAAGATTCATCCTTGTGCCTTTTTCTCTCGAAGACTTTCCTCCGCAGAGCAAAACTACGATGTTGGAGACCGAGAACTACTGGCCATCAAGTTGGCACTGGAGGAATGGAGACACTGGCTGGAGGGAGCTGAGCACCCGGTTCTCGTTTGGACGGATCACAAGAACCTTGCTTACATCCAGTCAGCTAAACAAGCCAATCCCCGTCAATCAAGGTGGTCCATATTCTTCTCTCGTTTCAATCTCATTATCCCCTACAGACCCGGATCCAAGAATGTCAAACCCGATTCTCTCTCTCGTCTATACTACGTTGATCAACCCGAGACGCCTGAACCTGTCCTTCCCGCATCATGCACTGTTGGAGTGGTTACCTGGGAGATCACCGATCTAATTAATTCCGCCCTGGCTTCAGAACCTGACCCAGGTAATGGTCCTGCTAACCAAACCTATGTACCTTCTTCAGTCAGATCTCGCCTAATACAGTGGATGCATGCTGCCAAGTTCTCTGCCCATCCGGGGCTGAGCAGAACCGTCGCTTTGATTTCAAGATGTTTCTGGTGGCCAACTCTTCACAGAGATGTCAAGGAGTATGTGTTGGCCTGTTCCACCTGTGCTAGAAATAAAGCCTCACATCAACCTCCCTCAGGCCTGTTACAACCTCTTCCAGTTCCCTCGCGTCCATGGTCCCATATAGCTATCGACTTCGTCACTGGTCTTCCCATCTCCCGAGGTATGTCCACAATCTTCACCATCGTTGATCGATTCTCGAAATCCTGTCATCTCATCCCTCTCAGGAAACTTCCCACGGCTGTTCAAACCGCCCAGCTCCTGGTGAAACACGTCTTCCGTCTTCATGGCATTCCCCAAGAGATCCTCTCAGACCGTGGTCCCCAGTTCATTTCACAAGTTTGGAAGGCATTCTGTTCTGCTCTCGACTGTAGGTTCTCTCTAACTTCCGGTTATCACCCACAGTCCAACGGCCAAACTGAGAGGATGAACCAACAGCTAGAGTCAACCCTCCGTTGTCTGACATCAAACAATCCCACCGACTGGAGCCTGTACCTTACTTGGATAGAATACGCACACAATTCTCTTAAATCTGCTTCCACCGGCCAGTCACCGTTTCAGGTCAGTCTCGGTTACTTACCTCCACTTTTTCCCGCAGACGAGAGAGAGATTTCGGTCCAGTCAGTCAACCAGCACATCAGACGCTGCCAACGCATATGGAGAGAGACCATCACTACCCTCAATCATTCCTCCGAGACTACCAAGCGTTTCGCCGACTCCAGAAGACGTCCCGCCCCTGAGTACTCCGTGGGCCAAGAGGTATGGCTATCCACTCGAGATATTCCCCTCAAGGGAATGTCTCGTAAACTCTCTCCAAAATTCATTGGTCAGTATAAGATTTCCCAGGTCATCAACCCATCAGCCATACGCCTTCAACTTCCCCCGCCTCTTCGTATTCATCCCACATTCCACGTCTCTCAAGTGAAACCAGTAGTCTCAAGTCCTCTGTGCCCACCATCCGACTCCCCTCCACCCGCCCTGGAAGTCGATGGTCATCCTGCATTCACCGTCCGCCGGATCGTGGACTCCCGTCGGCGAGGTCGCGGCTGGCAGTACCTCGTCGACTGGGAGGGCTATGGCCCGGAGGATCGTCAGTGGGTTCCTGGCTCTTACATCCTCGATCCAGCACTGATCGAGGAGTACGAGCGTTCCTGTCCATCGACATCTTCCGGACCGCCAAGGGGCGGTCGTTGAGGGGGGGGTACTGTTGGGAGCTGGAGAAGTACCACCTTCCTCCAGCAGAGTCCGCCATGGATCCTCCTGAGCCGAGCCTCCTGCACAGCTGAAGCTCATCCCATCATCAGAGGATCCACAGTATTTAAGCTGTCTTCAGACCTTGCCTCAACGCCGAAGTGTTTTATCCAGTTGGTTAGCACCTAAGCCTAGTATCTCTGAGAACCTTTGTAGGCTTTTGAATCCAGACTGGATTCTAACCTTTGTCTCTGTCTTCCAGGAAACCTGTTTTTCTCCTGTGAAGCTCAGGAGGAGCTTAACCTGCCGAGCCTGCCCTCTGAGCCAAACCTGAAGTCTCTCTCTGGATTTTCCTTGCAGCTCTGGACCAAGAGCTGGAAACTCAAAGCCAAGGTCAGCTCATTCTCAAGAAGTAAGACGCTGAAGCAGTTAACGGACTCTGCTGAACAAACTATCTCCGGACCCAACAGTTTCCCTCTCAAGGCTTTAACCAAGAACCCTCAAGGTACAAATCTGAAACTGTCTGAATCAAACTCCTCTGAGCAAACGCTAACTGAACTGTCTCCCACGCAGACTCCAGTGAACCAGTCCCCAGGCCAGAACCAGTGATTAAACTGTGCTTGTGACAATAAACATTGTTAAACCTTTTACTTCTGTTTCCGTCTCCGTGGTGTTCTGCATAACTGGGTCTCACTAGAGAACCCATCATGACACTACTGTTTATGCTCTAAAAACATTCTAAATAACTTCGTTTCAAGTAAATTATGGACGCTAGCCACTCAGGACACTTGGAATACATTGGACGAGCAGTATGGAGGAATATTGACATGTTTTTTGTGGACTTTTATGGACCTTTCTGCCTCGGGCACCATAGACCTCCATTATTTGAATGTCAGCAGACAGCAAGAAGCCTCCCAGATCTCCAGATGCATTTGAGATATCAAAAAAGTACTCCAGAGTGTGTTCAGCATGGGGGTGAGTAGAAAATGAAGGCTAATCATGTTTTGGGTGTACTATTCCTTTAAAGGTTACTTTATACTTTTATACTTTAAGTAGTTTCTGGAGCACATACTTTTTCACTTTTACTTGAGTAAAGAGGTCAAGTTAATACTTCAACTTTTGTGTTTTTAAACTGCAGTATCTATACTTCTACTTAAGTAACAAATGTGTGTACTTTTGACATCACTGTCCATTAATGAGTTGGACCTAAATGCTCCACAGCTTGAAAAGGCTTTGGTTTGAACCAGTGGTGTAGTCTACATTATTGTAGTAGGTATACTGTGCTTAGAAATAAGCACGCCAGTAAGGGCAATGTAATTGACCTTTTTTTTTTTTTTTAAGCATAATTAACATTGCTTAATTTCTCTGTTGCTTACATTTGAATCAATAAACAATAAACTGTACTACAGTTGGCTTTGTATTGAAAAGATGTAGAATCTACAAAACAGTACAACAAAACATGTTTAAGTATCAAGTACTACATGTAAGTACAGAAGTACTATGCGGGTTAAAACTGTGTCTATAAAATGTTCCAGACATATTTGTTTTGAGGCTCCTTATGCTTCACTTGTCTTCTTGTTTCTGTTGCAGAGCGCTGGTTTCTTAACCATGTTGTCACATACTTCCTAGGTTCAAGAAGATTAACAGGAGGCCCATTTATACTGATCATCATGAGATGACTTATATTTGACAACAACAGAGAAGATCTTTTATCTGTACAGATATTGTTCATTAAGCTGAACCCTCTTTCACACTCAGCTGTGCTACATGGAATGGTTTGCATGCAAGTGATCAGTGGTTTAAGGTTTTCAGGCTCCCTACTCTATCCTTTCTTTGCCTTGCAGCTATATTTGCTGTGATCAGTGGGAATGACGTAGTTTTATTATGTTTTTAAGTGGGAAAGTCCACCTGAAAACGTCCTCAGTGCTGTCAGTTCATCCAGATTACCATCCTGCCTTGCAATATTATTTCTGTCGGAGCCGCTCAGACCCCCCCATTCTGGCGGTGCGCTGTCAGTAGGATCCCATCCAACAGCAGCCTCTGGCCGGGTCGCCTCCTCGCGGTTTGCTGCGGCGGCTGGAAGCGGTTTTCATGAACGTAATCCAAACTGCAGGCACCAGGATAATAAAAGCAAACACGCTTTGTCGGCAGGTTTCAGCATTTTAAGTTAATTTAGGCGTTAATAAACTGTTTCAGATGAGTGATCACAGCGCTCTGTGTCATCAGCGATGTGTCTGTCACCCTGCCAGCTCCGAGATCAGCATCTCTGATTGGTTGATGCGGCGCGTCCAGCGGCTAAAGTAAAATTTTTCCATCTCGAGCAGCAGCGCGTTTGCGGCTCGTCTTGTGCGTCAGCTGCTCAAAAGCGCTGCGGGACCTTTTGCTGCGCCTTGACGCGCGTCAACCGTTGACTTTGCAGGTAAACTCGCTGCTCATGCTGCACCTGCTGCGTCCGGTGTGAACGCAGCATTATTGGGCACTTTTAAATGGTTATACGGAAATTCACAAGCTTTTCTAGTGTGTATACGGCGTATACCCGCGTATCACATAGACTACACCACTGGTTTGAAGTGTTGCTGCCAAAAGGCCAACCGGTGATTAGGTTTAGGAGGTGATCACTTTTTCACGCTGGCCATAGAGGTTTGGATTTATTTCCCCCTCAATACTAAAAACCTTCATTTCAAGTCTATATTTTGCGTTAACTTGTTGCCTGTGAATAAAACTGAAACCCTTCAGTAAGGCCAACATATAGGAAAAAGAGAGAGAGGATGAGGAAACCCCGCTTTGCTGATCACTCTATACTGAAGATTGAATTTTGGCTGAGGTTTGATCATTATGATAACATATACAGTAGTCTGCTACATTTTGATTAATGGCCCCCGATACTTCTCAGTGCGACTCTCCAAAACGATAAGTCAACCTTCTGTTCCATGCTGTCCCTGTGCCATCCATTCCATTTTACTGCCTACTTTTATCTTCCCCTCCCTGCCCATCCAACCAGTACATCAGTCTGTGAGTCACTTTTTCAGATCCATGGGGAGTCTGGCAGCATGTCTGCTACTTCATCACTGACCTTCCTCCTTCGTCTTCCCCTCCTCCTACATTATCATCCATCCTGCTGCCTGTCTTCTCTTCTCTTGTTCATTTGCTTCCTGCCTCCTTCCAGGCTTAACTTTCAGAATCTTTTTCCTGACCTTTTCTCTCCCTCCTTTTATCCATTTCTTTGCCAGGTGATATTTGCCTTTTTTCCAACTTCAGATGATGCATGTAGCCTGCTGACTTGCAAAGGCTTTCTGATTTTTTTGTTGTTGTTGTTGTTGTAGCGTGTGGATGTGTAGTACTAGTGGTCCCATAGTACTGTACATCATTTCCAATCAGAGACTACCCGATAGCGGGTTTTGGCCTTTTAATGAGCAGGATGTCCAACAAAAAGCTTGTGGTGAAGAAAAGACAGGAATAACATCCAGTGCATATCCTGCATTCATGAAGCATTCGTTTATCCCTTTAGTTTTGTATTAAAAATAAACTTTACACTACCTCATCGGGTAGCTACCTTATGTACAAAAAAACTATTTTATAACTTACTTTTTGGGGTTTTTTTGAGGCGCATCGAGATCTGACCTTAAATTGTTTTTTTTGTTTTTTTGTTTTTTTACATGAGTAAAGGGTAACTAAAGGGTAGTTTAAAGTTTATTTTTTGTGGAAAACTAAAGACATAAACGCAAATCTGACATCTTGCGCACATGTACTAGCTATAGGTATGCTGGTTTGACAGAACACCGGATTGGGATTGGGCCCAGTCTTCCTGCTGCCACACACCTGATTTTAAGGACTGGATGATAAGCAGGCTTCTGCACCACCTGATGGCGTAAAGAGGAGGGTGACTGGTTTAGAATAGGTGTGCCGAAACAGAGACTCTCTAAAAGCCTGCAGGACAGGATCCCTGATGTGCAGAGATGTAAACAACCAATCCATATCATTCAGAATCTGGGCTCATACTTTGTTTCTGATGACTCTCAATGTTTTCCTTTAAATGTAACGACTGGACACGAGATTAAGTTCCTCCTCCAAACAGTCTTGGCATGACTGCAGCTGCTGTATTTACATCTCAACAGATGAACCGCAACATTGGGTCAGAGTTACACCTTTAGCCGACAACAGCAACTGTTTTTCCTCACTGTTCCACTTTTTGGGCGCAGTCAAAAAAATGTTGCTGGTGAAGATTCTCAGTCATAAAGGTCATAGTGATTCCAAAAAAGTAAAAGAAAAATCCAGTGAACTTTGTTTCCAAGCTTGAAGATGTTTTGCTTCCCATCCAGGAAGCTTTTTCAATTCAAAATGTCACAAATAGCATTGAGATTGAGGCTTTATACAGTAGCCCAAACAAAGCCTTGGTTTTGTTTAGAAAACCTGCAAAGTGCAATGGACGAATGGGCCCACCCCTTTGGAATGGGGGTTGTTTGACATATGGCAGAGACATAGACAGGGAGGGGGGATTGCAGGCTAACAAAAGAAGCCAAACAACACTCAACACTATTCCTGACATTTTGAATTGAAAATGCTTCCTGGATGGGAAGAGAAACGTCTTCAAACTTGAAAACAAAGTCCAGTGGATTGTTAACTTTTTGGAAAGCCTTAACATTTTCCATCTCCAGTTCATAGTTTGACAGTTAAACCTGGGGAAAAAAATCAGCTTTTTTCATATAACAAAACATTAAATCAGACATTTAATGGCCTGCCTGTCTTCCACATCCTCAGTTGGTTAACACTAATTGAATACAGGACGGGACACTTTGAGCTGCAGTCTTTAAACCCACAGCTAATGCAGCTGATTTTCTTCTGGTCAGACTTTGTTTTAGTGTCACAGCAAGGTAGCATCACCACACCTAAAATACACTGTTAAAGTTCTTCATAGCTGCATTTTTAGATGGCTTAGCTGTGGAAGGTGTTCTGCATCATCACTTAGCTGTATCTTTATCTTATTTAAACAGATTCTACACAGTCACAACAAAATGACTATGTGTCCCGCCTGCAATAGAAAGTGGCCTTAAATCAGGATGCCATCACTGCTAAGAAACTGTTTACATCAACTTACGAAAGCAGAGTTTCACCTGCACCATAAACAAATCCATTAAAGATGTCAACCTTATTTTACTATTTCTTTTACAAAATTAGATCAATTACTGCTTAAAGGTTTAGTCAACATGGGAAATGGTGGCGTCTAATGTTGGCATTACACCAAAAGCACTACTTAAACTTTAACCTTTTTGTATTCCTCCTTCTTAGTCCTTTCACTTTAGCTTGCTAAATGTTCCAAGTATTTTTATTAGAGCCCTTAATGTATAATTTGTTACTCATCTTGTAAAAAGGCTTCTGACCTATCCCTCCACTAATAAATCCTTTCTTGCTCTCCTTCCTCCCTTTTTCATTTATGCTTCAGAGAAGCCATCCATCAACCGAGTCATCCTTTATCTACTTTACTCTAACCTAACAGTCCTGGTTCCTCCTCTTGCAGAGCCCTTTAAATCTTACCTGCTGCTCTCACTTCTTTATCCAACCATCCAAATGTCTCTATTATCTCACAGGATTCTTTATTTTACTTCTTTCATTCATATTACTCTCCTCAACGTATTTTTTACCTTTATATTTTATCAAAAATATTAGAGTTACTTCATGTGCGTAGCTTCTACAAACATTGTGAAATTATTGATCTGACATATCACAAAATATATTATACAGCATCAGCCATAAAACCTCCAATAAAAATATAATTTCTATTGTATTTCCAAGCCTTCCGGAAATATATCAAACTTTTTGAAAATAATAGTATTGTTGAAGGACACATAACCTCAGCCTATCAGGTGTTTGTTTTCCCACCCATTTAATTATTCACATTTTATACACCCTTATCAGGGGTTGACGTTAAGGATTTTTACCACTTCCCCTTTGGGCAAGTGACTTTCACATTTCATTTGCCCAGAAACAATTTTTACTTGCCCAGTATAATGTTTGATAAATATAGTTCCTAATATTCATTTTTGTATATATATCAATGAAACATGTTTGTTTTTTAAATGTTTTTTGTAATTCAGTAAGTTTCCAGGTTCCTGGTGTGTATCTGCATGCGTCAGATAATGAACTCAAACCTACATTACCGCGTTAACATGCTTTTCAATCCTTCCTGCACATTCTTTTCAAACTAAACTTTGCTTTAAACTGTTGTGTGCTTGGAAAAATATAAATTGTAATGTAAAAAATCTAATAAAAAACTTGACGGGTTAAAAACTTACACTACTACTACTCACCAATTTAACATGTTTAGCTCTATAACATTTAAATGCACCGCTCCAATGTCTAAGAGAAAAAAATTTAATGAAATTTTTTTATGTATGACCTGCACCACTGTACAGAAGACTTCCATATGATAGAAATATTTACACTGTGCGCATACAATTATTATTATTATTTTCCTAATCTCTGACTGATCATTTTTAATCTAGCGTGTATTATAGTATAGATTAAATTCATCATCCAGCTGCTGCTCTGCAGAATTCTCTCCCCATCTAGCGGAAAATCACGCAGATTTTCAAATCACGCGAGAATGTCTACAAAACAACAAAAATGGCGGTGGCAACGATTGTGGGTCGTTTTCAATGAATGTCGGTGATTTTAAAGCAATTTTGAGAGATAAATAAATTTTTTTTGCTATCATTGCACTTGCCCGGCGGACAAATGCAATTAAATTTGTACTCTCCCAACAATAAAAACTACTTGCCATGCGTGATCGAGCAATGGTTAACATCGAGCCCTGCTTATGTACGTTTGATTTGACATGTAAATGTCCTAACAAACACATTAATGCATTCAGCTGCTGCCCAATCACCCCATCATCAAAATACAATCCTGCATTTTTTCCTCTTTCTCACAGGCAGGGAAGTAGAGTATGGTTGCTTCCAATATTTACACTTTGGACATTCAGAAAAGCGTTAATGAACAGCAGGTTTCAGTTCTTTCCACAGATTCTTAACTAGATTCACATCTGGACTTTGACAAGGCCATTCTAACATCTTAACATGTTTTTTTGTGAAACATTCCATTGTTTTCTGTTTTGGATATGGTGATAGAAGATACATCTCCGTCCCAGTCTCCGGTCTTCTTCAGATGCTCCTGTGTTTGTCTCTATCCATCTTCCCATCAATTTTAACCATCTCCCCTCCCCCTCCTTAAGAAAAGCAGTCCCAAAGCATGATACTGCCACCACCATGTTTTGTCAGTTTGGATGATGTGTTCAGGATCATGAGCTGTGTTGATTGTACGCTAAACATAACTTTTTGCATTGTTGCCATAAAGTTGGATTCTGGTTTCATCTGACCAGAGCACCTTCTTCCACATGTTTGTGTTCTATCTCTCAGGTGTCAGGTGGCAAACTTTCAACAAGACTTTTCAAGAACATATTTAAGAAATGGCTTTCTTCCATAAATGCCAGTTGTGTGCAGCACAAACCCTATTGTTGTCCTCTGCCTCCCATTCTACTTTTGGAAATTCTAGGAACCACTAGTAAACCTGCAGATTGAGAGTGAAGTGCTCTGTTAGGAACATAAGGAACAATCAGATCTCTGATATCAGATGGAGCTTGGCCATTTAAGGCTTTATATGTGAGAAGGAGGATTTTAAATTCTATTCTGGATTTAACAGGAAGCCAATGAAGAGAAGCCAGGATAGGAGAGATATGATCTCTCTTTTTAATTTTCATCAGAACTCTGGCTGCAGCATTTTGGATCAGCTGAAGGATTTTAACTAGCCTGGGTGTCATTCCGAACTTAGGCCCGCCCACAACGTTTGAGGTCGGGAAGTTCGGTCTGGCATTGCTCAATAGTAGCACGAGTATGCTCACACAATATCTGGCGGGCCAATCAAATTGTCAGGGCGGGCTTTATACGATGATCAACAGTAACGTAATCAACCACGTGACCAAAGCGCGTATGAGTGACAACAACAATGGCTGCCGCTGGAGAGTTGAGGTGTGAAGATTCTGCTATTAGGTCTGTTCTAGAAGATATCGACAGCAAATTAATTTTAAAAGAGGAACAGAGAAACGTGATCAAGGCTCATCTTCTTATTTTAGGCGTGCAACTGCACGCTTTGATTTTTGTTGACAACAACTATGCGTGGCTTAACATACGTCACGCACTCTGTTGCTCTTATTGGTTGTAGGTCTATCCAATTGAGTGCAAAAGGCATTTTTTTTCCTGGTTCGTCCGAAACACGCCCCATAATCACAGCTCTATGGAGCAGAATCAGACTCATATTCTGACTAGAATTGATTAGGACTACGTCAGGCTAGATTTTAACTACAGCTTGTGGACTTCCTGATAGTAAAGAATTTCAATAGTCCAGCCTTGAAGTAACAAATGCATGGACTAGTTTCTCAGCATCACCCCTGGACAGGAGATTTATAATGTTTGCAACACTGAATAGATGAAAGAAGGATATTCTAGACAAATCTTTGATATTGGATTTAAATGACAGATCCTGATCAAAAATGACACCAAGTTTTTTTACTTTATTATCTGAAATCAGTTTAATCCCATCTGACTAATCGGCTTCTTTGTCAAATACTCCGGTCCAAAGAATATAACTTCTGTTTTGTCTGCATTCAGGAGCGTTAAGCGGAAAGTTAAGAGTCATCCAGGTTTTTATGTCTTCAAGACATGCCTGTAATCTATGTAATGGGTTAGCTTCATCTGCATTTATAGACAGATATAGCTAGGTATCATTAGCATAACAGTGGAAATTAAATCCATGCATAATTCTATCGATTGGGAGCATATATATAGTAAAGAGAATTGGTCCTAGGACTAATCCCTGTGGTACACCACAGGTAACCCAACAACTTATTAGGAGGTCAGAGTATAAATCAAAGCCATATTTCTAAAGCACTCCAGGCTTGGGGGTCCGTTTCATGAAGCAGGTTTAACAAATTCTGCAACTCTAAATTGATCCAAAGTTGGGCACTCTGAGATTTCAGTTTCACAACAGCTGCTATTAATTAATTAAATCAACTCTAAGTAGGTCCACAACAAGACTGTGATAACTATGAAAAGCCATTATCAGTGGAGCCCCGAATCAACGAGTCACCATGACAACATGCAACAGGAAGTCCCTTTTTCATCCCACTGGAACTGCAGATTTTCATGAAGAAAAAAAATGCTGCTTGAGTTAATGCATAGGTTTATATCAAGTGGGCTATGGCAGGCCAGTTTGGCATTTATTAAAAGCACTCTCCTCTCTGTTGTTCCCTTTGTAGAGCACTAAAATAAGATTTTTTTTCTGAAAAATATCAAACTCCTAGAGAACTGTAATAACTAACTGTAATAATATGTTTTCTAAATAACTTTTTTGTAGTAGAAACTGAATTTAAAAAACTAAAAAAAAAAATTATACTAGTAAGAATTATGTTTTATGTATATAGAAATGTTTAGTGAAATGTACACATTTTAAGGGGGCATTCTGACATTTATCAGCTTGACTGAATATGTAATTATGATATCTGAAAAGAAATAGTAATATAACAAATATGAAGATCTGACATTAATTTATAGACATCCAAGATGTTTATTCTAGATATGGAGAATGTCTTTCCATTTTAATGGTCATTTAGACAAAGAACTTTTAACAACAACTTTTAACAAAAATCATACTAAATCAGGAAATAAAACAGCATGATCAACTGTAAGGAGAGAAGAGACAGAGGCTCACAGAATTTAATGACGAAAACCTGCTACAGACCAGGTTAGCTCTGAAACAGAGGAAACTCTGAAACAGAGGAAACTCTCTTTGTGAAACGGAAAAGTCAGAGTTTCCCTGTTTTCAGGTTTAGAAAACTTGAAGTTTTCTAAACCTGTTTTGTGAAATGGACCCCTGGTGTCTCAGAGTTTAAAGGACATAAACAGAGATTGATTTGTTGAAATTTCACAAATTTCAATTTCATACATTCAAGCAGCTGGGATAGAATCAGACAGAGATCACACATCATCACACATCATTTTCTTTAGTTTTTATCATTTTAAATACAAGCCGACATTACTCATTCCCATCCCTGCAGGAAGCCTCTTTGGTTTTCTTTCCTGCGTCCCAGTTTGCCCTTAGCAGGGAATGCAACACAATCACACCTAGTGTACAACACTCTTGGACAGGGCAGTTGACAGGCAAAAGGGGAAAGAGGGCAATGGAGGCTCCAGGAGCACGATGAGAAGTCCATTTGATGGCTTTGACACTTTGACAAGTGCTCAATAACTAGAAATATTTCTGGACACAGATCAGAGAGGCTTTCAATTCCCAACATTTTTACAACTGATTTATTTATTTATTTATTTTTAAATGACCTTTATTGATCTGACATTGGAGAAATTTATCTCTGCATTTAACCCATCCCCTTGGGGAGCAGTGGGCCCCTGTTGTGTGGTGCACAGGGAGCAGTGTGTGGTTAAGGGTCTTTGCTCGGGGACCCAGAGCGGCAGTCCGTTGGAGTCAGGCTTGAACTCAGAACCTCAGGATTTCAATTACAACACCCTAATCACTAGGCCATCACTTCCTCTTTTTTCATATTTTATTTTTTATTTGTGGTTTCATTTTTTGTTTGAATTTGATCTATATAAATTGATTAATAGATTCATCAATAAAAGTGCACTTATAAAAGTGCATCCTAAGCTGTCTATATAGTTATGCTGCTATAGGATTAGACTGCTGGAGGACATAGGGACCACTTTTCATCATTGATTCATTCTATCTCTATTCCTCCATTCTGAAGTATTGGTTAGTTAAACCTAAAACGTTATGCTCTCTCTGCTTTTTCTCATCATATTAGCTTAATCTGATCTGCTCCTAATTGGCTGTGACTCCATCCTGGAGAGAAATATATGTTGTGCTGCTTCTAACAATTAACTGTTTCTGTTCTTGACAGAGACAACTGTAGAGTTAGTTTCTAAAACAACCTTTGGTTCTCCAAAATGATTTAAGGACTACACAAAAGATCTGGTAGATCAAGATAAAGATGTGGTGTTTCCGTTTTAGGGAAGGAGCACCCTAAATAAACACCATTTTGGTAAACAGAAGCCGAAGACATGAGAAAGAACTTGATGAATGTCTGCAGTGTTTGACTTTACACTGTATGAACAAATGAACCCACTGGGAGCTACTCTCTTTATTTGTGTGCATTTTAATGAACCCCTGAAAGCTGCTTTCTATCATCCTCCTGTTCTGTAGAAATTTTCTTAAAAACATGATTCATACTGAGGATGAACTTAAATATAAATCAGTTGAACAAGATGTCAGTTTCCTCCATGATACCAAAGATTAATACAACTAAAATTATATTTACACTTAAGGACTGTGTCAAATAAAAGACTGAGGTAAAGACTGAGCTAATCATCAAACCAAGCTCTAACATTCAGGACTCCAATCCCTCAATGAACCCCTAACTTCTTACCAGAAGAGTCAAGCTTCTGACCCTAACTGGCTTCCCATGAGTCTATAAAAGCTGAAAAGAACCAACTGGACATAGTTTCCATGGCGACAATGCTACCTGGTGGCCATCTATTCAAAGAAGTTTAAATGGAGAGAAATTGGTTAGTGGCTGAGCAGGGATTTCAAGGCAAAGTAAAGTTCAGTAATGAGGCTGTGAGAATCAGTGGGAGTGGGGGGGTAGCTGTTCTGTTCTTCGGTGGCAGCAGGGCAACATCACTATATAACTTACTGGCTGTAAATGGGAAACCTTGGTTTGGCGTTATTGTTTGATCCGACTGAGCCACAATCAGAACAGGTTTAGGTCCCTGATCGGGGGTGAGGAAGCAGAAACAGGTGATATGATCCGAGAGTATGGCCTGAATCTGTAGTCTGGGCACAGAAACGAGGCCAAACAATAATAAGTCATCTAAAATGACAAGTCAGGAAGAGAGTTTTAAAAGGAACAGGAGGAGACAGGAAGCATAGAATAAAAAAGCTGAATGAAGAGGTAAATGACTGGACATGGATGATTCTACTCCCTAAACCCTTATTATGTGATCATTAGATTATAAGCAATAACGGCCTCTCTAAATGTTCTTAACAATGCTACAAGAGACGTCATACTAAAGTCATCATGCCCAAAGAGCATTAGAACTGGACTGCCAGATTTTCCTGAATCATCCTATAATTCATGCTCGATTGCATAGAAGTCATACAGTTTAGCTGATTCATGTTTACCTGAGTGAAATCACTTTATTGCCCAGTGTAGATAAAAACATCGTAAATATGTTTACATGATATAAAACCCCTGAATGTTCTGTTCTCAGACGTAAAGCTGGTCCAGTTTTAATGCAGCACCAGGGCTCTGTGAAAACTGAACCTGCTCTGATGGACACATCCAGGCCGGTGAGGGGATGCAGAGTCACACTCCAGCATTCAGCTAGAAAACAACAGATGGTTATGGGATTGTTCTCAGGTGGACTGGGAGCCATTTGGAAAGGCAGAGACCAGTTAGCATTTCATTAGAGGGACTGAGCCCTGAACGCCACCATCCAAAGGCTACACCTCCTATTATACTAAAGGAGAATGTGTGTGGGAGACACAATAGAATAAAGGAGAGTAGAATAGAATAGAGTATATTAGAATATAGTAGTAGTATAGTACAATACAATAGAGTGGAATAGATTAGAATGGAACAGAGTAAAATACAATAGAATACAATAGCGTAGAGTACAATGGCATAAAATAAAATAGAGTGGAGTAGATTAGAATAGGGTAGAATAATATAGAATAGAATACAGTTTAACCGAGTAGAGTAGAATAGAATATATAGAAAAGAATAGAGTACTACAGAATAGAGTAGAGTGGAATAGAATAGAAAGGAATAGAGTAGAGTAGAGTAGATAGAGCAGAGTAGAATAGAATAGAATAGAGTAAAATACAGTAAAATACAATAGCGCAGAGTAGAATAGCATAAAATAGAGTGGAGTAGATTAGAATAGGGTAGAATAACATAGAATAGAATACAGTTGAACAGAGTAGAGTAGAATAGAATAGAATATATAGAAAAGAATAGAGTACTACAGAATAGAGTAGAGTGGAATAGAATAGAAAGGAATAGAGTAGAGTAGATAGAGCAGAGTAGCATAGAATAGAGTAAAATACAATAGCGTAGAGTAGAATAGCATAAAATAGAGTGGAGTAGATTAGAATAGGGTAGAATAATATAGAATAGAATACAGTTGCACAGGGTAGAGTAGAATAGAATAGAATATATAGAATAGAATAGAGTACTACAGAATAGAGTAGAGTGGAATAGAATAGAATAGAAAGGAATAGAGTAGAGTGGAATAGAATAGAAAGGAATAGAGTAGAGTAGAGTAGAGTAGATAGAGCAGAGTAGAATAGAATAGAATACCCTTTTATGAATTGGGGTTTGTGTTGGTTGCATATGAAAGCATAGAGGGATGTACAACACTGAAAAAACCTCAGAAATAATGTAAAATATACCCCAAAATGCAACACTTCTCAGATCGATCGATCAATCAATCAATCTATCTTTCTTTTTTTATTTATTTTTTATTTTATTTTATTTTTTCAAAGTTTTCAGTACAACATTAATAACACAGAACAGTTTGACATAGAGAGCAGTTGGCAAAAATACAGCTTGTTGAAAGTAGCAATGGATCATGGACCATCTTGAAGCACAGCACATTTTAACCTGTAGAAGTCCCATTTTGACCAAAGTTTGTAAAAAATGTCCAGTTTCAAGTGAATTTTAAAAGTAATTTGTTCCATGTTTCTTATTTCAGTCATAATTTCAATCCAGTTTGAAATCGTGGGGGCTGACTGCGTCATCCATTTCTTAGTTATGGCTTTTTTTCCAGCAACAAGCATTATATTCCAAAGGTATTTGTTTACTGTGTCCATTGCCGGTGTTTTCAGTCCAAGGTACATGGTCATGAAGTTGAAAGGGACAGTGACATTATAAACAGTTTGCATTACATTGTTCATCTCTTTCCAATATTTCTGGATAACTGGGCATTCCCAAAACAAAGGATAATGATGCGCCTTTAGGCACCCACATCCTCTCCAGCATCCAGTGTTCCCTTGTGAATAATGAGCGCTTTGACATGGTGTTATAAAGAAATGTGCGATAGTTTTCCAGCTAAATTCTTTCCAGATATGTGACTTTGTTGTCTTCCATTGAGATAAACATACGCTTTCCCATTCATCCTCAGTTAAAGTAAAACTACCTTCATTTTCCCACTTATTTTTAATATAGGTAGTAGAATGGTTGTCTGGGTTATTAATACAAATGTATAGTTTTGATATTAACCCTCTAGGAAGATTTGATTTATATGCTTTAATGAAGAGATCTATCAATGGGTTGTCATCATTCTGTTTGATTTCTACACTGTAGTAATTTTTTATCTGTAAGTACCTATAGAAATCTTGGTTCTCCAAGCCAAATATTTCTTTTATCATTTCAAAACTTTCCATGTGATTTTGTTTTACAATTTGGTAGAACATTTTCAGGTCTTTCTGAATCCATAACTTAAATCTTGCATCTGTATTATTAGGCATGAAATTTGTATCGTAAGCAAACCAATTTAAAATTTTTATGTTTCTCTTAAGTTTGTGTGTTTTAAGCACATCCTTCCAGGTGCTCAAAACAGAATTTACCCAGGGATTCTTCACCTGTTTGATTTGATCCAGTCGTTTTTCATCTGCTAATAAAGCTTGCATTGGGATATTTGGTAATACATTACATTCAATGTTTTTCCACTGGGCATCATATTTGGGATCACACCAGTACAACAAAGTTCAGATTTGAGCTGAAATTGTCAGGACTCAGCAGGTAGTGTTGTGCTTTTTTCTGCCCCTGCTTTCTGCACAGGTGACTGGAGTTGACTGGTGGGCGTGGTACACACCTGAGGCTCGTTCTGTGGTTGGCCTGTCTGCGCTATAAAAGGAGCTCTCTGACAGCTGGAGGATGCCAGAGTGTTAACCTTGTGTGGTACGCCTCAGTTGGCCACTGTCTTTGACAGCCTGAACCTTTCCTGTTTTTTGATCACCTTTCTCCTGTGTCTCCTAGAACGCTCCCTCGACTCTAAACCTGCTCCGGGCGTTTCCCCAGTGCTCGCCTGGTGTCTCCAGCTGATCGCTGATCTCTGCTCCCAACGGCGCAGCTTGGATCCTGCATGAGTTTCCCCGGCCCGCTCATCGGTCACCCAGTCACCGGATCACCTCACCCAGGCAGCGCTGAGTCCGCTCCTCCACACCACCTCCCCAGTGCGCTTTCTGAGCTCAGTGGTAAGCCTTACGCACCTCTTTACTCATTGTTTAGTTTTCTCGTTTCTCTGTATTTACTTCTGAGCTTTAATAAAACCCTGAATCTGCTTCCTGTTTCCCGAGTGTTGTCTGCATGTGGGCCAAACACGTGAAAAACATGACAGAAGAACACTCTGGCCAGTCTGACCCAGCAGACACACTCGGGAGAACGCTCTCTGCCCATCAGGAGCAGCTTCAGGCTCTCCAACTAGCCATGCAAACTGCGCAGAATCAGCTGCAGGGGCTTACAGCCCAGATCAGTCAGCTGTCTGACACGTTCTGCGCTGCGTTCCAGACCTCAGCCTCCAGTCCCCCGAGCGCTGCGAGCGCAGCCCCCGAGCCCACACAAATTGAGCCGCTGCCTTCAATCCCTGAGACCTCCTCCCCTAGCCCTGAGAAGTTTTCTGGGGACAGCGGGGACTGTGGAGGATTTTTATTTCAGTGCTCCTTAGTTTTCAATCGTTCCCCGCGAACGTACCCCAATGATGAGGCAAAGATCTCTTTCATCCTATTAACAGGGCGAGCATTAAGATGGGCTGAGTCCCGCTTTCCCGACTGCCAACGTTTCCGCTGCACTTTTGATGAGTTCCTGCAGGAATTTAAAATGATCTTTTCGGCCGAGACCGATCCGGTGCAGCAGTCCCGGCGCCTTTTGACTCTCAGGCAGCGCGGCAGGCGCGTCTCTGACTTTGCGATCGAGTTCCGCACGCTGGCAGCCGCCGCGGGCTGGGAACCACACGCTCTAAAATCTGTGTTCTACCAGGCTTTTGATGAACCTCTCAAGGGTGAGCTTTCCCGCCTTGAGGAACCGACCTCCCTGAACGATCTGATCGCGCTGGCCATCCGTTTAGACAACCGGTTGAGGGTTAGGGGAAGGGGCCGAATGGAGAGACAGTCCTTTCTTCGGCCGCTCCCTCCATCCCCAGAGCGAACCCATCTCCGACCCGTTGCTGCTCCTCCTTCTTCCCCGGAACCCATGCAGGTGGGCCAGGTACGCCTTACTCCAGAGGAGAGGCAGCAACGTATAGATGCTAGGTTATGCATCTACTGCGCGTCTCCTGAGCATTTTATTAATACCTGCCCAGAACGGCCAAAAGACCGGGTCCGTCGGCTGTAACGAGGAGGCCGGCGGACCACGCTGTGGACTCGTTCCCCACATCTCCTCGTCTCTGTTTGCAAGCAACCATACTGACAGCCCATAAGAACTTTAACCTTTCCGCCCTGGTGGATTCAGGGTGCGACTTTAATTTGATCGACCAAGCCCTAGTTCTTCAGGCTGCGGTCGAGACTGTTCCGTTACCCACTCCCCTCCAGGTTTCTGCCCTGGACGGAGGAAGTCTTCCCCGTATCACTCATCGAACCAAACCCCTGGAGGTCGTCATTTCAGGTAACCATAGGGAGTTAACCTCCTTTCTCGTTTTTCCCGTTAAACACGCCCCGCTCGTCTTGGGTTACGCCTGGTTACAACAACACAACCCACACATTAACTGGGCTGACCAACGTGTCGAGTCCTGGTCCCCAACCTGCCTGTCTCGCTGTATGCAATCCGCCGTTCCCATTTGTCCTACTTCCGTACGGACTTCCTCTGATGTGGACCCCGTTAATTTAAGTTTGGTCCCTGAACAATACCATGACCTACAGCTGGTTTTTAGTAAAGCCCAGGCTGAGTCATTACCCCCGCATCGACCGTATGATTGCGCAATCGATCTCCTGCCGGGCGCGCCTCTGCCCACTAGCCGCCTTTATAACATCTCTCGGGCCGAACGACAGGCACTAGAAAAATATATAAAGGAGTCCCTGGCATCCGGCCTGATCCGTCCTTCCTCCTCTCCACTCGGAGCTGGCTTTTTCTTTGTGGGGAAGAAGGACGGCTCCCTCCGCCCATGCATTGATTATCGCAGGTTAAACTCGATTACTGTTAAGAATAAGTATCCCCTACCACTTCTTTCCTCTGCTCTTGAACCGGTTCAATCCGCCACTATCTTCACCAAATTAGACCTGCGCAATGCTTACCACTTAGTTCGGATTCGTCGGGGGGATGAGTGGAAAACGGCATTCAAGACCCCGCTTGGCCATTTTGAATACCTGGTTATGCCCTTCGGCTTGTGCAACGCCCCGTCAGTCTTCCAGGCCCTTGTAAATGACGTCCTTCGAGACTTTCTGAACCTATTCGTGTTTGTCTACTTGGATGACATCCTTATTTATTCTCAAAACCTCTCTGAGCACCAACAACATGTGCGGCTGGTTCTCCAGCGGCTCCTGGAGAACCGCTTGTTTGTTAAGGCTGAAAAGTGTGAGTTCCACAAGTCCCCTGTTACTTTCCTTGGGCTCATTCTGGAGGGATCTGACCGATCTGACCCAGAAAAGATCAAGGCGGTCCTCGATTGGCCGGTACCAGAGTCACGGAAGCAACTCCAACGCTTCCTTGGCTTCGCCAACTTTTACTGACGCTTCTTCAGAGGCTATAGTCAGATCGCTGCTCCCCTCCATGCTCTCACGTCGCCAAAAACCCCTTTCATCTGGAACCCTGAAGCCGGCTCTGCATTCGCCGCATTGAAGGAAAGGTTTTCCCAAGCTCCCATCCTCATTCACCCAGACCCTGAAAAACAATTCACAGTTGAGATAGATGCCTCTGACACAGGAGTGGGCGCGGTCCTTTCCCAGTGCTCGGACCATGATCAGAAGCTCCATCCTTGCGCCTTCTTCTCCCGACGTCTGACCCCCTCAGAGCAAAACTATGATGTAGGAGACAGAGAGCTCCTGGCCATTAAACTTGCCCTGGAGGAGTGGCGTCACTGGCTCGAGGGGTCCGAACAACCCGTCATCATTTGGACCGATCATAAAAATCTTGCCTACCTCCAAACCGCCAAGCGTCTCAACCCCAGGCAAGCCCGCTGGTCCCTTTTCTTCTCTCGGTTTAACCTGTCCATTTCCTACCGTCCAGGCTCCAAGAACCTGAAACCTGACGCCCTCTCCCGTCTATATGCACCCCAGGACTCTGTTAGAGAGCCAGCTCCCATCCTCCCACCCACCTGCTCCTTTGGTGCCCTCCACTGGGAGATTGAGGATCTGATCAGACAAGCTCAGCACTCAGACCCTGACCCCGGTAACGGTCCTCCTGACCGAACCTATGTTCCCCTCTCTGTTCGCCCCGTGTAATTCAGTGGGCCCATTCAGTTAAATTCTCTGCCATCCAGGCAATAACCGGACCCTCTCTTTCATCTCCCGGCACTTCTGGTGGCCTTCTATGCCTAAAGATGTCCGGGAGTATGTCCTCTTCTGCCCAGTCTGTGCTCAGAATAAGACCTCAAATAAACCCCCAGCGGGCCTTCTTCAGCCACTGCCTGTACCTGAACGCCCTGGGTCCCACATTGCTTTAGATTTCGTCACTGGCCTCCCAGTGTCTCAGGGCATGTCAACCATACTCACGATCATAGACAGATTCTCCAAAGCCTGCCATCTTATAGCCCTCCGTAAGCTGCCATCGGCCCTCCAGACTGCCCAGCTCCTGGTGAGGCATGTCTTTCGCCTCCATGGCATCCCACAGGACATCCTGTCTGACAGTGGTCCCCAATTCATTTCTCGAGTGTGGAAAGAGTTTGCCACAGCCCTTGGGGCCAGGTATTCCCTTTCCTCCGGGTACCACCCGCAGACCAATGGGCAGACAGAACGGCTTAACCAGGAGCTGGAGTCTGCTCTCCGCTGCCTGACTTCCACCAACCCAGCGGACTAGAGCAAGTACCACCCCTGGGTCGAGTATGCCCATAACTGCCACACTTCCACTGCCACCGGGTTCTCCCCCTTTGAGGCCTCCCTGGGCTATCAACCTCCACTCTTTCCCGCAGACGTTAGACAGATCGCCGTTCCCTCTGTCCACCATCACATCCACCACTGCAAGCAGATCTGGTTGCAGACCATCCAGGCCCTCCACAGAACTGCTGACCAGAACCGCAAATTTGCTGACCGGAGGCGAACCCCTGCCCCTCATTACCGCCCCGGTCAGAGAGTCTGGCTCTCCACCCGGGACTTCCCCTCCGGGTCCACCCACCGCAAACTGGCCCCCCGCTACACCGGTCCCTATGAGATCCAGGCCATCGTCAGTCCCTCAGCTGTCCGTCTCCGCCTCCCTCCTCACTCGAGGGTCCACCCTACTTTCCATGTCTCCCGCATCAAACCCGTGCTTTCCAGCACATTGTGCCCCTCAGCCGAGCCCCCTCCTCCCGCCCAGGACTTCCAAGGGCGCCGGATCCTGAGGATTGTGGATTCCCGTCGGCGGGGAAGAGGCTGGCAGTACCTCGTCGACTGGGAGGGCTGCGGTCCCGAGGAGCGGTCATGGGTATCCGGCTCCTCCATCCCTGATCCTGCTCTTCTTGATTCCTTCCTGGCCTCTCGTCCCTCCACATCTTCCTCGCTGTCGCCAGGTGGCGAACGTTGAAGGGGGGTTGGTGTCAGGACTCAGCAGGTAGTGTTGTGCTTTTTTCTGCCCCTGCTTTCTGCACAGGTGACTGGAGTTGACTGGTGGGCGTGGTACACACCTGAGGCTCGTTCTGTGGTTGGCCTGTCTGCGCTATAAAAGGAGCTCTCTGACAGCTGGAGGATGCCAGAGTGTTAACCTTGTGTGGTACGCCTCAGTTGGCCACTGTCTTTGACAGCCTGAACCTTTCCTGTTTTTTGATCACCTTTCTCCTGTGTCTCCTAGAACGCTCCCTCGACTCTAAACCTGCTCCGGGCGTTTCCCCAGTGCTCGCCTGGTGTCTCCAGCTGATCGCTGATCTCTGCTCCCAACGGCGCAGCTTGGATCCTGCATGAGTTTCCCCGGCCCGCTCATCGGTCACCCAGTCACCGGATCACCTCACCCAGGCAGCGCTGAGTCCGCTCCTCCACACCACCTCCCCAGTGCGCTTTCTGAGCTCAGTGGTAAGCCTTAGGCACCTCTTTACGCGCGGCCCGTCCGCGCGCGCTGTCTAACTCATCTCTCCCTTTTCAGCTCGTGCAAACCCCGGTCCCGTGACTCTGCCTGACGCTGACTCATTGTTTAGTTTTCTCGTTTCTCTGTATTTACTTCTGAGCTTTAATAAAACCCTGAATCTGCTTCCTGTCTCCCGAGTGTTGTCTGCATGTGGGCCAAACACGTGAAAAACATGACAGAAGAAAAGTAATTTTTTAAACAGGGTAAGCCCCAGCCCCCCTTTCCTTTTGTTAATTGGAGAGTTTTGAGTCGAATGCGGGGTTTTTTACCTTGCCATATAAATCTTGTTATGGTTTTGTCCCATTCCTCAAATAGTTTGTTAGGAATGGAGATTGGAAGAGTTTGGAACAAGTAAAGAAATCTGGGAAGGATGTTCATCTTTATAGTCTCGATCCTTTGGCTTAGAGTTAAATGGGGGATAAGATTTAATTTTTCTAGATCTTTCTTAATGGTGTTAAAAAGAGGGGTGTAGTTCTTTGCCAAGATTGTAGACAACTCCCTATGTAGCACCACCCCCAGGTATTTAAGAGATGTGGTTTGCCATTTAAATGGATATGTTTTTCTGAAAGTTAGGGGTGGTTGCCAATAAGAGAGAATTTCAGTTTTTTGTATATTTAGTTTGTATCCGGACAGTGGACTAATTTTTTGGAGGAAAGCCATCACATTGGGTATTGAAGTTACTGGATTAGACAAATACAACAAAACATCGTCTGCATAGCAGGCTATTTTATATTCTACTTTTTTGATGACTACACCATTGATTGATTTTGATTGTCTAATGTATTGGGCTAATGGTTCCAGGTATAAAGCAAACAACAAAGGCGACCAAGCGCAACCCTGTCTCACTCCTCTTTCCGAAATTTTAAGTTTTTGTTAGGTTGCCATTAATTTTAATTCTTGAAATAGGGTTATCATATAGGTCTCTAATATTCTGGATTATTAGGTTATCGATTTTGAATTTTTCCAACACTTGGAATAGATAAGGCCAACTGACCGAGTCAAATGCCTTTCCTGCGTCCAAACTAATTATTACTGCTTCTTTTTGTTGTGTTTGTATGTAATTCCTTATGTGTAAGGTTCGTCTTATGTTGTCTTGAGTCTGTTGTCTGTAAATAAACCCTGTTTGGTCATTATGAATTAATTTAGGAAGTATTTGTTCCATTCTTTTAGACATAATTGAGGTGTAAATGCGATAATCTACGTTTAGAATCGAAATTGGTCTGTATGAGCCACAGTCCAACCGATCTTTCCCTTCTTTAGGTATGAGTGTTATAATGGCTTCTTTCCAGCTAGGAGGGGTCTGAGCATTTTTGAGGATCCAATTGAATGTGGTTAAAAGTATAGGTACGGGTGTTTCTGTTAAGGCCTTATACCACTCTGAGGTGAACCCGTCACTACCTGGACTTGAGTTGTTGCGTAATCTTGTAATGGCGTTTTGTATTTCCAATACGGTTATTTCTGGTCTTAGTTTTTTGTTTTGTTCTTCAGTCATGGAAGGTAGGTTAAGACCGTCCAGAAAGGCTTTTATTTCATCTTCTTTCCCTTCAGAAATTTTAGAGAACAGATTTTTGTAATAAGTTTCAAATGTAGATTGTATCTGTTCTTGTTTTGTCAAAATTGTACCTTTCAATTTGTCTCTGATCTTAAAAATAGCTCTTTCAGCTTGTTGTTTTCGGAGTTTCCGGGCTAATAGTTTTGTAAACTTAGGTCCGTTTTCGTAATATTTCTGTTTTGTAAAGAGAATTTTCTTAATTATTTCTTGTGAGGATAGGTCATTTATTTCCGTTCTAATTTTTTTTATTTCTTGCAGTGTTTGAGGGTCTTTATTTTGGGCATGTTCAATTTCTAATCGTTTTAGTTTTTTTTGAAGTTCATCTAAAGTTTTTAGTCTTTGTTTCTTTTTTGCCGCAGTTATGGCTATGATTTTGCCTCTTAACACAGCTTTAGCTGCGTCCCACAATATGGATGGTGGTATTTCACCAGTATCATTTTCTTCCTGATAGATACTAATATCGTTTATAATTTTTGTTTTGAATGAAGGATCATTTAGTAGGCTGGTATTAAACCTCCAGAGTGTGTTTTTTTGTTTTCATCCAGTTCTATGTTAATGTAGATTGGGGCATGGTCACTTAGATCTATTGTTCCTATGTCAGCCTCTATTATTTTTGACCTATCTCGATTAAATATAATAAAGTAGTCTATTCTAGTATAGACATTGTGTGGGGTAGAGAAATGGGTGTATTGACGAGTATTTGGGTTAATTTCCCTCCAAATGTCAATTAATCCTATATTTTGTAATAATTTACAGAATTTATGGTTTATTGTTTTTTTGGTTGTATTTGTATTTGAAACGTCCATGGAGGGTTGAAGATGTAGATTATAATCTCCTCCGTTTATAAGAGTTCCCTCAGAATGGTTGGCTATTAAGTCCATAATGTTGGTATAGAAGGCGATATCGGCCCCTGGTGGAACATATACGTTTAGTAGAGTGAACATCTGTCCATTAATGTTTCCTTTTACCAGAATATATCTACCATCTTTATCTTTATGCATGAACCTCTGCTCAAAACTGATTCGATTTGAAATTAGTATTGCAACACCTCTTTTATGTTTACCACTGTATGAGGAATAGTATACTTTAGTGTAACCAAATTTATTCAGTTTTTGGTGTTCCAAGTCGCTTAAATGGGTTTCTTGTAGGTATACAATATCAATCTTTTCTTTTCTCATTTTTGTTAATATTTTTGACCTTTTGACTGGGTTTAGTATACCTTTAACATTAAAGGATGCTACTCTTATTTTTTCAGATGCCATTAGTAAAGCTGTACAATGTTACTGTAACTAAGTCTTTGTGATTGTGGTACTCTCTAGTCGAATAAAACACATAAACATAAGAACAATTGGAACATAAAATGTAAAAAAGAAAAAGAAAAATTGGATCCATGTCCAAGTAGGACAAGGAGTCCAGGACCTGATCAAAAAGAGGTCAAAAGTGGGGGGAAAACCGTTCCTTGGGAGGGGCCCTCCGATGTGACTCCTTTAATAGGTAGAACCCTGATTAGAAACATAAGAACACTGTACTCTCTTACCTTTTTTTAGGTTAACCCTATTTTCTAACTTTAAATTTTTTTATTTACTTTTTTTAAATTGTATTTTTATTTTATTTATGTTTTAGACCATTGGAATCAAGTCAATTGAGTGAGCTTATAAGTTTGAGTTTAATAATTTGAGATTGCAGTTAGTATATTTTAAGAATTAAGTATTAACCAAGATTTTAGATATTCAACAAATAATTCCTGTCCGTCTAAACATGTTAGTTAGGAAATAGAACACTCTGGTAATCATTACAACATAACTGTTTTAACGGTATTGTGAGTTCACATTTTGACTGTCTATTCATTCTTTACCCCTTTTTACTTCTCCATGCTCCTTATTTTCTTGATTAGTTCGTCTGCTTCCTTGAGGGTTTTGAAAGTGTATTTTTTACTTTCAAATGTCACCAGTAGTATTGCTGGAAATGCAAAGCCAAACCGGAGATTCTTTTTCTTCAGCTCTTCACAGATGTGGCGAAACTCAGCGCGGTGTTGGCGGACCCCTTCCGCCAGGTCTGGAGTGAAGTAAACCCTCTTCTCTCCGTAGAAAAGCCCTCTTTTATTCCGTGCAGCCTGCAGCACTCGCTCCTTGTCCCGATGGTTCAGGAACCGCATCATCAGAGGTCTGGGGGGGTCCGCTTCTCCTCTTCTCTGCCCAAGCCTGTGTGACCTCTCGATCGTAAGGTTAGGGAGCGGGGTTCTTGATCCAGTCAGAATCTTGGGAATTATGCGTTCCAGGAAGTCCTCTGTGTCCGCACCTTTCTCTTCAGATTCTGGGATCCCATGCAGTTTAAGATTCGCTCTGCGTCCTCTTGATTCCAGATCTAGAAGTTTGCTTTTCATCATGTTGTTTTCAGCTCGTAGTGACTTAACCTCGGCTTTCAGTTCAGTCAGCTCGTCTGCGTTGTCCGAGATCCGCTGCTCTGTTTCGGACACGCGCTGCTCGCTAACACCCAGCTCTCCTCTCATTTCTTTCATCTCTGCGTAAATCTGGTCAAATCTTGTGTTGTATTCTGTCTTTATCTCAGTCTTTATGGATGCCATCTCTGCCTTGAGCTCGATTAGCATGGTCATGATTTGATCCAGAGTGGTACCTTTCGTTATTTCTCCCCCGGACATGTGCTCTGGTCTGGAAGGATCCACACCTGTTGCTGCGGGCTCCCCGTGTGCGGAGTCGGGCTGCTCCGTCATGCTAGTGTTAGCATCGGGAGCTAGCTTTCCCCGTAGAGCACACTCTGTCAGTTTTGGCTGCTTGGATGTCGTTGGGGTCTTCCCTTTTAGCTGCTTTTTCACGTTAGCCATATCTCACAGTGTTTTTTGGTCTGGTAATCTTATTCTCGAAGGGTATTTTGTAGGTTTTTAGTCCATGTTGTTAGAGAGCTACAGCCGAGCGACCACCTACGCCCGCGCCATCTTGGAATCCACAATCAATCTTTCTAACTGCCTGCCCTTTGCTGTTTTCTGCATCTGTGTAGTAAAAGCTTTTTATTATTATTTCAGTTGTTCAAATTAAGTTCCGATGAGAGAGGAAGACCCCTGAGTACCTGGAAGGTTTGCGATAAACGAGGTAAAGCACACCACTGTTGATGTTTAAAGGATCAATGATGCACTCGTGAAAAAGATATCAGCTGTTGATCAGACCTGTAATATTTTCAGCTTCTCTGGCTTTGACCCCCGACTGGCCTGCAGTAGCTACAAAATCTTTTCAGTTTTATATGCAGACCCTACAAAGTTGTGTAGGTAACAACACTCAATTTTATTTACTTTTTTTGCATTTGATTAAACTGTATTAGAAAAAAATATAGATGATAAAGTAAACAAAGAACAGATTTTAAACATTTGTACAAACAGCATCCAGGGGTCATTTATAGGGGAAATCTTGAAAATAGAATATTGATTAAATTACCTTAAATTAGGGGGAAAAACAATAATTTAATTAAAACAACAGACAGGGGATGGAGAGTAAAGCCCCTGTCACACCTCGACAATTAAGCCAGCGGTCAAAGGTCGATGAGTCAGGACTCAAAACAGACCGTCATGGACGGAGGCCTCTATTAGTCGCAGTCTCTGTCCCGGCGCCACCTTCATTCTTCTTCATGTGTTTATCCTCTGAGAAACTGCTGACATTGCAGAATGTTTGGTGTTCTGCCATGTGAGACGTCAACTCCTGCAAAGCACCATGGGATATAGGACTGAGGTAGATCTACACACAGTAACTGCTCTTCTAGAAGAACTAGCTGTGTTAGCCATTCAAGAAGCTAAACGAGGAAAAATGCAGGTCTGTTAACTTTGGAGCCATTTTGTTTTGTTAGAAAATAGTAGAAACCAGTTTTATAGTCTCTCCTCCTCATAGAGAACATTACTAACCCAAAGCTGGTGGTTTTTTCATTTATTCCTGCAGAGAAATGAGAATAAGCTAAAGTAACACTTGATTGGTGCGTGTTTAATTTTACTTGGATGTTTGTTTTTTCCGAAGACACCTTCGAACAATAAAGCCCTGGAAGAAACTGTCCTTAATAACGAGAAGAAGATGACTCAGGTAGACAGCCAAGAAACTGGAGGATAAACCTGTAGGCGTACACAACATGAGAGAAAACTCAGCTGTCAGAGCCGGTTATGGCAGCTTTGCAAAGAGGTATCTGTACCTATTAATCTTTTTTATTTTTCAAAGGGCAGAGTGAGTCACCACCAGGACCCAATCTTACCCTGTCTGATCCCATCCTGCCCTTTGAACTGCATTTCAATGCAGAGTTTAATATTCATGCCCCATCCTCAGCTTTTAACCTCACAAATCAGACACAGATTAAAGATAATTAATCTTCAAAATACAGATTCTGAATAGTTTGATTGATTTTGTTGCTCTTTCTCCATCCCTTATAATGTCTGAATTTTGGTGTGACAAACGTTTTTCTTGTTAAACTTTCCATACAACTTAAATGTCTTCACATTTTATATCCATTTCAGGAATGTTTCAATACATTAGAACCACAGATTCCTGTACAGGTAACTAGAAGACTAATGATGTATGGTTTTGTTTTGTATTTTCCAAATAAAAAATGTTTATTTTCAGGCTAGATTTATTTAAAGGCTTGCTGAGTCTAATATGTAAGGATCTAAATTTTCCTGCAATTGAAATTCCTCTGGGCTTCGTGTATCTAGGGAATAAAATGGCCATTTGTTCTTTTGCATGATGCAGAATTTCAGTCAGATTTACAGCAGCAGCCATTCAAAATGGCCTTCCCAGTCGAACACCAGACGATTGGCAGCCAACTTGACTCCAACTCCCAGCAGAATCCCCTCCTTCTTCCAGCCAATAGAATGACCCCCTCTTACATATTTTAATTTACTATGACTTCACCCTTTTACTGAATTAAAGGGTCTGACCAGGAGATGACGCTTCTCTTTAGATCCCAAGTTTAAATTCTTAGTTATCTTTAATCCCTGTCATCTAAAGGGACTTAAAGCTTTTTCTCAGATGTCCCACAAGAAAGACCAAGATCGATGTCATGGTTGGATTGAAGGAGCATGTCGAACTCTGCCTCTCCCACCCTTTGGAAGAGCAGATCACGGTAATCCTATCATTAGGAGGATGAAGGACTACACTGATGACTCCATCCTGGCCCTACAGGGTTATGAGGAGGAGGACATTAATGGACCTACAGATATTATTAGCAGTTTGTTTCATATTATGCAGAAACCATCATCCAAAATAAGTAAAAATAAGTAAATAAGTAAAAATTAATCCAGAAACTAAACTGAAGCTGAAGATGAAGAAAGTGCTGCTAGAGAAAGTTAGGAAACGCAACGATCGAAGCTGCTGCTGCTACCCTGCTTGATGTGCTGCTAAACATCTTGAGGGCAACAAAACTTTTGCAATGATTTTATTTGCAGGCTTATGATCTAAATTCTTGCAGCTCAACCCTAAAGTGTAGTGTTTATTTCTGGGTCCTGGATGCATTTAACAGAACTCTGATGAGTGCAGTGTGACTTTGTTTTGCCTGGCAGTGCTCACCTCCTTCACTCTGTAAGGCTGTGGGTCTTTGATCTGGATGATTTTGGCTTCTGATTAACTTTTATTTTTTTAGATTTTAAAGCAGAGCATAATATAACCACTAATCTGTTTTACCAGTGACCTACAGTAGTAGCCATTCAAAATGGCCATTCCCAGTCAAACGCAATCCGAAGAGAAGCCCATTTCCCTGCTACTCCGAGCAGTATCCCCTCCAAATTCCAGCCACTCGACTTCTACTGAGCTTGCATATTTTTTTTACTCCACCCTTTCACTGAATTACAGGGTCTGACCAGGAGATGATGCTTCTCTTTAGATCTTAATATCCAAAAATCATGACAGAAAGAGTATTTTAGTACAAAGATCGATGTTTAAAAAGGAATTGGAGGGGACCAGCCAAGGGCCAGCCAAAGACCAGCCAAGGGCCCTTTAAGGAAAGTGGGGAAATTTTGAATGGCTACTACTGTAAAGAAGAGCTTCTGTTAACATTCATCTCTAGGTCTTCTTAAAAGTCTCAGTTGGATTTAAATATGAGCTTCGACTAGGTTGTTCTAACCCGCGGATCATTTGACTGCAGTCACACCAGGATGATTTGGTTTATGGTCCTTTTATGATGGATCTAGGATTACTGCCAAAAGGACAATGGCTTTTCTCTTAACCTTTTTCCACAGAGGACAAATTATTGGAACCCATGACGTCCAGATTCCCCCACCTAAGCTGTGGATGTACAGCAGTTCTGCCAGGTGGTTGGGTGGGCAGCCATGTCTCGGTAGATCTATGTTTGTGTCTTTGCGCTTTCAGCTGGGGCCGTTTACCCCTCACCTGTCTGCTGTCTTTGTTGGGATCTGGAGATGTACCACCTTCCTCCAGCAGAGTGCGCTGTGGGTCTCATGGGCTGGAGCCCTCCAGCACACCTGAGACGCACTCATCAGGAGACCTTCCCTTTATAAGCAGCTGCCAGACCTTCCTTCAATGCCGCAGTGTTGACCTTAGTTTGGAAACTTGTCTCAAGCCTGAAGCTCTGGGTGAGCTTAACCTGCCTTCCAGCCCTGGTGACCCAAACATGAAGATTCCTATTTGGATTTCCCCTGCTGCTCTCTGTGAAAAGCTGGAAACTCTGATCAAGGTCTGCCATTCAAAGTCAGAAGCTAGACGCTGCAGCTGCTTGAGCACTCTGCTGAACCAACAGTCTCTGGACCCAACGGTTCCCTCTCTCACAAGAGAAGCCTGGACCCTGTCAAGACTTCAGCGAACCCAACCCGGACCTGTTCCAGATCCAGTTCATGTTTTTGTGTCAACATCTTAAATAAAATCTGTTAAACTTTTACCCAGCCTCCGTTGTGTTCTGCATGTCTGTTTGATATAAAACCAATCATGACAGTCTTCTCTGACATTCTCCAACAAACCTGTGTGGTTTGAAAATTATTTTATTTCAGTGTCGGGCAGAAGAGGAATTATAAAAGAGCAACACTTTAAGAATGTTATTTATAAACAAACAGCAGAGAGATAAACTGCAGCCACCAGTGAATCCTGTGTTTGAGTGCAGGAGCAGGCTGCTTTGCACCTCGCCGGGGTGTTTGGGAAGCTTTTATTAAAACCGGGGCACCACTGCAGCTGCATGTGTTATCAGGTTTCTGCTGGGATGTTATCATACAGCTGCCTGCCAGTTTCCAGCAGTGAAACTTGCTGTTCTGTTAGTGCTGAGTCCAGTCAGGCTGCAGAGTAACAGCTAGTACTGGTTCTGGAAAACGGTCTGCTGGACCGTCCGGCATGTTTTAGGTGTGGGGCGACACCTGACTTGTTGGTGATTAACGCTCTTCTGCAGGACTTGTCCACATGTTGAGGAAACAATGTGTTCATCTGAATCCAGCATCCTGATGCAGAAACATCTAGAACAGGGGTCAGTAATTAAAAAGAAGTTGGGTCCAAAAAAAGAAAATCAACAACCATTAAAGGTCCGGAGACATTATTAATTATAATCCATTACTTTAAACAGGATTTAAAGCTACAGTGTGTAACTTTTAGCGACATCTAGCGGTCAGACTGCAGACTGCAGCAACATGAACATCTCCCCCCCACCGCTTCTCCCCCCCAACAGTACGGCGAGCGTTACGGGACAAAATGTCTTCCACGACGTCCGCATCACCTACCTTCTCAAGTGATGAGGTTTGTTTACATAGATAATTTTACAGATAGTATTTCATTAGTCTGTGTAGGGTATAGATTTCATGTAGACTTAAGATAATAAATATACGCATTATTTTTTCTACATCGTTGTGATGTTTTGGCGATCTCGCAATCGCTAGTTTGTTGGCTCTGCGCTGCCGTAGCGCAAAGATGTCTGCCTCCATGGCTGCGAGACCCGCTCCTATGTAATTAGAAATAACGAATTCTAAGGCAACGCAAATATTAAGGTTAAGAGGCTGGGCTCGTAGATGATGATAAATGACATAGTTATGTATAATATATTACATTTCTGACTGTATATCCCTGTAATTATTACACACTGTAGCTTTAACACTGAAATAAAATACAGGTGTTTAGGCATCCATGTTGTACTTTCTTTAGTATAGTGTTTTTTGAAACAATCTTTCACAGTTCTGTTTATAGACGGTTTCCTGACTTTGATATCTTTTATAGAACACCTGAACTGACCTGTTTTTTTTTTTTTTTTTCCTTTTTTATGGCTTAAAGAGAGAAGTAGGCTTTAGGCTGACCTGCAAGGATTTCTAAACCTGGGTTTGATTGGGAACAGAGCCATTCCCATTTGTGCGCATTCGTGAGCCTGGATCGATATTTTTTCTTATATTCATGGTGGAGAATACTGCTTTCACCAGTTCACTGCAGTTCTTCCAGCAGTCCACACTTTCTCTGCTCTCTTTTTCTCATCATCTTCTCCTTCTTTCCCATCGTCCGGCTTGACACAGGTTTGTGTCTAAAAGTAGCAGCAGCAGCAACCCAGACTGACAGCAGCTCATTGGCTAATTAGTATCATGTGCAGCCTGGTGCTGGACGCTCCGGAGGGCTTTACCGTATTAACAGGAGAAGCAGCGCAAGTAAAGTTAGACACTGCCGGTCGACAATATGCAGTAATTTATAAATGTTTTAAGTCTGGTTGGGTCCAGATTAGCCAGCAGGTAGGTTCGCATGCGGACCCCGGCCCACTAATCTGTAAACTCTTTTTTTGAAGGAATTTTAGATTCTCTCTTTACGTAAATGTGCATTCCCAGCCTTCAGCATGGCTGTAGAGCACAATACTCTGCAAAAGATATAAATCTAACTAAGTCCTTTTTTTCTTAAAATGAGCAGGAAAGGTAGATACTTTACCAATGGAAGACAATTTACATAAAAAACAAAAAAAACAATTGCATTGTCTCATTTCACATGCATATTATATAATTATTTTATTTTTTTATTTTTATAATAAAAATACTTCATTGGCAGATCATCATATTTACCTGCTCAAACTAGGGGGCAATACACTTGAACTAATCATCATTTTTGCAGTGTGGGTATCGCCTTTTCCTCCGTAGAGACAGAATGTCTAGAGGAAGTCTTACTGCTCAATTTACCATGAACACTGAAAAATGCTCATCATTGTATTGGTTGCTCTAAGTTTAACTCTGCAGACGTAGAAATGACGGACACGGCATTAAGGTTTAACTGGAGTATTGAAACAATCTGTCTGGAAATTTATTCTTTTTTCCTGGTGATGCTGCAACTAGAGTGGGGAATGGCAAACCCTTCAGTGGCTCGGTGATGCAGTGGTTTAGTTAGAGGGTGGATAGGCAGCAGAGGGTGTGGTAGGGACCGAGTGGTGAAGGTGGATGTTTCCAGGATAATCACATAAGGACCGGCAAGGACACTAGATCTTCCTTAGACCAGTATGAGCCTAACCTAAGCTCCTCCTGATCAGTCCACATGAGCTGCGGCTGCAGGGACACACTTACATGTCACTCCTGCATGGATAAAAGTATGACGCACACACTGGGCTATGTCTGTAGAGATGACATTCGGGCCAATTTCCTTCAAAAAGACGAGGGAAGCTGCTGGGAATGGATGGAAGGGGGAGGAAGACGCTAAATGAAAACAATCCTGAACTTAAACATGTTACTGAATGCAAAAGCCATGAGAAAAGTCCTGCTTCCACCAAGACAGCAGATCTGAACATGCAGCCATGTCCATGTATGACTGGCATGAGAATTTAATCAATATTTAGTACGAATTTATGTCAGAGTCTTCATCTATTCTGATGGAGGTTTAGCTCTTTGATGAAAAGACAACTAAAAACCATGCAGAGCTGGAAGAGATAAACACAAAACAATTTCAGCTGTGACTGCAGTTAAGGCATGTGATGGTGGCAAACCTCTCACATTTAAATCTTGGTTCTACTCTACTATAATGTTAAAAATCTATGAAATAGATTGATTCTTTTTTTACTTCATTGATCTCACATTTTACCTTTGCATTTAAACCATCTCCTAGGGGAGCAGTGGGCTGCCATCGTGGGGCGCCCAGGAAGCAGTGCGGGGTTAAGGGTCTTGCTCAGAGACCTAGAGTTGCGGTTTGTGGGAATGGGTTTCAAACTCACAACCTCAAGATTACAAGCTCTATGCCGTGACCACAAGGCCGCCACTCCCCCATGAACCATATGCATATACAAAATGATCTTAGATATAAATGCATGTGATGACAGTGATTTATATCATGTTGGGTATAAAATGATCTAAAAAATAAGGAGAACAGGAAGGAGACTTTAAACCAAGCCCAGTGTCTGCCTTTCACCATGCATGCTAACCAAGGGGAAGAAAACACAAAAAAGTGTCAAAGGCTGCTTTGAAAGCGGTTCCAACAGCCAGTCTGTAACACTGAACCATGGGTGGCTCACACTATGGCAGCCAGCGAGTGAACAAAGCATCATCTCCACAGCAGAGTGTGAGATGTGCAGCCGGTCTGCATGTTCTCTGTGATCCCACAGGGACAAAATCTTCTGTAAGAAACTCATGCTGTGTCCAGCACATAAATAAAGAATATTCTGAAAAAACAGAAAAAAAACTTGTTGGTTTGCTCTCACCACAATGTGAGACCTTGAGTGGTGTGATAGTCTGCAGTGCTGAGAGCACACAGTAGCAGCAAGACCTGGAACATCCATGAAATGCAGTCAGACTCGATGGTCGGACAGAAAGTGAGCAAGACTGTGAAGTAAGGTGGAGCAGTTCCCAAAAACAAGAATCTGGCTTCATGTGATGCATCTGATCAAAAGGAGCAGCAGGTGGACAGATCGCAGTATGCTACTGAAGATTCTCATTCATCCAGGTCATAGTCATTCCTAAAAAGGAAAAAAAATAAATAATAACAATCCACTGGATTTGGTTTCCAAGTTTGAAGACATTTTATTTGCAGGTTAGTTCATGATTTAAATTAAGAACATCAAAAAAATATTTGATGTTTCACAAACTTCTGGTTTATGAGGGTTTAAGGTCTGTTTAAGTTACAGATATCAATTACTTCTCCCAACAGGTAACTGAGTTAGTTAAATAGGGTAGCATTTGTCTAGTGGGTTAATGCAGTGCGTTTGTGCTCTGAGAGGGTTAAAAGTACCTGGTTTGATCCCCTCTGCCTACACTCTGGATTCCTGAGCAAAACCCTTAACCCCACACTGCTCCCAGGACGCTGCACAATGGCAGCCCACTGCTCCCCAAGGGGATGGGTTAAATGCAAAGAGTGAATTTCTCCAATGTGAGATCAATAAAGTTCAAATATATATTAAAATATAGCTACTCCACCATTAAAGTAATTAGGTATTAGTCAAAGTATTAGTAATGAGATGTTATTTCAAATCAAATGTGATTTATTAATATAGCACCAATTCCCAACACATATCCTCTGTACTGAGACAATTCAACCAGATCATACAGTCAGATTGGTTCAAAATTTCTACTAAGGAAAACCAGCTGATTGCATTGACTCAATGACTTGAAAGCAATCCCTCACACTAAGCATGCTTGTAGTGACAGTGGAGAGGAAAAACTCCCTTTTAAAAGAAACAAACCTCCGGCAGAAGGAATAGACCAGAGGAAGCCGTTGTGAGAAAAAAAAAAAAAAAACAGAGAGCAGAACATTAGAGATTGAACTAACAGATTATGCAGAATCAGAGAATAAAGCTAGAATGAAGCAGAATGATGAAAACTATTGTTATAAGAACATTTGAAATATTATAGAAATTCCTTTTGTTGTGCAAAATGATATCCTGCAGATAATGAATAAATGATTAACCAGAACTGGAGTTATAGTTATTTTTTTAACTTATTCAAAATTGGAGGTGAAATCAATTTAGTGTTCCTAGTTATA
This sequence comes from Cyprinodon diabolis, assembly GCA_030533445.1. Lineage (NCBI taxonomy): Eukaryota > Metazoa > Chordata > Actinopteri > Cyprinodontiformes > Cyprinodontidae > Cyprinodon > Cyprinodon diabolis. Next base: position 45,267,092 of record CM060084.1, on the reverse strand, counting down.
TATATATATATATAATATATAGTTATATATATAATAATTGTAGCTCTAATGTGTTCAATTACCAGAATTTTTGCCTTTCACCTCTGGATGATTCCTGAATGGGCTGTTAAAATCCAGGTATTCCCACCAATTTAGTGACCTAGGCTAAGTTATCAGCAGAGCTATTAAATATCATTCAAAGATGTATTTATCTCTGTCTGTTTAAACTATTACCAAAAGAGGGTGGATCTGGCCTGAATGATTCGTATATGAATCACAAACAACTGCAAGTTAAACAATGACGTCTTTATTCTAATAATTCAGGATTACAGAAATCTAACATCTGTGCAGAACACCATACGCTATTAGAAAATAAACACAAGGTAGACTAAGTGACTAGTTTTGAAAGAAAAAGAAAAAAACCCTAAGAGTCCGATTAACTGGCTTTCTGGAAATGTCCAGGATGGGCCAGAGGTTAATACATTCAATAATGTCCAATTAAAACAGTTTAAATACATTCAGCTTAAATGTTAAATGGTTAAAAATGCATTAACAACACCAGCATGTTACAACCAATCTCAAACAGCAGTAGTAGAAGTTCGTTCAAGCAAATGGGAGGGGCAGATTTTATAACCAGCACAAATTAAACATCAGCATTAGATCGAGATTTGCTACAGCGGAGGAAATTGATGGGCTTTTAAAAATCGAGGAAGGTTACTTATGGCTACCGTAAACATGGGCATCCCTCTGCAGATAGGCCGTGATTGGTATCGTGGTCCTCACAAAGGGGGCAAAATCCACACAGTGTTTAGCCTCGGAGATCCCTGTGTCACCCAGTTCAGCGGGCACTATGCACGATGGGTACGCTGCGATCCGTGACTTTTGATGTTTGAAAAAGAAAGCTACTTCCAGCTAGCTCTCTTTGGCATTCCACGTGAAATGTTTCTCTCCTTACAGGTGGCGAAACCCAGGGAAAGAGATTTCCTTTCCACGGTTGGATTTAAACCCTGAATGACGTAGGGGTATTTCCTGCTGGGATTCAGCCTACTTGTCAGCTGATTGGTCCATACGTGAGCTGACTGTGCCTTGGCTGGTAGTTTCCAGAACCAGGGGGAGGGTTTGATGTGGTTCATCAAATTGATTTGGCTCCATTGTGGCAATATTTCCCAACACTCTTATACGCCTGGAACATGTTGATTTATCCACCATAGGAGTGGGGCTGAAAAAATTAATCCAATCAATTGATTATCAACTAATTCAGTAATCGATTAATGGTTAACTGGAGTATAGAGACTCTAAAACATGCATTTAGCTGACAGCGCAACCCACTTAGAGCAGTAATTATACCAAGATTGTGAAAAAAGTATATATGAGCATTAATAGAGATCATGTGTCTCTGTACATTTTAGATAAAAGTTATTTATTTGGATCATTTCTACTGTAGGCCAAAGTCTTCTTTAACTTTCTCTACCTGACTCTCTGATAAGAGATGTTTCCAGAAACTGGAGCCACATAAATCCTGTATAGAAATGCGGGGTTAGATGGCCTTGCACACAGCAGTCCTTTGGATCCGTCTATGTCTCTGTCGCTTCCCGTTGAGCTGTTTAAATTTGTCTTACTGAGTTTATTCTTGGTTCCCTGACAGAGGCCTCAGCTGCCGTTTATCTTCTCGTCTCCAGTTGAAACGAGTCCCAGGTTGTAGATGGCTGCCAGTCATGCGTCGTTCTTTGAGAACGCACCTGTGAAACCCGCCTGTCTTGGTCACCTTTGTTCTCATTGTTTCAGAAATGCTGCCAGTGGCTCCGCTTCCCTCCCTCCAGCTCAGTCCACGTCACTCTAATGCCAGAATCAGGCTTCATGGCTGCCAACAATCAGCCTGTCAATCAGCTTATCAATTACTCAGCAAAGATCTCTGAATAAGATCACTGAACCATTCGCTCTCTTTCAGCTCCAGCCTCAAACAGCACTTTTCTTGTAGCACTAATGGATTGATGCTTTTGGTTTATGAGCATTCTGGTTTGTTATACATGTCAGATTCATGACATCAATGTTCTAAAGAGGATTAAAAAGACACTTATAAGATGAACAGCAGAGAAACAATAGAAACCAGTCAGACTTCAGTCAGTAAAAACTTCAGGGGAAATCTATAGCTGCTCTACAGACTTGGAATCGGGTCTGTAATGTTGCTACTGACATGTCTGACCCACTGATCTCTAATTATTTACTGGAATGCTAATCACCTGCAAAAACTGAAGCCACCAACGGCCGTATTGGTACTCCCCACTCCCACAGAGATGCTCAGTAAAAATGCCTACATGTGTAGCATTTGGCTGAAGAAACAAGCAGTTTGCCGGCTGTGGGAAGACGTTCCACAGGTAAATTCACAGTCAGTGTCAGCGTGTTCATACATACTCATATGATTAGTTTTTCAAATTATCAATCCTTGATGTAACTAGAAGCAAAAAACTAAATAAGCAAAACTTGATGTTGGCTGTTATTTTACCTATTTATATGATTAACTAGCGTAGAAACTGAAGCTCTGTGGAGTTATTAAATTGGTTCATTAATTGTCTTTATTGTAAATCTGTGAGATTTAAAGGCTAATGCACAGACACTGTATAAAAGTAGATTACATCATGCAGGAAACAGGAAAATAAAACCACTTCCTGTTCCTCTCATTCTGAGGATATTTTTTAAGTCCAACTTTATTTGTAGGATACTTCAAAAAAACAGTAGGACCAAAATGCTGCACCAAAGCAGAAATACAAACACCAGAAAATGCACTAAGAATAATACATCAATTGAATATAAATAAAAAATAAAAACAATTAGGAAAAAAAAACATAAAATAAACAAACATACTTTTAAGGGCTAAAAAGATGAGGTCATCATTCCAGAATTTGGAACTGGTACAGGGAAGGCCCGGTCCGCTCTGATCTTACGCCTGGTTCCGGGTACTTACAGGAGTAACTGATCCGCTGACCAAAGAGAACGAAGAGCCGCATCAGAATGTAGGAGATCAGCAATATATGGTGAGCAAAGGATATTTGAAGACTAGAACAAAATTCAATAATTTTAAAATAAGTACTGAAATTAACTGGCAGTCAGTTAAATGAACTTAAAACTGGGAGATATGTTCAAACTTATGTGCCTCATTTAAAAACCTTGGAGCAACATTTTTAACTGTTTGTAGACGAGTCATTAAAGATCCACTAAAATACAGAGCATCACAGTGATCCAGCCGAGTGTTAGAGGCCTTGATAGGTGTCTCAAAGTCTGATTTGCTCAGCAGGAAGTGTATTTCACTATCACCATCTTCTTCATCATCTTCAACTTCATCGTCACTATCAACGACACCATCACCTTCACCATCTCAGTCATCATCATCAACATTATCACCATCACCACCATCTTCATCATCATCATCAGATTCAACATCATCGTCACCATCAATGTCATCATCATCATCGTCTTCATCATCACCATCTCAATCATCTTCACCATAATCACCCTTATCACCATCTTCACCATCATCATTATCATCATTGTCATCACCACAATCACCCTTATCGCCATCATCTTTATTAACATCTTCATAGTCACCATCAACACCATTTTCACAATCATCACCATCATCATCATTATCACCATCATTGTATTTATCGCCATCATCCTCATCATCACCATCATCTTCACCATCTCAATCATCATCATCATCATAATCACCCTTATCACCATCTTCATCATCACCATCTTCACTGTCGTCACCAACATTCCTATCATCATCATCATCACCAATATTATCACCACCATCATCATCTTCCTCATCATCATTATCACCATCATTGTATTTATCACCATCATCCTCATCATCACCATCACCTTCACCATCTCAATCATCATCATCATCATCATAATCACCCTTACCACCATCTTCATCATCACCATCTTCACTGTCGTCACCAACATTCCTATCATCATCATCATCATCCTCATCATCATTATCACCATCATGGTATTCATCGCCATCATCCTTCATATCACCATCATCTTTGTAGACATCTTCATAGTCACCATCAACACCATTTTCAAAATCATCATCACCATCATCTTATTCATCGCCATCATCCTCATCATCACCATCACTTCACCATCTCAATCATCATCATCATAATCACCCTTATCACCATCTTCATCATCACTGTTGTCACCAACATTACTATAATCATCGTCACCATCATCATCATCATCATTGTCACCGTCATCACCATTATTATCACTATCGTCATCATCATCATCATCATCATGATCAGTATCATCACTGTCACCATTACCAACACATCATCATTGTCATCATCACCACAATCACCCTTATCGCCATCATCTTTACTAACATCTCCATAGTCACCATTAACACCATTTTCACAATCATCATCACCATCATCATCACCATCATCGTATTCATCGCCATCATCATCACCATCATTTTCACCATCTCAATCATCATCATCATCATAATCACCCTTATCACCATCTTCATCGTCATAATCACCCTTATCACCATCTTCATCATCACCATCTTCACTGTCGTCACCAACATTACTATAATCATCGTCACCATCATCACCACTATTATCACCATCATCACCATCGTCACCACTATTATCACCATCATCACCACTATTATCACCATCATCACCATCGTCACCACTATTATCACCATCATCACCACTATTATCACCATCATCACCATTGTCACCACTATTATCACCATCATCACCACTATTATCACCATCGTCACCACTATTATCACCATCATCACCATTGTCACCACTATTATCACCATCGTCACCACTATTATCACCATCATCACCATTGTCACCACTATTATCACCATCCTCACCACTATCATCACAACTATTATCACTATCATCACCATCGTCATCATCATCATCATCACGATGATCATCAACATCACTGTCACCATTACCAACACTACCATCATCATCATCGTCATCGTCATCAGCAGCAGCAGCTCACTGATGAAGATGTAGGTTGTTTACAGACCAGCATCTTCAAACAGGAACCCATTTCTTCTGTTTTCAGACAAAGCAGGATATTAGCTTAGATATTAGATATTGATATAAGCAGGATAGCAGGATGTTTTGAGCTGCAGAGACAAAAGGATCCGTTTCCAGAGCATTGCCTCATGGCTGTAGTTGAGGAGGGCAGGCCCACCTTTCAGTAAACATTTGCTAATTCCTCTGACTCGTGTAATTAATGACTGCAGCTATTCAATCGATAACTCAGATCCATACTCTAACATTAGCTGGGTGATGCTATCCCCTCTTCTTAATGCTCCCTCTCCTCCTCTGTCCCAAAGATGCTTTGTTCTCCTGTTAATTAGCATCTTTGACAGAGGAAGTGAAAAGCTCTGAGACACGGTTAGCTGCTCCAGTGCTCCCCAGCTCCAGCATACAATCTGTTCTCATCAGCACAGAGCAACATGCTGTGACTTTACCAGTCGAATCCGTCAGGATACTACCGACCTCATGTAAAAAAACAATGATTATTTATCATAATTGGCATTTCTGTTGCTGTTCTTATTTAAGAGGAGCAAAAAGAGACAATCTGGCACCACGAGGAGCTCAGTGAGTCATAGATGGAAACAGGGATGCAGGCTGAGAGTTGGTATTGATGATGTGGGGTTGAGTGGGAGGAGGGGGTAGAGAAAACTAATTAGTCCTCTGGAGGAGTCGGATCGTACATCTAACTGCGTTCGCATCAGAGATGAAGCCTCCTTACATGTATCTATCAACTTCCTGCTAAAGTGTGTCTGGCTAAAAAATGAATCCTTCTCATTCCTGGATAATGTGGTTTGAACCCACTGGTGACATTTAAAGAGGAACACGCTCCACCAGGATAAAAAAAAAAAAATCTTCTTTTCTGCTGCTTTATGACTTTCCTAACATTGGGATTTAAAGCAAAAGTTGAGTCATACTCAGAATTCAAACTGCTGAAAGTACTTTACATATGAAATTATTCCATACTGTTCAATAAATGATCAGTGTTTTTAATGAAGGGTAATTTTCATTTTAATGTGCTTTACTGGAGGCATCCATGTTTGTCAAAGAACACTACTGCCACCTACTGGTTTGTGACGTCACGGTGCGGTATCGGCTGTTGATCAAGTCCCAGTGCTGTATCTGGTGTTTGTCACAACGCGCTATTATCCAAGTCATCTTGAAAACATTCTTCTTCCAAATGTTGGCTACATATTACGGGTTTTTTTCTCTGTCCAGAAGTTCGATGGCAAATCCTCCCTCTGCTCACAATCGCCACAGTCTGTTTGGTTTTATGTTTTTTTTTTTAAGATGATCGCGCCTCTCGGGTGCCACAGAATCTGGCATTGCTGGTAGGACTGCGGCAATTGTGAGCAGAGCCCTAAAACCTTTTATTGGTTTAAAAGTTCAATAAAATGGGTTAAAAGGAAGGGCTAAAAAGGAAGGGATTAAAAGAAAATAAAAAGATAAAAATGTAGGGCATCGGAGCAGCAGAGTCGATGAGATAGCCCTGAGATGCGCTCCAGCTGGCACGATGGAGGGCGCAGTCCTTCCTCCAACGCACGGTCCTCTCGCCAGCATGCTGCGCGTGTGGGCCTCGCCAGCATAGCTGGCACCAGTGAGGTCTCCTCCAACACGCGGTCCTCTCGCCAGCGTGCCTCTGTGCCGCTCTCCAGTGCGCCGGTCTCCAGTGCGCCGGTCTCCAGTGCGCCGGTCTCCAGTGCGCCGGTCTCCATACTGTCTCGCTCCGGAGCGCCTCAGCTTCTGGCTCCAGTACGCCCCGCTCCAGGGCGGCTCAGCGCCTCGCTCCAGTATGCCCGCTCCAGTGCGCCTGCGGCAACCGGTCTCAAAAAATCTCCTGCTGCTTCTCCCTCACCCGCTCAGTTTGGTTCTCCTTAGAGTCCGGCCACGGCCCTCCACGTCCGGTCTCTGCCTTCCCATGTCCAGAGCGTCTCTGTCTTCCCATGTCCAGGACCTCTCCCTCCAACCAAACAGCTGCCTTTTTATCAGTGTCCCTGCACGCTGCCTGGCTGATGGGGAACACCTGTGCCGTTGCTGTGGGCGTGTCCAGGTGTGAGTGGCAATGTGACCTCCAAACAAAATCAGAAAAAACATGCACCACACAAAAATGAAAACAAGTAAATCAGTTCAAAAGTAAAGAAAATCCAAAATTAGAAAACAACATGCAATAAACTTGACAAAAAGGCCACATTACCACAATTTTGCTTGTAAAGCGGGGAGAATGGTGCTAGGCTTACCGCACCGTGACGTCACTGCCGGAAGATTTCAGGAGCGAGCTGTTACTATATTTGGGCAAAAATGGCCGCTCCCATATTCAGTGATTGCGATGAAAATTACTGTTTTTATTTTTTTACTGATTAACGCTAAATTCACTAAATTACCGCAAACATATTAGTTTTAGGTATAAATACTGATACATTGATCATTCTTTGCTGACCGGACTTTTCCTTTAAAGCAGTGATATTATTTCTGGCTCCCTTCCTCGGTTGCCTTAGTTTTAGATGTAAAAATGTTTTTCTATGTTCAACCAGCAGCAATGGTTCTACCTCATAATCACATCTAACCAGATTTATTCAATAGTTAATTTCTGTTATAGTTATCTAAGTAGCTTCACGTGATTTTAAAGTTTGATTTAAAAAAGGAAAAAACCTGAAGAATAATTTAGCTTCAAACTGATCTTCAGGAACTTAAACTCATTTTAGTGTCAACAAACCAAAATTAAACAAAATCTTCAACGACTTATGACAACTTCTAAATTTACAGAGTTTAAAACTGAAGTCATGGATATAAACCATTCATACAGTAGTAGCCATTAAAAATTTCCCCACTCCTTGATGGGTCCTTGGCTGGTCCCCTACAATTCCTTTTTAAACATCGATCTTTGTACTAAAATATTCTGTCTGTCATGATTTGTGGACATTAACATCTAAGGAGAAGCGTTATCTCCTGGTCAGACCCTGTAATTCAGTGAAATGGTGGATTCAGAGTAAAAAAATATGCAAGAGGGGGTCCCTCCAGTTGCTGGAAGCTGGAGGGCATTTTACTGGGAGTTGGAGGGAAGTGTTCTGCCATTTGGCTGGCGTTTGACTGGGAAGGACCATTTTGAATGGCTGCTCCTGTGCATCGTCAGCATGACACTTTATCTGTGAAAAACTGAAGCACAGCGTCTATAAAGCTCATGAAAACATTTCAGCCTCATAGAGGAAAAAGTGAGCTTCCCTTCCCTCAACCAGTTCTTCTACTGTGTGTCACTGGATCCTGGCCCTAGCAGCACAGTCTAAGATGTCAATGAGAAGCTATAAGAACCAATATTAACATTTAACTTCCAGCCAGACCCCTGATAAGAATTCAGAGGTCTCTGTTGCAATGATGTCTGATCAGCAGTCTGTATCAAGTTTCCATGGCAACCAAAGGCTGCTTTGACAGATCATTGAGGGGAGATGATGCATCTTCTGCAAGCGGCCCAGAGATGGTACAGTAGCCGTCAGCCTGCTGGTGTCTGTGGCTGGATTCCGATGCCACGCGATTGAGATGGTCAAAAAAAAGAAATAAATCCTTTCAGAAGTACATGCATAAACCTTTGCAGGAAAAAGCAGAGATTTTGTCAGATGTTGGTTTGTTCTAAGCCCAGCCTCTGCATGCTGCACATCTCCATCCATCCCATTGGGCCAAGCGGCGTCTCAGCACTGACCACATTGCCCCTCCTCCAAAACAGGAAGCCCATCGCAGTCTTTATATGATTGAGGGACTTTCAGATCTTAATGCTTGGTGTGAGGGATTGCTTTCAAGTCAATAAGTCGATGCAATCACCAGATTTTCCTTAGATAGAAAACTTTGAACCAATGTGACTGAATTATCTGGTTGAATTGTCTCTGTAAAGGGCCTTGAGATGACATGTTAGGAAGTGCCGCTCTAGAAATAAACTGAATTGAATTAAAGCCCAAAACAATGAATCCAAACATCTACTTTAATGTGTAAACTTCTAATAACACCAGTTGTTTTTTTCATTGGTCACACTGTCTAGCTGCTCTCTGCTGCCCACAGCGCAATGCTCAGGGGAACCACAAAGAGAGCAGCAGAGTGAATGCTTTCAACCTGTGGCTGATTTAACAGCACCGATCTACAGAGGGAACAGCTTCCATGACACATAAACAACATCTAACACCCACACAGCGACATGAAGGTGCCAATTAATGTGAACTCCACACAAACCTTCATAATTAAAGCATAAAAATCTGCATGCATGAGCACTTAGTCATCAGAACCAACTCATAGCATACAGATACTATTTTAGTCTTTATTATGTAAATAGATACTTTTAAAAAAGGTTCCTCTGAATGGAGCTTACGCTTTAGTTCATACTATAAGCACAGAAGTGGCAGATCCTATTTTTTTTATGCTGAAATTAGGAGTAAAAACACTTAATTTAAGAACTGTTGACTTATTTCTAGGTCGTTTTTGCAGTATGTGAGGCGACTAGCTATACTCATCATGTTGCTGCAGTCTGACCATAATATGTCACTGAAAAATACACATTGTAGCTTTAATGTTAGTTTAATATGAGAATTTCTAGTTTGATAACAAGAAGCACTTTTGGTTGATTAATTAACCAATGTTCCATTAGTTGTTGCATCTTTTAGCGTACAAAGAATAAAGTCCTTACATATTTGTTAAATTGCTAAACATCCGGTCTGTTTTGGAAGAACCACACTACGAAAAAACAATCTAGAAAATGATTAAAAATGTCTTAAATTAAGTGTGTTTACCCTTAGTTTGTTCATTTAGCGTCTGAAAAGCTGTCCTAAATCAAATTTCATTTTCCATACCCTCTGTGTAAAACAAAATCTAGGTCTTAATTTACGTAGGGAAATAGGATGATCTGCCAGAATTTCTACTGATCTCTTAAAATAGTATAATTAGATAATACACACTAGAAATAAGACATCACAGTTTTTTTTTCTTTTTTGAAATGAAAATCATCTGGTTCCATTGGCAAAGTGTCTCACTTACCACCTCAATTCATGAACAAATGCCAAATGCAAAAAAATGACTTATGTTTCAAATGTTCGCAATGCAGGCTTTACTCCATACCTGGTGGATTTGGTTGATTTGTTGGATAAATGGCTAAAGTTCCCAACTTTATCTCAGAATCCACGGATCACATATTTTGACATTTATGATCTCTGCTTAAAGCTATTGCTTGTATGGTAGGACTTGATCCTTTGAAATTTTAGAATGAAAATTCTTCTGCACACCCAGACTGAGATCCAAACACCATTTTCAGAGCCCAGAACCCTAAATCCAGCCTGACAGGAGACGGGTCATGTTTTCCGAGATGTGTAAGCTATCTGCCTCTTCTCTGGGGGAGCTGTTTTATTGAACAGATTAAAATTGCATGCTTCATTTTTGAAAGATACACACAGATTTTCTGACGTTTCAGGGTGATTACAGTGCACCTTCTTTCATCTCTTTGGCTGTTAAAGTATCATCTCCATCCTTCCTTTTAATTAATGCTTCCCCTTCTACACGTTTCCTTCTGAATTTCCCAAATCATTTCTCTTGAGAGGGAGCAACAGCACAGCCATAATTAACCAGCCATTAGTTCACCGGTGTGCAGTCAGAAAGTGGGACATCTACCATCGCAGAATCAGCAAATGGCTTACTGGTTAATTATGCTGCGCTACTGGTCTTTTCCACTGGGAACTATCCATAAAATTAAACTTTGTTTTAACCGCTTTTTCTGTGGGTTTTTCTCTGGAAATCTAGCAGCCCAATGAAATTAAAAGTGAGAAAATAACTCCAAGTCCATGCATTCCAAAAATTAAAAGGTATAAAACATGCATCACTTAATGAAAAAAGATGTTTGGAAGGTTTATTGGAATTTGACAGCAAAGCTCATATTATATAATGTCATAAAATAGAGGAAACAGCACTGGGCTTCCTCACTTCCAGTGTCCTGCACCTTGTAGGTGTCTCTGCTTCAACACACTGGAGAATCTGACCGCAGTCTGAGGAGGTTATTTAATTAATTTAACTAAATTCAATTTAGTTTATTTATATAGTGCAATTCACAACACATGTCATCTCAAGGCACTTTACAGTTCACCAGATCCTACAGTTAAATTTATTTAATGTTTTCTATCTAAAGAAAATCATTTAATTGCATCGACTCATTGACTCTAAGGCGATCCTTCACACAAAGCATGCATGTAGCGACAGTGGAGAGGAAAAACTGCCTTTTAACCAGTAGAATCTTCTAGCCGAGGCCGACTGGGGTTCAAGGAGACAAAAGCAGAGATACAAAAGGAACTTGTCAAATTAAAGCAAAGACAGGACACCAGACCTCGGCCATTGGACCATGGAGGAAGCCTGTTATACAGTAACCACCACCAGACAGCGCATCCTGGAGTAACTTCATACTCACTGCAGGCACAGTGCTGAACATGGTTTGGGTTTCCGCAGTCACTGAGAGGTCCATGACCAGGCGTTTGTGTCCCAGAGAGGTGGCTATTCTGCCATCAGGGGACTGGTTCAATGCAGAGGACGGATTCCCTACCTTAGGGAAATTCCACTCTCAGGCCATATGTCACTTTTTAGGCTTCCTATCTACATATATAAAGTCAAATTGAGGTTATCACACTATAAACACGATCTAGAAATGAGTTAAAAATTTTTTGTAATTACCCTTAATTTGAGTAGGTAAGTACGATAATTTGCCAATGGAAGTAGTATTTTTACTCTTGAGAAAAACTAATTAGCAAATATGCACTTGAGATAAGACAATGCAATTGTTCTTTCTTATTTTAAATGTCAATTGTCTCGTTTCATTGGCAATGTGTTTCACTTGTGGTTGTGCTGTTTTTTTTTTTCATCTCGTTGCAGGTGATGAAGCAGACTGAAAATGTTTTGTCATTGTCTCCTTTCTATCTCCTCTTTGTTTAATCTTTTCCCTTTTTTTCTCTTCTGTTTTTCCTATTCTGTTCTATTTACATTGCAGTGTCCAGTGTTTCACTTACCTCCTCACTTATTTTGAGAGAAAACATCATATTTAGATTTCAGTTTTTGCAGTGAAGTTGAAGCTTGGTCTGAACTTAATCTTAAGGTGACGATGAATCACCTAATCAAGGTATTGCAATGCAAAAAATTTTTAATATGTAAGTAAAAATCTAAATAAGTGATTTTTTTCATAAAATAAGTGACCTCTTTCTTGATTTGAGAAGGTAAGTGAGACACTTTGCCAATAGAACCAGACAATTAACATTTAAAATTACAAAAAAACAATAAGTGCACTGTCTTATTTCAAGCGAATGTAATCTAATTATCTTATTTTAAGAGTGAAAATACTCATTCCATTGGCAGATCATCCTATTTATCTGCTCAAATTTGGGGCAAATACACTTAATTGAAGAAATTTGTAGATCATTTTTGCAGGGTGTGAAGATTATTGATTAATACTAAACTAATTCTGGGATTTAATGGCTCTAAAGAGTTTAAAATGTTTCTGAGGCTTCATGTTTAAAAGTTCACTACTGCCAACTTTTCTTACAGAAGGTTTGAGGAAGTGAGAAACATGAAATAATCGTATGTGTGCGTCTCACCGCCCACCTTTCCTTAATACACCCCAATGTCACCGTATGAGAATGATAATAAAGGCTTCAACTGGAAATAAGATCCTTTCCAGTGTGAATTTAGAGTCAATCAATCCTTTCAGATAGTTAGCAAAGAGGATTTTACTTTGAATTAAATTAGAATATTGTACGGTTGATTGAGATCCTCCTTTTTATTGATAAGCTGGTCTCAGTCTTCATAGATCCAAAATAACCTCCAGCTTGGTTTTCTGAGCGTTTTCCAATTAAGATATTTAGAACTATGGCTCATAGATCTGTTATCTCGTTACACCTGATGCCAGTTCTATTAAAATTAGAGCCTGCAGTCAAAGCTTATCTTCAGGGATGAAAAATAAATGAAAGAAGAAAGCTTTGTTTGTGTCCCTAAACCTCAGAAGGAAGTTAATTTCTAAAATGTATTCATCTGCAGCATGCTCACCACAGATTATTCGTCTGGTAGGACGGCAGTTATTGCTTACGGATACTTTAGTCTGACCTCAGATCAAGAGTCTGTCACACATATTTCTATGTTTTTTTCTAAGTAAATGTGACACTTCGGTTGTGTACCTCTGTTATGTCTGGAGCCCAAACAGCTGCTCAGAAATGGCTGTTCAGTGGATCAGTGGGTAGCACTGCTGCCTTGCAGCAAGAAGGTTCTGAGTTCCATTCCCGGCCCGGGGTCTTTCAGCATGGATTTCAGCATGCAGCATGGTTTGCATGTTCTCTCTGAGCATGCGTGGGTTCCATCTGGGTACTCCGGCTTCCTTCCACAGTCCAATAACATCTTACAAAAGATGTAAAATAAATGACAATGAAATAATAAAACTTAAACATAATTTTAACATTGTTCAGAAGCTGCCCAATTATGAGAAACCACAGTCAGGTTAAAGAAAACGATTGATGAATGGCTGGATAAAACATTCAGACAGCGGAGCAGAAAATAAAGCTTCTATTAGAGTCTATCCATCGATCAGGGTCACGCTGAGGCTGGTTTCTGTCTCCAGCAGTCCATGGGTGAAAGACAGGTCACCCCTGGACAGGTCAGCATGATGTCTGCATGTTCTTCCAGGAAGGTGTGGGTTTTCTCGACTACTCTGTCACCTTTACAAAGTAATCAAAAAGAAATATTTGCCTTTTCTGTTTCTCTAAGTTGTTCTGTAGAAATCATGAAGACTTAAGTAAATACCTACTGATATCTTGGTTTATTGTGTGATTTTTAAAGTTACGTCGCTGGTCGTAGATAATGGGATGAAATGCTAAAATGATACTGGTACTAAAATTTACCCTGGCCAGGCGGATGGCTAGTAGAGTGGCCAGGGCATTGGACAGTAGTTCTTCTTTCAAGCAATAAAAAAGGTACTTCAAAAACATTTGCTAAGCTATAGAACCAAAGTGCATCTACAGCAGTAGCCATTAAAAATGTTCCCCCTTTCCTTGACGGTCCTTGGCTGGTCCCCTACAATTCCCTTTCAAACATCAATCTTTGTACTAAAATATTTCTGTCATGATTTGTGGACATTAAGATCTAAAGGGAAGCATCATCTCCTGACCAGACCCTGTAATTCAGTGAAGGGGTGGAGTCAGAGTAAAAAAATATGCAAGAAAGAGTCACTCTAGCGGCTGGAAGTTGGAGGGGATTTTGATGGGAGCTGCAGGGAGGTTGGCTGCCATTCATTTGGCATTTGACTGGGGAAAGGCCATTTTGAATGGCTGCTACTGTATAAGCATTTCTCCCTCCATTCTCAGTGGAAATTTACTAGTTTCAAAGCAGTGATTAAGATGGATGTTAATCCTAATTTCCAAAGAAAATTAAACATGAGGGATTCAAGAACACTATAATGAAGGAACATGCTAGACACAGTGAACAGCTTTTCCTCTCAGGTGTCTGTCAGACAGATGGAAATACTGTCAACTATAGCAAGCATTTTCCTAAACGTTTCATGATATGGTGACAAAATCAGATAGATGAAAAAATAATCCTGGGAAAAGACAGACCAAACCAAGCACCGGAACTCGTTGAATGAAAACTGTACGACGGAGGAAACCAAAGAAAGAGCAAAAGTTTACGCTCTAAAAAAGGGGTTTAAGAGTCCGTTCAAAACGTCTTTGAGTTCAAGTTTTAAGGCTTGGTGGCTAAATGCAATTATGGTGTCCTTTAAAATAGCAGCAGATAAATGTGAATAACAGCTGATGCAGAGATTTAAATGTAATGTTGCCTCAGTTGAAGTCTGGTGAATCCCACCTAACAAAGTACTTTAAATATGATTTTTTTTACATACTGTTCAATAAATGATCAGTGTTTTTAATTCAGAGTAATTTTAATTTGAATGTGCTTTACTGGAGGCATCCATGTTTGTCAAAGAACACTACTGCCACCTACTGGTTTGTGACGTCACGGTGCGGTATCGGCTGTTGATCAAGTCCCAGTGCTGTATCTGGTGTTTGTCACAACGCGCTATTATCCAAGTCATCCTGAAAACATTCTTCTTCCAAATGTTGGCTACATATTACGGGTTTTTTCTCTGGCCAGAAGTTCGATGGCAAATCCTCCCTCTTCAAGTTGGCTGCCATGCACGTGGGCATTGTCAGTTTTACTATAGCTCTGGTGAATGTCAATGGTGAAGTCCTCTGGAAATCTTCAATAATTGTTGTTGATTGCAGATGTGTCTAGTAGTTCCATTGATTTTGCTTGTAAAGCGGGGGGGATGGCGCTAAGCTTACCGCACAGTGACGTCACTGTCAAAAGATGTCGGGAGCGGCCATTTGGGCAAAAATGGCCGCTCCCGGACTCAGTGATCGCACCAAAAATTAATGTTTTCATTTCTTTCCGGAGTAATGTTAAATTCATTAAATCACCCCTAACGTATCAGTTTTAGGTATAAATAATGATCCATTGATTATTTTTTGCTGACTGGACTTTTTCCTTTAAAGGAAGATGATGTCAAGAGTTTGGCTTGAATACATCATTTGATCCTCCACAGACCTAACATTATGACTTCTAACTATATCATGGATTTATTATTGTAATTAGAATATAACACTAACACACTGTCCTTCTAGTAGCTTGTTTTATCCGCTTTAGGTGGAATCATTTCATTAGGAAATGTCGTATAGCCAGGTTCTGATAAAACTTTATGCTGAAGTTGTTTTAAGGGTTTTTAGCTTTTACAGCCCTTTTCCAGTCAGCCCACTGAATCTCAATGAGATTAAAATTCTGGGTTTGCTTCAGCCAAGAACTTGACATCTCCTAATTGGGTGGATTTACTCTGCAGTGGCGTTTAGCACATTATGACCAAACTTCCCTGCTTCGGTCCCATCAGTTAAAAGGAAGTTGCTCCCCAGACCTAAACTGTGGTGCCAATATTTTCCTATTTAAGAAAAATGATTTTCCAAAAGCTCAAAATAGCTTTTTTCAAATGGGCTTTTGTGAACCTCAGCGTTTAACATTCCGATGGAGGAAGATCAGTTTTTGATCTTTTTCTGAACATGGCAGCGTCTGACCTTTGGGTGAGTCTACAGGGGGTCTACTTCTGCTAAGACTACCAATTTTCTCTGCTTTTTTATAACCTTCCTTCTTTCCACAGGTAAAAAAAATAAACACAACAAACTGTGAAGAATTGTTGAGGCTGTTTAACCCTGGACCAGCTGCATTAACCACATCACTATTGACATGTCAATCCTTAGAATAAGTGAATAATCAGACAAACATGAATGTTTTCCTGATATCGTAGTTTCTAGAGCTATTTGAGTGCAAATTGTTTAATCTGTCCATCATTTTTTTCGATTAATTATTAATAGTTAAAGGTTCCTCAAAGAAGATTTTTTTATGCAATTAAACCATGTGAATTAAATTTAAAATGCCTATATAATTTTATAATAATGGTATAAATGGTATAAATACAGCCAAAGGCATGTTTTAGAGTCTCTATACTCCAGGTAACTATTAATCAATTACTAGCACAAAAGCACATGTATTTCCTGTGGAGGATGAGGAGAGCCCCCCCACCTTCTCCAGAAGCACTATAGAGAGCGTTCTGACCAGCTGTCTCACTGTGTGGTGTGGAGGCTGCAGCGCCTCAGACTGCAAGAAAGTGAGAAGAGTGGTGAGAAAAGAGAGCATCATCAGGACTCCTCTTCCCTCCATAAAAGACATTTCATCCCAGCATTGCATGTCCCGTAACATCATCAATTTTGATGACTGCTGAACTGTTGTAAAACGTTTTTTTTTTGCACCATGTTTTTTTTTTTTTTACCACAATGTTTACATTTGATCACTGCTGCACTTTAAGAAATGGAAATGTCATGAGAGCTGTACAAAAAGAAACAATAAAAGTTTTCTAAGCTTAAGATGTTAAAACGGGCCTTGCAACAAGAAAGGTCTGAGTTCGATTCCTGGCCAAGGGTCTTTCTGCATGGAGTTTTCATGTTCTCCCTGTGAATGCATGGGTTCTTTCCGGGTACTCCGGCTTCCTCCCACAGTCCAAAAAAATGGCTCTTAGTTTTATTGGCTTCACTAAATTCTCCATAAGTCTGAGTGTGTGTGCATGGTTATGTTTCTTTGTGTGTCTCTGTGTTGGCCTGCGATAGACTGCGATAGACTGTGTGTCCAGGGTTCGCACCGCCTCTCGCCCGTAGACTGCCGGAGATAGGTACAAGCACAACAGTGACCCCGACAAGGACTAAGCCAGAGAAAGTGGATTGAAGGATGTTAAATCATATTGTCCTCTGCTTGGACGGTGACTCTGGTTCCTGGTGACTAGAGCTATCGGAGTAACTTGGATTTCTGGGTCCTTGTATAATAAATAAGGGAGACTTATTCGCCGAACAATGTCGTCCAACCGACTGACAAGATCATTCTTTTCATAATTTTTCTGAAATGATTTTGACTTAAACCTGAATTTAATTAGACATACATTACTTCTATGTGTGACACACTTTCTTTTCTAAGAGATGGTTTGCCACCCTAACCAATGTTTTTCACTTATTCTCTAGTGCATAAAGCCACTAAAGGAGCCAATACGGTTATCTGTACTTTTCATTAACATAAAAGGCTCTCCTGAATCAGTGCTGTGCTCCAACTGTGTGACGCTCGGACTGGTACAAGCCATTCATGCTGAGGTTGGGTTTAATGGACATTTCGCCCTGTTAAAGGTTCAGGTTTTCCTTTCCACTGTCACTACATACATGCTCTAAATGTAAAGTCAGTGTTTCTTTACATAGAGAACTTTTAACAAACTTTACTGCATGGTTTAATTGAAGTGTTAAGGGTCATGTCTAAAATGGCCTATAGAATTAGTATATAAAGTGGATTATGTATTTATTTATTGTAAATTGCCTTGATATGATATTTGTACAGTACTAGCCATTCAAAGTTTCCCCACTTTCCTTGATAGGCGCTTGGCTGGTCCTCTACAATTCCTTTTTAAGCATCAATCATTGTGTAATGATTTGCGGACATTAAGATCTAAAGAGAAGCATCACCTTCTGGTCGGACCCTGTAATTCAGAGAAAGGGTGGAGTCAGAGTAAAAAAAATGCACTCCAAGGACAAGGCCAGTGGCTGGAAGTTGGAGGGGATTTTGCTGCGATCTGCAGAGAAGTGGGCTGCCTTTCAGCTCCCGTGTGACTGGGAAGGGCCATTTTGAATGGGTGCTACTGCAGCAACTTGAAGTGAATAAAATTAATGTTTAAATAAACAGAAAATGAAGCAAATCTCCTGATTGTTTTATTACTTATTTAACAGTACGTATAGAAACTTTCAGAAAACACCTCCCTGGCACTTAATAGTTAGTCTTAGCTGCAGAGGTCAGATTCACATTCAGAAAGACTCCTTCATTGTTACTCAAAGGCAGAATTGAACTGCCTGTTCCTATCTTACTCAACCTCATCGGGATAATCCCTGCAAGGCAAACACAAGCAGACCTCGCTGACCGGCCATTCCACCCAATACAGGCAGTGCAACACTTTGGACACGCACACACAGGTCCCTAAAGGGTTAACTGCGTTGTCTTAGATGGACCTTTGTACTCCTGTCCCACCAGATAACATCCCTGCTAGGTCCAACATGAAGGTTTTGTACAGCTGCTCATATTTGTGTCCATGGAAACGGCCATTCTGTCGTGATTTTTCACCATCTCCTGGCTCGTCTCTGGTGTGTGAGGCGTCTGCTACATATGAGGCTGGTAAAGACCACAGTGACACGGTTTTCCTTCTAGTCTAGATGTGGAGGTCAAACTAACTGGACAGCTTCTTTCATCAGCTGCACTCATGTCTTGCCCATATGCAATGACAGGTGTACTTCCCCCTTATGAAATGATCAAATAGGGCTAGTAAATAAAGAGCTTTAAGAATTTGAAAGAAGAAAATAGCTCTTTAAATTGTATGTTACTGATTAAGTTACTATATAAAGATTATATCACTTCTACCAGATTGTATTTTATGTTTCAGCAGTTTCCTTTCCTTGTTTCTAATTCTTTTTGCTTCTGACCAGTGGTGTCAACATAGATCTGGACTTAGGCTTAAACTTTTATTGTAAATTTGTATACACAGGGTGTATAATAAAATAAAATTTCATTTTGTCTAGTTTTCAGACAAGTAGCTACATCCAAATACTTTAACTTACTAAAAGGAAAAGTCCAGTCAGAAAGGAATAATCAATGGATCATTATTTATACCTAAAACTAATATGTTTCTGGTGATTTAATGAATTTCGTGCTAATCAGTAAATTCATGATCTTCCATGGACGGGTTCGCCAACCTGAAGAGGGAGGATTTGCCATCAAACTTCTGGCCAGAGAAAAAACACGTAATATGTAGCCAACATTTGGAAGAAGAATGTTTTCCAGATGACTTGGATAATAGTGCGTTGTGACAAACACCATATACAGCACTGGGACTTGGTCAACAGCCGATACCGCACCGTGACGTCACAAACCAGTAGGTGGCAGTAGCGTTCTTTCTATTGAAATGAAATGACTCTTAATTATAAACACTTATCATTGATTGAACATATAGCACTTCCAAGGGTCACTATAGTATGATAAAGTTCTGTGGACCAAGATCAGAAACCTAGACTCGATTAAGAGGAGTAAGATAAAACTTAAGATAACTAAGAGACACAGACCAGGGAGTAAAGTTTAAATGCCGGCTTGTTATTGAACATATGGACAAAAGACAATGACTTACATTTAACATTTATTGTGGAATAAATCCCTTTTTGTAGTAAACCTTCTTAGTTGAATTTTAGGATATTTAATTCCTTTGGGTCCTATCAATATAGGTTGCAACCTTTAGCTATTTTAATCTTCAGATCAAGGTAATTCAAGGTATTTCTCTATTTAACTCTTTTATTAATGAGTTTAGTTCTATTTATCTCAACTCTTTTAGTTTAGTATAGGTATCATTGAATTTAGACAAAATGTTGTTTTAGCATTTGGAACCAAACAATGAATAAAGAAAATAAAATACAGTCAAACTGTTACAAAACTCAAAATATTCAGCAAAAGACTGAACAAGTCTGTATTCCACAGAATAAAGTCTCTTCCTTCCGATTCTGCTTGTTTTTCTTTTTCTCTGAATTATCAGTCCAATGTTATCCACCTGGATCCACTAGTTTTGGTGGAAGGTGTAAAGATCCTACCAGTTCAGATGTAAACCATGAAACATCCAGCAGGGGGTGCAATCCTGGCTAATGCACAGTTCACACTGTGTCCATAGGGTGGCTCGCCATCTTGAATCTTCCAATTTCCAAATCCAGTGTCTAATCAACAATCCTTCATCCCAATCTAAGTTGGCCTAACATAAACAAAATAAAATAAATAACACAATACAAAAACTAGGTGGGTCTAAATCTAAGGAAAAGCACATTTCTGCAGATTTCTGATCCTACATGCATGTTAAAACAGCACGGAAAAGAAAAAAAACAGGACAAAGCATTTACTTCCAAAAACAATGCTCTCATTTGGTTTAAAATACACTAAACATTTACTTAGTACAAACATAGTTAGTTTATAGAAAAGAAAAAGCATTGTTTCAACTCACCAAGTCCCGTTTAATCCAGTACACAAACCATCAATACAGAGTCCGGTTGCTTTGCAAAACACCAGTAGCTCAAAACCGGAAAACAAAAAAATATCTTCTCTGGAGTGAAAACAAAAATACCTTCGTTGGAGTGAAAACAAAAATATCTTATTTGGAGTACCAAAATGTACTTTTCAGGTTTAGACTCAATTTCTCCACTTGCTTCTCTGCTAATTTTAATGCAGCACTTTGCGTGTCTCACCAACATGGGGAATTCCCGCAACGATCTGATTGGATGTAAGTTGCTGCAGAGGCTTTAGAACAAAATTCCCTTCCTAATAGAAATCTACATGGGTTTCAACCATTTAATAATGTAAATAATTGGTTTGGATGTTTGTTTGTTTTTTAATCAAATAATATACAGTAAAATGAAATAAAACTTTTTAGATATCTTTAGATATATTTTACCATATGAACTAATTTATTGACTTTTTATTTTAAGCATTTATTGTTGTTTTTATCAACACTTTGGTGGCTCTGTTAACCTCTGGGTTACAAACAGTATGTAATAATTATGATTTAAATAGTAGAATTTCTACTTCTGAGTAATAAACATTAATACTTTTGGCACCTTGCCTCTGACATGTTTCTATTTATGATTCTATCATGTGTCCTCGGTATCTCTGTTTGTGTCATGATGGGCTAAGGACTTGACCCATACGCAGAACTCTACTGGAGACTGAGTAAAAGTTTGAACAAAGTTTATTGAGAAACACACACAGAGAATGTAATGACTGGTTCAGGTGCTGGTCCGGGACTGGTTTGAACTCCTTTCTGGAGAGATGAGAGTTTGATTAGCTTTGCAGTTTGATTGTATGATGAGAGAGTTGAATCTTTTAATGTACCTGAAGAGGTCCCGACAGGTCCTATGAGAGGGGGAACCGGTTGGGTTCAGAGACAGTTGAAGAGGCAGAGAGTTAAGCAGCAGCAGCGTCTAACTTCGAGTTGGAGAGATTTCAGACTTGAGTATGTTTCCAAGCTCTTCCTCTGAGAGCTGATGAAGGAATCCAAATTGAGATCTTCAGGTTTGGCCGACGGGAGTCCACGATCGGGCGGACTGTGTAGGCCGGATGGCCGTCAATGTCCGGGGCGGGTGTGAGGGGAGTCGGATGGCGGGCAAAGTGGACTGGTGATGACAGGTTTAATCTGAGAGACGTGGAAGGTGGGGTGGATACGCAGGGATGATGGCAGGTGTAGGCGGACAGCGGATGGATTGATTACCTGAGCAATCTTGAATGGGCCGATGAACCTTGGAGAGAGTTTTCTGGACATAGACTTTAGTGGAATATCTCTGGTGGATAACCATACCTCTTGTCCAAGGGTATAGTCAGGAGCAGGGCGACGCCTAGAGTTAGCAAACCTCTTGTTATTGGCAGAAGAACGGTTGAGGGCGGAGATGGTTTCGTTCCAGGTTCGGTGACAGCGGTGGATGTGGTGGTGAACGGACCTGACTGATATCTCCCTCTCGTCTGCAGGAAAGAGTGGGGGTTGGTAACCCAGAGACACCTGGAAAGGGGACAGACCGGTTGCAGCAGATTTTTGAGTATTATGAGCATATTCGATCCAAGTCAGAAACTGACTCCAGTCAGTAGGATTATTTGAGGTTAAACAGCGGAGAGTGGACTCGAGTTGCTGGTTCATCCTCTCCGTTTGCTAATTGGTTTGAGGATGATAACCTGAAGTGAGGGAGACCTTGCAATTGAGAGCTGTACAGAAAGACTTCCACACCTGAGAGATTAACTGGGGACCACGATCAGAGAGAATTTCCTGGGGTATGCCATGGAGCCGGAAGACATGTTTAATCAGTAGCTGGGCGGTCTGGAATGCTGTAGGTAGCTTCCTGAGGGGAATCAGATGGCAGGCTTTGGAAAACGGTCAACAATGGTGAGAATAGTGGACATACCTCGGGATATGGGAAGACCGGTAACAAAATCCACAGCTATGTGGGACCATGGGCGGGTTGGAACAGGTAGAGGACGTAGCAATCCAGAGGGCAGTTGATGGGTGGGTTTGTTGCTGGTGCAGATGGGTAAGGCCAGTACGTACTCCTTCACGTCCTTATGAAGGGACGGCCACCAAAAACGACGTGTGATCAGAGCAATAGTTCTGCTTACACCAGGATGAGCTGAGAATTTGGATGTGTACATCCACTGGATGAGGCGGGATCTCACTGAGGAAGGAACATATGTTTTATTTGGAGGACCGTTACCTGGGTCAGGTTCAGAGGCCAGGGCTAAGTTGATGAGATCGGTGATTTCCCAGGAGACGGCTCCAACAGTACACGAAGAGGGCAGAACAGGCTCAGGTGTTTCAGGTCGATCAGAGGAGTACAGACAAGAGAGAGAATCAGGTTTCACGTTCTTGGAACCGGGTCTGTAAGAGATGATTAGGTTGAAACGGGAGAAAAACAGAGACCATCTGGAGTGACGAGGATCTTTTGGCTGATTGGAGATATGCCAGGTTCTTGTGATCAGTCCAAACTAATACTGGATGCTTGGCACCTTCGAGCCAGTGTCTCCATTCCTCCAAAGCGAGTTTAGTGGCCAGGAGTTCTCTGTCTCCGACATCATAATTTTGCTCAGCCGGGGAGAGCCTACGTGAAAAAAAGGCACATTGGTGAGTCTTTTGATCAGAATCAGATTGTTGAGAAAGAACTGCTCCAACACCGGAGTCAGATGCATCCACCTCTACAATGAACTGCTTAGAAGGATCAGGCTGGACCAGGATGGGTGCACTGGAAAAAAGAGTCTTAAGTTTCTTAAAAGCTGTGTCCGCCTCAGGTGTCCATTGGAAAGTCTTCTTTACCGAAGTCAGGGCCGTGAGAGGTAGAGCGGTTTGGCTATAATTTATAATGAATCTTCTATAGAAATTAGCAAACCCCAGGAACCTTTGAAGTTGCTTACGGTTCTCTGGAGTAGGCCAATCCAGAAAAGCCTTTATTTTTTCTTCAGATGGCTTCACCTGCCCGCCTTCAAGCACAAACCCAAGAAATGTAACAGATGGTTGGTGAAATTCACATTTCTCAGCCTTAACGAAGAGCTTGTTTTCGAGCAGCCTCTGAAGAACCAGGCGGACGTGTTTCTTGTGATCTGAGAGGTTCCTGGAATAGATCAGAATGTCATTGATGTAAACGAAAAAAAAAACATTTAGAAAATCTCTGAGGACGTCGTTGACTAGGGCTTGGAAAAAGGCAGGAGCGTTTGTAAGACCAAAAGACATCACCAAATACTCAAACTGGCCAATGGGGGTTTTAAAGGCTGTCTTCCATTCATCTCCTTCTCTTATCCTAAGGAGATGATAGGCATTTCTTAAATCAAGATTGGTGAAGACCGTAGCTCCTTGAACTGGTTCTAAGGCTGATGCCAGTAGTGGAAGTGGGTATTTATTTTTGACGGTTGTCTGATTCAGTCCCCTGAAGTGAATACAGGGTCGAAGGGAACTGTCTTTCTTTCCCACGAAAAAGAAACCAGCACCGAGAGGAGATGAAGATGGTCTGATAATACCAGCAGCTAGAGACTCATTTATGTATTTCTCCATCGTTTCACGTTCAGGCTTGGAGATGTTAAATAATCTACTGCTGGGAAGAGGAGCTCCTGGCAATAAATCTATGGCACAGTCATATGGTCTGTGGGGTGGAAGAGACGTCGCACTGACCTTACTGAAGACTGGTGCCAGATCATTATACTCGGAAGGAACAGAAGAAAGGTCAGGAGAGTCCATCTCCCCCCTACCTCTAGGGGACTGAATAGCAGGAGCTGCAGAACGAAGACATGACTTGTGACAGGAAGTGGACCAAGACTCAATATGGCGTTCAACCCAGTTTATGTGGGGATTGTGACGTTCCAACCAATCAAATCCGAGCACCAGGCAGGAACACACTGAGGGGAAACCAAAAAAAGTTAGAGTCTCACGATGGTTTCCAGAGATCAGAAGTTCTAATGGCTGGGTCTGATGAGTGACTTGGAGTAATCTTTTTCCATCAATAGCAGCAACTCTGAGGGGTCTTTCCAAAGAAACAGTTTCAATCCTCAGCTGCTGGACCAGATTCGAATCTATGAGATTCTTCTCGCACCCAGAATCAATGAAGGCTGATAATGTTAGAGTCTGTTTGGAAATAAACAGGGTTGCAGGTAACAGTAAATGAGGAGATTTATCAGTCTTAAGATAGTCCGTCAGACTCCTCACGTCCGTCAGAGGATGTGAGGAGTCTGACGGACCCTGGCTTTTGATTTAGCCGGGCAGGAAGCAATAAAGTGTCCAGGCTCACCACAGTACAGACAAAGATTCCCCTTGAATCTCCGTTGTCTCTCTTCAGGTGACAGTCTTGTATGCCCAATCTGCATGGGTTCAAACTCCGCTCCTTCTGCAGCTGAGGAGGAAAATTGAGTGATCTGAGTAGAAGCTGGGGGTGACTGATACTTAATCCTTGGTCTGGAACTGGACTCTGGGGATCTAACAGAAACATGAGTGTGATTAGTTGTAGGAGCGGAAGCAGACATTCCCAGGTTCCTTAGCCTAAAATTGTTTCTAATTCGGAGTCTGCTGTCCAATCTTATGTTTAACCGAATAAGATCTTCCAGACTAGTTGGCTCGTCAATTGTGGCTAGTTCATCCTTGATGTTATCGTTTAGAACCCAGAAAAAAGCACTTTTAGGTGCGCATTCGTTCCAACCGGAAGCGGCGGCTTTAACCCGGAAGTCGATGGAGAACTCTGCCACTGTCAGATCACCTTGCTTAAGACTAAGCACTGAGCCTGGTTCTGCTGGAGGTTTCTTCCTGTTAAAAGGGAGTTTTTCATCTCCACTGTCGCTATAAGCATGGTTAGTGTGAGGGATTGCATTTCAGTTAATGAGTCGATGTAATCAACGGATTTTCCTTAGATAGAAACTTTGAATCAATTCTACTTGATGATCTGGTGAACTGTAAAGTGCCTTGAAGTGACGTGTTGTGAATTGGCGCTATAAAAATATAGTGAATTTAATTGCTGTTATGGAATAACTCAAAGCTGTGTAGAGGTTTAAAGATTTTGTTATCCTTGTAGGGATGTCCTCTAAGGATAATAAGGATATTTCATTTTTTGGTTATTATCTAATTATGGTCAACACTGCTGCAGGACCTGCTATCCATTTCCTTTAAAATCTTTTATAAGGTTTAAATCTTTTAAAATCAAATCATACTCACAAAATTACACTGTTAAGGTACCCAATATGTGTTTATCAATTTGTATTTTTTAAAGAGTTGCATGGATTTGTGAAGTGGTGTGTAAGCTGCTTTGAGTATCACCTACAAGATGCTTTAGACCAGCCTTTAGTGAAGGAAGCTGTTTAGACTAAACAGCTTCCTTCACTAAACCACAAGTCTACATTAGCATTACAGTTCTGTCTTTAAACCTCAGTACAATTTCAGAATAATATGTTCCTTTAATTAATTCATTTTACATTCTAACGTTCATCTGGAAGATAATAGCTGTAAAAACCTTGTACATTTAAAGAACAATGGGATAAAATCCCTATAACCACAAATAGAAATGTTCCACTGAGATATTTTTCAGTTACAGTTTGAATTGTTCCCTAAACTGCTGATTTATACACATTCTCAATATTTTTCTTTTATCACTCAAACATGCTTTCATTTTTCTCATACGTCAAACCCAGTTATGGTCTTTCTCTAAAAGAAAAATGTCTCATCCAGTCACTCTTCTGTTCATGAATGTCAAAAGGGATATTTTACTTAACCATAAAAGTCATCTCCAGGGATCCTTCCCGTTTGCCACTAAGTAGGATTGAACCCCGATCCATGTTTTATTATTTTGTCTTAATCCAATTTTCAGTCAAACGTTCTGAGCCTCCCCCAGGTGATTTTCCATCAGCATGTGTGTTTAAGCCCGGTGCATTTCCTCTGACCATGATGGACCTTTACAGCTGCTCTTTAGATGGCCATGAAGTTAGAAAGGCTGTTAACGTAAAGACAAGTTGGGCAGTGAATTCACACCACATCCTGCTCTGAGTTGCACAGGCATCGGTAGACCCAAGTTTATCCTGCATCTAACGTCGAACAAAGACATTCTTAATCATCGGTGGGGGATCTAAGGTTCAATTCAATTCAGTTTATGTCTATAGCCCCTATTCACAACACATCTGAAGGCACTTTACAATTCAACCAAATCATACAGTCAAATAGATTCAAAGTTTTCTATCTATCTATTTAATAAAAAGAAACCTCCATCAGAAGCAGACTCAGTGTGAGCGACCATCTGCAGAGTCCGACTAGGGTTCAAGGAGACAAAAGCTGACAGAAAACGAAGCAGTGATACAAAAGGCAACTGTGAACCAGGAGAGACAAAACCAGGCAGACGAGCTCGGAGCCAGCTCCCATGTCAGAGGATGAAGAGAGAACATCCAGCCAGTCACGGTCAGAGAAACAGGAATACACTGGAAAACAGGCCAATCTCCAACATCTATAAACAAAGGTGTTGATGGCAGCAGCACAGCTGATATTTCTCTCCAGGATGGAGTCACAGCCAAACAGGAACAGACCAGATGAAGCTACTGTGAGAAAAAGCAGAGAGAGCAGAACGTTAGAGATTGAACTAACAGATTCTGCAGAGTGGGAGAATAGAGATGGAATGAAGCAGAATGATGAAAAATGGATCCCAATGTCATCCAGAAGTCTAAGCCTATAGCAGCATAACTATATAGCTAGCTCAGGATAACCCAGGTTGTGGGTTGAATTCCAGCTTCCCTATCCAACACAAAATGCATCTTTAGTCAGAATACTAGTGATGTTATGAGATGAGCCGAGGCTTCAAGGCGTGTGTAGAGTATTGGAGGGGGCGTTTACCCGAAGCATGTGTAGAGGCATGATTCATTTAGGGGAGGGGCCAAAATTGATCACGTCCGAGGCCTCGCTACCGTGATACCAAGTGACCACTTCAGGGAGTTTTTCAGAAAGCGCAGGAATTTTGAAAGGCATCTAAACAGCCTCAGTGTTCAGTCAAGATGTGGGAGTTTGGAGGAGAGCTGCTCTCAGCTGGATAAAGTTTGGATAGATTTTAAGAATACATTACTTGTTTTTTCCAACCAATCTAGTTGTTGAAAAAATATTTTGGTGAGAATAAACAATGTAATGATCAAAATCAGAGCAAGACACCAGACACAGTTAGTTAGCGTGATCTGTAAGACACAGGTTCTCACTCTATGGGTTGATGGTTCAAGACCTGCCTTTAACTTTTGATAGTTGTGATTATACTGAATTATTGTGGCTGATGACACTAATTTGCATTGGTTTGCCCTAGTAAAAATATAGATTGGGTAAAAACGCTGCCGAATTAGGTCGGTTTAGCCAAAAGATTGGTTAAACACAACTTCCAACCTGATGAAAACCAAAAACTGTGGAAAACTATTATTTTTGAATAAAAATGACTAACACCTTTCATTTTGTTCATCATTGCCCAATTTTCACAAACACTTTCACTGTCTGCTTTAGTTTATTTCACTAAAATGGCAGAAAAACTGTGCACCTTAAATGATTGTTCTAAGAAATTTTACACTTAAATAAATTACAAAAGATTTTATTATACACACCAACCATTAACAATTTCAAAGGAACTTAAAAGAAAAACAATACAGCAAAAAAATCACCGATTTTATTGACTAAATAACTGTAGTTCTACACTCCACCAGTAGGTGGTGACATGTTCACATGAAGCCTCATGAACTGTGGGGATCGTTGAAGCAATTTGGCCAAACGGTTCAATGCCTCATGAGGCCTCATCTCACCACCACTACAGAATACTGATGTGCATATTTTTTACATTTATGAAATGTCAAGAGTAGTGTTGGAGGTTCTTGATGACCCAGATGCAGAGGCAGAGAGGCTGAGGTGATTTCTTGCGGTTTTAATAGTAAACACAAACAATAGAGGCAGCATCCAAAAATCCAACTTAAAATCTTACACAGACCAGAACCATGGAGACATCAAGGGAAAACATGCACAAGGAGCCAGGGAGAGACAAGGAACCAACAAAGAGTGACAGCAGAGGGAGAGTATATGTAGCTGACAGAGACAAAGGGAGGGCTAACGAGCTGACAAGGAGCAGGTGTGAGAGGAGACAACGAGGGAGCCAAGGGGAAAGGAGCACACATTAGAAGGCAACAGAGGACAACAACAGAAAAACCTGAGAACTAAAATAAACCTAGAAACACAAAGTAGGAAATAAACCAATCAAACACACAGATCAAAGGAAAAACAGAAAGTAAGACTGTGACAATGAGTACAAATATGGAATTGGATGAGACTTGGACAAAAAAGTCTTGTCAGTCTTCAAGACAATTATCAAAACACTAAACTTTGTATTTCCATGCCATCAAACCATTTCTCTAAAGGACTAAAGGCGTTCATCTCAAGACCCTAAATCATCATGCTGAACTGGTGAACTACTTGTGGTTAAAAGGGCTCCGATATGAACAACAGTAGGTGAATTCAGCCCATGCGCACTCCAAATACGATCAAGAAATAAGTAATAAATTCTTCTATTAAGTGTAATTACTCTTAATTTGAGTATAAAACAGTTTGTCAATTACTTTTACTCTTAAAAAAGATAATTAGATAATATGCACTTGAAATAAGACAAAGCAATTGTTTTTTTCTATTTTTAAATGTAAATTGTCTTGTTCGGTTGACAAGTGTCTCACTTACCTTCTCAATTCAAGAAAAAAATCACCTATGTTGAGAAAAAATGACTTATCGTATTTTCCATAGAGTGCACCTCACTATAAGCTGTGTACATTAAACATTTTTTGAAAAAACTGGAAATGTACATACAATAGCAGCCATTCAAAATTTCCTCACTTTCCTTGATGGGTCCTTGGCTGGTCCCCTAAAATTACTTTTTAAACATCAATCTTTGTACTAAAATGTTTTTCTGTCGTGACTTGTGGACATTAAGAACTAAAGAGAAGTGTCATATCCTGGTCAGATACTCTAATTCAGTGAAAGGGTGGAGTCAGAGGAAATAAATATGCAAGGGGGCGTCACTCAATTGCC
This sequence comes from Cyprinodon diabolis, assembly GCA_030533445.1. Lineage (NCBI taxonomy): Eukaryota > Metazoa > Chordata > Actinopteri > Cyprinodontiformes > Cyprinodontidae > Cyprinodon > Cyprinodon diabolis. The sequence goes on along the minus strand of CM060084.1, from coordinate 45,237,299 downwards.
TGGAAGTTGGAGGGTATTTTGCTGGGAGTTGGAGGGAAGTTGGCTGCCATTCGGCTGGTGTTTGACGGGTAGGGCCATTTTTGGCTGCTACCATATATAAGCGGGCTATAAGCCGCCTATATCTACTTAGCTGTCACCAAACCTGTAGGGGGAGCTCTACGTATTGCTCCAAGAGTGGGGACATGGAAGAATGCTAGCTCCCCTTAGCTTGTTGCCTCGCAGAATTAAAGAGCTTCTACTGAAATATGGGGCTTTATCAGCTCTTTATTTCAGCTCTGCAGGAGTTGAGCACAGAAAGAATATTTTAGTACAAAGACTGAAAGGAATTGTAGGGGACCAGTCAAGGGCCCATCAAGGAGTGGGGAAATTTTGAATGGCTACTACTGTATTTTCTAAAATATAGAGCCGACTTAGTGGATAAGGCAGTATTCTGATGATTTGAAATGCTGACTGAGACTGGGCTTATTTTCCTGTCCTCTCTATTGCTGAAAACTTCCGGCAGGACAAATTATGTCCACATAAAGTGACTACAATCGTTGATATAGATAAAAAAAACGTTGCAGAACCGGTTGAAAAGGTTAATGTTTCTGAGATCTGTACAAAAATTAGACGGTTGTTCATGTATTTGAATCAGTCTAGGAATTAATGGCTGTATTTATTTAAACCAATTTAAGCAATTTACACGAGAGCAAGGTTTACCAGGTTACTGGGTTTATTTGGTTATGTCACAGTGAGGAAAAGCTCATCCAGGCTGCAACTTCTCCGTCAATCGCACATAACCCTCAAAGGTTAGGAAAGTCAGGAAAAACAATAAAGGCCTGCGGTCCTTCTGGCTAAACCTGAATGAATATCCAGCTGTTAGATTTGGTTTATATCTATAGTTAAAGGCTCTGGTGAATCAAGGTCAGAGAATGTAGCCTTTTTGCTGAAGCAGTTTTTGATTTTTAGATATGTCCGATCTGATATGGTTGCAGCATTCCACTGTTTTTGTTTAGTTTTTTTTCTACTTTGTTAGTTTTTATCACAGGAGGTGATGGATGGTAAAAGCCTGGAGCGAACATTGACTTTTACTGCAGTACTTCACACTGTCACTCTGAGACCTCAGTGTGTGACATCAGGGCGCCACATGTTCACTCATATCGCTCCCCTCTGGCCTGCCGTAAGTCAGCAAAGCGTGTGCAGAGGAGATTTGGTGCACTCTTATTATTCCCTGCGTCCTACCTGCAGTTGTTTCTCAGTGTGTTTGTAACCATTAAGCCAGGATGCCACCCACTAGGAAGCAGTTTAACCCCCAAAGCGTGTAAAGTCAGAGAGATCTGACTTCTGTTGTCGACCTCCATGTGTGCTGCTCACAGCAGTTGCTCAAACACTGCTCTGCTGCAGGATGCTTCCAATGTGGCCTTTCAGCATCATGGAAGAGAAGCAAACATCAGATCTATAGAGGATCTTTTCATAAAGGGACTGACCAGTTCAATGTCTAATGATTTACTTAAGATTCACTCATGTTTCCATGTAAGATGGGGACGAATAATGTTCTATTCACAGTGAGTGGGAAAAAAAGGGTATGATTTATTCCCACCAGAATATTCTGTTGGGAAGCCTATATTATTTTTGCCTTTTTTAAACATTTTATATGACAAACATTGTGGTGGGAGTGTCATGGTGTAGGGCTGTGAGCAGTTAACTGGAGCCTAATGGACGTCTGTGGGGGATCCACAAACAAACGGTGGAGAGGTGAAAAGTTTCCAGCATCGTTTGGCCCTTTGACGCCATCATGGAAAAGTGATTGAGGATACTAGGATGAGCAGGACCAGAAAATGATACTGATCACACAAGAAAATAAAGAGACTTAAAACCCGATTAGGATATTTAGACTTAGATTTCTACTCACCTTCGTTCCTTTGGTCTGGAGATTTATACTTTTATCTTAAAGGAAAAGTCCAGTCAGCGAGGAATGATCAATGGATCATTATTTATACCTAAAACCCATATGTTTGCGATGATTTAAGGAATTTAGCATTAGTCAGAAAAAAAATAAAAACAAATAATTTTCGTCGTGATCACTGAGTGCAGGAACGGCCATTTTTGCCCAAATACAGTAACACCTCACTCCCAACATCTTCTGGTGTAGGTTCCAGATCTGCTCGGGTGGTCAGATCTGCTCTGGCCCTGAGCATGCCAGTGATGTTACACTATATACTATATGAATATATGAATGTTGCCACATGATGTAAAACATTGTGATTGCCCAGACAATGATAATAACATCACTCAGCTTCGGTGTGCCGAGTCGGGAGTATCTGTAGTGTACGAGTGTCTAATGACCGATGAAGTTTCTCCTGATAACAAAACTGAAAAAAGATGTGTTTATGGTGAACAAAGTAACTGACCATGATATAAAGGGTGAGAGCTGGGTAGCGCTGTGGCTAGCTGTGTTTAATAGCTAACATTTCAGCATCTTTTAGCTTAGTCAGTTAGTCATATTAAGCTTCGCTACTTTTAACTTTGTGTTAACAGCAACATTCGTTTTCTAATAATTGTGGTTTTATTTGTCTCAAATCTCTACGAAGATTATTTATAAAAATAAATAAAAAAATAAGCTGAGACTTTTTTGTCACCTTATTAAATGGCAGAGCTCAGTCTGTTTTAGAAAGCAGCACTTTCCTTCAAGACTGACAATGATTGTTTATAACTTTCGGCTACTTTAGGTTGCATGAAATGTAAATAATAGCAAATATATGTTATAATAGTTTGTGATTCTTCAGAAACAGGTGCAATGCAGTTTGTCCGAGTTGAGTTGCATTACGATGATGTCATAAGAAAGGGGAGGACCCCGAGCAGATCTGGTACCTACACCGGCAGTGACGTCACTGTGCGGTAAGCTTAGCGCCATCCCCCCCGCTTTACAAGCAAAATCAATGGGAACTACTAGACACATCTGCAATCAACAACAATTATTGAAGATTTCCAGAGGACTTCACCATTGAAATTCACCACAGCTATAGTGAAACTGACAATGCCCACGTGCACTGCACGTATTTTGTAATATATCTGGTAAAAGTGAGGAAACAATTAGTTATTTCACCTTTCCGATTCCTGATCCTCCACGGACGGGTTCGTGGTTGCATTGCCAAATTGAAGAGTGAGGATTTGAGATTAAATTTCTGGCCACAGAAAAAAACAGGTAATATGTAGCCAACATTTGGAAGAATACGACTTGGATAATAGTGTGATAAACACCAGATACAGCACTGGGTCTTGATTAACAGTCAATACCGCACCGTGACATCACAAACCAGTAGGTGGCAGTAGTGTTCTTTGACAAAGATCGATGCCTCCAGTAAAACACATTCAAATGGAAATGACTCTAAATTAAAAACCTGATCGTTTATTGAACAGTATGGAATAATTTCATATACAAATAAAAGTACTTTTAGAAGTTTGAATGCTGAATATGAGCGGACTTCTCCTTTAAAACCATTTACTTTAAACTTTTATCACAATAAGAGAAGAATAAGGCGATTCAGTAAGAGAGACTGCAGATTGTCTAAAATGTACTTTGGTCTTGGTCAAAGCTGTATGAAAAAAATTTTAAATGACTGTTTAGAAGATTCAGATCACAGTGTTTACTCTTTCTATAATGGTTAAGAAAAGTTGAAACGTTCTGCATTTTATTTGCACACAAAAAAAATATATATATCTTTTTTTTAGAGAAATTGTATTTGGAGCGAAGTAGAGTTATAAGAGATTGATTAGATTTACATGCTGATGACTGAAGATGCGGCTATTCTTAAAAAACACTGATGTTTTCAACATGATGTACTTTTGTTTTGATAAAGGTTGAATAAAATAAAGGAGGTTTAAATAAATTTAAATATAAAGCTCTCTATTTGAGTTATTGATATAACTAAGCTCATTTTACATCTGTCAGGTGGAAAATGCGACACTGAAGCTCGTCTTTGATAATGATGAGATGTTAGGATTCAACAGCTTACATGTGGCCTCATATGGTTCCCTCAGTGATGCCTAAAAACTAAGAGAGCAGTCTTTCTTATCTCTTCTCTGCTCTGCTTAAATTTCATGCAAGGACAGTTAAAAAACAGTTTAAAACAAAGTTGAGTTATTGGCATTATTTTTGAACAAAGTTGTAAAAATGCGTCCAACTTCTGTTTTGTTTTTGTGGAGGACTTCAGTTTTATTGCTAACTTGAACAAACTGTAAGTTTAAAAGGATTTGGTAAACATAATGACAGATTTGAAATAATTGCTTAAAAAAAAGACTTAAAGATCTCATTTACCTACTTAAATTAATGGTAAATGCACTTAATTTAAGAACTTTTAACTTATTTTTAGATTATTGTTCCAGTGTAATGACTTAAACCAAACAAAGAGCAAAACATCACTAAGATCCAGAATAAGAGATTTGAATTTGATGGATTCATTTTTTTCTTTTTGTTAGTTTTCTGCTTATTTGTAAACTACTCATTTTGTATCTTGTAGGGAAGTTTGTTTTATATTGTACACTCATCAGACGGCAGCTTTGATTTTTCTTAGGCCCAATTTGTAAGCCTAGTTGGCACCCGTTAACTAATTAGTTGCATTTGGATTCGTTTCCATGGGTACAGACTGCAAAAGCACAGTAATGGGAAACATTTAACAGCTGAAGGACAGGATTCAGAGCGCTGCAGTGGGGTTCTAACTGGAAAGCTGGAGTCTGGGGTCGGCTTGGCTCAGCTTTGCGTTGGACATCAGTTTATGTGTTTGGATCCAGCTAAAAAAAAGAAAGGCAATTTCCAATAATTATTGAACTGTTTATATGTAAGATAAGGTTTGTCATGATGGATTAAGTACCTGGCAGCACTCAGAATGTTCACCTCAGCATATATGTGAGTATTTCTTGATCACTTCCATCTCTTCTTGCCAGGGACAGATGGTATGCAATTTATTTAAAATTTCATCCATTAAAAAAGTTCATTCTTAAAAGTTCATTCTTTATCACTTCAGACTCTTATATTCTAAAAGTGCCTGCTTTTAGCTGTCGACTGTATGTTTCAGATGGAGGCGCACCTGTCCTGGACTGGTGCTAAAGGTGCACAAAGTGCCATGTGATTAACAGGTCTTATGACAACACGTCGCATTTTGGTCTGCAGATGCACTTATTGCACTGACAGGTGCTTTAGAGACTGCATGGTGTGGCGACGGGGTGCAGTCTACCTGCTCCATGTGGTTTAAAGCATTTAAAGTGAATTTGCACCGCTAACAGCGTGACCTGGCAGAACAGGAGAGCAGGTATCACACAGGCAGCATGTCAGACTGGGAAAACCCAGTTGGAAAAATAAAGCAGTGAACTTAGATTACACCGGAAGAGCTCTTTTACAAATGAAATATTTAGGAACAAATTTTTTTTTTAAGTCCACATTAAACAGGATGTTTATTTGACCCAAAGAAAAAGATCCTGACTAATAGTAGCATAAAATATAATAACATAATAGGGATACGTTGCAGCAGAGTCCGCATAATACAGAAAGGAGTCCTCTTGTAATGGTGTCTGATTATTATAATAAGTCATTTGAATAATTTGTATAGGAGTTCAAAAAGTCAGGTGTATTTTTTCCTGTTATTTTTTATTGCATCCTCCATCTGCCTCCCCACCCCAAAAAAGAAAGATAAACAGCTTACGTCCGACCACTTCACAGGTTTGTTTTGTCTCATTATGTTGATGAAAAAATATTTTTCTATCTTGATTTATTTACTAAGCTTGGGTGGGATTAAGAAACAGGAGCGTTATCCTTCAAGCGTCCACTATATTGGAAAAGACTGATCACAAAATGTTAATTTGTCTGCAGACTTTTCACCAAATTTTATCTGAAGCAAGGATTAATTTCTTCGAACCCTGCAGTAATGTTACCTGTAAATAAATGAGTGAAAAGAGACTGAAGAATCTTAGTGGCCTTGAAGAAACCAAACATGCATTTCTATGAGGGAAGAAGGAATTTAAACATAAAATAAATGAATAAAAAAATTGAGAATCTTCTTTTAAATAACAGATAGCCATTAAACTGTTTCCTCTCAAATCAAAAGATTTGATGTTTCATAAATATGGAACTATTTCACCACAATACTAAAATATTAAACCTTATCAATATTATGTTTCGAACTGTTACGTTGTTAATGTGAGATTAAATTAGAATTAAGAACCTAAGTAGTGTTTATAATACATACTTTTTATAATTATGCCCTGCTGATTTTTCCCTAAGCTAAACAATTCGAAAACCTCATTCAAGGCTCATGTTGATGCAGCATGCGTAAAGCTGGAATAAGAGAACTTTCCCATTCTACAAACAGTTCAAAAGTAGACTTAGACAGTCATTTTGTACACAATGTGTATGCAAAACGATATTTTGTTCAGTACTGGTCTGAAGACATTTTCATTTTTTAAAGTAGTGATAAATGTAAACATATGATTATATATGATTTACAGTTTCCAGCATTCAGGGTTTTTTTTTAAACCCATTTTAACAACATTCAGCTGAAGTGGTGGGGGGAATTGGTGGGGGTGTGAGGGGTCATTTATGATATTACAGGCTCGAACACGCAGCGCTGGGATGAAATGTCTTTAATGGAGGGAAGAGGAGCCCCAATGATCTTCTCTGCTGTTCTTACTACTCTTCTCACCTTCTTCCAGTCTGAGGCGCTGCAGCCTCCACACCACACAGTGAGACAGCTGGTCAGAACGCTCTCTATGGTGCTTCTGTAGAAGGTGGGGAGGATGGGTGGGGGCAGGTGGGCTCTCCTCATCCTCTGCAGGAAAAACATGCGCTTCTGTGCCCTTTTGACCATTGAGGTGGTGTTTAAAGTCCAGGTGAGGGTGTCTGTGATGTGAACCACCAGGAATTTGGTGCTGCTGACCACCTCTACAGCTGAGCTGTAGACCAGTGGAGCGTGGTTAGGCCGGTTCTTCCTGAAGTCCAAGATGATCTCCTTGGTCTTCTCCACGTTCAGGATCAGGCTGTTATCTCTGCACCACCAGCTGCTCCACCTCTTCTCTGTACTCCAGGTCGTTGTCGTCTCTGATGAGGCCCACCACTGTGGTGTCATCTGCAAACTTCACCATGTGATTCAACATATTCTCATTATCAGTTCGTATGAAATCGTACGAAAAGTTATGCACAGTATTTTGTACGTTTTGGACGTTTTTCCTCGAAAAAACAGATCAGTGCGCTGGCAGACAGACGAAAAAAGCAGATCAGCGGACGGACGTAAAACTGGGAAAAACAGTGCAATAATCACTTCTTCATGTCTCTAACTACGTTTCTCGCTGTTTTGTATCTTAGGATTAGGGTTAGGGTTAATTGTATGTTAAATTCTATGTTATTTAATGGTGCGTAAGATGCGCATGAGCAAGGATATCTTGTCTCGAGGCAAGACGTAAAAATACGACGAAATAAGACGAAAAAAAACCTCCAAAACGTACAAAATTACGGTGCATAACTTTTCGTACGATTTCATACGAACTCATAATGAGAATACACTGTGTGATTGGTGGTGAACCTGGGGACTCAGTCATGTGTCATCAGGGTGAACAGCAGAGGGCTCAGGATGCAGCCCTGAGGGGAGCCTGTGCTTAGACTGATGACATCAGAGGTGTTTTGACCGAACCGGACTGACTGAGGTCTGTTGATGAGGAAGACTAGCAACCAATAGCAGAGGGGTGTATTGAAGCCCAGCTGTTCCAGTTTGCCCATCAGATGCTGTGGGATGATGGTGTTGAAAGCTGAACTGAAGTCCAAGCATCCACACGTGGGTGTTCTTCTCCTCCAGGTGTGCCAGGCTCAGGTGGAGAGCAGCAAAGATTGCGTCCTCAGTGGAGCAGCTGCGTCGGTAGGCAAACTGGAACGGGTTGAATGTTGGCGGCAGACTGGAGACGATGTGTTCTTTAACCAGCCTTTGGAAGCACTTCATCGTGATTGGAGCCAGTAATCATTGAGTGAGGTGACCTGAGGCTACATTGGGACTGGAAAAATGGTGGCAGACTTGAAGCATGCTGGCTCTATGGATTGGTCCAGCCAGGTGTTAAAGATGTCTCTGAGGACACCAGCCAGCTGCTCTGCTCACTCCTTATACACCTGCCCAGGTATGTTATCAGGCCCTGGGGCCTTCCTTGGGTTGACTATCCTCAGAGTTTTTCTCACTTCAGTTACGTCCAGGTTTAGTGCCTCCTCCCCCTGGTGTGGAACGGCTTTCACTGCTGGAGGCTGTTTAGTGCCTCAAACCTTCTAAAGAACTTGTTCAGTTCATTTAGGAAGTCAGTGTTTGCTGCATCTGTGTGTTGTAGTCTGTGATCATCCGAATGCCTTTCCACATCCTCCTGGTGTTGCTGTTGTCGTGGAAAAGGTCCTGGATCTTCTGGCTGTGGTTCTGCTTCGCTGATCTGATGGCACGGTTTAAGTTCGCACTGTTGTCAGTGCCTCTTTATCAGCAGACTTGAAAGCTGAGTTTAGCTTTTAGCGATTTACGGACCTCTCCATTTATCCAGGGTGGTTGGTTGGCCCGGGTGGTAATGTTCTTTGTGATGCTGACGTCCTCAGTGCATTTGTTGATGTAGGCTGACACAGTCATGGAATACTCATCAATATTTAATAAGTTATCATATGTTGCTGCAGCCTTGAAGATGTTCCATTCAGAGCATTCAAAACAGTCTTGGAGTTTCTCCATGGCTCCCTCAGAAAACACTGGGACCTCTTTAACTGTTGGTTTAGCCCTGATCATCAGGGGGTTATATGCAGGGATAAGCATGACTGAGAGGTGATCTGATGAAACGGGGTGGGGGCGGCTGCTCTGAATGCATCCTTGATATGAAAGTAAATCAGGTCTAAAGTGTTTTCACCCTGAGTTTATCTACAATCAGTAGATAAAATAAATAAGCCAAGCTGGGAGTCAGAATGATAATCTTTACTTATTTACCCAAATTATTACTTAATTGAACCGATATACTGCAACAATCTGGCATAATGCTCATTTTATTTCCTTGGAACTACCACAGTCTTCAGTTCTTTTTAAACTTGAATATTGTTCAGCTGTTTGGTGAAGAATGAAAACATATGGATAGACTACAATATGTCCAGAATTAAGCTGCAGGACTAGCAGTCAGATTAGGTTTAAGAGCAGTTTCATGCATTGGTGCATCATAGAAAAGGTGAGAGGCAGACGAGCATACAGCCTTTTTTCCTTAAACACAATATGTTTACCCACCCTTTATCTCTAGGCTTTCATGCTGTCATTTGTAGCAGCTGGAAGTAAATGTAAGCATTATTTAGGTGTTAATCATTAAAAGCACTGACAACAGTGCGAACTTGAACTGAAACAAAAAAAAAATTCTGGCAAGTTTTGACCAATTTTTGTTAAAGTAGGTATGACTTAGAAACTTTTCACCACACTGGTGTTTGACTTAGGAACCATTCAAAATTGCCTTCCTAGTCAAACAGCAGCCGGATGGCAGCCAGCTTTCCCTCCAGCTTCCAGGCACTGGAGTGACCCCCCCTTGCATATTTTTTTATTCTGACTCCACCCTTTCACTGAATTACAGGGTCTGACCAGGAGATGATGCTTCTCTTTAGATCTAAGTGTCCACAAATCATGACAGAATATTTTAATACAAATACTGATGTTTAAAAAGCAGAGATGGCAAAAGTACTCACTTTCCGTACTTGATAAAAGTACAGATACTTGTGTTAAAAAATACTCTGGTAAAAGTGGAAGTACTGATTAAACGTCTTTACTCAAGTAAAAGTAACAAAGTACAGGCTTGTAAATTTACTTAAAGTATAAAAGTAAAAGTAGAAACCACTTTTTTCATGCCGTTGCCTACATTTTAAATGGATGTCTGCCAATTGGACTAGATCTCCGTTGGGTTCATTTTCAATCATCTCGTCGTCCATACTACTCTGCTAACGCCACCGCCACCAAGCTGCAATGATTTGCCGCGAATGAATACTGTCGAATCTGTCGATTGATCTTGTAGTGGTGCGTCAAATGCAACGTAGATTCCCATCCAATTCGATGGAATTTGGTATTGATGTCGTGAAAAATAATAACGGTAACTCCATTGAAATGATTCAAAACTAAAGTAACGAGCCAATTTTTAAAAATGTAAGGAGTAGAAAGTACAGGTATTTGTGTAAAAATGTAAGGAGTAGAAGTAAAAAGTCGCCATAAAAATAAGTAGTAAAGTAAAAATATCAGAAAAATTTACTTGAGTACAGTAACAAAGTATTTGTACTTCGTTACTTCCCATCTCTGTTAAAAAGGAATTGTCGGGAACCAGCCAAGGAACAGCCAAGGGCCCATCAAGGAAAGTGAGGAAATTTTGAATGGCTACTACTGTATACAGACGGACAGACAGATATGTGTTCTTTTTCCCTGATATTTCCATCATTTGGGATTCCGTAAAAGTAAAAAAAAAAAAAAACAACAAGACAAAAACAATCCACTGGACTTGGTTTCCAAGATTTGAATGTCTGGATCCGCAGTGAGTTTTAGTCTTTATATAGACAAGGCCTTGCATTGCTTTTTTTTAAGTTTTACGGAATGACTATGACCTGGGTGACTGAGAATCTTCATCAGCATATAATTTTGGAAGGCCACATCCATCACTACGGCTGTCCCCTGCTGCTTGTCAATAATCTCAATGTCTGGTTTTTTGGCCAAAACCATTTTGTCTGTTTGTACAGACAAATTTCCTGACTCTTCAGGCTTTTTTTTTCTTATCAAGGCTGATATGTTTCGGAGTGAGAATTACATTTTGTAAAATTCAGCTAAAATAGTCACGTGATTAATGATGCATTGACGTAGCATTTATGTTGTCGATATCTCTGCTGAGCCCATTCAGCCTCTGTTTTCCTCCGTTTGCAATAAGCTTCTGCCTAAATTTGAAAAGAGTCTCCAAGGAAAACGTGGCCCTCTGATGGCCACTTCACCACTGCAAACAGAAAAGGCCTGATTGAGAGGCCTCATCCTCCAGTCTGCTCTATTGTCTATAACAGATACTGGAACAGCTTCAAGGGACACACACACACACACAACCCGATGCTGAACACTTACTCCCACTGTTTTGTGGCCCTACAGAGAATTAATATCCACACAATAAAAAGCTAATCATCTAATAAAACAACAGACCAAGGCTTGATTTATCATTTCAATAAAAAATCCTCCAACTCGGCAGTAAACAGCCTAAGCAAATGTTTATAGATGGCTTGCTGTGAGCTAGTTGTGCTGGTGATGGACTGCTTTCTCCTTGCTAGATGCATAAACACAGCTTTAACGCTCTTTATCTGGTAAATGTACAAACTAGTGTTTGTATTTTACCAACTGCAAGGGGATCTCTTTAAAGGGACAATGTGTAGCCAATTTGGCTGTTTATTAGCAGAAATTCGGTATTATTTTCAGGATACATATTCTGCCTCAGTCTAATAAAAATAACATCAGAAATCATAGTTATCCCATAGCCTAGAGTGAGCTGTTAGTGCACCCTATGGAAGACTCCATTTTGCATTACTATCTTTGATTACAGGAACTGAAAGGGAACAAGCTTGTGTTGGTCAGTGGAGGAGGAGTATAGAATACCCAAAGACAACCGTAAACTCTTCCGTTTGGTGTTGAAATGAAGGAAGATCCATACTCTTTGACCAGTGGAAGGGAACAGAATTTAACCATGAAAATGAGAAGTAAAAATCTGGAAAAAGGCTAGAGCTTACAGTGGCGTTACTTCTATCAGGTGGAGACAATTCATGATGGACAGAGAGTTCAAAACGTCTTCCTGCAGGACAGGTGAAGTCATTCAGGCTTACAGTGAAGTTATTTTGGCGGTATTCTAGAACCTGTCATGATTTTACAAAGTTCAGACCCAAATGCAGAAAACCGAACAGAGAGACCAGGGAAAACGTTTAACGGGTTTTATTGAAGTGGTTAAACAGATGGAGAAGTGTTGCTCTGAACACTGCTCAACCGGAACTGTAAAGTGAGGGGAAGACACAGCGGTTAGTTCAGGCTCAGTGGGGTATTTGACCCGTGAACGTGGAAAAGTGGATTTGGTTGCCGACTCACGTTTCCAGTGAAATTGTTGAATCCTTGACTCCTGTCTGTGTACCGTGGTTCCAGTGTTTGTCTGGTTCGGTTGAGGGCGGAACAGGGTTTACCCAGAATTAGGTTGTTAGTTGGTGAACGGAGAAACTGACTGCCTGCGGTACTTGAACGGGTCATAGTGGAGAATAATCCCTTTCTCAGTGAGAAGCTCAAACGATCTCTTGGGGAAAGTAGATCCAAACCTCCTGTTTGAACCCCAGCTCAGTTTGAAGCTCCGTTGATCCTTCCAGGGCGAGAAGGTCAGAGAAAACCAGTTTGCAGGATGACTTCCTGCCGAGAGGCAAAGATAAGTTAAACACTGGTTGACAAAAACTCAGTTTGACTGTTGGGATCTGAGATGTACCACCTTTCTCCAGCAGAGTGCGCCGTGGGTCTCCTGGGCTGGAGCCCTCCAGCACACCTGATGCTCATCAGCCCATCAGGAGACCTGCCTACATAAGCAGCAGCCAGACCTTCCTTCAACGCTGCAGTGTTGACCAAGTTTGGTTAGCGAACCTGAGCCTCTATTACCTGAAAGAATCTTAGTTGTCTCTTGAGAGAAACCTGATTCTAATCTGCCTCTGTCTTCTTGCTCACAGGAAACCCGTCTCAAGTCTGAAGCTCTGGATGAGCTTAAACCTGCCTGCCAGCCCTAGTGAGCCAAACCAGAAGATTTCAGTCTGGATTCCTCCTGCTGCTCTCAAGGAAGAGCTGGAATTTCAACCCAAGGTCTGCCACTCATTAGTCAGAAGCTAGACGCTGCTGCTGCTGCTAAGCACTCTGCTGAACCAACAGTCTCTGGACCCAACCGGTTCCCTCTCTCACAAGAAAGCTTGGATCTCTTCAAGGTAGACTCTGAAAAACCTAAGACTCAATAAATTATCTGACTGCTTGGCTAATCAAACTGTCCGTCTCTGCAGACATCAGTGAACCCAGCCCTTACCAGTACCTGAACCAGTTCATGTCTTTGTGTGAAAACCTGTTCAATAAACTCTGTTAAACTTTTACTCAGCCTCCGTTTGTGTTCTGCATGTTGGTTTAGCCTCCTAAACCATTCATGATAGAACACTGCGGCCAAATACAAAACCCAGCAGATCACCTCCGGAGGAGGCTCGAGGAGCAGGATGCCCAAATCCAAGGACATGCGCACACCCTCCGTGAGTTAAACACTCAAATTGAACATCAGAACCAAGTTTTACAGGCATACGCTAGCTACATGAGGGATGCTAATGCCACGCCAGCAGTACGTCCTGTTCCGGAACCACTTCCGCCTCTAAGGTCACCGACAGTCACGTCATTTCCGGAGTTCCGTCCGAGTCCTCCTGAACGATTTTCAGGTAACCAAAAGGATTGTAAAGGATTTTTGTTTCAGTGTTGTTTGCTTTTTGAGCACTCCCCTGGCAGTTTTCCGAATTATAGGAAGAAAATCTCCTTCATTCTCTCTCAACTTACTGGACGAGCCCTTGAATGGGCGGAGGCTAGGTTCTCTTCTGAGTCCAGTTTTTCATGTACCTTTTCTGAGTTTATATCTGAGTTTTCCCAAGTTTTTAATCATGACTTAGACAAAACAATTGATTCCCGAGCTCTGCTAAGTTTAAAGCAGGGAAATTCGACAGTGGCTGAGTTCTCCATTGACTTCCGGGTTAAAGCCGCAGCCTCAGGCTGGAATGAGTGCTTATTTCAAGGCTTTAAATGAAAACATCAAAGACGAACTCGCCACAATCGACGAAACAGCTAGTCTGGAGGAATTAATCCGATTAACCATCAAACTGGATAATAGACTCCGGACTAGAAATAACTCTAAACATCGAAGCCCGAATTTTTCGGTTTCTGTTCCTGCATTTAACAATGTTTCTGTTTTTTCTGGATCCCCAGAACCCAGTTTCAAGCCAAAGTCTTAGAACCAGACTCTTTCAGTACCTGTCCAAGTCTCTCACTCAGATGGATCGGAGGTCGAACCCATGCAAATTGGACACACAAGGCTATCCCCTGAGGAAAGACAACAAAGATTTAGAGGAAATCTGTGTCTGTACTGTGGTGAGACTGGCCATTTCATTGCGTCATGCCCGGCTAAATCAAAAGCCAGGCCCCGTCAGAGGAATTGAGGAGTCTGACGGGCCATCTAAAATCTGAAAAAACTCCTCATTTATTGTTGCCTGCAACCCTTTTTTTCTCTAACCAGAATCTCACATTATCTGCATTCATCGACTCTGGGTGTGAGAGAAATCTCATTGATTCTAAGCTGGTCCAGCAGTTAAGGATTGAGACTGTTCCATTAACTAAGCCTCTCAGAGTATCGGCAATTGATGGAAAGAAGCTTCACCAAGTTACTCATCAGACGCAACCCTTAGAACTTCTTATCTCAGGACACCACCGTGAGACGCTAACATTTTTTGTTTTTCCCTCAGCATGCTCTCCTCTGGTGCTTGGTTTCGAGTGGTTGGAACATCACAACCCCCATATCAACTGGGCTGAACGCCACATTGAATCTTGGTCCACTTCCTGTCACGAGTCATGCCTTCGTTCTGCGGCTCCTACTATTCAGTCTCCTGGAGGTAGGGGGGAGATGGACTCTCCTGACCTTACTTCTGTTCCTCCCGAGTATCATGATCTGGCACCAGTCTTCAGTAAGGTCAGTGCGACGTCTCTTCCAACTCACAGACCATATGACTGCTCCATTGATTTACTACCAGGAGCCCCCCTTCCCAGCAGTAGACTATTTAACATCTCCAAACCAGAACGTGAAACTATGGAGAAATATATCAATGAGTCTCTAGCCGCTGGAATTATCCGTCCATGTTCATCTCCTCTCTGTGCTGGTTTCTTTTTTGTGGGAAAAAAGGACGGTTCCCTCCGACCCTGTATTGACTACAGAGGCTTGAATCAGATAACCGTCAAAAATAAGTATCCCCTACCATTACTGGCATCAGCTTTTGAACCTGTTCAAGGTGCGACAGTGTTCACCAAACTCGATTTAAGAAACGCCAATCATCTCCTTAGAATAAGAGAAGGGGATGAATGGAAGACAGCCTTTAAGACCCCCATAGTCCAATTTGAATACCTGGTCATGCCTTTTGGTCTTACTAACGCTCCTGCTTGCTTCCAGGCTCTAGTCAACGACGTCCTCAGAGATTTTTTGAATGTTTTTTTTTTGTATACATCGATGATATTTTGATCTACTCCAAGAACCTCTCAGACCACAAGAAACATGTCCGTCTAGTTCTTCAGAGACTACTGGAAAACAAACTCTTTGTGAAAGCTGAAAAATGTGAATTTCACCAACCATCTGTCACCTTTCTAGGGTTTGTGCTCGAGGGCGGGCAGGTGAAGCCATCCGAAGACAAAATAAAGGCAGTTCTGGACTGGCACGACACCTGAAAACCGTAAGCAACTCCAGAGGTTTCTTGGGTTTGCAAATTTCTACAGGCGTTTCATAAGAAATTATAGTCAGACAGCTCTTCCCCTCACAGCTCTGACTTCTGTGAAGAAGACATTCCAACGGACATCTGAAGCCGAAAATGCTTTTAATAAACTGAAGAATCTGTTTTCCAGGGCACCCATCCTCATCCAACCTGATCCCTCTAAACAGTTTGTCTTAGAGGTGGACGCATCTGACTCCGGTGTTGGAGCTGTTTTATCTCAACAGTCAGACTCTGACCAGAAAATTCACCCTTGTGCTTTTTTTTTCACGTAGACTCTCTCCGGCAGAACAAAATTATGATGTCGGATACCGAGAACTTCTTGCCATCAAACTCGCCCTGGAAGAATGGAGACATTGGCTCGAGGGGGCCGAGCATCATGTATTGGTGTGGACAGACCACAAAAACCTGGCTTATCTCCAATCGGCTAAAAGATCCAACCCACATCATTCTAGATGGTCTTTATTTTTCTCTCGTTTCAATCTTATCATTTCTTACAGACCTGGTTCCAAGAACTACAAGCCTGACTCTCTCTCTCGTCTGTACTCCACTGATCAACCTGAGACACCCGAACCTGTTCTCCCTGCCTCTTGCACGATTGGAGTCGTTTCCTGGGAGATCACTGATCTCATCAACTCTGCCCTGGCCTCTGAACCTGACCCAGGTAACGGTCCTCCAAACAAAACTTATCTTCAATCTTCCGTCAGATCCCACCTTATCCATTGGATGCATGCAGCAAAATTCTCGGCCCATCCTGGAGTGAGGAGAACCATAGCCCTCATCACTAGATGTTTTTGGTGGCCGTCTCTTCACAAAGACGTAAAAGAATACGTTCTGGCATGTTCCATCTGCGCCAGAAATAAAACCTCTCACCAACCTCCTTCTGGCCTGCTGCATCCTCTACCTGTCCCTACCCGTCCTTGGTCCCACATCGCAGTTGATGTTGTCACCGGTCTCCCGATTTCCAGAGGTATGTCCACTATCCTAGCCATTGTCGACCGTTTTTCCAAGGCCTGTCATTTAATTCCCCTCAGGAAACTACCCACTGCATTCCAGACTGCCCAACTTCTCGTGAAGCATGTTTTCCGTCTCCATGGAATACCTCAAGAGATCCTCTCAGATCGTGGTCCCCAGTTCATCTCACAGGTCTGGAAAGCCTTTCGTTTCAGCCGGATCGTGGACTCCCGTCGGCGAGGTCGCGGATGGCAGTACCTCGTCGACTGGGAGGGCTACGGTCCGGAGGACCGCACCTGGGTTCCTGGTTCATACATCCTCGATCCATCCCTGATCGAGGATTATGAGAGGTCTCTCCCGTCCACTTCCTCGGGACCGCCAAGAGGCGGTCGTTGAGAGGGGGGTACTGTTGGGACCTGAGATGTACCACCTTTCTCCAGCAGAGTGTGCCGTGGGTCTCCTGGGCTGGAGGCCTCCAGCACACCTGATGCTCATCAGCCCATCAGGAGACCTGCCTACAGAAGCAGCAGCCAGACCTTCCTACAACGCCGCAATGTGGACCAAGTTTGGTTAGCGAACCTGAGCCTCTATTACCTGAAAGAATCTTAGTTGTCTCTTGAGAGAAACCTGATTCTAATCTGCCTCTGTCTTCTTGCTCACAGGAAACCCGTCTCAAGTCTGAAGCTCTGGATGAGCTTAAACCTGCCTGCCAGCCCTAGTGAGCCAAACCAGAAGATTTCAGTCTGGATTCCTCCTGCTGCTCTCAAGGAAGAGCTGGAATTTCAACCCAAGGTCTGCCACTCATTAGTCAGAAGCTAGACGCTGCTGCTGCTGCTAAGCACTCTGCTGAACCAACAGTCTCTGGACCCAACCGGTTCCCTCTCTCACAAGAAAGCTTGGACCTCTTCAAGGTAGACTCTGAAAAACCTAAGACTCAATAAATTATCTGACTGCTTGGCTAATCAAACTGTCCGTCTCTGCAGACATCAGTGAACCCAGCCCTTACCAGTACCTGAACCAGTTCATGTCTTTGTGTGAAAACCTGTTCAATAAACTCTGTTAAACTTTTACTCAGCCTCCGTTTGTGTTCTGCATGTTGGTTTAGCCTCCTAAACCAATCATGATAGAACACTGCGGCCAAATACAAAACCCAGCAGATCACCTCCGGAGGAGGCTCGAGGAGCAGGATGCCCAAATCCAAGGACATGCGCACACCCTCCGTGAGTTAAACACTCAAATTGAACATCAGAACCAAGTTTTACAGGCATACGCTAGCTACATGAGGGATGCTAATGCCACGCCAGCAGTACGTCCTGTTCCGGAACCACTTCCGCCTCTAAGGTCACCGACAGACACAAAGGCCTCTAAGGTCTTTGTGTGAAAACCTGTTCAATAAACTCTGTTAAACTTTTACTCAGCCTCCGTTTGTGTTATGCATGTGGGTTTAGCCTCCTAAACCAATCATGACATTGGCTAGAGTACCCAAAACTGGCAAACACTCTGGCGTCGAGGTAGTGGCATTCAGCAGATGAAACCATCCGCAGGTGTGTGAGGAGGCGGACCAGAACCAGGCGCCTCCTGGTGGATGAAGGGAGACAAACACAGAAACACAAAGACAGGAGTCCTGACAGAAACAGTGCAGTGTCATCCAGCAACTACTCTGTCCTCCCAGCAGAGACAGCTAGTTTGTTTGCTAGCCTAAACTAGATGAGGTCCACTGCAGCAGTTATTAGTTCTCCAATACATTACACCTGTTTCACGCATAGTTTCAGAGATTCTCCACAAGTTGCATTCTAATTCACTAGACCGTTCTAAAAAAATTCTAAAACATCTCTCAAATAATTATAATGTCAAAATGATATAATGCACATCCTCCATTATTCAGCTGAGATAATTTCATATAAAACAAAATACGGTCTCTCAGCTTGTAACATATTGACAGAAATATGTGCCATTTTGTACCTTGTGTTGTGGGAGAGAAAGAGTTCAACTATTCACTCCAGTTAAATAAATGGAGTTCGATGGATTTCACTCAATCGGCATTTATTTACATCTTTGCAAAGAGAGAACAGGATCCTCATACCACCCTTATTACATGGTAATCAGCCCTGTTCTGATCTGGCCAGCGTTTTTCTTCCTTACTTACAATAACGGAAAGTAGTCAGAGAGCGAATAAATTACAGACATTTAGTTAAACAGTAAAATGTTATGAATAAACCTTGAGAACGAATCTGGTTTATCATGGGAAAAGTATTTTCGTCTCTGCAAACATTCCCATCTCAGACACTGTGTTTCCTTGCAGGTGAAACAGACTGAGTAAAAACATTTTTCATTAGATAAATAGCATAACTCTGACATAAGAGAAATCTTAATTTTCCGACCAAACTTGTCACCTGAAAGGATGGGAGTTTAAAAGTTAGTGGTCACCCTTCTCACATTCACAACACTCTGCAGCATCGGTAGCAGTTATTATGCCCTTTCGAGTGAGGCTTCAGACCTCGTATGTAATTCATTTGGCCACCACTAGATGGGAGTACATCTTAAAACCTGTGGTCAGAAGGAGCTTTTTCAAACATGAGACTAAATGAATAAATAATGTACCCAGAAATAGTTTTGCTGGTTTTTACCAGAAATATATACATGGTTTTCTGCTGGCACAGCCATGTTTGTTTTGCTTCAGCCTTCTGGTTCTGGTTCTGGCTCATACACATCACTGCATGCCATTGGTTCAAAACATTTCTGTATTCTAGGCTTCTGCATCTATTTGCGTATTGCAAGATGAATTTAGGGGAGTTTGGGAATTCACAAATTTCACAACAATCCTCTTGCTTCTTAGCCTGGTGAGACCATCCTGATCTCGCAAGCTTTCAAGGTTTCACTCGCTAATCAGTCTGGAGAGTCTCCATTGAAGAAAATTTGGAGCCGTTCACCAAACGAACATCCAATCAGCGTTGGATTTGAGGCGGGTTGAGGTGTGACGCAACGAGAAGCGCGACAGTTCAGTCTAAAGAACATGGCGGCTTCAGCCGATAAAACTAGCGTTAGCGTGGCTATCGAGCAAGTTTTATTGGAATTACAGAGTATTTCTTCACTGAAAGAAGAGTAAAACACTGCTCTGGAGGCTTTTCTCAGAGGAAAAGATGTTTTTGCTCTTCTCCCGACTGGTTTTGGCAAGGGTAGCCTGGCTGTTAGTACGTCATATGCTTCGTTGATCTGATTGGTTTATTTGGCCCGTCTATCACCAACATAGGCCAATCAGCTAACCAGTATTTTCGCCCCTTCCCAAAATTACTTCAACCGAAGGTTTCCAGATGGATATGCGCAGCAAATCCATCTGGCGGAGTCAGGTTACTTGCTTCTAAGGTAAGACAAAATCACGTCAACTGAATGATTCCATCTTAGAACCTGGTCTTTCTTTGATAGTATATGTTATCAGATTTAGCGTGCAGAGATTATTAATGCCTCATATATAGTTAAGCTTCGGGAAAATGAATAATGGTCACAGAAAAGGTAATGATAAAACTTAAAATGTCATTAATTGTCAATAATCAATTTTAAAAAAGCTAAAGAGAAGCTTCCCATGATAAACCTTTAAAATGATTCATGACATTCTGACCGATAAAGCAGCAGCTTCTGCATTTTCTTCTTCCATTGTGATCTCAAGAAGTACAGACCTGAATGTTCCTGTTTTAGCAGTTTTTCATGTTTCAGTGAGGCAGTGAAGTAGGGTTGGTTATTTTCATTGATTAGTCCTTTACCTTTGATCATTGTTATGCTTTGTTCAAGAGATAACAAAGAAGTAAAATGCAGGATGCTTTGAGCAAATAAAATAGACCCATCATTACCTCTCTTTGGTTCCAGTAATTGTGGGGTTTTAGTACTAAAGCATTCAGAGATTTTTAGGCATGTTAAAGGTGACGTATGAGAGAGAACAACTACCTCTGTCAAATTCTGCTCTAATTTCCATCTAATTCAGTCCCGTTTTGTTCAGGAGTGGAAATGTAAGGGCAGGTTTCTTGGATCACAAGTGTGTACAGTTGCGACAAGCTGCTCTGCACACACCAAAAAGGTGATAATCAGTATTACCACTGCTGGGATTATTTTCTCACTACCATACCATGGCTGTTCTGCAGGAACCTGCCCTGCTGTTGTTGGCAGGTGGAGGTACCCTCTCAGTGTGGAGCTGCCTTCGATCAGGCCTGGTCTTGGTTTCGGGTGGATGATGGCCAGCTGGCTGTTGGAAGAGGGGGACTCGGTATCGTGGGGCCCCTGCGCATCGCAGTCTGCCCCTGGCTCACTTGATGATTTATGAATGGCCAGAGGGAGCATAAATGAGTCTTTGCCCGTGTCACAGCTGTGCTTTCTAGAAGACACTGGTTAACAGCCTGCATGTATCAGGTAGAAGAGAGATCTCACCAGGCTCGACTCTTTTAGCCTAATCCTGCCAAAGATATTTAAGCAGAAAAACTTTTTTTTTTACATCTTTATGATTTTTATGATAAGAACTGTGAAACGTATTAATAATAAGTGAGACAGCAAACAAACAACCAATCAATTGCTTGAAATACCCTGAAATTGCCATCTACCATCCCTGTCAAAAGCTGTCAAGCAAGGAGAGAAAAGAAGACAAAGGCCGTCCTTCATGTGACGTCATATCTATAAGGAACTGATGTCAAACAGAGGCAGTTTCAGGACAGTTTAACTGGGCGGCCAGAAAGGACCAAAGTGTGCAGAAGGGGGAAAGCAAACTGATGAGGAAGGATGACAACTAATGACTGAATGATTTTCTTACTTCAGGGATGAAGGGGAGGTAGCATGGATCTGTAGACTGGAAAAAATCGAAATCTAGATAGGTCATTTTTTCTTAAAATAAGTGCATTTTTTTCCTGGATTGAGGAAGTAAAAGAGACATTTGGGGCAACACAATTTGGGGCAAGACAATTTAAGATAAGAAAACACAATTGCATTGTCTTATTTCAAGTGCATGTTATCTAATTATCTTACTTTAAAAGTAAATATACTAATTTCATTGGCAAACTATCTCATTTACCTACTTACAATAAGGGTAAATACACTTAAGTTAAGGAATGTTTACTGGTTTTTCCAGTGTAGGAATTTGATTCAGCTGCTTTTTCAGATTGTACCCCGGAGGTCCAGGAGAATGTAAGTGAGATCTGAGTGTTGGTACTTGAAGAGTCCTAGAGAGCAAGCAGGTAGGCAGGTGATGAAGACTGAGCAGTGCTGCATACAAGTAAGACCTTTTCCATTCCTGGTTTAGGTCTTTGGCTGGAATACCATCAGAGGGAATCTCCTGGCAAAGAGAGATGATCCTGCGACTCCATATTTACAGCTAGGCATCTTGATGGAGAACTGTTCTCAGATAGGTTCTCGACCTGTATGTAGCAACACAGGTCGATCCAACCAGCAGCAAAGATCCTCTCTGATACAAGAAGCTGACTCACACCAGAAAAACAGCAAAAACCAGAGACTCAAACAGTTTTTGGTTAATTTCAAACTTAAAAATATCAAAGTAGGACATTCTATATTATTGGATAGCTGTCGCCCTACTATCTTAAAGCCAAGACAAAATCATAAAAGAGTTAATGTATTATTTTACAGTTTCTGCTAGCATTTGCATCGTTTTCACTAACAGTTTTATAAAAGCTAGTATTCTCTGCTGTAATGTTTATCACAGTGGAAAACACTGACAAAATACTGACAACACCATCAGTATGTACTTCTAAGAAACTAAGAAAAAAATCCTTAGTTTGGAAATGTTCATGAGACTATTAACTGGTCCGAATCCAGTAACTTCTATAACAGATGAGCGAAGCTGCCTTTTTAATCAGGATTTTATCTCTAAAAGTGCTGAAGCCCTCAGTTGCTTAAAATCAAGATTAAAAGCTTTGCTGCTTAGGCCGGGCAAACACTGTATGATTTGTTTGCCCTTTTCAGGCCGATTCTCCAGTCATGTGGGATTTTTTTGGATCAAGTTCCAGTCTCATATTGCATCCTGTGTCGTGTTGTATACGGGGGTGACGAGGGCTGATTAGCATCTCACGACCACCTCCAGATCAAGAATTGTAAGGTCAGGAGAAAAATCAAACATGTTCGAAATTAATTTGGCCCTTTGGATGTATTCTTGAGCAAATCCTCCTGTTGAAGCAAAGGTACAAGCTTTGATGAGCTGATTCACCAGAACCTTGCACACTGTGCATGTGCAGAAAAGGGAATTCTTCTCCTTCTTCCGCGGCATCTCTCGGTCAGTGAGTCTGACTTGTGGTTTTTAGACATGCAGTGTGAGCAGGTAGATCGCATCAGAATGTTGGGCCGCACAGTGTGAGAACATACATCGTGATCTGTGAACTTTCAGACCCTGCAGTTTCATGGTACAGTTTGAGCTGTAGCTAAGTACAACAATTGAACATATCATAGAGTGTATGCTTGGCCTTAGAGTGACTGTGCTAATTAAACAGTTTAGGTAAAGTTTGAATTCAAATTTTAGTTATTTAACGGTGTTGTTTTTGACACCCATCTTAGATTTAGTGTTAGTCTCATGTGCATGCATGTACTTTGTTATTACATTCATAGCCAGGATGTCGGATTAAAGGAAGGGAGGCAAAAAATAACAGAAAAGCAATAAATCAAAAAATACATACAGAACTAAAACATATTACACAAATAAAACAACTTTTTAATTTAGCACAAATGATAAGTAAATATTACAGTTAGAAAATAACTAAGGTCAACTTAAACAAAAATCTCCCCTCAGTTCTTCGGGATGGTGGTTTGTTCCTGGCTTTCACCTCCAGCTGATGTGTCTGAGTTAAACCATTCAGACATATTAACTAAAGTGTGCACCCATTAGAAAACATAGATCTAAATGGAATAAACTTAATCTGGAACTATATACGAATTACAAAACTATACAAACACTTTGTGGTGGAGGTACTGTAGAAGGATCCACCACGGTTCTCTTGGGCATGGCCTTTGGTCCTAGGTGCTAGTTGCCTTGAAAATATTTTAGGATTTCCCATTCCTATGCATCTCCCACTGCTTCTATTCAATGGTGCTTCCATTCTTAGTGGCAATACCCAATTGACGCATAGGAAAATTATTTTTGCAGGACTAACTGCCGATAAGAGGACTTCGATACATTTGTTTTCCACAAACATTCATTCAGCAAAAGAATGGATAAATCACAATGCTATTTTAGAAAGGTCAATATGATGTCCAACTTGTTTAATAATAATATTAAGATCCTTAACAAGGCTTTACCATCAGCTCTAGCAAAGCAAACATCATACCATGTTTGCAACAGGCTGAAGATTAATCACTTCCACATTTTTTTTTCATAACCTGTGTTGTCCAGTGAATTGCTGGAAACATGTTTCTAGCTAACGATAAACATTTTATTCCCATTGATGAACAAGATCAAAACAGACGCTGTGATGAATTAACGAGGTCTTTACTTTAACCAATAATCCAACCAGTAGTTTGTAATTCTGTTCTAACCATGTCAGACCAGGGAGTTTCACCATCAGTGTTGTAATAGTTTGATATTTAGTTCCACCATCCTGATGTTCAGGTCCATATCTATGCTGTAACACTGTCCTTGTTTTTTGAAGCTGCTGCCAGTATAGATAGGTCAGTCAGGTGAGTCAATCTAAATGCTGAAGGATGGTCCTCTGGTGTCAGCGGGCCATGCTACAGTAGAGGACCAGAATAAGTTGGAATGTGATTGAGTGGAGTATTGATCAAAACACCAAAATATGTTCTGTAGTATCCCTGTCTGCATCTCTAGGTGGCATCAGACAGCGTTCCATCATCCTCATTCTGTCATCAGAAATAAAGTTGTTCCAGAGCAGAAAGACAAGAAGATAGACTAAAGTTTGATGACATGCAAGCAAAGTTTATTCAATCAGGGTCAACAAGAAACCAAAAACCAGGATTTGTTGACAATAAGAACAGGAGGTTTGTAGCAATTATTTCTATGTTTTTTGTTTTTTTTTAAGGGTGACTGGGGCAGATTATGTGGGAATCCATTAATCAACTCCTCAGCCTATTAGAGGATATGTTTCTCCAGCTGCTAATCCTGGAAAAAAAAATGAATAGAACCAAAGTGTAAGAGGCTTATGTAAACATCTTAAAACCATAATAAGTTCTGTCAGGCTTGCTGCCATATTGCTGATATGATCAACCATAAAATCACCTTTGATTACTGGGTTTTTGCTGCTAATCAGAATATAGGTTTCCATTGGATTATGGTTTGGATACAGTAACCAAAGACTAAGATGGAGTCATTAGGGATCCATTAATAGTTTAAAAAATGAAATCTTTATTTTTTTTCCATACATGACCCACTATTCTCCAATCCTTAAAATCGACTTTCAGACAATTTAGTTGCCTCTATAGTCACCATTAATTCATGAGAGGATTATTTGTGTTGGATTCTCTAGGTGTAATGTACTCTCATCCATCTGGTTACTATGTTAAGTATCTGCCTCATTGAGAGAGCAGGGCGACGGTTTGTGAAGATGGATCAGAAAAGACCTGACATAAATGTAACTGAACACATCAGTAAGTCTAGTGAAATAGAAAATGGCCAAATGAGAGTCTGACTAATGGAGGAGGATGAGAATAACTAATGGTAAAACTTCTAACAAGGATGGAGCTCAAATTTGTCCTAAAAATGGTCTCTTTTGGCCATAAAGACAATATTCAATACAAATTAACTTTTATAACTGTCTTATGCCAGATGGCATTACACCTCCAAACTAGACCTTAGCAGTAGCAGTGGTAGACTGTAGAACTTTACTTTTTAACTTGTTGCCAAAGAGGTGAACATCAATAACTCTGTAACTCACGCTACACAGGCATTTAAAATGTGTTTTGCTCTGATTTGTCTGTTTATATTAAGTAAGCTGTGAACTCTTGTGAACTCTTAAACCCATTCAGGAAAGTTACAACTGAAATTAACCGCTATTATTTCATAGGCAAACTAATTTTACAGTAGTAGGGAGTGCATAGAGCTTTGAATCCTGAGGTTCTGAGTTTGAGCAGAACTCCCATTGACTGCAACTCTCTGAGCAAGAGCTAATCATGTCCCCTTGAGGAGCAGTGGGCTGCCATCGTGGGGCGCCCAGGGAGCAGTGTTGGGTTAGGAGTTTTGCTCAGAGAGCCAGAGTAGCAGTCTGTGGGAGTGGAGCTCGAACTCAGAACCTCAGGATTCCAAGCTCTATCTATTATTCATTAAACTGAAGGTTTTTTTTTTTAGAAAGATATTTTTTAGATAATTCTTTTTAGGATTTTTTAAACCCAAAGGTTTCCATATAACTCCTCTGTTTGGTAGAAGAGCCTTTTAAATAGGATGATCTGGGTCATATGTTTAGGGTATCCCTTCACCAGCTTCTCCAGGATGGTTTGTATCTAATGTGACTGCTAGAACTCAGCTCATTGGGAGTTTCTTGACTTCTACTACTCCATAGATAGACATGTGATCAATCTACACATTGATGTTTTTATGCTTAATAATGAATCTACCTAACAGTTGGTTGAAAACTCGCATTGAATGTTAAAGTCAACAGAGAATAAAAAACATGGGTTATTAAAATCAAACTTGAAAGGTACTCAGGCATTTTAAAAGCTCATATTCATCGAAATCAGTTTTTCTAAGATAGTATCTTCTTTGCAACATGTCCTATTTGTACTCTCTGAGATGGTTTTATATCTCAAATATGGTAAAATAAATAACAAGTCTGTGTAAGTAGGAATGAAGAGTGCTGTAGGTTTCATATATTAGCTTCAGCAGGGATGAATTACAGCTCTAGGGCAGCTGGGAACCAGTAAAATGTCGAATGCATATGTAGAAACTGCCTTCTAAATAGCTGAATATGACTGAGAAATGTGATGTGCCTCAGGGTTTAAGAGAAAAATGTAGGAATGGAGCTCATCAATTTTAAATGCCCTTGAATTTATTAGAAAATTCTATTTTAATTTCATGAGGACAAAAATAATCCTTTTTTCTGGCTTTCAAGACAAGGTTTTTCCCAAAAGAACTTCCTTTTTTCCAAAGCGAGAAAGGTTCATTAGGGCAATATGTAGCCCAGGTGGAAAACACATAAGAAAATGCATAAAACAGAAAGTAATTTCTTTAAGTTATATTTGATCGTATCAGAGAAACTCATGTATCCTACTGCACCCAAAGGCATCACCCAGTACGTAACCCCACATATGGGGGGTACCTATCCCTCAGCAGCCAACCACAGACTACACAGTACGCATCACTAAAGCCTCTTTCCCACTGAAAATTAACAGGTTAACTCAAAATTTTCAAATGCGGATTGACCCACCATGAGTCAGCATTTGGCTCACTTCCTACTGGCAAAAAAAGCTGAGTCTGACTCTGTTGCCCCACTGCTGTCTGCCTGGTGACCCCATCATGCAGGGGTAGCGTTGATGATGTCAAGTAAACAATGGAGAGCAACATAGGAGGGATCCAGGGCATAGTCAGAGAACCTTATTATTTGGCTCTTTTGTCTTTCTGTCAGGACTCCTGTCTTTGTGTTTCTGTGTTTGTCTTCCTTCCTCCACCAGGAGGCACCTGGTTCTGGTCCGCCTCCTCACACACCTGCTGATGGTTTCCTCGTTAAACTGAGTGTTCTTAAGCTGCTGACTGCCACTACCTCGACTCCAGAGTGTTTGCCAGTTTAGGGTACTCTAGCCAAGCTGAGTTTTTGCTGAGTCAAACTGAGTTTTTGTCAACCTAAGTTTAACTTTGTTTTTTTTTGTCTTTGCCTCTCGGCAGCAAGTCATCCTGCAAACTGGGTTTCTCGGACCTTCACTCCCTGGAAGGATCAACTGAGCTTCAAACTGAGCTGGGGTTCAAACAGGAGGTTTGGATCCACTTTCCCCAAGAGATCGTTTGAGCTTCTCACTGAGAAAAAGATTATTCTCCACTACGACCCGTTCAAGTACCAGAGGAAATCTGAGTGGCAGTCAGTTTCTCCGTTCACCAACTATCAACCACTTTCTGGGTAAACCCTGTTCTGCCCTACACCGAATGAGACAAACACTGGAACCACGGCACACAGACAGGAGTCAAGGATTCAACAACTTCTCTGGAAACGTGAGTCGGCAACCAAATCCTCTTCTCCAAGTTCACAAGTCAAATTTCCCACTGAGCCTGAACTAACCGCTGTGTCTTCCCCTCACTTTACAGT
This sequence comes from Cyprinodon diabolis, assembly GCA_030533445.1. Taxonomy (NCBI): domain Eukaryota; kingdom Metazoa; phylum Chordata; class Actinopteri; order Cyprinodontiformes; family Cyprinodontidae; genus Cyprinodon; species Cyprinodon diabolis. Next base: position 45,209,585 of record CM060084.1, on the reverse strand, counting down.
TCCGGTTGAGCAGTGTTACGAGCAACACTTCTCCCTCTGTTTAACCACTTCAATAAAACCCATTAAACCTTTTCCCTGGTCTATCTGTTCGGTTTTTCTGAATTTGGGTGTGAACTTGAACTCTGAATCGCTCTTACCAGCACTGCTTGTACTGAATGTAAGCAGAGATGTTTTGGCTTTTTTTAATCAGATGCAACTGGTCTAATGTGACAGTAATGTTTGTTGCTGTAAGTGGGGTCATGTCATTTATAGGGTCAAACTGGATGTGACATTCCCACTGCATGCCAAGCTGTTTGAAGGCGACTTTAAGCTGGGTTGCTTGCTGAGTTGTATGACTAAGGTTAGTGAGCCATTCCCACTGCCATTAAAAACGAATTTTTGCAGGTTTAAAACGCTTTTTGGCTAGTTGAAAAGGGGTATGAGAAGATCCAGGAACATTTTCCACTTGCGTGTTCTGAGAGGCTATCCGCGATACCACATGTAAGACAAAAAAGGAAGTGAGATAATCAGTGAGAAACCTGGAAAAAAGATTTAAGAAGGATACTCTCCAGTGTCTCCTCCAGGAACTCTAAAAAGGGTTGATCTGAACTTCCATTCGGTGTTTAAGCAAAAACAACATTCAGAACCCGTACCCCCAAACGTATTTATAGAGGAGGCAACGCCTTCATTGATCTGGGTAAACCCAGACAGGCACCAAGAAACCAAGCTGTCTGTTCTCAGAAGAACCCTGGAAATCCAACTCAGTCTGAAACCTGCCTGCCCGCTCTGGGCAGGAGCTGAGAGAGAAGCTCTGAACCTGCTCAGTAAGATTATCTGCTCTGCCCAGCCTCTGCCTAGCCCTCTGCCTGCCTCCAGCCTCTGGACCCTCCTGGTTCCCCCCTTCTACCGCTCTGCTCATCTCTGATCAGGTATAGACCTGCAAACACCCAACCAGCAAGTTCACTGAAAGACTGCTAACCAATCTGTCCCTCTCTGCAGTGAAAACCAGTCGTGACCAGACCCGGACCCAGTTTATTCCAGAACCAATGTTCTTAATTGTGATTATTTCTTCAATAAACTTGTGAACTTTTTCCCAGCCTCTTAGTGTTCTGCATGTGGGTTAGATCCCTGAAAGCCAACATGACATGAGTGGCAATGCGACTAAAGACTTTAAGTATTGAAGAGGACTTAGAGCCTTTGGCTTCTCCAAGAGGAGCTGGAAGAGGACATTCTTTTGATGACCAGAATGTTCACATTTTGGATAAAGAAAATAGGTGGTTTGAGAGTGGCGTGAAGGAAGCCATCTATATTAAGAAAGAAAAACCAAACTTAAACAGATGGGGTGGTTCCAGCTTTCAAAAACCTACAATGCAGCTATTGAGTTAATCCCTTCCCACTATCATCGCAGCCCCACCCCCTGTACAGGAGAGTAGGGGACCTCACCTATTCACCCAGGCCAACAATCCTGTTTAGCAACCTATCTTTCAGACACTTTGACAGGCTAACGAAAGAAGCCAAACGACCCCAATTCCAAATGGGTGGACCTGTTTGTCTGTATCAATTTGATTGTTTTCAAATTAAAAAAACAAAGCTTTGTTGGGCTACCTTATAACACCTCAAACTGACATTTTGAATTAAAAAAGCTTCCTGGATGGGAAGCGAAATGTCTTTAAACTTGGAAACCAAGTCCAGTGGATTGTTTTAAATTATTTTGGAATGACTATGACCTGGATGACTGAGAACCTTTACCAGCATGTGACCCAGAACACATTCTACATGCTTTCTCTCTATTTGATTATTTTATACTAAGAAATACTCATAAAATCATGTATTATACAAATAAACAGTAGTAGTACAACATTACTTATGGTGTATTTAATTAGAATAATGTTAGAAATGTCTCTGTTTGATGAGTCAGTGTTTGGTTTTCATCTTTAATTTGTTTTTAGACCTGATAAAGGAGATTCAACACTGATGAATGTGTATATTAATTGATATTTAAATCTATCAGCTAACCCTCAGAGTGATCCAGTAATCTTGTACAAGAGATTCTGTTTTCATGCCCCAGTTCTCAATAGAGGATTTACTGGAGATTGTGCTCATTAGACATGGAACCCTACCTCACTCTGGTAATTTATCCATGGAATTATCAAAAGATTGATTTCTCAAATACCATAGGAAAACAATATGTTAATGCTTTGATCTTAAACGTACTAAAACATCTGGAAAAAAATCTGAAAATGTCACATTGCCTTAATAATGTTCATGGGTTTTGTAGTTAGATTGAAATAACAGACCTGGCTCCTTATCTTGGTCATTACTATTGTTATTTCATAAATATTTGGCGAAGTCACTTCATTAATATATTTTCTTTAATTTATGTAAATATGCTTGTTTAAATTTGATCATGCAATTGTTCCTGCTGCAGTGCACAATTGAGCAGCAACGCAGCGTGCATAGCTTAACCTTTTAGTTTTCCCTGAAGTGGATAAATGGGAAGTTTTGTTAGAGATGACAGTTGTCATCATCATATGTGGCTGGGTGTCCTCTGAAGACCAGCTCTCAAAATCAAGTCATGTTTGTGATGCTCTTAACCTGCTGCACTTTATTTTGTAAGATGAAGACATCAATCACACAGCCAGGAAATAAAATCAAAGTGTCTCATGGTTTTATAGTATAAAAGCACTTTATGTAGTTAAGATTAAAGGATTATCAATTACCGCAATATATATATGTGTATATATATATATATATATATATATATATATATATATATATATATATATATATATATATATATATATATATATATATATATATATATATATACGTATGTATGGACAGATTCTGGATCTTCCACCTCATCACTGTTTGTACATCATTGTCTGTTGTATTTTATTTATCAGGCAGTAGAATGTTTCACCACTTAAATTTTCTTCTCCTGATGATGCTGAGATGGAGGGAAGTATGAGTAGGTTTTAATCATACTAACCACAAACTCTTTTATGTTAGCTTGATAAGGGCTGCCGTGGTAACACTTCCTCAAACCAAGATGAAGCTTGACATCCTTTTTTTCAGTTATTGTAGGTATTGACTTACTGGGGAGTGTTGGTCTAGTGGGTTAGAGCAGTGCGCTTCTGCTCTGAAAAGGTTGCAAGTATCTGGTGCGATCCCCACAGCCTGCACTCTTCCTGGTTCCTGAGCAAGACCCTTAACCCCCAGTTACTCCCAGGCGCCACACAATGGCAGCCCACTGCTCACCAAGGGATGGGTCAAAATGCAGAGAACAAATTTCCCCATTGTGGTACAACAAAGTGATTTTACTTTTTTTCATTGTTATGGAAATGACTGTATATACTGGATTCCCTCCATGTGTTTCTACCTTAAAAACAATGATTGTGTAACCTGGTAAACATGTTTTTCTGTTTGTTTTATATTTTTTTTAGAACTAGGAAGCTTGAGGGCATTGCTATGCAAGAAGGAGAAATGTCTGTTCTGCAAGTTAATCCTAAAGGCATCAAATCTACAGCAAAACACATTCTCGCATGGCTTTGCAAACTGCATTTTTAAGACATCCCACAGATCATGACGAATGCTGTCAGATCCTGGAGCTGTGTGCCTTTAGCTAGCAGTTCTATAGTCCCTCAGCTGTGAGGCACCCAAGGGCTTTTTAGGTGTGACAACACATGGAAATTGTGCTTCATAAGAGGTTAAACAGCAGACAGAAAAGAAGCACTGTCAGACGGGAATTATAAAAAGCAGCTTGTTTAAACAAGGCCATAGAATGATGCTAAATGATACATAATGATATGCATAAGACTAAACCCTCTATCCTTCAACAAGCATTCTTACATTACATCCATCATTTTTGGGTAGATTCGACATTTGGAAAGGAATGTACCGTCCCCCGCAGAAGTATTCACTGCGATTTGCATTTACTGCTTCATACGAAATGAAAATTAATTGTTTGAGAGTTTGACATTTTATCTACAGAACCTGCCTACATCATGAAGCAGTGATTCCCAAAAACGGCCCCCCCCGGGCATGTTTTAGATATACCCCTGTTTCGGACAGACTGATTCTGATTTTGTTGGGTCTCTGTGTTGGGTGCTTGTGTCTAACCTTTTCTTCTCAGGGTGTGTTCGGCAGGATGTGCTCCCAGCTTATGCCACTTCGCTGCAATCAGGAGGCAGTATTTCCTAGGACGGACACCAGTTGGTTAACTTCCATACCGTGGTAACTTACCCGCTAGCTTCTCTCAACCTGATTTCTTTGATGTGTCCTTACCTTACTTGTCCTCCTCTGTTCCAGTCGTGCTGGTTCCGAGTTCCTCTCCCTTGCTGCCTCCTGGATCCATTTAAAGAACTCACCTGCCTGTCCACCCACCAAAGAAAGAGAAGTGAGTCCCTGACCTCCGGTTGAATTTTCAATCAGCCCAAACAACTTAGATTACCACTCCCGGACCTATCACCACATGACAAAACTGTAAGGACTGCACAACCTTTCTTAACTTGAAAGATTCCTCCTGAAGCCTCATTACTCACTGAGTCTCTTCCACTAGAACAATCCAGTCAGAGCCTCCCTGGTGTGCCCGTGTCTGGTATTACCAAACTCTGTAATTCTTCTGACAATCAAACTCTGAAACGATTTACCTTTGTCTGACTGCTATTGTGCCTGCTCTAGAGTCGATCCCAGGATCATGTCAGATTTGCTCATCTGATAATTCTTGTCCTGGGGACAGATATTCCATTCTCACCTGGGGAACCCTGAAATTTGTTTAGGGTAAAGTTTAATCCTGTGTTGCCTTTCTGGTTTAAGGCTCGATTATACCTAACACTGCGCCATCCTGCGGTGCCTCTTCCTGTTGGGACATTCCTTGAGCACCTCCTGAGTTAGAGTCCAGGGGGCATTTGAAACAGACTTTCGAGCCATCCCAGCTTACTCCTCTCATTCTTGATGAGAAACAGCTCTACTCCATGGCTCCTTACCCGATCTCTAGGTCAACCTGTGGGGTAGAAGTGGCTAATTTTAGCCACTTGTATTAAGATCTTGAGGTTATGGTTATGATTCCCATTGAGAGTAAAAACAAACACCCACTTCATACACCCCTCAGTCATTAACAGGATCACAATACACTTCCTCCTCGTGAGCAAGGAGTACCTTAAGGGTACAAGCCATCTTTTTCCTGTCAAGAACTGTGGCCTCAGACTTAAAGGAGCTGATCATTTTAGTCACTTCACACTTGGCTGTGAACCTGTGTGTGCTACAGGGCTTAGCTGTAGGGAGCCAGCAGAATCACATCATCCACAAAAGCAGGGACTAAATCAGCTGGTTCCCAAATCTTACCCCTCGTGGCTGAACCTCTTACCCGCTCAGGGCTGAGCCTAAAATTTCTGTCAAAAAAAAATATTAGCAGGACCAGTGACAGAGGGAAGCCCTGTTGGAGTATATGCTCCGGGAACAGGTTTGACTTAATGCTGGCAATGTGGTCCAAACCCCTGCTCCACTTGTACAACAACCGAATGGCCCTTAGTAAAGTGTCTACGACTTTGTACTCCTGGAGTACCTCACACAGGGCACTACAACAAACTCAGTTGAATGCCTTCTCCAGGTCATCAACACGTGTAGAACAGTTGGGCAAACTCCCATTAATCCTAGAGCACGCTGTAGAGAGTGTAAAGCTTGTCTTATATTTTATGGCCAGAGTGAAAACCGCATTGCCCATCTCATTACTCTGCTCTCCAGCACTCTAGCATGGTTTTTCTGGGGCAGTTTCCCCAATCACAATGCAATGTTGTAGAGGCTGTTGTGGTTCCAGATACATGAAGTAGTTTTGGCAGATCTCATCCACACCTGAAGCCTTGCCAGTATGAAGTTTTTTGACCACCTCAGTGACTTCAGCCTGGGTGGTGAACAAGTCCATCTTAGACCACCCAGCCTCTGCTTTTTCCAAGGATAGCGTGTCAGATTAGCTTAGGAGATTGTAAGGAGGTCAGCAGCTCCCTACTCCCACCGAAAACAGTCAAAGCGAAGAACTGCTACCTACAAACACCTCCCAGGCACAAACTTTGACCTCTGCAACCACCTGGGCAGCAGCATGTTTTTGGTTCAGTATCTGCTTGCTGCTTCAGGAGTCCCACAGGACAATCTGTCTGTGACTCCTTCTTTAGCTCGACATAATTCCTTATCACTGGGTTAAGGGATTTGTATCAAAGACTTTACGACCAAAGCTACAGGCAGCTACATCCACAATAGAGAAAGAGAACATGGACAGAGGACTCCACCAGTCATTCCTAGCAGACTTTCTATACTTACTTTGGTGTACTGAGTATGGTATTCAGAGACATCAGCCTCTCATCTACTGGGGTGAACTGCAACATGAGACAGCTGAGATAAAGGGAGGTAAGCAGACCAACCCCAGCTCTCCCCCTCGTGGAGGAAAGTCTAGTCTCTCTCAAGGAGCTGGGCTCCAGGACCCAGGTTTTGTTGAGGTGAGCCTAGCAGTTTCTTGCCGGTATAACTCTATAACAAAATAAAAATGTTTATGTACATATTAACTTTTGTATATACATCCATGTGTGCCTACAAACATTTTCATTCAAACAATTATTACCCATAGCCCAGACAACCACAAGCATTGCAAAAGTCGGCACCCATCGACAGAGACTAAAGGCTGATTTATACTTCCAAATTAGGTCGTCTGCGTGTGTGCGGGTTAACGCAGAGACGTCCCCGCCACCTCCGCAGAGACTCTGCTGCACCTCTCCCAAATCGTAGGTAACCGGGTGCGCGATAATGATGGGACCCTTTTTCCCATGTGGATTCTCGCTTTTTTCCACCCTCATGTCCCTCTGTTGTCGGACAAACTTCCCATTTAATAACTTGCCCATTTCCTCACCACCTTGGCTGTATGTAAATCCACAGCTATTTCGTGATTTTCCCCTTTCGCCTTGTGGCATGAAATAACATAGCACAGACCACGCTTCAATATTGAGCATAAATCAAAAATGTATGCGTCATACCTGCGACAAGCTCACTGCGACACACTGCTGTGGGAGTATAACCAGCCCTTAAGAGTACCAATGCACTGAATTAACCACGTCAAGGGGTGTCTCAAGCTCATACTTGGAGTGGATTATGTATAGCCATACAATGTTCCACACACCCTTTGTCATGTGGACACTGAACTTAGCAAAACTTAAATAAAAAAAACTAATAATCTACATTTTCATGCAGTGAAACATGATGATGGCAGCATCATGTGGTGTGAAGGTTTCCCTGGAGCTAACAAATGCAAGAATAAAAACTGTTTGAGTTTTTAAAAGACTTGAATGCAACAAGAAGGTTTGCCTTATATCCAGACATAGAAACTCTTCATACTTTCATGTTGTTTCATCTTGAGCTGCTCTTCTTGCCTATAAAAAACTGGGACTTTATAAAAAAAAACAAAAAAAAAAACAGCCATGCCAGTTAAGTTACAGGGCTTTCATGTTCCTGACTTACATACAACATGCATGCAGCACCAACTGTAAAAAGCAGATGTAGCAACTTTGTCCTTTATGCCTGTTTAATCTGCTAATTAAGAGCCACTGTTGAAAGAGGAAAGGCTCAGCTTGTAGTTAATGGGTTCCATTGTTGGGTATCAGCTGACACTGTTTAAAATGTATGCAGTCGAGGTTACACCTACGCACAAACACACAAACATACACTGATCCTCATAATGTAATTTACCACCCTCCCGCTGTGACAGTCAGTCTCTATAATCTTTGTAGTATATTTACTGTTAACATTGACCCTTGCTTGTCTAGAAGAGATCAAATAACATGTGTGTCACATAAACACTGTCAACTTCTTGACTTTCATGTCCGAGTAACTAGAGCTCAGTCACCTTTTGCTTCCCCAGAGCAATTACAAGGCCACATGTGGTGTAGAGTTCTACTTTGGTCACTAGTATATGGGCGAAATGACAAACTGATGGAGGGTCTGTTATTGTTATCAACAAACAACATTAACGTCGTAAATCTACTCCTGAATCCTGCATATGAGAAGTTTGTGTTTATGTTAAATGTTTAAGAAGCAGCAGTACTTGGCTTGTCAAGAACTTTAAGCCGTTGCTAATTTAAGGGATAATAGATCTAGATGAAAACTGGGCAGAATAAAGTGGCTGAATGGAATCCATCCCTCTCCACCTTAAATTACTTTGAGCGCCCCAAGTCAGTTAGTCACACCCTCAGAAAAAGACCAGATAAGACAGTGTTTTTTTCAGATAGCTCTTTAGTTTTGTCTCACTCAGAGGGACTACTCACCTGATATATTTTATTTATGAGTATTCTAGTAATACTTGATATGTAAATCCTAATACTGTACTTTGCCATTTGTAAGTTAAAGAGTAATCTATTTTCTTTTTCATACACCTGTTTTGTTTTGGTTCAGTCTGAGAGACTAGTGGATAGCTCCATTTTATTTTCAATTGTTCATGTTCAAACTCCATACCCCACTCACAATACATCATCTGTTGCTACTGTGGCTATTGGTGCAATTTAGTTGGTGGTATCAAAGCCAAATGAGGGTTTTGAATTTATGTGCATCTTTTCTTACTGTGCTGAGTAAAAGTCTAGGACTGTTTTTTTACACAGTCCACCCCTGGTATGGATAATCTATTAATTGAATTCAATAATACTTTATTAATCCCAAAGGCAAATTCAGATTTGGGAAGTCAAGTGGAATAGTCTAAGATAGCTTTGAAATGGGGGGGGTGCAGTGCTGTGACAATAATGATGTCATAGAAAAGTTCAGAGTGTTCTAGATCCAAAGCATTTTGAATGTGTGTCCCTTAACGACCTATCCAATGTTGCACATAACTAAGAGCCTACAGTTGTCCACTTGATTGCTTTCCTCCTAAACTGCTTAAACAGTCTTAAGGCCTGATTGGGCCTCATATACATTCAATTATAAATTCCTCCCAGAAGCAGCAGCCCCGGAGAATAAGCAGATGTCCGAAGCCATGTCTTGCAAACAAATCAGAACAGGAACAGGCTGGTTCAGAGGTCCAGGAGTCCAAAGACAGTTGTTGAAAACTCACTTCTTTCCACTGGCCTTCACCCCAAGCTAAGCAAGTCTAATGTATTACTCTTATTTCTTTATTTATTTGAATTGTTTTTATCATGTAATAATCTCTGTACTTATTTATTTTATCCTTTAATGTAGTTGTACAGCACTTTGGTCAGTTGTAACTGTTGTTATATATGGTATATAAATTTAGCTATTTACATACTTTTAGCAGATTAGTGTATTAGCAAGCAAACTCAAAACCCAAACTTTTTCATGCACCAAAGATACAAGTTCTCATCAATATTTTACAGCTGCATATGTGCCACTGGTTTCCATGTAAACCTGTGAAACATACCAATATGAAAAACAAACATACATGCATATAAATGAGCACCGACTTGCTCCTATTACTACATAATTATCTGCAGCTTGGATCCATGACTTGGGTTTGTTCTAATGGAGAGACCTACTTGCATTGAACCAGTTGTATTCATCATTCATCCATCTATCCATCCATTTTCGTTCATGCTTATCCCTGTTTTGGTCATGAGGGGTGCTGGTGGATCTCCAGAAGTCTACGGGAAAGAGAGGGGGTACACCCTGGACAGGTCGCCAATCCATCGCAGGGCAACACAGAGACAAACAGGACATACAACCATTCACGCACACACTCTTTCTGGTCAAATTTATGTCTATGTGGTGTTTCAGTTTTTAGGTTAATCCATGAACTTCTCAGATTGGATTTGCTGGTAAGAGGCACCAGTGAGGCAGAACCTTTCTAGAGATTTGAACCTTTAGAAATCTTGAGATTTCTTAAGGTTTGTTGAACCAGAAAGAGATAGAATCTCATTTGAGATGTGAGGCAGACTAAACACCCCTTAAAGGTAATTAATCTTATGCGACTCACAGGTTCTCTATGTAAGAGTTATTTTTCAGGCATCTTGGATCCTTTAATTAATATCCCATTGATCACATTTTTCATCACAGCCCTATTCGCAGATAGAGAATCAGAGCTTGGCCTGCCAGTTTGTGCAATTAGCACCCATCCAAACCCATCTGCAGAATCTGGGAAAGACAAAAGGAGACACTACCCCTGCAGTAGCTGCTGGAGAGAGCTAACTAGAAGCTCCCACTGCGAAACGAGTGCCAGCTGCTACTGTTAGTCAGAGATTTAAAGAGAACTGTGTAGTGATTCTTTTTTTTCTCCTCCAAAATATAAAGAAATTGAAATTTAAGGTTCCAAATAGAAAGCCTTATTGCCTTATTTATTGTTTTAAATGTTGTCTTTGAGAACGGTACATCTGAAGGAAGTAACATAAGCAGATTAGACTGAAAGTTAGTAGATAGTATCCCAGGACTGCCCAAAGTCGGCCCTCAAGGGCCACTGTCCTGCAGGTTTTAGAGGTTTTCCCACTTCACCACATAGCTAATTTACAGGCTTTTGCTGCACTGAGGTAATCAGCCGTGCTAAAGCAGATGGAAACCGAAAACCTGTAGGACAGTGGCCCTGCAGGACCTGCAGGCCTGGACCGGCCTGTAGTAGGAAGCTGCTACTGCTTGCCTTAAATGAAAGTCTGCCCAATGCTGAAACCAAACAAATTAAATATTAGTTGTTTTTTTGGGGGGGGGTGTTTGAATTCTTTCTTATAAAATCTTTCTTATAAATAAAATTGCAAATGTTATTATGGCTAATTTTTATTATAATAAACATAGTTTATTTCCCTTTAAGATTACGTATTGTTAGATTCAACTGATTTGTCATGTTTTGGTAAGGTTTCTCTCTTCAATCCATGAGAAGGTTTAAGAAAGGATTCAGGTTTGCTTTTAAAAAAAGTCCAAATTTTTGGTTGAGAGATAAAAACACACATCTAATAGTGCAGTTGTGTCTTCATCTTGATCCACCTCATTTTCATCTTGGTAAAGGCAGTGTTGTGCCTGAACGCGTTTATTGAACGAAAGTTCATGAACTCGTTCATATTTTGGGCGAACGTGAACTGAACGTACTGCATTACTGCCTGATGAACGTTATTGTGAACTCGTTCATTCTGGTGTCTGTGAACGGCACGCTCTCAGTTCAACTTCGTTCAATTGGTTGCCAGATTTCTATAGAGCCCTCCAGGCGAAACCCCGGCTAAATCACACCGTAAACAGGCCTTAATATGTAGCGGGAAAAACACCCAATCTGGCAACACCAGCTACCAGTGTCGTAGCCTACAGCCGCGTGCGTCATCAAAACAAAATACAGCGCGGAAGCCACAGCAGCATGGAGGCGACCGTGGAGGCGACAAAGCAGCAGTATGATCACTTAAAACAGTTTTATGACCAGGTGGTCGGTGAGGATTATGGCAACAATCTTACATTTCTCTGCAAACTTTGCCCGCCGGCTTTCAGTAAAAAAATCCGCACTTAAACCTGCCTGGTATAATTTTCCAGGATTCCTTTTTAGTATGTACTGAAATGGGATTTCAAATGGAAAAAATAATTAAAATAAAAAAAACATTTGCACCTTAAAGACTACTTTCCTGTTTTTCGTTTAATAATTCCTCATAAAAAAGACCATTCAAGCAGCACATTTTTCCTGATGTTTTTGAGAATATACTGTAGGGGTGAAAGCTGCAGCTGCTACTAGTGTGAAGTGAATGGACAGCAGCAAAGCGTTAAAGCAGCAATGGGGAAATGCTGCCCCCTCAATGCTAATGTAAACCCTGGTTGGATAAGGATTCAAAACTGGATATGAAGATGAAATCTGATGCACAGTTTCAGTGTTACAACTGATAAAATAATTGCTGTCTGTGGTTCTACAGTAGGCTATGGTGTAATTGAGCAATATATGAAAAAAAAAAGAAATATGAACTAGTTCATTTTTTGGAACTGTGAACTTAGTTCAAAATTTTGAATTATGAACTATGAACTGAACTAGTTCATTTTAAAATGTGTGAACTGAACTTTGAACTAGTTCACGTAGAAAGAGAACTTTCCCAACACTGGGTAAAGGAACCGGCAGCTGAGCTACAAATATCAAGGAGCTCTGTTTCTAAGCCGCAAACGGGAAAAATATATGTTGAGATGCTGATTTAAAATGTTTAAATCTTACCTTGCTGATCGGATTAGTCCGTGTTTGTCATGATTTTATTAAGGAATCTGACCCACATGTGTAAACCACTCAGAGAAACCAGGGTAAAAGTTTAATAGGTTTATAGAGGAGATGAACGGGGTTGGATTCAGGAAACTCAGGGTACTGGTGAAACGGAAGTTAGTTGAGAAAATTTTCTTCCCAGAATCCAGTCTTGTGTGGGTTAACCAGAGGGAGGAACTCGTTGGACGGCGGACAGGTTTTGATTTGGTTGGTTCCTGAGGCACTATGGAGCGGACTCACTTGGAAACCAGGAGGTCTTGAACGGAACTTGTGGAGGTTAATCCCCTGCTTAGTGTGAGGCTCAAACGATCCTTCCAGGGGAAGCAGGCCAAAAACATCCAGCTTGCAGGATGGCTTCCCAAAACTGGTGGAGGAAGAGAAAAACACAAAAAACACAACCCACACAAACTGGATTCCTAAGAGTGTTGGGTTTTTGATGTTTTACTATATGTTCAAAAATTAGACACTTGTTTAGTTCTTTTTACAATCGGATATATTTCTCTCAGATCTCGGTTAAAATGTCCTCCTTGATTTAAATGCTAATTCAGCTCATCCAGAGTTATTATTTCTTCTTCCTTACTCTTGCTGTTTCCGTTCTGTCTCAGCTGCTCCACATGATCCTTTCATTTGCTTACCAGCATCTAATGTCATTCTCCACTCTTCCCTCAGGATTTCAGCTCACTAACTCTAATTCTAAATCTTTGTGCTATACTGTTTGAATCTCTGTCTGTGCTTCATATTCAGTTTATTTTTTTTCTTCTCCTGAAAGTGTTTATTTCTTTATTAAGATCTTCACCATGCCTGCGGTTAGTTCTGTCCCCTGTTCCTGTCTGCATTTTGGTCAAACTTCATACCAACACAACCTGACAATGCGTCTGTCTCTAAGGCATGGCTCTATATGCCAGAGGTCATCAGAATACCTCACCTTCATATTCACAATAAAGAATTATGCAGATGGGATGAAGCACACAACCGGCATTGTAATGAAGATAATTTAAGGGTAGGCGTGGCATTTTCAGAGTCTTTGGAAATTAAAAACATAGGACATTATTAAACACTGAGACGATTTTCCTTCCTTAGTCTCACAAAGACGCCAGTGATGAGGATTTTAATTATAGTCTGCTTACAGAATAAAGGCTCCACAACCAGAATGCTGGAGCTTTGCAAACTTGGTCAAATGAGTTCAGTTAAAATATTCTGAAATATTTAAAACATTGGTAATAGTCTTGTAAATAAATGTAACGAGCAAGAATTCAGATATCGGACAATTTATTGCAGGTTTAAAGGAGTTATTGTAATTTTTACACCAATGCAACCTAATTAGGAACTCAGGGAAAAAGAACTACCAAACCTGTTCAATATTTTCATTATTAGTGAAATATTATTCCATAAAACTGAAGTGTCCTTGGGAGTCTTCAGTCCATTTCGAAGAAAAATGTTTGATCTTTGACCCCTTGCCTGAAATGATATATAACCTTTTTCTCTCCTCCTAAGCCCTTAAAGATGTTTACTTTATTTCTCAGAAAAAATGAAACAATAATGACATGATGGACTTGAATTACCAAATGAATGACTCATCTATCTGAAGGTTAAAGTCTGATCAGATGAGAGCTTTAGGTGTAGTGGTGAGTGCAATAACTGAGTTAAGGACACGTCTTTCTTCCTAGTTCCTGTCTTATACTATGACCTTGTAGATGTCACTGAAACTGTCTCGTCTAACTGTGCAACTGCACTTAAATGGACATCAGCTTGCATGTTTTATGCTTACAATATGTTAATTTATTGGGTCTTTTAAAGGTTATCAAACTCATTGAACACTTTCTTTTTTTTTTGTTGTCAAATTAAAGCCATAAAACGTTAACTCCTTAAATCCTGTGGGTCCAGTACAGGGCCCAACTGACACCTGCTCATGTTTATCTATGTATAGAAATGGCCAAAACACAGTCACATGGTGTTTTCATCCACATGCCTTTCAAATTTTTTTACAAATACTTTGTAAAAAGATGCATTTTTGCAATTTTGACATTGTGCCAAAATCACATTTCCGCCTAGCACACTGACCACTAAAACCTTTGTGGAACAAACATGCTTCAACCTATTCAGTCCAAATTTGCTTGACTTATAGTCAAGATGTGGATCTACAAAGTCAGAGGGTTCATCCAGAGTTTCAAATGGGGTTTCATGGTGTTTTGCAATGTTTATTTTGTAAAATAAATTTGGTGAGTATTTTTAATTTTTTTTCTTTGTTTAATCACCTATAATAAATCAGACATGGTGACATTTGAAATAGTGGTTCCGCCTGAAACATATTCCTTAATGCCTTTCTATCACACAAATGCAAACTGTATTTCCAATTTATAGTTTTGGAGCTCTACTTTGTGCTTTGATTCACATATGTAATTTCAGGCAGAATTTTCTCCTAAGACTCCTAAGGGCTTAAAGGTCATTTAAGCTTCAGTTGCTACTTGGGATGTTGCTTGGCAGAAAGATGAACCAGGAATCAGAATCAGAAATACTTTAATAATCCCGGAGGGAAATTACTTTTGTTACATGCTCCAGTTACAGTTTTATATAATATATACACACATCCAACTATACAATATAATAAAGATAAAAAAAAATAAGAATAAAAAGAGATAAAATATATACACATACAGCTCTTCTGTATGTATATCTGTATGTATATCTATGCATATGTAAAAACTAACTCCTAATAAAGTGAAAATCCAAGTGAAGTGTTAAATCCAAGTAAAGTGATACGTGGCGTGCAAAAAAATAGTGCATAAATGTCAATTACGGAGGGGCGTTATAGAGATTGATGACCACAGGTAGGAATGATTTCCTGTGGCGCTCTGTGGTGCATCTGGGTAAGAGGAGTCTTCTGCTTTGGACCTGTTCACTTCCTGTTTGGATTAACTGAGTGTGCAGCTGCTGCAGCTGTCCAGAGGAACTCCATCTGAAGTTAAGTTATTTTCTCTGTGATATCTCTGTATCTAAGTAACTCTAACTGACTAGTTTAAAACATAGCACCTTCTGCTGCACTTTTCTACTGAGCACTTGTCAGTTTCACACGGTTTTATTTCTGATAGCAAGGAGTAGCTAGCCTAGGCTAGCGCTAGCTTAGCATTGCTATGGCTTCTCTCTCTCCCTCCCTTGACTCTTTTCCAACTCTTCCTTCTTCCTCTCCTCTCTCCTGCTCTCTGTGTCAGATGTTCAGTTATTCCTCAGCCTCCTTTAGTGATAATGGGATGTGTAATAAGTGTAGTATTTTTGTAGCTTTGGAGGCGAGGGTGTCAGAGTTAGAATCCAGGCTTCAGGCTGTTGAACATCCAGGAGTTAAAGTAGGCCCCCCACGTAGCTGTCCTCCAAAAGTGCCTGAGCAGCCAGGCGATTGGGTAACTGTACGCAGAAAGCGTAGTCGTGGATCTCTGCCCACTGGTCACCACCAACCCGTTCACGTTTCTAACCGGTTTTCCCCACTCAGTGACACACCCACTGAGAAGCCCACTCTGGTGATTGGCAGCTCCATAGTCAGAAACTTGGCATTAGAGACACCAGGGACCATAGTCAAATGTTTGCCGGGGGCCAGAACGGGCGACATCAAATCCTACCTGAAACTGCTGGCTAAGGATAAGGTTAAATACAGTAAGATTGTTATTCACGCTGGTGGTAATGACACCCGGTTACGCCGATCGGAGGTCACTAAAATTAGTGTTGCTTCGGTGTGTAAGTTTGCCAAAAAAATGTCGGACTCCGTAATTTTCTCTGGTCCCCTCCCTGATCTGACCAGTGATGCATGTCGTCATTCAACCGCTGGTTGTCTAGGTGGTGTCCTGAAAACAACGTGGGCTACATTAATAATTGGCAATCCTTTTGGGGAAAGCCTGGTCTGATTCGGAGAGACGGCATCCATCCCACTTTGGATGGTGCAGCTCTTCTTTCTAGGAATCTGGCCACATTTATTAGTCCTCCAAAACCCTGACCACCCAGGGTGCAGACCAGGAAGCAGAGTTGTAGTTTAACACACATCTCTGCAGCTTCTCTACTGTTACCCACTCTTTACTCCATCCAGACAGTGTCTTGCCCACGACCAAAATCTAATAAATTAGCAAAGATTCCCAAAGGAGTAAATCATGATAATCTAATTAAAATCAAAATAACTCCAATTGGAAAAAAAGTTAAAACAATTAAATGCAGTCTGTTTAACATCAGATCTCTTTCCTCTAAAAGTCTGCTAGTTAATGACTTGATTTGTGATAATCACATTGACTTGTTTTGCCTTACAGAAACCTGGCTGCAGCAAGAGGATTATGTGAGCATAAATGAGGCAACTCCTTCAAGCTATTTAAATTTTCACATACCCAGAAGTTCTGGGCGAGGAGGAGGAGTAGCAACAATCTTCCAGTCTGACTTACTGATTACTCCCAAAACAGTTAATACCTACAACTCTTTTGAACATTTAACCCTTAATTTCGCTGATCCAAATTTCAAGGCAAGAAAACCTCTTCTTTTTGTAACTTTGTATCGTCCGCCAGGTCCTTACTCTGAATTTTTAGATGAGTTTTCAGAGTTCCTTTCTGATTTGGTATTAAATACTGACAGGGTCATCATAGTGGGAGATTTTAACATCCATGCTGACATTGAAGGCGATAGCTTAAGAGCAGCCTTTATTGCTATCTTAGACACTATTGGCTTTGTTCAAAATGTGAATAGTCCCACACATTCTCATCTTCATACTTTGGATCTTGTGCTGACATACGGAATAGAATGTGAAGAAATAACAGTATTTCCTCACAACCCTGTCCTCTCTGACCACTTTCTAATAACCTTCAGGATTACTTTAACAGAGTTCTCCTCCCCCAAAAGAAGGTTCAATTTTAGTAGATCTTTATCAGATAGTGCAGTAATAAATTTTAAAGAATCTGCTTCACTTTCTCTCTTCTCTGTGTCGCTGACCAGTGCTGCAGAGTGCAAAAGCATAGCTTATTCCCCTTCACAGCTTGATGAGTTTGTTGATGGGGTTGCTAGTTCTCTGCGTACTGCCTTAGACAACGCAGCTCCCTTGAAAATGAAAACCGTTGAAAATAGAAAGCTTGCTCCTTGGTTTAATGCAGAGCTGCGTACTTTGAAGCAAAATGCTAGGAAACTGGAGAGAAAATATCGCTCCACAGGCCTGCGGGAGTCCTTCCTAGTCTGGAAAAATGGTTTACTGCTGTATAAGAGGACCCTTTGTAAAGCAAGAGCAGCATACTTCTCATTAATAGAGGAGAATAAGAATAATCCTAGATTTCTTTTTAATACAGTTGCCAAACTCACCCAGAGCCATAGCTCTGTTGAACCGTCCATTCCACCTGCTCTTAGCAGCAATGATTTTATGGGATTCTTTATAAATAAGATTGATCTTATTAAAAATAAGATCATAAGCACTCCTCTATCCGCGATTGTACCTGAGGTAGTCATGGAATCTGAACCGGGTTTAGACTGCTTTGATCCAGTTGAACTTTCTGAATTAGCAAAATTATTGTCTTCATCTAAGCCTTCAACTTGTATGTTAGATCCAGTTCCAACCAGGTTATTTAAGGAGGTATTCCCTTTGATCTCCTCCTCCATTTTAGATGTGATTAATCTATCTCTGTTACAGGGATATGTACCTAAAGCTTTTAAGGTTTCTGTAATTAAACCTCTGCTTAAGAAACCGTCTCTTGACCCAGATGACTTGGTTAATTATAGACCTATATCCAATCTTCCTTTCTTATCCAAAATTCTTGAGAAAGTAGTTGCCAAACAAGTTTGCGACCACTTACACCATAATGAACTTTTTGAAGAGTTTCAGTCTGGCTTTAGAGCTCATCATAGCACTGAAACAGCTCTGGTGAAAGTCACTAATGATATTCTCATGGCCTCAGATAATGGACTTGTATCTGTGCTCGTCCTGTTGGATCTTAGTGCTGCATTTGATACAGTTGACCATAATATTCTTTTAGAAAGACTTGAATATTTTGTTGGAATTAAAGGAACAGCACTAGACTGGTTTAAATCTGATTTATCTGATCGAATTCAGTTTGTTTATGTTAATGATAGATCTTCAACACGCTCAAAGGTTACCTGTGGAGTACCACAGGGATCAGTGCTAGGACCAATTCTCTTTACTTTATACATGCTCCCAATTGGTAGAGTTATTAGACAGCATGGGATTAATTTCCACTGTTATGCTGATGATACCCAGCTATATCTGTCTATAAATCCAGATGAAGCTAACCCATTACATAGATTACAGGCATGTCTTGAAGACATAAAAACCTGGATGAATCTTAACTTTCTGCTTCTGAATGCAGACAAAACAGAAGTTATAGTCTTTGGACCAGAGTCTCTGAAAAATAAGCTGATTAGCCAGTCACTTCATTTGGATGGGATTAAACTGATTTCAGATAATAAAGTAAAAAATCTTGGTGTTATTTTTGATCAGGACCTGTCATTGAAATCCCAGATCAAAGAGGTTTCTAGAATTTCTTTCTTTCATCTGAGGAACATTGCAAAAATTAGAAATCTCCTGTCCAGGGGTGATGCTGAGAAACTAGTCCATGCATTTGTTACTTCAAGGCTGGACTATTGTAATTCTTTACTATCAGGAAGTCCACAAACTGTAGTTAAAAGCCTTCAGCTGATCCAAAATGCTGCAGCCAGAGTTCTGATGAAAATTAAAAAGAGAGATCATATCTCTCCTATCCTGACTTCTCTTCATTGGCTTCCTGTTAAATCAAGAATAGAATTTAAAATCCTCCTTCTCACATATAAAGCCTTAAATGGCCAAGCTCCATCTTATATCAGAGATCTGATTGTTCCTTATGTTCCTAACAGAGCACTTCGCTCTCAATCTGCAGGTTTACTAGTGGTTCCTAGAATTTCTAAAAGTAGAATGGGAGGCAGATCTTTTAGTTATCAGGCTCCTCTCCTGTGGAACCAACTACCAGTTTTAGTCCGTGAGGCAGACACTCTGTCTACTTTTAAGACTAGGCTTAAAACTTTCCTTTTTGATAAAGCTTATAGTTAGGGTGGCTCAGGTTATCCTGAGCTATCTCTATAGTTATGCTGCTATAGGCTTAGACTTCTGGAGGACATAGGGACCCCCATTTCATCATTCTGCTTCATTCTCTCTCTATTCTCCTATTCTGCAGAATCTGTTAGTTCAATCTCTAACCTTCTGCTCTCTCTGCTTTTCCTCAGAGTAGCTTTGCCTCATCTGTTCCTGTTTGGCTGTGACATCATCCAGGAAAGAAACATCAGCTGTTCTTCAGGTGTGGTCCTGTTTCTCTGGCCGTGACTGGGTGGATGTGCTCTCTTCATCCTCTGGCATGGGAGCTGCCATGGAGCTCGTCTGCCTGGCTGTGTGTTTCCTGGATGGGGCCGCCTTTTACAGCTGCTTTTTGTATCTCTGCTTCTGTCTCCTTGAACCCCAGTCGGCCGCAGCAGATGGCCGCTCACACTGAGCACGGTTCTGCTGGAGGTTTCTTCCTGTTCAAAGGGAGTTTTTCCTCTCCACTGTCGCTACAAGCATGCTTAGTGTGAGGGATTGTATTTGAGTCAATGAGTCAATGCAATCAACTGGTTTTCCTTAGATAGAAAACTTTGTATCAATTTGAGTGTATGATCTGGTTGAAATGTAAAGTGCCTTGAGATGACATGTGTTGTGAATTTGGCGCTATATAAATAAACTGAATTGAATTGAATTGCTGAATGAGCTCGTCTGCTGGACCAGTGTGTCATGGAGAGGACGTGAGTCATTGTCTAAGATGGACTGAAACCTGGACAGCATCCTCCTCTCTCTCACAGTGGTCAGAGTGTTCAGCTGCTCCCCCACAACATCACCGGCCCTCTTGATCAGTTTGTTCAGTCTGTTGTTTTCAGCGACCCTCAACCCACTGCCCCAGCATGTGACAGCAAAGAAGAGCGTGCTAGCAACAACAGACTCATAACACATCCTCAGCATCGTCCCACAGATGTTAAAGGACTTCAGCCTCCGGGATTTTTCTCTGTTATTTAAGCTTCATGCATCGTCTCTCACCTGACAGCAGAGAAGCCCCTCAGCATGATCCTGCCACCACCATGTTTTGGGCTAAAGTTTGCATTGGTGCTCTGTTTGTTAGCTGGAAAGTAGTTTTTTGGTGTTGTTACCAGCGCTAGCCCTAGGGGTAAGCTGGGCGGCAGCAAGTGGCACACAGCTAGCGTAGGCTGTGTTGCCTAAAACAAAGTCTCTGGCTGTAGGTCTGTGGACAGATGAGGGAGACACGTTAACAGACCATAGCTAATTTACTTCTGAGCAGCGCCTGCGTGAGAGCCCTCTATGCCCACAGTGGCGCAACTGCACCCTCTGCTGGAGTGGATGTACACAGGGACCTTTACTATATAGAGTACACATTAGTATTGCAATACAAAAAAAAAGAGGGGGTGTCTGTTTTCATAAAAACTTATAATATAGCGTTTTTTTCAACCTACTACAGTGTCATCTCACAGGAATGTCTGTAAATTATGAAGTTGTTGGTTTGATTTCTTCCTTCTCTGCTCACGTGTTTATAAGCACTCCAAGTTTTCTCTTTATGAATATTTCTGGGTGTGATCAGTTACAGTAGTAGCCATTCAAAATTTCCCTATTTTCCTTGATGGGCCCTTGGCTATTCCCCTACAATTCATTTTTTAACATCAATCTTTGTACTAAAATATTCCTTCTGTCTTGACTTGTAGAAATTAAGATCTAAAGAGAAGTGTCACCCCCTGGTCAGACCCTGTAATTCAGTGAAATGGTGGATTCGGAGCAAGAAATCTGAACTCCCAGGAGAAGGCCAGGGGCTTTAAGTTGGAGGGGATTTTGCTGGAAGTCTCAGGGGAGTGGGTTGCCATTTGGCTGGCATTTGACTGGGAAGGGTGATTTTGAATGGCTGCTACTGTAAATGTGGTCCTAGGGTAAAGAGCTCCAAGAGGTCAGCATGACTGAAAAAACATAGTTTTAGTCTAATGGGCTGAAATTCAGCACACTGCAATCTTTGACAAACAAATATCATAATATCAGACAAAGTTAAACAGACTGAACACCAAATGCAAATCTAGTGCTCCGCAGTCTGAGGTGTGTCATTGTTTCATACCCACTACACACACTGATTAATTACCTTCTGCTTTTCCTTTACCCTTTGATTCTTTATGCTCATGCAACATCCTCTCCAGCCTGTTGTTAATGCCTGCCATACTGTTGTTCGATGGAAAACAGGTTAAACTGATACTCTTATCTAATAAAGAGCTTCGCTTAAGCCCAGATTAATCAGACTGAATCCCAGTTCGCTGGCAAAGACACCATCTTTACTATCACACTGGGATAATTGCAAGTACAATGAGAGAAATCTTTCTGTGACATACTGTCTCCAAATGTTCTGGCCGTCTGTCAGTTGATGCACAGCTACTTTCTGAGCTTTCTGGCGCCAGTATTTTATGCAGAAACTTAAAGTTGTTGTTTTTTATGGGTAGATTTCTATAGAATGACCCAGAACTCAGTGCTGTAAAAATATCAAAGTGATTTTATATCAGAGAAAGAAGCAGAGCAGACACTCAAACAGTTTTCTTTAAAGGCGCCGCTCCATCTGTCAGAATGCACTTGAGATGAGAAACGATGAGCGGTTTCCATCATGTTGGAGGAATCTTTGCTACCTTGTCTTTGCACACTTGTTTCCTTATCCCTCCATGGTCTCTTTGTTTGCAGATTATTTCTCTCACTATGATTTGCTGAAGTCTCAGAATCTGATGGATCATTAACTCTATTTTTAATCTCATCTTTTTTTCTCAGATTGGGAAATGATTTCCTTCTGTTGAGATCTCATATGTCTCTTTTGACATCTAATCTGATTTCCAGAATGCACAGTTCTGGCTCTAACCACATCCTAGCAAGGGTTGAATATGTTGTCAATGTCATGCGTATTGGCAGCGCTGCCTACAACACAGCTTCGAAAACGAGATAATGCACTTATGTTTTTTCATTCTACTTAAGATTTAGTTATCCTTTTTTAATGTTATACTTTTACATATTTTATATATATTCTTTTATTATAAAACCTTATGTTTGCTAGCTTGGTAACCCGTACTAATGGACTAGAACAGTGGTTGGCAACCCAAACTGTTCAAAGGACCATATTGGACCAAGAAAACAAAAAAGAAATCTGTCTAGATCCACAAAAATTTTATAAAATAAAATATAAAAGACTTATATAAGCCTCATATGGCAACATGGGCTCTAAGTATATTAGCCTACAATAAAAAAGGACTACATGGGCTTTAATATATTATAAGGATTCACTTTGCTATACGATATTTCATGCCTTAACTTAAATTTCATTACAATATTAACATATCAGATGTTGTTGTATTTATGAAACTATGGAAACACTATAACGGAATCAGATTTTTTGTGTTATTTTTATTTTAATGATTTTGGGGGGGTGGGGGGTTATGGAAGAAAGTTCACATACCTGCGTAACAGAGCTACCTTTTCGATCAGTGGACGGGTTTCCATTCTTGCAACAAAACTAGCAGCAGTAGTGGAGTTTGAAGATGCAATCCACTGTACAACAGCCACCTGCCTGGCACCGCGCCGTGCTGGAACCTGTGTCGCAGCCTATGACGCAAATATTTGTTGACAGATATGTTCAAATTTATGTATAAATGTTTTTATCATACAAATTGTTACAGCATTGGAAACATAATGAATGTTTGATTGACCTCCTGTACACCATATTAAATCAAACCAACAGAACAAAAATCCATCATTTATATTTTCATACATTGGACTAAAAGGATAAAGTCCACAGTTAGAGCAATTGTTTAGACAAGTAAGGATGTGTTTAGCACCACATTTATTTTTATTTACTTGGGTGGGCAGTAACATGTGACTTTGATGGGAAGATGAGCAAGGATTACATTTGTCAGTAAATTATACAATGACACGTTTCTCTTAAGCAACCCAGTAATCATTACCCTATAGTGTGTTTGTCCATTAATCAGTGGCGGTATGGCCATCGGGAGATAGGAGAGTTTTAAAAATCCTTAGCTGTACCTTAGCTGTTAGCTTGGGGGAACATATGCTGTTATGCGAGCCTTAGAAAGCTCGTCGGAGCAGGAGACATGTTCAGGAGGAAAGTAGTAGAGAGGTAGAGGTTAAAGCAGGGGTGGGCAAACTTTTTGACTTGCGGGCCAGAATGGGTTCTAAAATGTGACAGAAGGGCCGGGCCAGGAGCATTTGGACAAGCAATGTAAAATATAAATAAATAAAAAACAGACAATTGAAGGTGCAAATTTAAAGAAATCAACATTTAGTGAAAAAAAAAAAAAAATCAATGGAATCACTTTCAACATTCAGAACATATTATTACCCAACGAAAGGAAGGGGTCTTTAAAATGAGAGCGATGTGCGGCATGTTAATTAAGCTACTGTACCGCTGCTGTGCGTAAATGCGCAAGTTGCTATTTTTTTCATAACACAGTAGAAAAACTCACATTTCAGTGGGAACAGTGTTGTTGTTCTCCTTTTTTTGCCAGTGCATCAGCATTAGTCTGGAGTTAGTTTCGTTGTGGCAATTCTGCGCCTCCGACAGAAATAGTATAGGCAGGATGATAATCTGGATGAACTGACTGCAATGATTGAAGTTTTCAGGTGGACTTTCTCACTTAAAAACATATTAAAACTACTTTATTCCCACTGATCACAGCAAATATAGCTGCAAGATTTAGATTATTTAGATGAAAAACACCTGCCAGCCGCCGCGGTGAACCTGGAGGAGACCTGGCCCAGAGGTTGTTGTTGAATTAAGTTTTCGGGTAGAAAAATAGAGCGGGAGCAAAACTGAGTATGATTGTGCTTTATTCATGTATTTATTACAAAGTATTAATCAGAGTCATCATCCTCTGTTTCTGAATGAAACAGCTGCGCTAAATCAGACATGCCAATTTCCCCTTCTTCGCTCTCAGAGTCCCTTTCCGTGCCGCGCGGCTCCTCAGAAATGATGCCGGCTTTTGCGAAAGCTGGAACAACAGTGCCAGCAGACACGTTAGTCCAAGCATCAACAATCCATCCGCAAACGGTGGCGTAACTTGCCCGGCGCTGCCTTCCACTTTTCGTGAAACTGTGCTCTCCGTCTGTCAAGGGCGTAGGAATATGTTTACAATTGGGGGGGACACATGTCGGAAATGTGACATTCGTAAATATCCAACAGAAACATATCTTAAGTACGCTACTTAAAAAAAAGGCTATTTAATCTTTTACTTTATTCCTTTATAAATGTGCTATGCAAAAATAATGCATTTAAAATTTACATAATGCATTTGTTCATAAGATGTGAGCATATCACCAAACAAAATGACTGGAGTCTTTTATTAAGCAAAGGGAGATGTCTTTCAAGGGCTTCAGCCCTTGGCATATTTAGTGTCCACATACGCACTAGAAAATCAAATATTTCAGTTGGATTAAAAACAATTCAGTAGGCCACACAAGTGCAAAGTTTGATATGTTTTATTTTGTCAAACTTGCAATAATGGTCAAAAATGAATTTATATACTATACTATTAGATAAAAATTTATTTATATACTGACAGAGGGAGCTGAAAGTGTGTTGAAGAATTATGGACAGGGTGCTTTGAAGCATCTGGTTCAAAAACGCATTCTAAACCTTTGGTAGAAATCCATCTATCCTTCCATTTTCTGTACACCCTGTCCCTTAGTGGGGTCGGGAGGTGCTGGTGCGGGGTGCACCCTAGACAGGTCGCCAGTCTGTCCAGACCTTTGGTAGAAATGGCGCCTTTAATTCCAGTTTGCAGTACAGAACAGAGAAAACTACAGAGTTGTCAATGTTGTGTTAATCTGTTTATAGTCTAAAAAGACTATATATCTGCACCTTTATTTGAGGAAATAAAGGTGCAGAAGTTAATTAGTTGGTTAATTAGTGGTTGTACAGCAGTCCACTGCACAACCAATGCGGCCGCCGCTGCTAAGAATTAAAATTAACTCTCCCTGTGGTTTTAACTAACGATCAGGAGCATGGCAGGTATAACATCTGTCCATTACGGCGAAGCAAAACCACGCAAAAAATAAAAAATCCTCGTAAAACGCACGCCCAGACCGGGCTAATTTCAACACAAATTGTTATGTGACTGTTACTCACACAGACGTTACTCTTTTTAAAAAAGCTGAGTAAGTCCTGCTGCTGTTTCAGCCTTTTAGTTGGTGGTGGCATTGTACTGAAATGAGATCTAAAAAAAAAAAAAACATTTTTGGCTAGCGTAGCAAACGTCTAGAGAAAGTTAGCAGTTAAATAATGGATGAGTGATCATCCCAAGACTACAGAAGAGGATTAGGGCCACTGAAAAAAAAAAAAAAAGGTTAAGTGATTTTTAAATTTTATTTCAGTTTAATATGAGAAAAAAGTCAGAATTCTGACTTTAATCTCAGAATTCTGACTTTTTTTCTCAAAATTCTGACTTTAATCTCAGAATTCTGACTTTAATCTCAGAATTTTGCCTTTTTTTCTCAAAATTCTGACTTTAATCTCAGAATTTTGCCTTTTTTTCTCAGAATTCTGACTTTAATTTCAGAATTCTGACTTTTTTTCTCAGAATTCTGACTTTAATCTCAGAATTCTGACTTTAATCTCAGAATTCTGACTTTAATCTCAGAATTTTGCCTTTTTTTCTCAGAATTCTGACTTTAATCTCAGAATTTTGCCTTTTTTTCTCAAAATTCTGACTTTAATCTCAGAATTCTGATTTTAATCTCAGAATTTTGCCTTTTTTTCTCAGAATTCTGACTTTAATTTCAGAATTCTGACTTTTTTTCTCAGAATTCTGACTTTAATCTCAGAATTCTGCCTTTTTTTCTCAGAATTCTGACTTTAATCTCAGAATTCTGCTTTTTTTTCCTCAGAATTGTGACTTTAATCTCAGAATTCTGATTTTAATCTCAGAATTCTGCCTTTTTTTCTCAGAATTCTGACTTTAATCTCAGAATTCTGCCTTTTCTTCCTCAGAATTCTGACTTTAATCTCAGAAATCTGACTTTAATATCAGAATTCTGCCTTTTTTTTCTCAGAATTGTGACTTTAATCTCAGAATTCTGACTCTTTTCTCAGAATTATGACTTTAATCTGAGAATTTTGGATCTTAATGTAGATGGGCACCATGAAGGAAGAGTTGTGGAGCACTCAGCTTCACTGACAAAGATGAGAGTTGGTTGAGGTGGCCAGTGACACATTGGTGGAAAATGACGGAATTAGGCAACTTTTTACGTGCCCGAGGGGTCCCCTCATTAATGGAGGAGCAGCAGGTCATTAAAACAAGAGAGCTAGTATCTAAAAAAGACAGAATTCCGAGATTAAAGTCAGAATTTTGAGAAAAAAGTCAGAATTCTGACTTTTTTCCCCATGTTAAACTGAAAACAAATTTAAAAATCAGTTAACTTTTTTTTTTTCAGTGGCCCTAATCCTCTTCCGTACAGGACTAAGATGACTAAACCAAAAAGATTCAGTTTCTATATATGAAAGTGAACTGACAACAAGACGTTATAAATAGGCAATATTCATAGCAGCATCCCGACCGACCATTTTACCTCATTCACAAGTTTCTGACTTCTGTGTCGCTGTTTCCCTCCCTTCTGAGTGCTCAAACACTCAGCAGTTCAGAGAGGGGAGGGGGAGTACAGTGACGTAACAGAACAAAACAGCGTTTTCCTGATGGAAATACCGGTGTTACGTCGAGCTGCGTTTCCCCATCAGATACGGTTTCCTCTGCATCTCCGCACAGCACAGGCGGCACGATTCACCGCGCAAGCGACAGGAAAGGCGCATGCTCGCTAAAGGCGCGCAACAGTCACCCTGTGCTCGCGCCACAGGAGAACTATGGAGAGCGTGAACGATCAAATGAAAGGGAGAAATCTGGATGGATGGATGGATGGATGGATGGATGGATGGACGGACGGACGGATGGATGGATGCTCTGCCTTCTCAACCTACTGTATTTTTTATTTTAAACATTATTTGATGGCCTTTGTGGCAGGGATGGAGATCCATATTTTATGTCACACACAGAGTATAGATCTAGATAGATAGATGATAGATAGATTTTGCAGTATCTATAACAACCCAAACACACAGGATTTCAGAATTAGACATCCCCAGTTATTAATTTCACCAGATCTGAATGCCCTGTTAAAAAAACTTCACATGGCGTTCCCCCCTGATGTCATTTACGTTGAGTAGCAATAAATGCAAAACTCTCTGCAGGTTCTTGTCTTTGTCATCCACTCTATTCAGCTGGCTTTAGAAACACACGGTGAGAAGGTGGGGGCTGGGTGGTGAGGGTTACGGGGCGAGAAACGCAAAAGTAACGCAATAGTTACTTTTACTAGTAACTAGTTACTTTTATTGTGGAGTAACTCAGTTAGTAACTCAGTTACTTTTTGGGAGAAGTAACTAGTAACTATAACTAATTACTTTTTCAAAGTAACGTGCCCAACACTGGTCTCCTCACATACACCTCCCTCAGCCACTCTTTCATCATCTCCTCATCCATCCAGCCCTTTTTATTTGCCTTAATATCATATCTCATCAGAGCGATGTGTCTGTCTCGCTGTCAGCTCCTAGATCAGCTTCTCTGATTGGTTGATGCGGCGCTTCCAGCAGCAAAACTTCAATTTTTCCATCTCGAGCAGCAGCAGCGCGTTGGCGGTGCGTCAGATGCTTAAACGCTCCCGACGCGCTGCGCCTGCTGCTCAAAACGCGCTGCGGGAGCTTTTGCTGCGCCTTTACGCGCGTCAACCATTGACTTTGCATGTAAACTCGCTGCTTCTGCTGCGCCTGCTGCGTCCGGTTCACACCGATGTCAAGCGGTTGAATAACAGCGAGCACAGCATTAATTTGTTTCACCATGTTTTTCTCATCAGCTGTGAGATGGGCACGCATGGAGTCACAGATTAACAGCGATGGTGATGAGTGGAAAAAAACCCACCTGGTCTCCTTACATTCACCTCCCTCAGCCACTCTTTCATCATCTCCTCAATGAGGTGGTCTCAAAAGTCGCAGTTACAACACACATAGGGCGCACCGCACATTTTGAGGGAAAAAAAGACGTTTATGTGCGCCTTATAGTCGTGAAAATACGGTAATTTGGACAAGTTCGGCGGGCCGGATTAAAAAGCCTAACGGGCCGTATACGGCCCGGGGGCCATAGTTTGCCCATGTCTGGGTTAAAGGAAGAGAGAACTGACCAAAAATCCCACAGGATTAACATCTCAAGATGCGTACTGCTGTATCCCTGCATCATGTCCAACAAGAGTGACTGAAACGTCCTGCTAATGTCGGCTCGGTTGATGATGGGGATGGTAACTGTGCGATGATGTCAATACTGTTTTCCAGTTGGCTTTAATACTGTACCGACCCTGATATAAGTAGACCCTGATTATTAGAAGACCCCCTCTTTCCAGTACCAGTTTTTAGGAACAAAGCAAAAAGACCAAAAAAACAATCTGATAACACAAATTAGAAACTATTTTATTTTGAAGTTTTAAGAATTTCGTTAAAATAATATTTAATTGAAAGAATAATGCAATTAAACAAGAAAAAGTGAAAAAAAACACAGTGACGCCACATTTAATTAAAATCTTGCAACGCTTTATCTCGAATGCAAACTGAACTTTGTTCATTAATTTAAGGTTTTAGAATTTTGTTCACAAAAATCTGCATGAGGCTTTTAGTCAGAGACGTCCTCTGCCTCCCTGGGCTTGCTGTCACTCCTACTCTCACCCTCCAATTGTTTGATAAGTTTTTATTTTGTTGTTCTAATTTTTCCGGTCTCTTGAACGTGCCTTTTTTTGGCATTGCATTCTGTACAGTAGCAGCCATTCAAAATGGCCCTTCCCAGTCAAACGCCAGCCGAATGGCAACCCAGTTCCAGCCAATTGAGTGACCCCCCTCCTTCACCTGGGCTTGCATATTTTTTTACTCTGGCTCCACCCGTACACTGAATGACAGGGTCTGGTCTGCAGAAGGCATATTTTAGTACAAAGATTGATGTTTAAAAAGGAATTGTAGGGACCATCCAAGGAACCGTCAAGGAAAGTGGGGAAATTTTAAATGGCTACTACTGTAACTCCAATTTCTTTACTACCTGACAGTTGACCACCATTATTTTAAAATTGTTGTCATAACTCTGCCTCAAATGTCTGTAAACTTGTCTGACTTTTGTTCCACTCTGTTCTGGGCAGTGACTCTCCATTTGTAGCATCCTTGTCACTTGGCCACAGTGAAGTCCCTGGCTTGACAAAAAAATGGCGCCCTCTGCTGTTGTATTCGTGTAGCGACCCCAGACAACCGTCAGCCTGTATAATTGACTAAGCCCCCGATTATAAGAAGCCACCACATTTTAACATTGTTTTTAACAAAAAAAACTTGTCTCATATTCAGGCCAATACGGTAACAGTAGGGCCTTGCAGAAATTATTAAAGCTTTTCTGATTGTTTTTGCATATTAAACATGGCTGCCTCTGTAATTACAATTTCTTATGCAACAGTCTCAGGAGGAAGATTAAAAACATCCAAAAAACATTGCTCTTAATTTCTTTCTCCTTCTGTGATTTCTGTAATCTCACACACACCTACACACAGGCACACGGGCTAATAAGTAATCCCCTCCGTTTCTCCCCGGACACAGAGATTACAGCAGGTCCAATTGTCCTCTCTGCTTAATGCGCTTGCTCTCAGATACTCACTGATGCTGTCTGCTTTGAACCCACTGTAGAAAATTGATCTGGTGTGAATATATCTGTGTGAAACAACTCAAGGTTGATTTAGAATATAAGCAGAATATAAGCTGACAAATGTGACGGGGCAGTTGACCAAATGAGAAGGAAATATATGTTTTTTTGGGTTATTTTATCTCAACATGGTATGTTTTTGTCTGTAGTGACTTCATAAAAACGTAAATATAAAACTTGCTCAGTTGCATACCTTAGGGAAAATAATAATATGATGCACTTATAATACATTCACACATCAGACATTGTATGTTTCAAAGCTGACTTCGTCATCATGTAAATACTTGTTGCTGAATGTCCAACATCCTACAAAGCCTTTCAGGTTTTCAAGGATTCGGAATTCATGAAGTTTAGAATCTTGTGACTAAACTAATTGTTTAATAAAGAGAGATAACAAAAACAGATTCCTTCTTTTGTTTTTATTAAAAGTTTGTTCTTTGCTTATTCCATTCTTAGAACCTCACATGTCTGCATTCACTTCCTGATCATTGCTTTATTCATACATCCATTTTCCGTCACGCTTATCCGAAGCGGGTCGCGAGGGGTGCTGGTGCGTATCTCCAGCTGTCTACAGGCGTGAGACGAGTACACCCTGGAAAGGTCGCCAGCCATCCAGGGCAACACAGAGACAAAAATGACAAACAACCACTCACACCTAAGGGGAATTTAGAGAAGCCAGTTAACCTAACAGTCATGTTTTTGGACTGTGGGAGGAAGCCGGAGTACCCGGAGAGAACCCACGCATGCTCAGGTATAACATGCAAACTCCATGCAGAAAGCTGGGAATCAGACCCGGAACCTTCTTGCTGTGAGGCAGCAGTGCTAGCCACTGCACCACTGAGCAGCCCGCCTTAATATTATATAATATAAAAGTTTTTTTACTGTATATCTTTCTCTTTTGTGTTGGCCTTTCTACATGTATGTGCATTTAATTCCTTTCTAAAGTCAAACTTGATGCCTGAAACTAACCAAAGCCCTAAAAGGTTTGGTGAAGTCTGACCAATTTTTTGTTCTCAACTTTAGAGAATTAAATTAATATTTTAAGAAAGGGTAACCCAGAACCAAAGTACTTAATGAGATTGTGCGCAGTAAAGTAAAACTCTTTAAAGGCACACAAACCAGACATCTGTTGGTTGTAGGAGAAGAACTGAAGAACTGCGTGAAGATGGAAGTGACTAGAAGGGAGCTAGGGGAACGGAGACTGGCACAAGGGGGCAACAGAGAGCAAATTAAGACTGCTTGAATATAATGGAAAATAAACCAAAAGATCACCAAAAAATAATAATTAAAAAAAATAAAATAACTAAAAACTGAAAACTAAAAGCTCAGAGTCCTAAGAAGGGAGAACCATAACAGTTTAGCATGATTACGTGAAGTTAGGGAAGAACTGCAGGGGCAATCACGGGTATTTTAGGGCTAATTACAATTTACAATCATAACCAAGACTGTAACTAGATAATGCCTTAAAACATGCTGTCAATACAGCACTATCTTAACTACTTACACTGCTGTTCAAAAGTTTGGGGTCACATTGAAATGTCCTTATTTCTGAAGGAAAAGCACCTTACTTTTCAATGAAGATAACTTTAAACTAGTCTTAACTTTAAAAAAATACACTCTATACATTGCTAATGTGCTAAATGACTATTCTAGCTGCAAATGTCTGGTTTTTGGTGCAATATCTACATAGGTGTATAGAGGCCCATTTCCAGCAACTATCACTCCAGTGTTCTAATGGTACAATGTGTTTGCTCATTGGCTCAGAAGGCTAATTGATGATTAGAAAACCCTTGTGCAATCATGTTCTGAAAACAGTTTAACTTGTTACAGAAGCTACAAAACGTACCTTCCTTTGAGCAGATTGAGTTTCTGGAGCATCACATTTGTGGGGTCAATTAAACAGTCAACATGGTCAGAAAAAGAAAACTTTCATCTGAAACTCGACAGTCTATTCTTGTTCTTAGAAATGAAGGCTATTCCATGCGAGAAATTGCTAAGAAATTGAAGATTTCCTACAACGGTGTGTCCTACTCCCTTCAGAGGACAGCACAGGCTCTAACCAGAGTAGAAAAAGAAGTGGGAGGCCGCGTTGCACAACTGAGCAAGAACATAAGTACATTAGAGTCTCTAGTTTGAGAAACAGACGCCTCACAGGTCCCCAACTGGCATCTTCATTAATAGTACCCGCAAAACACCAGTATCAACATCTACAGTGAAGAGGTGGAGTGACAGCGGAATTAGAAATACCATAAATAAACCAAAACTTAAATGTTTTGCTGTAATTATTCATTCATTATTTACTTTATATGTCTGTAACAACAGAATAAGAAAATATCTTTAAACCTATGTATCACCAAAAGGAAGCGAGTGCGACGGTTCACATGTGTTCCGGAACTTGGTGTCTTTAAAGATATTCAACTGCGTGGGTGTGTACTTGTTTTTATGACCTATTGAGGACCTTTTCTTGTATTTTGCAAACCATTTGAAAAACAGCACGCCTTAGGGATACTAAAGTCAAGCCCAAATTAAACACACCTTGGTTTAGGTTAAGAGGTT
Organism: Cyprinodon diabolis; assembly: GCA_030533445.1. NCBI lineage: Eukaryota > Metazoa > Chordata > Actinopteri > Cyprinodontiformes > Cyprinodontidae > Cyprinodon > Cyprinodon diabolis. Next base: position 45,177,031 of record CM060084.1, on the reverse strand, counting down.
TGATGCAAATCTAAACCTAAATCAAATTTAGGTTTCTATCAGGAAGAAACAGGTTGATAGTGAGAGCTGAGGTACATGTTAGAGTTAAAAAGAAATGCAATTAGAAAAAAATATGAGTAGAAATACAATATGTGTTTTCTTTGAGTGTGTGCGACTGGATTGTGTGTCTTTAAATCTGTTAATTATACATCTTCACATTATACAAGAGGGATGGTGTCATGTATTATGTATTAATATCAGTGCTTGTACTAAAACATTCATTTGCACTTATGTTACAGAGTCTGTTGGTGTTCCAGACTTGTTTTAACCAGCGTGTAACAATTTCTTTACGCATCATTTAACAGTGTGGATCTGTGGGCTAAACAAAGCTCTCATCATTCTAAGGGTGCCTATAAATGCTAACGTATCCTTGCTCACTGTCTGTCATAGAGATAGCATAGCTGCTGCTTGCAATATACATACATTTGCTGCAGCTGCAGATTTCCATTTATCTCATTGGATTGAATGCTCTAGAGCAACACTAAGTGGTGCATACTTTGGAAGAGAAAAGAATTGTTTGGTTAAGCTGTTTTTATAAACTAGATCTAATGATGTCTTTTATTACCTCTCCATACAATCAAGTAATTAATTAGCCTTTAGAAGTCACGTTGATAGTATATAATCCCTGCTATAGAAGCTCCTTATAAGAAAAAATAAGCTTCCTATTTTCCCATATGATTTCCCATATGATTTTAGATAATCATATGTTTGCTCCATCACTTAAAACAAAAAAGATGTAGCAGGGCTGTCTGTCATGGTGCAGTGCAGCAGAGCAGGTAGGAGTTACTACGTTTCCTAGCAAGCTTCTACTGGAGAAGGAATGAAGATAAAGGAGTCTGTGTGAATGATGGGTAAACCCGTAAGTGTTTTGTGTTTTTCACTCTTTCATTCAGGCAACTACGGAGGACCAACTCTGCCATATTTAAAAATAAATACAGAAATAAATAAATGCTCAATAAATAAATAAGCATACAATTAACTGCCACCAAAAATACAAATAAGCAAATAAATGTCAAGAACCGAGGACAGAAGGACCCAGTATTCAAGGAGAGACAGTCAGTAGGAAAGTTCAAAACGTTTATTAAATAAACAAACAAAACAAAAGCGGAGCTGTGGCTCTCGGACACTGCAGGCGGGGGGGCGGGGCACCGCCCAATCACAGACACTCTAGGGGAGAAACACAGGTAAGTGACCACGATCATCTGACTGAAGATGATGTTCTCAGTGAGTCACTTACCTGGTTTAGCAGTTCAGTCCATAAGCCTTGAGGGATGCAGATCAGGCAGGAACAGACAGGAACAGGCAGGATCCAGATCAGGCAGGAACAGAAACAGGTGGCAGGATCCAGACTTCCAGGCATCCACAAGCTCCCAGGAGGGTTCAGAGTCAGACTGGGACCAGAAGCATGACCAGGTGGTCACGCACAGGAGCAGACAGGATCAGGTGCAGACAGGCAGGCTCAGTGGAAGAGGGTAGCCGAGACAGGACGTAGAACCAGAACTTGAAGCAGAACTTTAAACTGGTCTCCTCCCTGGAGCCAGGCTTACTGGATAAAAACGGAACCTCCCCACATATTGAGCCAAAAACCCAGAGGACTCTGTGGGGGAGGAACAGCGGACGATCAGGAGACGAGACAAAAACTAAAACCCGCTTTCCACTGGCTGCTAGGATCCAGGACATGAACCAAGAACTAAAACTCAACAGACAGACTGACAGAAAGACAAGAAATGATCTGGCACTGAATGCTCAGGCTGAACTGAATATAACCAACAGGAAACAGGTGAGAGGAATAAATTATAATTGAGGCAGGGAGGGAAAAACGACAGGTGAAAGGAATGACTAATTAAGGGAGAGCTCATTGGTTGGTTAGCATTATACTGCATCGGTCAAATCTACAGGAGGAGAGGAGAGTCTGAAGTCGAGTCTGAAGTCATTAGAACATGAGTAGTGACTCGTGTCCTCGCCAAGTAAGTTCTTGGCGAGGACAAACCCTTATCTTTGGGAGAGGGGCTCAAAGCTCTATGCTTTAACCACTAGGCTGCCACTCCCTAAATATCCAAGCTCCCAATCAGGGAATCAAACCCTGTTCTCTGGCGTAACAAGCGTCTACTATACTAACGAGGAGAAAAACAATTGCTGTGTCTGGATACCAGAACCAGGAACATCAACGTTGGGGAAGAGATTTGGATTAATGCAAAGGATCATGAACCATGAACAGGTCTTACAGGTCTGAGCAGAACATGGATCCAGAGGGGGGGGGGGGGGGGGGGGGGGGTCCATTGATCTTTGGGGAACTAAGGTGGAAACCCGGTGGAATCCAGCAGAGGTATTTTGATTTTGTATAGTGTATACTGTTGGGTTCAAAAATGTAGGTTTGTAAAAGAAGAACTGAAATACACAGTAAGGGATTTTCTAATAGCTCCTGGAGGAGGAGAGACAGTTGCACCCAAGACTCTAACACTCTGTCTCCCGCCGAAACTCCTCTGCAGAGCGCTTTATTAACAGAACATAACACATGGTTACAAACAGAGTATTGTTCTGACAGGACAGTTGATCAGGTCATAAAGACAGGATGCTCTACTGGCTGTAATCACAAGGCAGAGCTCTCCTCTTGCCTGAATCACAAGATAGAGTGGTCTCCTGATTGAATCATAAGACAGAGTGAAGCATCTCATTTCTACAATGTTTCATATGAACACACATTAATTTTATAATCATCATTGAATAAACCTAACACATACAAAACTAAATTTTGTTTTGTACACCTGTCAGACAGTAAGGTAGGAGCTTGAATACCTTTGCAGGTGGCTGGGGGAGGAGGAGCGACGAGGCCAGGGAGGGAGGAAGACTCCAGACTAGTGTTAATTTTAGCAGCCATTTTTAAATTTAGTTTTAGTTTTAGTCCAGTTTCAGCATCGTTTGTTAGTTTTTATCATATTTAGTCGACATCATCTCATTTTTATTTAGTCTAGTTTTAGTCGACTATAAGTCAGAGCATTTTAGTCTTTATTTTAGTCCAAGAAAACATAATTTTATTAGTTTAGTTTTAGTCAACAAAAACTGTCAACATTTTAGTCTAGTTTTAGTCAGGACATAATTTTAACCTTTTACTTTTTTGTCAGCAGATAAAGTTTAAGATTTCCTAATATTTCAACATTTTCTCTCATCTTTTTGATAAAAAACACAATTTTAAGGAACACATGCAGACATGGAAGATGTTCTGACAATATTTGCATATTTATTTTGAACATTGTTAAGGTTCAAAGACACAAACACAAATGCTTGCATTAAAACAAATAAAATATACCTGACAAAGGAAACGAATAAATAAAATAAAATGTGTTATGAACTTTACACAAGTGCTGGCTGTTTAAAGCTAGTTCACATAGAATAATAAAATAAATAGATTTGAGGTCAATGTTGTTAAAAAAAATTAAAAAAAAACTCCAACTGATACAACAAAAGTGCTTTCCTTCCAGCTTTAGCTGTCCTGTCATTGTTTCTGGGTGGCTGGTAGGTTGTTGTTGTTGGTGGTGTATCTTCAATCTGTAACAGAAATTAATACAATGTCAGGATAGATGCACAGCATAACAGGAATTCCAAGTATATAAGTAGCATATAGGTCTCTTTTTTCCTTAACAAAAACTAAGTCTCTGTAAAAACTACATTTGACCATCCATTTCAAACTCATACAAACAACCAAACTATCATTTAATGCAGGAATAAATTGCAGACATTTTTATGTGTGCATGCATTTTGGTTGTATTAATATTGATGCCAATTCAAATCAAATGTCCTTGTAATAGTAATGTGCAGATAAACAGAGCAGCATTTTATGTCACCAAATAAAGACATTGGGAGTTTGCATCCCTGCAGTGGTTCCCCTAGCAATGTTGTGTATGAAAATCTAGGTTAAAGTTGTTCTGAATTATGTGTGGCATATTATTTTTATTTTGTCTCATCCTGATAAATAGTTTCAGTTAGTTTTAGCATTTAGCATACATGTGTAGCTGCCGAGGTGTTTTGTGTTAGCTGTAGTTCACTTGCAGCTCCTAGATTACCTAAAACGTCTGTCTGCTTTAATCAAACTTGCAATTTAACTGAAACTATAGTTGCCCGGCCAGTATAACACATCTAAGTTAGCATAAATTTAACTTCACATTCAGTTCTATCAACAAGTGGCAACGGTCGCTACGTGCTAACAAGCTAACGTAACGTAGCCAGCCTGGATACTAAATGCTATGAAAGTTAACCAACATTAGTTAGTTTATCATTGGGACATTATAGCCGTTGATTTAATGTTACATTATAAACAACCACCACCAATCTTTCTGTTACCGTAATGTCTTTGTGGTGAACTGCGACGTGTCTCTACAGGTTTGTTGTGTTTTTTCCAGCTATCATGTGGCCACATTCCTTCCCTTCCACTAAAATCAAGCATTTGGTTTTGTTCTCCACTTCAATGAAGCAAAAATGTGTCCATAGATCACGTCTCCTCTTTCTCCCGAGCCCCAGAGTAGGCTACTCTGTGCCGCCCGCTCCAGGTTTGAAAGTGAGTGTGTGGGAGCTGACGAGGAGGAGGCGAGAGGAGGCAGGATTTGTAAAAAACATAAAATAATAATATGTAATTTTCGTCTCGTCTTTGTTCGTGAACTAAAATGTCCATAGATTTTAGTCCAGTCTTTATTTACCGAACTGCATTTTCGTCTCGTCTTTATTAGTCCACGAAAATTATTTCTGATTTACTCCCAGTTATTGTTTATTAGTGGGGATTTTCGTCTCGTCTCGTCTAGTTTTCGTTCGGTGAAAATTGTGCATTGATGAAAATATTTTCGTTTAGTTTTCGTTAACGAAATTAACACTACTCCAGACTTTACCGGAATGGATTCTTTAGAATGTGGGAGAATCACACACAGGTTCCTCTGGCCTTTCTGGACTGGAACTGAGGAAGAGAGAACAAGGAAGGTTCAATTCAATTCAGTTTATTTCTATAGCGCCATTTCACAACACATGTCATCTCAAGGAACTTTACAGTTTAACCAGATCATACAGTCAAATTGATTCAAAGTTTTCTATCTAAGGAAAACCAGTTGATTGCATCGACTCATTGATTTAAATGCAATCCCTCACACTAAGCATGCTTGTAGCGACAGTGGAGAGGAAAAACTCCCTTTTAACAGGAAGTAACCTCCAGCAGAACCAGGCTCAGTTTGAGCGGCCATCTGCTGAGGCCGACTGGGGTGAGGGCAGGGACACAAAGAACGAGGAACTGCAGAGAACTTTGGCTTGCTTGTCACCATGCTGAGTGGCATAATCCCCCGACGCCTGCCCCAGGGCAACGGCTCCTTTTTGAAGAGTTCCACTAACTTCAGGTAACGAGTTTAAGTCGGGAGCAATCAGCCTGCAGAGGCAGGAAACCACAGCCACACAGGCAGAAGCTGGAGACAGCTCAGCAAACCTAACAAGAAGACTATAATGCTAAGTAAAGGCAGCGTAAGCAGCTAGTTTACATGAAAAGTCAATGTTTGATGAGTATCAAAGGTCCTGCAGCGTGTCTGAGCAGCTGAAGCGGTGCGTCATGAGCATGACGCGCATGACACACTTTAGAAGCACCAGCTGCTGGATTTTTAAAAAACGGAGGTTTTGCTACTTGACGCACCACATCAACGTATTAGAGAAGCTGATCAGGGAGCTGACAGGGACACAGCACCACTGTGCAGATGAACTGACTGCACAGATTAAGTTCTCAGGTGGACTTTGTCACTTAAAAACACATTAAAGCTACTTTTTACCCACTGATCACAGCAAATTATAGCTGCAACGGTTACAGGCAAAGAAGGGATAGGGTAGCTCCGCCCATCAGAACCAATTTTCAACCTCGCAGCAAGAGCAGCAAAGATGCTTCAGCTGCAAATCAGAACTAAACTTGTACAAGCAAAAAAAAAATAAGATGAAGCAGCACGCACGTTTTTGCTGCTCCTGCTGCTTGCAGTGTGAATGTAGAATAAGAGTCGATTATGCTGTATATTACTCAGAAATATACATTTAAATACATTTAAAGGAGGTACACTTTAAGTAAACTAGATAAAAATTATAAAATAGTTAAATAAAGTAGTTAATTCTATAGCAGCATAATATGATAACTCAGAAAAGCCTGAGCCACTCTTACCGTAATCTTTATCAAAAGGAAGATTTTAAGCCTAGCCTTAAAAGCAGACAGGGTGTCTGCCTCATGGACTTAAACTGAAACTTTTTAGAAAGATGAACCACATCCTAATATCGGTTTCCCACTCTGACCGTGTTTTAGGTGTTGTTACAAGAAACAAGATTATTTCAAATCAGAAAATCATGAGAAATTCTTCTGACTTGGTGGGAATCTACAAAACCCTTAACTAAAAAGTGTAGGAAGATAGAGCTATGCTGTTTTGTTTTACAGAAGCAGAAATATACCACAATAATGTGGTTAACTGCAAATGCACTATCAGCTTTCTTTTTATTTTCCTTATCTCTCATTCCCCTCAGATCTGAAGCGCCATGCTGTTAAGGTTATTAATTCCAAAATACATGTGTATACCATGGCAGCATATTTTTATGTCAGCCTGTCTCTTGGAATACTAGATTTTTCACATCTCATTGACTTAAGTTCTCTGCCTGTCTTGTTTTGCATCTCCCGGGGGGGTTAGATAGCTCTTCTTGTTGAATCTTTGCCGCTTTGATATCCACACTGTGTACAGCCTCTGCTGTCAGACTCCTGTACAGCCATTAGTGCAATCACTTTAATTTCATGACAAAAGCAGAACTTTCTTTTTGCAAATTAGCACTGTCAGCTGTAAAGTTCCTGTTCCTTCCAGTAAATGATCATGGTCAGGGTGCTAAAGCTGCCCTTTGAAGCTTTTGATGTTTCCCTTCGGGAGCAGTGTGCGCAGCAAAATCACTACGCTGTTTTGGCTGAGAGGAGGAGAAAACAATTTTCCAATGATTTAAAGCTTCTTATCGAGCTTTAAGGAGCACAGTAAGGAGCAATTAATTTTCCATTCAAGCCACTGTAAGCACTTTTGTTATGAGTGAAGACCCCTGACCACTCGCTGCTCCCCTGCTTAGATGCTTCTGACTCCATGTTACTGGGGATTACCATGCAAATTGTTGGCTTAATCTTTATGGAGTGAAATAAGGTTTTTTTCCATGTGGAGGCTCAGCAGGCGTCTCACTGAAGCATGAGTACAGTCGTCATAAATATGCAAAGCCCAGACACATAATGGTCTTTATGCGTACAGCATGCAAGGAATGCAGTCCTTCTCATCAACGTTTTTGATAATCGCTCTCTGCATGTTGACTTACTAAATCATGACCGACATCTTTCGGTTAATTCATGCACACTGCTAAAAATTCAAGAAGGTTTGACTGAGTGCCGTTCAGCTGATGCCTTTATACGGTAAATATTTCCTGTGCCATGTCGGCAGCGCTAAAGAGAAGATGAATGTTAATCCCCTGCTATAGATTATCCGATCTCTTTGCACAAAACGTGCTACAAATCAGCTCTATTCATCCTCTTTTCATTCCCTGCATTCAAAGAGTCTCCAATTGTAACGGACGCCAGAACAACCGGACACCGCACTGCTTCTCTGGGCAAAGATGAGGACTGTGGTTCAATACTACTTCAAAATCTGGTGCTTCAATTTTACTCTTTGTACAAAGCAACATTTGTTTATTTATTTAGTCTGTTTATCTGCCAATTCACAATAAATGTCATCTGATTGCTCTTTACAGAGAAAATCAATCAGATCATCCAGTCAGATTGGTTCATGGTTTTTGACGAAGCAATCTGACCGGATGGAGGAGCCTGATAACTAAAAGATCAGGCTCCTTTCTTCTCTATGCTAAAGTTTCATTATGATATTTTTAAAAGTTTCTTTTCGTTATAATCTATTTCTGACATTGTTTTACTTACTGTTAAAGTCCAAGGGTCAACTTTGTATTAAAATATGATACACCCACTTAAGCCAAGTTACAAGCTTATAAAACTTCTGTTTAGACGAAATGTATGCAAACATTTGATTTAATTATTTTATTTTACAAGCTCTAAAATCGAGACAGCAAGAAAACCTTTAGGAAAAAGAGTACATGGTTTGACCTATCAACCAAAACAGATTAAGACTACATTATATTTAACTGGCCAATTAAATGGGGTGGAATTTAGTCTAGAAAATCTGACCAATCACAGCATGGGAGGCAGGACTTTAGGATATGTGACTCTTAGTGCCAGAGTTACCCATAGTGCAGCAGCCTTTTTCTGCAAGCATGACAACAAGCCGAAAATTAGGAATGTATTTGAGAGCAGACCTTATATCCTACAATTATTTTGGCAAAACTGACAGAAATCTTCATTAGAGAGTTTTTTCAACAGCTAAAAATGTTTAATAGACAAAATTACAAAAATAGACGCTCGGAGTATTCTGGGCAAGAATCTCAGTCATCCAGGTCATAATCATTTCCAAAAAGTTTAATTACAATCTTGAAACTTGGAAATAAAGTCCAGTAGATTGTTTTTGCAATGATGCTCTTTGCGCCACAGCTATAGTTATCTGATTGGTTCTAACATGATTAAGTCGACCCCATTAGTCCAAGCTTTCAAATCAAGTTTAACCAGCTCGTTACCTGTGTACGCGTTGTATCAGTCTGACTGGCCAGGCTAACATCATATAAAAGATAATGGTTGGAGGCAGATATGTGCTTGGCTGATCCATATGTTTACTAAAATAACCTTTGGAGCTCCTGTTGTTATGCTGTTCATCTAAATCATACGCAATGTCTTTTTTTACCTAAATAATGCTCATTCCCAGCAAACATCACACTAAACTTCTCCTGTCTGTGGTGATGTGAGGCAGAGTGGCTTTATTTCTCCTCAACGTCGACACCAAGCAGCTCTTTTAACAGCTAATCTGTACAGTGACAGCAACTGATTTTTTATAGATAATGTCTTATTTGTGAGAATGTGTTTTCAGCAGTGAGAGGTCTCAAGCCTTCCTAAAAAGGAGCGTAATCCCCATAAGTGTATTGATACCGATGCTGCAGTGGATCTATGGTCATGACGTGTGGCAGCCAGCATTGTCAAAAATAGCGTTGGGTTAGAGGCTTTATTAACCTTTACTAGCCTCAAACTCAATGCTATTTCTGATATTTGAAATTGAAAAAGCTTCCTGGATGGGAAGCGAAAAGTCTTCAAACTTGGAAACCAAGTCTAGTGGATTGTTTTTGTTTTGTTTTTTTACTTTTTTGGAAAAAAGGTAGAGTAAAAGCCATGATTGCACTGCCGTAATGGTCTGTGGTTCCTTTTTTTAGAATGTTAAGGTTTTGGCCACTTTGAATTGAACAGCCTAGCAAAAGTCTACAATTAAGATGCTGCGGCATGACCTTAGGGTACACTTCATGCTGAATAAAAACACCATAATGTGAAAATGCATAGAGACACACTGCTTATAATTGCTCTTCATTGTCAAAGGGCATCACAAGTAGTTATTACTTTAAGTGGAAAAGTGTGAATTCACACAGTGGCAGCTGGGTTTGATAGTTTAATAAATACAATCCTGGTAGAGAGTCTGCATTTTAAATTTTTTATTTCAAGGTATTTCTAAAATCATATTTGGAGAATAAATTATCCAAAATGTTAGATAATAATCAATAACTACTGTAAATACATTAGTCATCTTAACTTATGTGATCATTATACGAACGTAATTTGCATGCTAGTAAAAATTGCAGATGGGGGTGGGGGGGTGTCTTATGTGACAAAGGTTTTAAAATAAAGCATAGCTTTCCAAAGTTGCAGGTTTGTGCTTTTTTATCTCTGGGAAACAGTCTCTGCATTGCATTGGCTGTTGGCGACAAGTGCTTCTAAAAGGGTAAACAATTTAATACACGGATGTTCTGCCATCTCCAACGATAAACAACACTAATTTATACAGCATCTTCACTCCATCGCAAGCTATAAGCTCCTAATAAACTAAGTTTACAGCTGATATCAGTTGAAGAGAGGTGGACTTAAACGCTGAATAAAAGCTGAAAAAACTGGAAATAAATTCCTCTTCTGAGAAGTAGAAAATGAGCTTTAAAGCATGCCCAGACATGTGGCAATAAATAAGTGCTGAAAGCTTCTCTGTGACACATCCTCTCATAGGAAACCTGGTGGTGAGGTCTGATTAGAAGCAAAATGACTTTTCCTTTTATAATCATCTAAGAAAGGTCCCTAAAATAACACCAGAACAAACTCCATACATCTAAGCCCAAAAGAAATCAGAGAAATGAATCAGAGAAAGTTGGTCTCTGTAGGTGTTGAACTCCGCTGATAGCAATTAGAGAGACTGTCAGCTATGAATACAAGCTGTTGTTTTTTTACAGTGGATGATTGATTCGAGCTATTACTTTGTGCATCACAAATACAAGGGAATTGAGGAGTGAATAGTCTCTGATTCAGTTTTATTATATATTAAATACATGATTTAATTGTTTTTGGTTCTTTTTATGAAATTTGAAAAACAAAACAGTCTCTAGATTTTTCAGAAACAGCTGAAGGATTAGTTCTTTCTCTTTCCAGGGAGGGACCTCCGGTCGATATCAGATGGAGAAACGCAGTTAAAGTTCATTAAAATCAGCACTAACCTTGTTACTGTCAAATGAAATTATAAGAAGCAGCTCAGAAAATTGTAATCAGTAGAGTAATTTAATATGATATATATATATATCAATATTAATCTACTAAGCAAAAGAAACACAAACAAATGTACCAACTACAAAAAAGTAAGAGTGATAAAGTCAAATGCATCACGAAATGTTTGGAATACTTCAGATTAAAGATGGGTATGCTCTAAGTGTTTGACTAAAGCACAACAGACATAGTTCACATTATACAGGAATCAAAAATTTTTCCAAGACCATCTCAGTTCAGTCCATCAAAAACCCAAAATACATCAAGCTGAGGAGAAGTAAAGAGAAGACGCTAAGCTATGTTGCTGATAGGTGTACGAGATTGGCCTGTTTTTCAGTGTAGTCCTGTTTCTCTGACTGTGACTGGCTGGATGTGTGCCTTTTACAGCTGCTTTTTGTATCTCTGCTTCTTTTTGTGTCTCTGCTTCTGTCTCCTTGAACCCCAGTCGGCCTCAGCAGATGGCCGCTCACACCGAGCCTGGTTCTGCTGGAGGTTTCTTCCTGTTAAAAGGGAGTTTTTCCTCTCCACTGTCGCTACTAGCATGCTTAGTGTGAGGGATTGCCTTTGAGTCAATGAGTCGATGCAATCAACTGGTTTTCCTTAGATAGAAAACTTTGAATCAATTTTACTGTCAACCATCCCCACAGGAAACACAACCGGGCAGACGAGTCCATAACCTCCTCCCATGTCAGAGGATGAAGAGAGCACATCCAGACAGTCAGGGAAACAGGACTACACTGAAAAAAAGGCAAAGCTCAAACATCTATCTAATTTTTTGTTCAGATATATTTGAATGCCCAGTTACAATGACTGAAAGATGCTTCATTGTCAATTTAAACAGATTTTGATTCCACATTAGCTCCTGCAAATGGTGTTAGCTCTAGCTAATATAGTAAATAGTAGGTCACAGGCCCATTACATTTGTTTGTTCCAACAGATATGATAAAAAAACATTTCTGCTAATATTAGCCTTCCTGTGTTTATTCTGCAGGTCCCAGTCCAGTGGGACAAAATGCAACATCTACTCAGCATGCATTGCAATAGGGAAACATGGCGACATCAATGGGTGAAAAATATAACAAAGCCATATAGTTTGTGAAGTACAGTAATTATGAGTTTTTACATATAAATATAAAATTTTAGATAAATGGGAAAATTACAACCCCTCACATTTTCAAATAAGCCTGGATCCCTTTTAGACATAATTTCTGCCTAAGGGTGTAGTAGAGCCTGGCATTTTTTCCTGATAAGAAAAAATACAGACAACTTTATCTGTTTGAAATATATTACATGGATAATTCCCTGGTATAGCACCTAATAACAACTCCTGAATTGACCAAAATCTACTAGAATAAGCAATAGATGAAAAAGGAAAGAAATCAGTAATCTAATTTTGGGATGATTTCACCATCAAGATTCAATTAATCAAACAGCAATAATTAGTAGTAGTGTTGATGTAACAACAATGGGAAGTAAAAATAGAGCTACAAAGGTCACTCCATTGAATTTTTCGATTGTTTTACAAATGCTCAGATTAATTCCACCTTAAAGAATATAACACTAATTATCAGTATTCTGATATGGGCATTGAAATGGGAGGAAATTAAATCTCAGATTTGTAGCAGTTTCACCAGCTAAAAGTAAAAGCTAGTGGTGACTATCCCCAGCTGGCTGCAGGGCAGAGGGGATGGACCAGAACAGCAGGGCTAGCAGTTAACCTTAGTAGGGCAGAGTTCTGCAAAGAAGTAGACTGATTTATTCTGTCAAGATCATGTGTTTGACAGCGCAACCAGCCTCAAGCACCAATACAATCAGCAGCCAGTCAATCACCAATCACCCACACAGTGAAATAATGGGATGTGATCTAATGACGTTAAGCAAGCTCCACTTAGGGTAAATTTCACTTCAAACTTCTGGACAAGGTCTGCCCAGGCACAATATCTCAATAAAAAGTTTTTTTTTTTTTTTTTCTTGCTCCATCCAGTTAGGAGCTCCGTAATTCTCTCAAAATACGTGGAACCTCTTTGGAGGAACATTTGACCGTCACAAGACAGTCCATACCACTTGTCAATCGACTCACAGCACTTCTTTAATGCACAGACTTCTTTAATTTTAATTTAATCTAATTTAATTTAATTTGAACACTGAGCAGGGGATTCATCTCCACAAGAACCGTTCAAGTACCAAAGGAAATCTAAGTGGCAGTCAGCTCCTCCGCTCCTCAAGGAATCAACTCAACCTGGGTAAACCCTGTCCGCCCTCCAACGAGCCAACCAATTTCTGGAACAACCCACACCGGCTGGATTCAGGGAAGGACACCTTTTCTGGAAAGGTGAGTCCAGTTGCTTTTTCTGCCTTTTGCGAATCGAAGCTCAAATTACCCACTGAGCCTGAACTAATCACAGTAACTTCCCCTTTCACTTTTCTGTCCCAGTTCGCCAGCACACAGAGCAGCGCTGGACCCACCCCAACTTGTTTTCGATAAACCTGTCAAAACTCCCCCTGGTTCCTCTGAGTGGTTTTCTGCATGTGGGTCAGATCACTCATGACAATGAGTTACTTGTGCATTACATGCGTAACTTATCAAGAAATTGATAGAACTCCAACGCATATCAACGTATTTACCGTGTTCCAGATGACTGCTGAACGTGTTTCTAACTTACAGCTACTGTATTATGGTGTATTGACAGCATTTGGGTATAAAGGGGGTTACCAGGAGGAACTGTCAGTTCTCCTCCAGACTTCATCCCTATCATAGGGTGAGCCAAAAGGTGAGATTGATAGATTCTCCCTGTGTTCACATACACCACCAACAAACTTCCTAGGAGCCATCACGCTGAATCTGCTGGACTCCAAACCTTCTTTCTTTTTATTTTATTTCATTTTTTTGGGCCTGCGGTAAACAGCAGCTAGTTTAATAGTGCGAGCAAAAAAATTGTTTTATCCCTACCCCCCTCAGGACACTGGCTTGTGGCATACAATGGGCATTACGCTGCTGTCGTTACGCATAAGTTAGGCTTTGAGGGATTGTTGAAGAGTCAAGGACTTATTAATGGGGAGCATGTCTAGAAAGTCAGTGGATGCAATCGACTGGTTTTCCTACCCAATCTGACAGTATTGTCTCTGTAAAGTGCCTTGAGATTAGATGTTTTGTAAATTGGCACTAAATAAATAAACTGAATCAAATTTATTTCTCTACACTGCAAAAAAATGAAATCTAAATAAGTCATTTTTCCTTAAAGTGTATTTTTGCATTGTCTTATTTTGAGTGCATATAATCTAATCATCTTATTTTAAGAGTTAAAATACTAATTCCATTGCAAATCATCGTATTTACCTGGTCAAATTAAGGGTAAATACAGTTAATTTAAGACATTCTTGCTCATTTCTAGATCATTTTTGCAGTGTATAGCTAAAAATATGGACTGAGAAAATCCACTAGAGTGTCACCCTGTAGCATGTAGCTTAGGCGCCCATTTAACTTACTACTGGTCAATAATGAAAGGACAGAAAACATTTACAAGTTTATATAGCACCTTCCTCCTGTGAGTTGATTCGTCTGCTGCCCAGCCTGCAGTGCTTCCATATGTGCTCAGCTACCTATGTCCAGCTGAACACACCAGAAGCATGAGAGAAATGGATATTCACAGCTTGAGTGGTTCTGCAAATGAAATGCCGTTGGCTGCCTACCAGCTGGGTGGAGTGATTGACTACAGACTTAATGGCTAACGTAGTGCCAGAGTTGGGGGGGGGGGGCGATTCAAATGACCAGTGGCAGTTGGGCTAATGTCAGTAAGATAAATAATCTGCTCTGACAGTAAAACAGTGACTTCAGATGTGGCCTTTGGAAGGATATGTTCCCAAGCAGTGGTTGTAGGTGACTTCCTGTCATTGGAATTTAACTTGTCAGAATTTGTCCTAAAATCATGGCACATTTAGTATAATTCTTTTTGACTTTAGGGAGAATGTTTCAAATTTATATTTCTCACTGTTCTGCACTTATTCCTCATGGTAGCATTGCAGGGTTTAATTCTGGTACTGATGACTCAGTTGAGGTTTCATGTGTGCTTTGTGCTGCTGTGAACAATCCTCTGAATACCTTTCTTGGCAGCATTGGTTAAGTTCATTCAAAATAAATGCCTCCACAGCAAGGAAGCGTAACCATTACAGTAGTAGCCATTCAAAATGTCCCCACTTTCCTTTATAGATCCTTGGCCAGTCTTTGGCTAATCCCCTACAATTCCTTTTTTAAACATCAGTCTTTGTACTAATATATTCTTTCTGTCATGATTTGTGGAGTTAAGATCTAAAGAGAAGTCCCATCTCCTGGTCAGACCCTGTAATTCAGTGAAAGGGTGGAGTCAGAGTAAAAAAATATGTTGGGTTCATGGAGGGGATTTTGCTGGGATTTGCAGGGGAGTTGGCTGCTAATCGGCTGGAGTTCAACTGGGAAGGGCCATTTGAATGGTTGCTACTATAAATATTGGGTTGTAGGGAGGACGATCTTTGAGGCTAATGTATAATTTCTAAAACATTGTGTTTCTGGAACAACAAAAATGATTAAAGTTTAAACCATTTTGTGTATTATTTTAATGTAAAATGAAAAATGTATGAAGAGTAAACAGCCCCACCCTTTATTATTCCATCAACTGTGCTTCATAGGATTCATAAGTCAGACTAAATGTTTTTAGTTTGTTTGGTTTAGCTAAGTTTAGTCAAACCAAAGATTTTTTCACAATGATCAGCCTACTCCAAATAAAATGGATCAATTAAATGAGACAATGATCTTCTGCTTCTTCTTATTCTTTCTGTTTATAAAGTTATATGCTCTCTTCCTCATCTTTACATGAACAGCATTGCAGCCAGCTATAGTAACAGCTGTTTCATGTGCACGGGCTCTTTCTACCGTAATAACAGTCTACACCTAACATTTTACCATTCAATAAAAAAAATAACATTTACAACGTTTCTAGGGACAGGGAGTCCAAGCTAGGGACTGTTCTTGGAAATCAGGGAATAATGGTCACTTTAAACGCTAACCGGCAGAGGTGTCAAAAGTATATGTGTTAGCCGTGTAAATCCTACAGTTTAAAAACACTTTTGTAGAGGTTAGAGTATGAACTTAAGCTTTTCACTTAAGTAAAAGTATAAAAGTACATTTTTTTAAGTATAAAATTAAGAAATAATGCAGGAAAAAATGTCAAGGACAGATGCTTTAAACTGGAGGTCTTCAACAGGTGGTCCGTGACCCCTAGGGGGTTCACAGAGGTACTGCATGGGGGTTGCAAAAGTTTTGGTTGATTAGACTTTTTTTTTTTATTTCCCCCCTTCATTTTTTTCCACTAATTGAAATGTCTTTAAATCCACATTAACATGAATTCAACACACTGTAGTAAACAGATAAATGGAAACAGAAGATGTCTTTCAGTCATCAATGCACACATTCAGCGACACACAGAAGCTCTTTCAAGCTGGGCACCGTTTCATTCACAACACCTTTCCCATCAACCAGGAATCAGAAATACTTGAATAATCCCAGGGAGAAATTACTTTCTTAACATTACTCCATCTGTAATAGAGTGAGTGTAGGACCAGTTATATATATACTACAATTTCATACAATATTTACATAATCAGGGCATCCTGGCTCCATCTTGCTATCAGTTTGGGGATCCTTGGCCTGGAAAACGACCCCTGCTTTAAATCTTATACTGGTTACTGCATTACCCTATTAAACGAAAAGTTTTCTACGACTCTGGATAATAACTTCCTTATACTTATTTTACTTAGTTTTATAACTAATGACAACAGTATCAAAATTTACTTTGCATCGCCTTAAACAACTCTTAATTTTGTTAGGAAGCAGATTAATTGTCTGGATGAACAACTTATTTTGATGTTTTTTATTTTTTTTAATACCAACATGTCATAATGAAAACAAGCTAAAATGAAACGAAGGTAATGAGAGATAATCTAAAAAAAAAGTAGAAGTAAAAAGTTGTCTAAAAAATAAATACTACAGTAAAGTATAGATAGCAGAAATAAGGTAACAAAGTATTTTTTTCCCCAGCATTTTATTGTCATTACACTGTCACATGTACAGCATAATAATTTTCTCTTCGTGCATTTAACCCATCCCCTTGGGGAGCAGTGCGGCGTTTAAGGGACCCAGTGTGGCAGTGGGTTTTGAACTCACAACCTCAGGATTTCAAGCTCTATACCGAAACCACTAGGCCACCACTCAGTAAAGTATTTGAACTCTGTTACTTGACACATCTGCTAGCCAGACTTTAGAAGCCTTTTGACATTAAAAATGGGCTTATGTAACCAGCTGGCTATTCAATATTATTGTTTAGATGTCGTTTTTTATGTACTATGTAGATGGTTTCAGTGACAATATATTTCTAACAAATGTAAAATTCATCTCTAAACATCTCTCGTCAACTGGCTGTGATTTGACATTTTTTGGGAACTGAAACCATGTAAGAGCAGCGGGAGACCTGCTGCCTTTAATTTTAATTTATTTGAAATGCTCAAGGAAGATGCTATTCATTAGCCCTGAATGTCTAATTTGTCCAAACACCACTCTCCACACTTCTGCCTGTTGGAAACATCATGCTTATTTGGGTTCTAGAATGCAGATTGCATTGAAATGGTATTTGTCCGTTGACCAGACTTTGGCAAAACACTTGGAAAACAGCCAACTCCATTTGTGCTGTTCCTGAACTGTGTGAACGTAATGACATGCTCAGCTTAGTTAATCAGGCACCAGGTGTCCTTTTTAACAAGCCAGTGGAGGGTCCCAGAGCAGGATGATCAAAGTGAGCCATGCCAATCACAGTACGTCACAATATTGGGTCAGTAATGGGACTGAAGCCAGCGTCTCTATTGTCTGCTTTCCAACTAGCGGCCCTCCAACATTTCACCCAGAGATTAAATATTAATACAAGCAGACCGGCAGCTACATCATGAAAAAATGAATGATCAAATATTCACATTTTCACTTTTTTCTTTCGGTGCTAAATTGGTATTCTGCCAACATATCCTAAACATAGACACATGCTGAATAAGTTATTCAGAATAACTAATGTACAAATAATACTAGCATTTTG
Organism: Cyprinodon diabolis; assembly: GCA_030533445.1. Lineage (NCBI taxonomy): Eukaryota > Metazoa > Chordata > Actinopteri > Cyprinodontiformes > Cyprinodontidae > Cyprinodon > Cyprinodon diabolis. The sequence continues at coordinate 45,159,178 of CM060084.1, read as the reverse complement.
GTTTGTTACCTTGATGCTATCAGTTATGATAGCATCACATTTAACTGGTCAGTGAAATCTCAGTGTGTAAGATAACAACACAGATATCTACAGGATAAAATCAGCAACATTTAAGCAGATGCCTTTAAATCTCTGTTACCAATGGCCTCCTTGATTTTGTCCCCACCCGCCCAATGACCCTGATTAAGACAAGAAAAAAAAAAAAATAATTAAAAAAAAATATAGATAGATAGATAGATAGATAGATAGATAGATAGATAGATAGATAGATAGATAGATAGATAGATAGATAGATAGATAGATAGATAGATAGATAGATAGATAGATAGATAGATAGATAGATAGATAGATAGATAGATAGATAGATTTCAAAATATATCAATATATTTTCTTTTAGATGTATATGATAAATATTTAATCTTTAATAACTAGTAAAGCATCATTCCATTCGTTGGCTGGTCCCTTACAATTCCTTTTTAAACATCAATCTTGGTACTACAATATTCTTTTTGTCATGATTTTTGGACATTAAGATCTAAAGAGAAGAGTTATCTCCTGGTAGACCCTGTAATTCAGTGAAAGGGTGGAGTTAGAGTAAAAAATATGCACGCCCAGGAGAAGGCCAGTGGCTGGGAACAGAGTTGGAACAGCTCCACTTTTAAGTTGTCTGATGGTGGATCTGGAGACAAAACCATCCTTTGTGAAATGGCGGCTAAATGCAAAAGTACTGCCTTTTTTATGCAGACGTCTGAACTCTCATCTGGTCTCACTGCCTTCACCCACTGCTTCCTTTAAAATAAATATATGGTTGCTTTCTTGCCCAAGAGGAGCAACCGGGGACCGGGCAAAAACAGGTGCTTTTAGACTCAGCCATTTTGTTCTGGTCTAATGCTAAGCACTAGCCACTGGAAGTGAACGTTTTCAACAGGGGACTATTTCCAGGTTTCAAGAAAAAAGTCTATTGGCAGTAGTCTTACTAGACAACAGAAATCATTGCAGGTATGATTTTGATACTCCCTGTACAACAACTGCTTCCTAAATCCAAACAGACGTATGCTTTCTGCATTTGGGTCTGACTGAGGCCTTCATTTATACCCTAAAACCGCACCAGTCTGTGGAAGCAGACAAGGTCACCCGAAAATCTGGGTGTCAGTCAGAACGTTTTGTCCAAACTACAGTTTTCAAGTCTTTAATTACATCTACACAAATGTACTATAGAGGACATAAAAAAAAACTCTAGATAGTTTAAAGCAGACCCAGTGAGGCTGGTATGAAGAGATTCTAAAAGGCCTAAAAAAGGGTAGTTTCAGCCTAAATATATACATATCTTTTTCCTGTTTTGCCTAATTTCTTAAAGCAAATTTAGAATTAGACCAAAATCAAGCCCTGATGGTTTTAGGAGCAATATGCCCCTTACGTATCTGATTAAATAAAGGGAAGCTCCAAAGCTATAGTGTGGAAAGTTATAAAAGATTATTTGTGTGACACAAAGTAATCAGAAAATATTTTTCAAGTGGAACCACGACAGTAAATGTCATAATTTATAGGTGATTAAACAGAGAAAGGATTTTTAGCCTCACCATTTTTGCTAAATAAACATTGGAGAAGACAATGTTTATTTTTTGAAAAATATCGCCTAAAAAACTCAAGATGATTTTCTAAAAACACAAAATCCCAGTACATTTCAAACCAAACAAGACCCTTAAACAGAGACTAGTGCATCCAAAAGACAAACCCTCCAGACCTAAAATAAGCAGAGTGGTGTATGCAGTTCTATGCAGTAAGAAATGCTCTGATCTTTATATTGGACAAAGCTAACAACCTCTCCACAGACGCATGGCTCAACACAGACAGATACCTCCTTCAGTACATCTACATCTTATGGAAAAAGGACATTCTTTTGAAGAATGTTCAAATTTTGGACAAAGAAGACAGGTGGTTTGAAAGGGGTGTGAAGGAAGCCATTTATGTTAAGAAAGAAAAAACAACCTTAAACAGAGGGGGTGGACTCTGATTTTAGCTTTCAAAAACCTACAATGCAGTGATAGTTTTGATTCCTTCCCGCTATCATCGCAACACCCACTCCCATACAGTGGCCCAAAACATCTCGCCTCTTTAGCCAGGTGAACAGTTCCCCCTAATGACCCCATTTCAGAGACATAGACAGGTATTGGGTATTGCAGGCTAACAAAGAACCTAAACGACTCCCCATTTCTAAGGGGCCGACCGGTTCCTACAGTTCAATTTGCATGTTTTCTAAGCCGTAACAAGGCTCTCTTGGGCTACTGTATAAAGCCTTGAACTCAATGCTAATTCTGACATTTTGAACTGAAAAAGCTTCCTGGATGGGAAGAGAAACGTCTTCAAATTAGGAAACAAAGTCCAGTGGAATGTTTTTTTTTAACTTTTTTGAACTGCAGAAGACAATGAACACCTTTGTTAAACTTGAAATGAAGCTTCAGAGTGTATTGATCCACATCATGAATACAACTGCAGTAAATTTCAAGCTGTTAATTTGTTGAGGTAATCTGGGGAAATTGCTCCCCACGCTTCCAGAAGCAGCTCCCACACGTTGGATTGGTTGGATGGGCACTTCTTGCGTACCATACGGTCAAGCTGCTCCCACAACAGCTTAATGGGGTTCAGATCTGGTGACTGCGCTGGCCACTCCATTACCAATAGAATACCAGCTGCCTGCTTGTGCTCTAAATAGTTCTTGCACAATTTGGAGGTGTGTTTAGGGTCATTGTCCTGTTGTAGGATGAAATTGGCATGGCGTTGCAAAATGGAGTGATAGCCTTCCTTATTCAGAATCCCTTTCACCCTGTACAAATCTCCCACCTTACCAGCACCAAAGCAACCCCAGACCATCACATTACCTCCACCATGCTTAACAGATGGCGTCAGGCATTCTTCCAGCATCTTTTCATTTGCTCTGCGTCTCACAAACGTTCTTCTTTGTGATCCAAACACCTCAAACTTGGATTCATCCGTCCTCAACACTTTTTTCCAGTCTTCCTCTGTCCAATGTCTGTGTTCTTTTGCCCATCTTAATCTTTTTCTTTTATTGACCAGTCTCAGATATGGCTTTTTTTTTGCCACTCTGCCCTGAAGCCCAGAATCCCGCAGCCGCCTCTTCACTGTAGATGTTGAAACTGGTGTTTTGCGGGTACAATTAATGAAGATGCCAGTTGGGGACCTGTGAGGCGTCTGTTTCTCAAACTAGAGACTCTAATGTACTTATCTTCTTGCTCAGTTGTGCAACACCCTCTCCCACTTCTTTTTCTACTATGGTTAGAGCCTGTGATGTCCTCTGAAGGGAGTAGTACACACCGTTGTAGGAAATCTTCAATTTCTTAGCAATTTCTCGCATGGAATAGCCTTCATTTCCAAGAACAAGAATGGACTGTCGAGTTTCAGATGAAAGTTCTCTTTTTCTGGTGATTTTGAGCGTTTAATTGACCCCACAAATGTGATGCTCCAGAAACGCAATCTGCTCAAAGGAAGGTCAGTTTTGTAGCTTCTGTAACGAGCTAAACTGTTTTCAGATGTGTGAACATGATTGCACAAGGGTTTTCTAATCATCAATTAGCCTTCTGAGCCAATGAGCAAACACATTGTACCATTAGAACACTGGAGTGATAGTTGCTGGAAATGGGCCTCTATACACCTACACTATATTGCCAAAAGTATTTGCTCACCTGCCTTGACTCACATATGAGCTTAAGTGACATCCCGTTCCTAATCCATAGGGTTCAATATGACGTCGGTCCACCCTTTGCAGCTAGAACAGCTTCAACTCTTCTGGGAAGGCTGTCCACAAGGTTTAGGAGTGTGTTTATGGGAATTTTTGACCATTCTTCCAGAAGCGCATTTGTGAGGTCGCACACTGATGTTGGACGAGAAGGCCTGGCTCTCAGTCTCCGCTCTAATTCATCCCAAAGGTGTTCTATCGGGTTGAGGTCAGGACTCTGTGCAGGCCAGTCAAGTTCATCCACACCAGACTCTGTCATCCATGTCTTTATGGACCTTGCTTTGTGCACTGGTGCACAGTCATGTTGGAAGAGGAAGGGGCCAGCTCCAAACTGTTCCCACAAAGTTGGGAGCATGGAATTGTCCAAAATGTCTTGGTATGCTGAAGCATTCAGAGTTCCTTTCACTGGAACTAAGGGGCCAAGCCCAGCTCCTGAAAAACAACCCCACACCATAATCCCCCCTCCACCAAACTTTACACTTGGCACAATGCAGTCAGACAAGTACCGTTCTCCTGGCAACCGCCAAACCCAGACCCGTCCATCAGATTGCCAGATGGAGAAGCGCGATTCGTCACTCCAGAGAACGCGTCTCCACTGCTCTAGAGTCCAGTGGCGGCGTGCTTTACACCACCGCATCCGACGCTTTGCATTGCACTTGGTTATGTATGGCTTGGATGCAGCTGCTCGACCATGGAAACCCATTCCATGAAGCTCTCTGCGCACTGTTCTTGAGCTAATCTGAAGGCCACATGAAGTTTGGAGGTCTGTAGTGATTGACTCTGCAGAAAGTTGGCGACCTCTTCGCACTATGCGCTTCAGCATCCGCTGACCCCGCTCCGTCAGTTTACGTGGCCTACCACTTCGTGGCTGAGTTGCTGTCGTTCCCAAACACTTCCATTTTCTTATAATACAGCTGACAGTTGACTGTGGAATATTTAGGAGCGAGGAAATTTCACGACTGGATTTGTTGCACAGGTGGCATCCTATCACAGTTCCACGCTGGAATTCACTGAGCTCCTGAGAGCGACCCATTCTTTCACAAATGTTTGTAAAAACAGTCTGCATGCCTAGGTGCTTGAATTTATACACCTGTGGCCATGGAAGTGATTGGAACACCTGATTCCAATAATTTGGATGGGTGAGCAAATACTTTTGGCAATATAGTGTATGTAGATATTGCACCAAAAACCAGATATTTGCAGCTAGAATAGTCATTTAGCACATTAGCAATGTATAGTGTATTTCCTTAAAGTTAAGACTATTTTAAAGTTAAAGTTATCTTCATTGAAAAGTACAGTGCTTTTCCTTCAAAACTAAGGACATTTCTATGTGACCCCAAACTTTTGAACAGTAGTGTATATATATATATACTGTATGTGTGTGTGTGTGTTATTCAGCTGTAGCAGTAATGTTTATTAGTAAAGTGGGAGTAGTGAAGAGTGGCGGGACTTTATTACCAGATCAACATTACTTCTACATTTGTACTATTATGTAAAGATGCATGGTATAAAAAGTTGCAGCAAAACTTATTCACACAACTTATTCACAGAACTTATTCACACAGCGGGTGGCTATGAATAATTTCTTCATCTTCTGCTTCAGAATGACAGCTGCTGTAAAGAAGAAACGGGATTAATTTTATTACCACATCAGCATTATTTGCTCCTCTATTTATGTGGCCTTTTTTTTAAATAGCAGAGACATGAGATGCGGGACATAATAAAGTACTATACAGTGCGTCTCCATGGAGAATTTCCTCATCTTCCGTGTCAAAATGCTAGCTGTTTTCTGAAGATCTTTGTCTGATGAATTCCAATCAAAGCCTTGGAATCTCTCATTTTTTTCTTCTGAACCATTGTGATATTTGATTATCATAAGAATATAAAAAAAATGATGATGCAAAGACTGAGGAAACAAAGCTTGTGCGACGATCTGTCTCCACCGCAGTGAGTGAGTTTATACACCAAGCAGGGTCTTGTGTTATGAAAGTCGATTACTTCTCATGAAATGGTCCAACAATGGCCGCCAGCCCCTTGTTGGAAAGCTAAGTTAGTTTCCAATGATGTCAGCCATTAGGGGGTGTGACCAAAAACAGCATCATTCTGGCAGAGTCTGACATGTCAGGTGGAGTTCTAAATCTCATTTAATTTGTTTACACAGCTGTACAACAAAAACAAAAAATGTTACAGTGTTTCAGTCTTATCTATAAAAAGATCAAAATTAACAAATGTCAGCTGGGCCTGGTACCGGCCTGTCAGGCTGAACAGGTTAAAGGATCCTGATATGGTGAAGAAGCTGCTCTATTCCTGGGGTCCGTTTCAAGAAGCAGGTTTAACAAATTCAGATTCAAACCCGCAACTCTAAATTGATCTAGCCTAAAGTGGGGAACTTTAGGCTGAATCTTTGGTTTTACAATGGCTGATATGAATTAGACCAATCAACTGTAAAAGCCATAATCAATGGATACCAAGTTAACAGCCAACAGGAAGTGCCCATTTCAACTCACTGGTACCAGAGATTTTAATGCAGAAAAAATATAAAAGGGAGAATTTGTTTAAAGGACGGATAAAAAGTACTACAGATGCAAAGGAGAGGAAGATGAAAAAGGGGTTAATGTGTAAGTTTATATGAAGTTGGCTATGGCAGGCTGTTTTTACATTTATTAAAACCACTCTCCTCTCTTCTATTTTTAGATCACTGAAATAAGATTCTTCCTGATCAAAGTCACACTCCTAATCCATATATTATCACTGAACTTTGATAATATATTTTCTAAATTACATTTTTGTAGCAGAGACTGGATTTTATAAAATAGTTTGAAGTTTGCAGACGGCACCACAGTGGTGGGCCTCATCAGAGACGACAACAACCAGAACTACAGAGAGGTGGTGGAGCAGCTGGTAGGCTGGTGCAGAGATAACAGCCTGATCCTGAACGTGGAGAAGACGAAGGAGATCATTGTTGACTTCAGGAAGAACCGTCCTAACCACACTCCACTGGTCATCAACAGCTCAGCTGTAGAGGTGGTCAGCAGCATGATATCTGAAAAAGATTTCTTCATGTTCAAAATAATAAAAATGATGACCTGTATATTAGGAATATGGAGATCTGAAATAAATTTCTAGACATCCAGAATGTTTATCCTAGATGTGGAGAATGACATTTGGTGAAATGGTCATGAAATGGTCAGGAATGCATATTCAGTAAAACTAATACATAACAAAACGGCTATTCATTACGGGATTATTTCTTGAACGGTACAAGATCAATGTATGAGTTTAGGTTAAATCGTCCGGTCTTTTTTTACACAGTAAATACTAAGTGGCTGTTTGCAGCTGCTTCAGATATTATCATACCAATAAATGGAGCCTAGCCGGAAATTCAACTGCAGAAACTTACTGTTTTATCATACATCAGCCAATCAGCTTCGAATCCCACCTCCACGAAAGCCAATCAGCATCCAAAGCTCATCTTAAAAGGTCTCCGATACGAACCTGTCTGCTCCTGTGCGCAGGCAGTGGAGGATGCACTGTGACTTCATTCAGATGACACCATTTCAACCCACCTCCAGCCCCTCCTCCACCTTAGTAGCTAAAGCTTCATCAGAGCATCATTCCTCCCGGACTCTTTCTGCGTTCCCTGTCTCATCTTAACCGGTCCGGAAGAAGACCGCCATGTGGCGCCTGGTTCTGCCAGAGGTTTCTTGCAAACGGGGAGTTTTTCCTCTCCACTGTTGCTTCATGCTTGCTCATCATGGACAGGTTCTCTCAACCTGTGTTATCCAACTGGACTTCCATCTTCCAGGTCCCTAAGTGAAGCTCTAGTATCAGCTCACGCAGTCCACTAGATCTCCCCATAAAGGTCAGCAGACCGTCTCACTAACCAGCAGTCTACAGACAGACCAACTTCATCTATCTCTACTCCACCACCAGTTTCAGGCCTGGGGATGAAACAGCCCTATTCTTTGCTCCTGTTCATGCATATCTATCAAAATTAAGTCCTATGATTCCTGCAGAGGTCTGAGCGCCAAAGACAAACTAATTGTATCAATAAATTTCTCCTAATTGTCTTTTCTCTTTCTGTGAGTTTTTGAAATGCTCATTATTAGCACTTATCAGTCCCATTGAATGGCTTCAGATTGTGCCAGTAGACTCAGTAGGTTGTTATTACTGAATTAACTCTAATCCTAACCCTAAAGCAATTCCGTTTCCCCACATGGAATTAATTGATCTATTTATGTGTATTCTGAAAATGATTTAATTAGTTCTTCGTGTACTGTAAAAATAAAAAAAGCCAGCATGCAAACAACTTTATGTCGGGCTGCTGCAGCGCACCTCCTGATCAGCTGCAGAGACAAATAAACAGAATAACATGCATTGGTTGTAAAACAAGCTGAAGAAAAGATGTACTGTAGTTCAAATGTTTTACAGACAGCACCAGAGTATTTTAATTAATTGTTGCCGTTTCTAGTTGTTAGAATGATACCTCCATAAGACCGTTATTGACAGTCGATGATGAGTTTTTCTTCCCTCAGCAGTGTCTAGAGTTCTGCTGCTTCTGCTCAGTGTCCCGAGTCAGATGAGTCGGTGCGCTGCTCTATGTGTGCTATAGCTATGAATATCCGTGCACGACCAAGTGTGCTTGATCCATGTTAGCTGTCCTCCATGGTTAAGCTGGAAACCTGCTGGCTGCCTGATGTTTGACATAAACAATGAATATTCATGTGTCAACAAACAGTGGTTCCCTGCTGCTTTGCTGCCACCGAGCCATATGGACAATTAGTCCAGGCCACAACCTCCACCTTTTAAAGGGCGCCATTGTATTTGATTTGCCTTCTTCACAAACTTTTCCTTCTTTGTTTGAAATTGGTTAGTGTTCTTGCTTACATTTTCAAATCTCTACGCGGATTTCCTGTCCTCTTTAACATCCTTCTCCCCTATTAGCTGGGTTCAGGGGGCAAATTGTCTAACTCCCTCCTTAAATGACTGGAGGCCGGGTTTGTGCCGGCGCTGCTCAGTGTAGCAGTGGGTAACAATGGTGCCTTGCAGCAAGAAGATTCCACGTTCGATCCCTGGCACGGGGTCTTTCTGCTTGGAGTTTGCATGTTCTCCATGAGCATGCGTGGGTTCTCTCCGGGTACTCCAGATTCCTCCCACAGTCCAAAAACATGACTGATAGGTAAATTGGCTTCTCTAAATTCTCCTTAGTTGTGAGTGTGTGCCTGAATGGTTGTTTATCCTGTGGGTCTCTGTGTTGGCCTGCGATAGCCTGGACCTGTCCAGGGTGTACCCCGCCTCTCGCCCGTAGACAGCTGGACATAGGCACCCGCATCCCTTGCGACCCCAGCTCAGATTAGCATGATGGAAAATAGATGGAGGTTTCTGAGCCACAAATAATCAAATAAATTGAAGGTATTACAGACAAAGGTAACTATTACGTTGATGTCTGGATTTAATAAAGCTTGTAAAGCAGCTATGTATCTCCTGTATTGCCTTTAATGCTGCGTCAGGACAGAGAGAAAGAGAAAACTTGAAAACTGTTCTTTCTAACCCGCTTTCCCCACTTTGTTTAATCGGTCCATGGCTGGTCCATTACGGTTTATTTTTTAAACATCAATCTTTGCACTAAAATATTCTTTCTGTCATGATTTTTGGACATTAAGATCTAAAGAGAAGCGTCATCAGTGAAAGGGTGGAGTCAGAGTAAGAAAATATGCACGCCCAGGAGAAGGAAGGGGTCACTGGGAAGGGCCATGTTGAATGGCTGCTACTGTAGCTCTCTTTGTCCATTTATAATCTTTACAACAAAAGATGGAAATGTTTCTTGTACTGAACCAAATATTATAGAAAGAAATGTAAAAAAATGGTATAAAAGCTTCCCTGGTAGACTAAGTTATTTATGTTACTTTGATAACTGTATAAACAGCTTACAGCTTTTTCTTCACGCTGTTTAGTTTTGCCTCGTGTTGAAGACATTTCCAGGGTTAATCCCTTCAAAGTGTATTCCAAACAAGGCTATGACATCTTCCTTATTTAATTATGTACCTTATCACTATAGTTTTCACAGCTCTGCCAGGAAACTCTCAATGCTAATATAGTGAGAAAGTCATTTTCTCAGTTTAAATGTCTCTCTCTAATCTCCCAACAGCACCATCTCCATTGCATGAGTTTCTTTAGAGTCATCAAATCAAAAGGACAACCCAGAGCTTTCAAGAATGCTCTGACATACGAGCCAAAGGCTGCACAGAAAGGCTTGGAAGCTCAGTCTAAAGAAGGCATCCCTAAAGTCGGTCCTCGAGGGCTGCTGTCCTGCAGGTTTTAGAGATTACTCTGCTTTAGCTAAGCTAATTCTGATGATTGCAGTTCAGCAAAAGCCTGTTAATCAACTATCAATGTAAATCATCTGTGCTGGAGCAGTGAAACCTCTAAAACCTCCAGTCCTGCCCCCCTCAATGACCGACTTTGGGGATGCCTGGTCTAAAGGCTCAACGACTCAAGAGAAATCTCTGGCAAAGATGTTTCAGTATTTCAAATTCAAGCTTTGTCAGAAACTACCCAGGATTTACTCAACCAGGAACTAATGAAGACCAGAAAATTCACTAGAGTTTGAAAAGCTAAAGAAGGTAAATTTGCCCCCCTCAGGTTTGAAATCCAAGGAGATATCACAATGTTTACTAAATAGCTACTATACATTAGTCATGCCGTGCTTACAATAAATCACAATGCTACACACAAAAAAAATTATAAGTTGGACACAATTTGAAATAAAGATAAAATTAGATGCAAAAAGTGGCTGTGGATAAGGCTATGGACGAAAGCCCAAAGAGGCCAATCAGCAACCATCTTACATAAGAACCTAGCTATTGAGGCAGCTGGTCAGGAACTGTTGCAGACAGAGGGCTGTCAGACCAACTGGCGGTTCTAGAGTTCCTTACTGATTATAGAAGCATGCAAAGTGGAGACATTGGGTGTGTTCGGTCTTAAAGGCTGCATCCTCCCAGGACGCGGTCTATCTGGACTGGATCCTTTGAAGTCTGTGAAAATAAGGAGACCAGAAGAGTTTTGGCTGTGAATTAGCAACAGTTGGCACACAAAGCAGGAAAAGAATGAATACCGAACTTTTCAAAACTGTTTCTTTTTATTTTTTCCCCCTTTTTTTATTGGAATGTGAACAAAGACTACACTCATGAGAATGAGAGTGTAATAAAGGTGACAACCACCAAGAGCATGAACAAATATAAACAAATGTAATGATATAAAAGGGGTAGAAAAATATAAGTAACTCTAAACAATGTTCAAAAGTTTGGGGTCCCATTGAAATGTCCTTATTTCTGAAGGAAAAGCACTGTACTTCTCAATGAAGATAACTTTAAACTTGTCTTGACTTTAAGGAAATACACTTTATACATTGCTAATGTGCTAAATGACTATTCTAGCTGCAAATATCTGGTTTTTGGTGCAATATCTACATAGGTGTATAGAGGCCCATTTCCAGCAACTATCACTCCGGTGTTCTAATGGTACAATGTGTTTGCTCATTGGCTCAGAAGGCTAATTGATGATTAGAAAACCCTTGTGCAATCATGTTCACACATCTGAAAACAGTTTAACTCGTTACAGAAGCTATAAAACTGAACTTCCTTTGAGCAGATTGCGTTTCTGGAGCATCACATTTGTGGGGTCAATTAAACGTTCAAAATGGCCAGAAGAAGAGAACTTTCATCTGAAACTCGACAGTCTATTCTTGTTCTTAGAAATTAAGGCTATTCCATGCGAGAAATTGCTAAGAAATTGAAGATTTCCTACAATGGTGTGTACTTCTCCCTTCAGTGGACAGCACAAACAGGCTACTGTGGGTACTATTTAATGAAGATGCCAGTTGGGGGCCTGTGAGGCGTCTGTTTCTCAAAATAGAGACTCTAATGTACTCATCTTCTTGCTCAGTTGTGCAACGCGGCCTCCCACTTCTTTTTCTACTCTGGTTAGAGCCTGTTTGTGCTGCACCCAGTGTTCACAGGGATGGACACCAATTTAGTCCCAATGTATTTTCCCATCGGGAACCTACTAGCAATAAGTTGCTAACTGGTTAGCAGGATGTTTCTGACAAACAATCCCGACCCCTTGATAAACAACCAATAACATTCACTTTATTCACTCGTATAAAGTCGTGTACCCCTCTGGAGAATTCAGAAAGGCAACGGTTGGAATGACGGCTTCCCTGTGACTTTATACTGAACCTCCAATATTCACCACTGTTCGGTGCCAAGTACCTTTTTCCTTTGATCACGGAGCAGCCAGCTTGCTTGGTCTCGCAATGAATCCTGGGATATTCAAAGCTACTCTGATACACCGGACCCGTCCTTCATAAAGGGGCAAAAAGGACGCATTTGTCGGCCGGCCGCCTAACGAGGAGTCTTCCAATACGACTAGACCTCTGCGTCGCGCTATGACGTAATCGTCCTTCGAGTCTGTCCTTCGGAGGACAAATCCCATCATTTCGATTCAGCCATTGTCTACTCTGTCTCACCTACACAAAGATTTTCAGTTGATGTTTACTGACATTTTTTACTGGTGTCATGTTCTGTCATATTGTTCTAAACACAACAAGAATGATGGAGTGTTGGCCTAGTGGTTAGAGCAGTGTGCTTGTTCTCTGAGAAGGTTGCAAGTACCGGTTTCAATCCACACAACCTGCACTCTGGGTCCCTGAGCAAGACACTTAACCCCATGCTGCTCCCCAGGTGCCGCAGTATGGCAGCCCACTGCTCCCAGAGGGGATGGGTTAAATACACAGGTGAATTTTTCCATTGTGAGATCAATAAAGTTCAATTATTATTATTATTATTATTATTATTATTATTATTATTATTATTATTATTATTATTATTATTATCAAATCAAACCAAACATTGGTGTATTAAAGCTTATAGCATCTTCAAATGATCCAGATTTCTTTAAATTCAGTAATTTATCTCTCTGTCTATACATTATAACTTTGAATCAATGAATCCTTCTCTGAGAGCTGTTTACTGTTTTGACATTTTTGACATTCAGTTCTTTGAACGACTTGCATGACTTTATAACCCTAACCCTAACCCATTAACTTTATATTTTAATGAGAAGATGTATGTGTTTTATGTACGCTAGTGTTTTGTGTGTGGAAGGTCTTGATTCTGATCTACCTACAGGAGCTTTCCCACTGTCACAGTATGCTTTGTACTCGGTTTAATGAACTCTGCTCTTTCTGAGGAGTAATAACTGCCACTAAGAGAAGTTTGACGTTTTTTTGACATCCTCCACTAATTTCTGTTTTGTTCTGGCAGAGCTGGAACCTGGCTGATCCCACATAAAGCAGAATGGAGGAGGAATACTTTGAACCACATCATAAATATGTCACAGTATTGTTTGGATTCTGGAGGATCTGTGGTTTGAACACATACATAGAAAAACAGCACTGAAACAGAAGGGCTGCTTGTCTTCTATGTTCTCTGCTCATTCTTTTCAGTCCTTCAGATTTTTACCGTTATTTCTAGATGTCCTTTGTTTTATTTTTCTCTTTTTTTTTGTTCCCTTGTCAGTACTTACTTTTTTTACTGCTCTGTTTTGTTTTCCTGTTTCTACCTTATTGTCTTGTAAAAGATAACAACCATGTCTGGTATTTTAACCCCTTAATCTACTCCAAAACCTGGATGTATTTTCATTTATTTATTGTTAAAGGGGTCATAGGATGCAAAACCGAGTTTCCATTGTCATAGATGAATAACAATAGTTCAGTGGGTGAAATGGACGTACAGAGAAGTTCAAACCCCATCAACACCTCCTTTCTCTGCAAATCTTCTAAACTTCCACCATAAAACGATCAAATCGAACGAAGCACTGAATTGACATCAATTCGGGGATGTTTCCTTATTCAGTTCTGGCCTGTACTTTTGTCATGCCCCGAAATTGACATTCAGACCAGCCCACTGGTTCACTGGTCTAAGAAGATGAATAGAGGTAAACGGAAGACACCAGTTTAGCTGTTTAGCCTGCAGTTGGGTTTACTTCTACAAGAATTACAAAGCAGACAGTTTCTGTATTGAAAATGAGCCAGAGCCACAGGCGTAAATGCAGTGTTCCAGGCTGCATGGAGAAAGGGGAACATTTTCACAGTCTTCCCAAGGACCCGAAGACTCGACAGGCATGGATTATTTTTGTGTATCAGAAGATCCCTGCAAAGTTTGATGCTCAGCTGTTCATTTGCTCTAAGCATTTTACCAAAGACAGCTTTCAAAGTCTTGGACAGATCAAAGCAGGATTTGCTAAACTTGCTTTACTGAAACGAGAGGCTGTTCCGGCCGTAAGGCCATCACAACCACAAACTGTATTATTCTGTCGCTAAGCTGTGGAATAGCAATGCTAGCATATCTAAGGTGACCAGATTTGGGTTTCTGAAAAGGAAGACACTTTTTTTTTTGGTATTTTTTGGTATGAAGCATCAACTGCTGGGCGGCTGACTGGACCAGACCTCAGCAGAGAGCTATGAGCCGCCCGTCCTCAGCCGGAAGAGAGGGGCTGGCGGCCGGTAAGGCAGACAGGGGGAAACACGGGGCCGCCGGTGTCTAGGGTCGGGTTCAGTCGCTCTGTCCCCTTCTGGCTCCCTGCCCCCGACTCGCCGGGGTTCCAGCCCCGGAGCTGATGGCTCGGTTCCAGTGCCCGGTGTGTTTCAACTACGTGCTGCAGTGTAGTTGACCAAAATCCCGGACGATATTGAAATTCCCCTGGACATTTTTTTAGGTATGAAATGTAGGACATGTCCAGGAAAAAATGGACGTCTGTGCAACCTACCATATCACGAAATTTGATGTTTCAGTGAGTGGGTGTTTGTTTCTATGATGTGTCTTTGCTCACCAGCTTGACTCATTGTAAACCAACCAATCAGCGCACAGCTCATCTAAATATCGTCGTTTCATTCTGGGGCTTTTAACCAGGCTTGCATTAGGGCTTATAGGACAGCAAATATGCCATTTTCAGTCCAACCAATGTTACAAAATCTATTCAGATACCTTAAGGATACCTTAAGGACCAGCACCAAATACCCTATAGAATCATTCTTCCAGCAGGTTTATTGCAGGTTTATTTGTCACTCATCCTGAACAGTGATGATTTAATCTGTTTAACTGAATATTTCTTAAGAGGCAAAATGAAAGCTGCATTTTTATAACAGTTGTGACAGTAAGCTGTCTGCAAGATTTCAAAGTCTCTGTGAGCTCCGCTTTCATTTCCTGCAAATTTTTCTTCTGGACAACAAAGGCTGGATTGCTTAGGCTGCGTTTTCCCTGTAAATGTAAGGGGTTCCTGTTCACAACAGCTGATGGACAGCCCTGTTAGATTATCCAATCACATCTGATATATTTTCCTAAAGCATAGCTTGAATTACACATTCTAGGTTTATGCAGGAGTTGAAAAAATATCGGACAACCCACTGAGTCAGAGTTTATTTCATAATCCAAGAAATGTGATTAAATGAACACCATTCCTAAATGAATTAAAGGAAATGGAAAAATAAGGGAACATACATACTGAATGTCAGCCCACACTGTTCTGTACGGCTCACTTACCGAACGGAATGGTAGGCAAACACGGTGCATGGATTTTTCATGCTTTGCTCCCATTATAAAAAGAAAAACCTCCAGAGGCCTGGACTTTCTCAGGGGACTGAGGAGTTCAAGTGTTATGGAAGAGTTTTCTTTAAAGTATTCTAGGAAGTAGAAGGTTGTGACACAAGGAGGATGTTAGTTTTCTATTGAGGAGGGGCTGCTGTTTGATTCAACTGCTCCAGCTAAAGGACTAAGAAACCAAAGATGAAGACATAAGCTGAAAATACCTGTAATATATTACTTATAATAATATAATACCAAGCTCATATATTAGATAACTTTATTGATAACTAACAGCTGTTACAGTGCACAAAGCATAAAGACCGAAAAGTAAGAAACCACCTTGTTTTCACTGGCGATGCTAATTTTTGCAAGCCAAGCTTATGTTAGGCTACTGATAGCAGGAAAGCTCAAGTTTGTACGTTGATAGAAAGCAAGGTTAAGTTAGCATGCTCATAGCAAGGCAATGTTAGGTTAGCATGTTGATAGCAAGCAAGCTTATGTTAGAATGTTGATAGCAAATCAAACTTATATTAGCATGTGGATAGCAAGACAAGCGCATGTTAGCATTTTGATAGCAAGGCTAGTTTATGTTAGCATGTCAATAGCAAGCTTAAGTTAACATTTTGAGAGCAAGACAAGCTTATATTAGCACATTGGTAGCAAGGCAAGCTTATTTTAGCATGTTGTACAAAGGCGAGCTTATGTTAGCATGATGATAGCAAGGCAAGCTTATGTTAACATTTTGAGAACAAGACAAGCTTATATTAGCATGTTGATAGCAATCAAGCTTAAGTGAACATGTTGATAGCAAGACAAGCTTATTTCAGCATGTTGGTAGTAAGGTGAACTTATATTAGCATGTTGGTATCAAGGTGAGCTTATTTTAGCATGGTAGCAAGTCGAGCTTATCTTAGCATGCTGGTAGCAAGGCAAGCTTATGTTAGCATGTTTATAACAAGGGAAGCTTATATTAGCATATTGGTAGCAAGGCAAGCTTATGTTAGCATGATGATAGCAAGGCTAGCTTATGCTAGCATGTTGATAGCAAAGCTAGCTTATGTAAGCATGTCAATAGCAAGCAAGCTTAAGTTAACATGTTGAGAGCAAGACAAGCTTATATTAACATGTTGATAGCAAGCAAGCTTAGGTTTAACATGATGATAGCAAGGCAAGCTTATATTAGCATGTTGTTAGTAAGGCGAGCTTATGTTAGCATGTTGGTAGCAAGTCGAGCTTATGTTAGCATGCTGGTAGCAAGGCCAGCTTATGTTAGCATTATGATAGCAAGGCTAGCTTATGTTACCATGTTTATAGCAAGACACCCTAATTTTAGCATGCTGGTAGCAAGGCGAGCTCATGTTAGCATGTTTATAACAAGGCAAGTTTTTGTTTGGATGTGGAAATCAAGCAAGCTTAAGTTAACATGTTTTTGAAAGGCTTTAGCTGAAACCCAACATATAGTTTTAAAATGAGTCAGATTACTGGTTGACTACTCCTTTTTGTTAGGAAGGTTTGTGTGGGTTGTGTTTTTGTGTGTTCTACCTCCACCACCAGGTGGCGCCTGGTTCTCGTTGGCCCTCTCACACACCTGCAGATGGTTGCCTCATTACCTGAGGACTTAAGCTGCTGACTGCCACTACCTCGACGCCAGAGTGTTTGCCAGTTTTGGGACTGGATGTTTTGGACCTTCTCTCCCTGGAAGGATCATCTGAGCTTCAAACTGAGCTGGGGATTCAAACTGGAGGTTTGGATCTACTTTTCCCCAAAGGATTGTTTGAGCTTCACACTGAGTAGGGGATTCATCTCCACAAGAAACCGTTCAAGTACCATTGGAAATCTAAGTGGAAGTCAGCTCCTCCGTTTCTCAAGGAAAGAGCAGCACTGGACCCATCTCTACCAGTTCTCAATAAACCTGTTAAACCTTCCCCTGGTCTCTCTGTTTGGTTTTCTGTATGTGGGTCAGATCTTTGAATAAAATCATGACACTTTTAATGTGATTGAGAGTGAAGCGTAAATGTGACATCCTTCCTGGACGACTGCTCTTTCATTCAGCCAGCTCTAAACATGTCCTTCTACCTGATGCTTCCTCATAACTCATTCAATCCGTCGTTTGAGCCGCCTTTCTTACTTTAATTAATGAACCATCCGGTACGTTCAGAGCTGTCAGACTCAGTGTTTGCCCTAATCAAGTTTCATCTCCTGCTCTCTAGTTTCCCCATGTGGTCTTACTGTAGAGACAATCTCACCATGAATATTTAAAAACGCTTTCTGCTCGAGCACTAGTTGCACGCTTTTAGCCCGAGATGAGCTAACGAGTGAAATTAAAGCCCCTTACCTCCGCCTTACCTCCCGTCAACCCAGTGACAAGGTAGGTTGTCATCGACCAGCCAGGAAAAACATGTCTGTGTGGTGAAAGATGGGGGATGTAATAGTAGGTTTAAACATTGATAGCCCCTTTGAACCTTCACAATAAAGTTGCAGGAGAGGAACGGCAGCGTGGCTGCTAAATTACCCAGGTACAAAAAATAAGAGGGACAGTTTGCATCGCTGCACGATCATGTTTCTGTGAGGACATTCAGAGAAATGTCTCCATTGTTTGACAACAGGAAACGCACAGGAGAATGACAAATATCTGGTTTCACCTCTGAGACATTAAAACAAGGCAGCAACAACACTGGCTCATCATGTATTTCGGGCTTATTAAGGAGATATTAAAGCGGCTTTTTTTCTAAATAGACAGCCAATGACATTATTGTTGACATTAAAACACATATGGAGGATTAAAAGGAAAAAAATCCCTCTGTCCACCGGATCCATAGTCAGTTAATGAGAGAATGGCCCAGGTCGGATTCTCAAGGGGAGCCGTGCTGCTGATTACCATGTTTTATGGTTCAAATGATGTCAAAATGTCTGTTAGATTCTGTATTATTTTCTTTTTGGCTTAAAAAAGTACTTTTTCATTAAATCAAATACCGTCTATTCTTCCTTTGGTCCATACAGGCTCTCAGTCCTTACTGGTCCAACAGCTGCAGGTGGTTTTTCACAAGTGGAAAATAAAATGAGATAAAAAAGGTGGGATGGGGACCAGAGTAAACAGTGCCGCTCTCCTTCGTATTTCAGATTTTACGATCAGATCTCTGTAACTGTGTGTTGTCATGGTTTTGCTCACCATGTCAGGACTCACACACAAACACACACACACACACACCCCTGCAGAAATACTCAGACTCATCATCGGGGAGGATCAGCTCTCTGCCGTTAGGTGTTCCTGCACTTCAAAGCCAGCACTCCTTCATCTCTGCATGGTCTCATGAACCTGTCACTGGGTGTGATGATGAACCGAGACCCTCACAGGTTCAACGCCTTCCTGAAATGCTTCAATCAGACCCTCATTAGCAACACTGTGGGTACGGCTGTGTGTGCGAAATAACCGTCCTTTAAGGCCTTTCCCTGGGTGTAAACTGCAGTGCATGTTGTTAACTAAAAAATCTTTGAAGACAAGTTTCTAAAAGGCAGACCAGTGTCACACAGATATGTGAGCTGTGCAATGGTTCAAACATACTCCTGTTCTGTAGATACTTTAGAAGCCGTAGTACAGGCTAAGGTCTTTATTGACATGAGGAGTGGAAGTGGAAGCTTTTCCTGGTGTTGTCTCCTCTCCTCCCTGCTGCAGACCTGCTCACATGTTCTGTCAAGAGACGATATATGAGTATATTTGCTTGAATCACTGCGGCAGTGCAGAGCCTAACCCACAGCTAATAGAGGAAGATGACATGGCGTATGGAATCAGAGAGCAGCTGAGACCAACCGCCTTCATGCAGGCGTCCGACTGATTTATCTCTTTTTTAAGAGGCTGATCGGCTGTGACAAAGCAGCCGAAGGTTTAGCGGTTTAATAATTCTGCTTCCAACATAGAGCCATGATTTCTAACTACGGAAACATGAGCCATCATTTCTTTGCAGCTGAACGTAGAGCCTGATTTAAAGCATTAGTCAGACCAAAGTTCTTCAAATGTTGGGTTAAATGAGGCTAAAGCTCATCTGTTTTAGCCTCAATACTGTATTATTTAGAGTGCATAAACCTATGCACTCAAACCTGTCAGAGGAAAAATGTAGTGCATAAATATTCAATTAGATTTAGTGACTAAAGTGGAACTGTTAATAACTTTGTGTTGATGGGGACAGATATTCTCAGACATTCATTCGTTCTGCTACATTTCATTCATGATAAATGCTGTTGTCCACCTTGACCTTAAAATTAATGATTAATAAATGCGAACTAATTTTTTCAGCTGCTTACAATAGCAAAATCAACATCTTAACTCTAAAGGGACAGATCCAAATTTTATAAGGTAGGCTTAGAGAAGCCAATGTGATTCCTGCATTAGATGAATGTTATTACCTTTATTTTCTTTAAAGGTGCACGCACCATCACTTATGCTCACCATGCTAATGGTTACCAACCAACTATCTTCATGTAGTTTGTTTCTTTTTGGGCGGTTTTCTGACTTAAATCAGATAAATATAACCCAGGAAAAAGCTGTTTCTGTAAGATCTGGAAACGCCTGACCTCTGCCAATTCACATCATGTCATCTAAGGTCACTTTACAGACATAATTGCACCACATCATTGAGTCAGAGTGGTTCAAAGTTTTCTAGTTAAGGAAAACCAGTTGATTGCATCGACTCACTGACTCGAAGGTAATCCCTCCAACTAAGCATGCTTGAAGAAACAGTGAAGAGGAAAACTCCACAGAACCAGGCTCAGTGTGAGCGGCATATCTGCCGAGGCCGAACGGAGTTCAAGTTTAGTTTGAATTTCAATTCAGATTATTTCTATAGCGCCAATTAAAAACACATGTCATCTTAAGGCACTTTACAGTTCACAGGAT
Source organism: Cyprinodon diabolis (assembly GCA_030533445.1). Taxonomy (NCBI): domain Eukaryota; kingdom Metazoa; phylum Chordata; class Actinopteri; order Cyprinodontiformes; family Cyprinodontidae; genus Cyprinodon; species Cyprinodon diabolis. Next base: position 45,138,891 of record CM060084.1, on the reverse strand, counting down.
CATCCAGTCAGATTGATTCAAAGTTTTCTATCTACGGAAAACCAGTTGATTGCATCAACTCATTCACAGAAAGGCAATCTCTAACAATAAGCATGCTTGTAGCGAGGGTGGAGAGGAAAAACTCCCTTTTAACAGGAAGAAACCTCCAGCAGAACCAGGCTCATTGTGAGCGGCCATCTGCTGAGGCCGACTGGGGTTCAAGGAGACAGAAGCAGAGATACAGAAAGCAACCGTAAAAGGCGGCCCCGTCCAGGAAACACACAGCCAGGCAGACGAGCTCCGAGCCAGCTCCCATGTCAGAGGAGGAAGAGAGCACATCCAGCCAGTCACAGTCAGAGAAACAGGACTACACTGCAAAACAGGCTGATCTCCAACATCTATAAACAAAGGTGTTGATGTCAGCAGCACAGCTGATATTTCTCTCCAGGATGGTGTGACAGCCAGGGTGTCTGCCTCACGGACTAAAACTGGTAGTTGGTCCCACAGGAGAGGAGCCTGATAACTAAAAGATCTGCCTCCCACTAGTAAACCTGTGGAAGGCAGGGATGTGCTCTGATAGGAACATAAGGAACAATTATATCTCTGATATAAAATGGAGCTTGGCAATTTTAGGCTTTATAGTTTATTATTAGTTAATTAATTTTTTTGGTATTTTGGTTTTCCTTTCCAAGAGGTTCATATTTATTTATTTAAGAAAAAAGTAATTTAACCTGATTTCCAAGCGTTTTTTCTTATTTCATGTCAAAATGTCAGAAATTGCTCAGTAGGTGGGAGAGGAAGTAAAGTTCTCCAAAGAAAGGATATTTTGTAATCTTGGGACTCTTGAGGCTGATGTGTTTTCTTCAACTTTTAGGTTGCTGGTTCAACCACTGCAGGTGTTGTCTGTTTTGACACTTTCTCGTCTTTTCTACTTTTGGTGCTCAGAGGGTGCTTTGGTGCAAATTGTATGTCAGTGTGGCTTATGTCAGCGTGCCCCAGGGCGACTGTGGCTGCAGTGTAGTTCAATTAAATTCAGTTTATTTATATAGCGCCAATTCACAACACATGTCATCTCAATGCCCTTTAGCTCACCACTAGCAGAGAGTGAATGACTGAATGTGGCATGAAAAGCTTTGTGGACTTTAGTCTCCATAAAGTAAAAACCCTACAATGCATTTCACTGAAAAATCTCCTGTTTTCTGCTGAACATCGTCCTTTTCATACATTTTCTACTCCAAGCTGTATACGCTTGAAAATCAACTACCAATTAAGTAAATCAGGTGGTGTCCTTCTCTGTAATTAGAAGGGGTGTGGCCTAATGACATCAACACCCTATATAAGGTGTGCTTAATTATTAGGAAACTTCCTTTCTTTTGGCAAAATTGAATCAGAAAAGAGATTTGACAGACTCTGAAAAGTCAAAAATTGTCAGATATATTTTACAGGGGTGCAGGGTTCCAGAGGATCATTGCACAATCTAGCGGTTCATTGCAAATAGCCAACAGGGGTGGAAGAAGTGTGTTGGAAAAAGAAAACGCAAAATAACTCCCCATGAATTGAGAAGGATCAATCGTGAAGCTGCCAGGAAGCCATCAGCCATCAGTTGTGCCATATTTTAGAGCTGCAACATGTCTGGAGTGCCGAGAAGCACAAGGTGCTCTATACTCAGGGACCTGGCCAAGGTAAGGAAAGCCGAAAAAGGCCACATTGAACAAGACACAAAAATCAAAATGTCAATGCCAAGAAATATCCAAAGACTGATTTCTCCAAGGTGTTTTGGTCTGCTAAAATGATAGGCTTGATGGGCCAGAATGATGGATGGATGGGCACCAGACTGGATCAGTAAAGGGCAGCAAGTCCCTTATCGACTCTGAAGCCAGCAAGGTGAAGGTGGGGTACTGGTATGGGCTGCTATCATCAAAGATGAGCTTGTGGGACCTTTCAGCCACAAATAGTTTATTAAGTAGCAAGGTCAGGAAAAGCCATACTGCTGAGAGCGAACCATCATTGTGGAGCGTAAAGCGAAGTCTCTGAGTTACGCACCTGCATTGAGTCATTTCTTCAAAATCATAGATGAAAGATCAGAGTTTGCCAAAGTTCAGCGCACAGTGCCGGACGATTGCGGCTTATTTTCATCCCTACTGCTACTGCTACTGGTATGATCCATCTGTGGTCATGCAGAATGTGCACCACTGCATGCTAGGTGGGCTGCATGACCAAACAAGATGCAGCAGCACGGCTGATAGCTTGTCTAACAGATCACAGCACAATGATACATTTTAGACGTGTGACAGACCACCAGCTACCATTTTATTTAGTTTTGTCTTACCTCGTTGACAAAAACTCAGACCTATGACTCATCATATTTTGGTCATCAAAGATGCATGTTTATTTGATCAGTTTTTGTTATCATCTTGAAAAAGAGGAGCGTCACCGAAATAATTTCGCCCTTGTCATTGTTGACGAAAACAACATTGTAAACAGTTTGTGGACATTTGGTTATGTGTCTCTCTAAACTGCCCGCTGGTTCCTGCTATTGTAGACCAGGGGTCTACAATAGCACTGGATTTGGTTCTGATGTTGTTCTGTGCTTTGGAAAAAGATTTCATACATTTTACATATACACTTTTCTTTCTGGAATATCTAACCACAAATAAGACAAAATGGCAGCTAAGCAGATTATCTTAAATCATAGATAGACGGATGATGCAGGGTTTGGCGAAGGATATCCCTGTAGGGTTTTTAGTACCATCAACACATCCTTCTTGAACCAGTTTTCATACTTCAGACAAACATCCCCATAGCATGATACTGCCCCCCCTGTGTTTCACTGTGAGGATGGTGTTCCTGGGGTGAGCTAGTATCATACCTAACATTTTCCTTGGTGGCTGAAAGGTTTAATTTAAGTATCATGTAATCCGAGCATTGTCCTCTGCACGTTGCTCCGAGCTTTTCAGCAAACCCAAAGCATTCCTTCTTATTTACACACAGTGTAATCACCACTCTTCCATAGAGCGCAGTTCTATTGTAGTCCTATAGCCATATGCTCCATGCTCTACTGTGAAAGTCTGCTCCTCTTTCAGGGTGGTTCACACCTTTGGGTCTGTGTTCTTCTTCTCTGGTTAATTTCCTCTTAGCCCTGTCTATTGTCCCTAAACTGTCTGAAGAGTCTATGGTCTTAATATTGCTTAGTGTTGTTTCAGCCTCTGGTTCTTCCCAGAAAGGTGTTTTTATAACAACAAATTAAATGACATATATATTAGGGATGGAACGGTTTATGAAAACCGTCCGAACCGTTCGGTTCGACTGTCTCGGTTCGATTCGCGTGTGTTGCGTTCAGTTCATGCGCAGCTCCTTTTTCTCATAGGCGAAGCGTGTACACTCCAGAGCAGAAGGTGGCGGTACTGCGACCAAAGCCAACCACCAGTAGTAAACAAGAAGAAGAGGCGAAGCAGCGTAGCCGGGTGTAGCAGAAAAAAATCAGTTGTTGTGGAGAATTGTGTCAGTATGGCGAGTGAGAAAGAACAGAAGACGCGCCAGCAGCACTTTATAGGTCTGCTGTATGGGACCACTTTGCATTTAGATTGACCTACGATGACGGCGGAAAGAAAGTTGTGGATAAAAATGCAACAGTGTGCAAGCATTGTGCAACACGTTTTGTTTATGCTAACAGCAACATGACCAACATGTCAGGCTAACAATCAACATATACCGAACCGAAAACCGTGACCACGAAACAGTGAACCAAACCGAACTTGATTTTGTGAACCGTTCCACCCCTAATATAGAGTCATCAGAGGTTAACTTTGTTCAACTAATAATGTGACTTTTGAAAGGAAATGGATGCATTAAAACATTTCAAGGGCTTAATAGCAAAGGGGATGGATACGCTGCATTTCTGATATCTTTTTATTTTAAATTACAGTTGAAACCCACATTTGAATTTTCTTTCACTTTCAACTTTCTGTGCATTTATGTGCATTATGCAAATGCAAATAATGCATATCTAGTTTGTCACTGAAAGGACATTCCATCTTGAGTAAATCTTTGACTGACACCTGTCTAGTCTCACATATATTTTCCTCTTATACAATATTTCCCATTATTAGTGTGCACATATCTGCAATGTTAAAGAAGCTCCAGCTAAACCAGCCGAGATGCCTGGACTGGTGCTGAAAGGGAAAATGCATTAACAGGCTTAACACAGAAATCAATTATTGTATTTGTCGTGACAAGCACGGGAGAGCAGCTGCATTAAACATTCAGGCTACCTATACACGTGTGTAATGGCTGCTGACAGAGCTGTCCTCTGGCTCGTATTGCTGCCATTGTTGAGCTGTCACAGCAAAGCAGTTTACGGATATGGAAAGATACGCCGGGACCGGCTGGAGTGACAGGACTGAGTCTCTGCAGCACAGGACGCAAACCCACGAGAAATTTCCACACGCTGGCTTCTCACATTCAGAACAAAGTGTCAGATTGTGAACACGGACAGCCGCATCCAAAATAGATGTAAGATGGAGCTCAGAGAATAGACTAAACCGTCACTGCAAGACGTTGTCACAGTTCCTTGTCTTGCTGTATTCTTTACCCCGCCTTAGAGTCACTGAGATTCAACTGAAATCTCATTAGTGTCGAGGTACCGGGACTCTCACACTGGATGGATTCTCATTGAACTCCTGTGGAACACAGCCTGTATAATGAACCCATTGCTGAATTTCTTCAAGAATGATACAGGATTACCGGCAACTTGGTCAAAAATTATCTAATTAATTTATCCTTTGTTTTGTTTTTGTTCTTTTGCAGGAGGATCAATGGTGGCAAAAATCCAACCTCTGACTGGAGTTTATTTACAGGGTGAGATCTGCTGTCACACTCATTGGTTACAATTCCTCCAGGAAATGTCAAACTGAAGTAGTTTTTATTTTTTGTACTTTGTCTAAGAAGTTTGTAGTTTTTTTTCTTTTTCTTCAGACACGGATGGCTGTTTTTTTTCTTGACTGACTTCATGTATATTCTGCCAGCATGTGAAGAAAGCATGATGTTGAGGAGGTAGAAAAACCTCTACAGAAGCAGTGGGGTCTCCCTAGCAACCACAAAGTGCTATCTACAGTATATAGCACCATACTGGTCATGTCTTTCTGTCCTACAATCACCTACATTGACATGGGGAGTATGTACCACTCTATATGATTGGGTCTGATGAGACATTGTAGGTGTTGTGGCAAAAAGGTGAACTGTGACTGATGTCTTTTGGCCCCGTGACCGACTGGCAGCCTGTACTGCGCCTCTCGCCTCTCCAAACGGTTTGAAACAGGTCCGAGCACGGTAACCGAGAAAACTGTTGAGTGTAAATGGTACGCAAAACTGAACCAGACCACACCAGACACAACCGAACTGCGCTAACATGGTACTAGTTCATCAGTAGGGCTCGTTGCAGTTCAGTTCTGGCTCAGTTTTTAGATATCAACGTGCATAAGCAGACAACATCATCTCCTTACAGTCAGCCTCAGTTATCATAGAATTTCAGATACTCATAAAAACACTAGCTTCCCTACCATGCCACACGATTTCCAGTGATGATTTTGCTTGGCACTGTAATGAACCTCAACGTCTGCCATAATTTCCTGCGTCTGTAAGACCTGATTGGACTATCGTTTGTCTAATCCCAAAAGCTGACTCTGTCTAGTAAATTCACCAAATGCTGCCTTCTTTGCCTTACTCTTCGCAAAAAACAAAATATTACAATTATAACCAAACTTCCTGAATGTCATGGGCGCAATTAAATGATCCAAGTTCAGCCCAAACTCGTCATGGATCAGTTTCTGAGGGCGGCGTAAATGGGGCTATAGACTGCCGGAGATAGGCACCAGCAGTCTAATGTAAACCATTCTTTACATTACCGATGGATTTGCAGCAAAGTCAAAGATTGTTTTGGATTCAATATGATTCTCATTCATCAATGTCATAGTACTTCCAAAAAAGTTAAAAAAACAAAGCACTGGACTTTGTTTTCCAAGTTTGAAGAAGTTTTGCTTCCCACCCAGAGAGCTTTTTTAATTCAAAATGTTTGGATTAGCCTCGAGTTCCAAGCTTTATAGAGTGGACCAAGAACCTTGGAAAGCAAAGTCCAGTGGTTTGATGCAGTTTCATCATAGAATAAGTCAAAGTCATTTACCAGGTAAGCAAACAAAGGTAATTCATCTTGTTTTTTTTATATTAATTCTAGTCTATATAGAAATGTCCATTTAAAGAATTAATCTAGCCAGCATTTCATCCATATTGATTCTGGTTAATCGGTAAAGATTGGTTTATTATACAAACTTTCTAAAGTTTTCTGTCTGAGCAAACTGACTGATAGCATCCTATTATTGATTTGCAGCATTTAACAGTGGAGAGTGTTAAATTATATAACAGGGGCTGTTATATAATTAGGCTAAGGTTTTAGTTTTTTAATATACTAAATAGTTTTTTGGTTCCTCTATTAGAAGGCTTAATCAATTTATTTGTGAGGTCTGTGTGTCTCAGACCTCAAAAGAGGAACTGTTAAAGAAAAATGATTATTTTTAGTTTTTAATACAGTTAATCTTATGGCATGTGTAAAAGGTATGTTGAGCACTCTCATTTTGAACATATTTCTTAATTTTGAACAAGTTTGTGAAGATAACCTTTCCTTGAACCAAAGGACTGAATTTAAGTTTGTTCCTGAGAATTTATGGCAGGAAGAGGCCCCTGCATTCCAACAGCTATTCTGTGAGGTCTTATCTCATGTTTTCTTTAGCCAGATGTTTGCCGTAAATTAGGGGAAGCTCTAAGTTTTTCTGAGTGTCATTACAGGGAACTTTGGCTAGTTCAAACAGAGCCTTTACGTTAACTCTGATTTTAAGCTGGGTTTTTTATTATATTCTTTACCCTGAGGATTCATGCCTGTGCCTCAATAAAAGAATTTCAGGTGTCTGTGTATTGATTAGCAGGGGCTTGTATCAGCCCGGAGATTATGGCTCATCTCCAGTGGACTTATAATTAATTATTTGGGTTAATTGGACCGAGTTGTATCACTCATGGAAAAAGGACTAATAGGTCGGAATACCTTTCTCTGGCATTCTGAATCGAGTTGCTAGTAGTATAAAGGACTGAGAATAATTAATTTAGCAGGATGAATCACCTTAAAGGACTGAGAAGTTGTAATGAGAATAAAAGGGATTTGTAAAAGTGAAGTTTGGAAAATTAAAAGATGCGTCATACATTCTTTTAGCCGGCACCTGACATTTTCTTTTCTTTTCTGTCTTTTCTTGACTGAACTACGACATTGTCTGTGTTTCTGTGTTTTGTACGTTTCTTTGTGTTTGTGTGCGTGCTTGGCTGCGGGTTGATCTATTGCTGTGTGTCTGTCTTCCCCCGTTATATGTTCCACCACGCGCTGCTGTCTATTTGTCTGTCTGTGTCTGAATTGTGCGGAGATTGTGCAGAAGTGATTTGTGTTTCAAGATTGTGTTATGAAATATTGTCAAATGTTTTTGCTGGATGTTGTATTACTAACTTTCTGTTAAAATGTGCTTCTGTGGGAGAGAGGTTTCTCCATTTTGGTTAAAAGTTTTGTTTCACAGCAGGGGGATTGATTGACCCCCCCATTTGCATTTTGGGAGTGCTTCAGTTCTGTTAGCACTGATATTTCCACTTCACTCTTTCAGGATTCTTGGATTTTGATGTGAATTTCTTTTAGAATGTGTTTTGTGTTGAAATGAAAAGTACAAAATAACAGATTTACAGATGTTTTTACTTTCTCAGCGGGAGAAATGTGTGGCATCAGTTCCAGGCTGGAGCACTGGAATGATCCAATTGTTTTTTTTTTTATAATATTGTAACATTGACAATCACTTCAATTTCTAGGTTTCCTGACACAGGATGGAACACCCTCACTGTGTGGAACAAGAGAACAAAAACGAGAACATATGGATGTTTTTCTGCTTGACAGTGTTTTCTACACTGCTTGTGCAGTGGAATTAATATGAAACGAGAATTCAGCCTTCGCTTAAAGCAGATAGATATCGTTATTAGGACACTGCGTTATCCACTTTGACTAACAACACTAACAAACTAACCTAAATTCTAACTAAATTAACTTGGTTTATGTTTCATATGGGTAACTGATTGGACATGTTGAAATTTTAGCATAATGGGGGAAAGTTCTTTTAGTTTTGTTTTCCACCTCTAAATTGTTTTTCTTTTGGAAATAAGAAAACACAGGGGGATGTTATAAAGATAAGATATTACAGATGGAACTTTGAAATTTACATCATCTAGTTTGAATACTAGATGGAAGAATGGAGAAATGGTGGAACATCTTAAAATATTTTGGTTTTTCAGCTAATTATTATATAACAGTGACATAGATTCCAAATTGTTTTCAAAATGATAATTTTATTATATTGACAGGGGGAGAAGGAGAAGTAGACCCTATTTCCTGGTAAATTTTTGGATATGGTTAATTGTAAATTAGTTAATCAATAATTTTGATTTTTTCGATTCAACAATAGTGAATTATGGATTTCTTTAATGTAGAGTCATATGGCCTTCCTGTTTGACTAAAATATGGTATATGTGATATAGAAGCTTCTACTAAATTAGATTTGATCATCTAAAATTGAACGGTTTCAAATAACATCTATGCCATGTTTATTTACATTTAAAATTGTTGATGGATTTCTGCATCACTGCTGACTTTGATTATATACAGTTGGGTGTAAATTGTTAATTTTGAGGAAAATTTTGGTTAAAACTGCTATGAAATTCAAATAAAATGTTAATAATTTCTGAAATTTTAAAATAGGACTTTGTCTTGAAGCGTGGGACAATGATAAGGATGTTTGGTATTTAGTAGAACAATATGCAATTCATAATTATTTGACAAAGTGCAATTCAATCACAACCTTTATTAGTGTCAGTACTAGGACATTCTAGAGTTTGTTCTAATCCTTTAATGAGTTTGTGAGGTTGTGATTTTAAAATTTGTAGTTGATATTTGGCACAAGCAGAGTGAATGTCATCGAGGTATTGACGTTTATTGATTTTGAAGAGTAAGTGTCATTATTTTCTTAATTCTGGCACATCTGATCATGGACTATTTTAACACATTTCTATGTTTATTCTTTTTGCAGTTCAGGATTTGGGGCAGTTGGCCGTCTGTGCTATAACAACAACAAATCTAGAGCCACACGGGAGGATGCATCACAAGATAAATTTTATTTATAATAGTGAAAGTAACAAAATGTGGCATATATAAGTTTTGATTTTCTAATTACTTTGTATTATTTTTTTCTCTGGCAGTTCTCCTTCCTTCTGACTTGATGGCAATCTTGGGGAAAGGGTCTTTTAAGCTCAGAGATCATGGGACGATGTATTTGAAGGGATCTTCTTGATTACCACATCAGGCCGCTGTTGTTGCTGAACAAAGATGCTGAACTGTGCCCATCTTCTGCTGGACTGCTGTATGAAAGCCAAAAGCTGTTGAACGGTTACGAAGGTCAGCGAAGACGAGCTGTTCTCCTGCTGTCACGTGAGGACAAAGTGCTGCTCACAGGACCTGGCAACAGATGTCTCCTTTGAGTGTTGCTTTTCATACCAGGCTGAAAACAAAAGGGACTCAAGTGTTATCTGTGGGAGTCTTCTATGGCTGGGAATCAGCAGTGAGTCGGGACCACAAAGATCATAGCCTTTTGTACAAACCCGGACGGGGGTTTCATGAGATGACTGATCTGCTGGTTTCTACGTCCTGCTCTGTCGACCACGAAAGGCTGACCAAAGTTCATCAAAGAGGGACTTTATCCAGATGCTTCTGCACTGCGGGAATGACTGCTACTCTGGACACCTTCTGATTCAGCAGATAAAGAATGGGGCATGGCAAGTCGCTCAGCGGTGGTCCTGTTGGGTATTCTCATGTTTGATCCTGGATTCTCACCTCTGATCATGTGACCTGGGCGCCAAAGCCCACTCCTGGGGTTCCCTTCAGGTTGGAGACGAAATGGGTGTCAACAAAACCTGGTAGTGGTGAATAAGTTCTTTTAAAATTTTTGTAGTGTGTGATGCCATTGTTCTCTTCTTACTTTAGTTATAGCACTGATGCGCCCTGTTGTCTTCACGTCCTGAGCCCCTGCAGTGTAATGCTAAGTGTTGAGGACACCCCATCTCCTGGGGTCAGAGGTTTTGCAATGCTGTTTGAGGGTTGGTGTGCACCAACTGTTACGACACTGCATTCCTCGGAAATGCATTAACTTCCTCCATGATTCACTCTTTGTCTCACAAAATGCTAATGTGTCTTTTTTCCCTTCCTGCCTGAAAGAATGGGCAGCGACTAACTATTGCAATTACATATTTTTTCTTAACCATAGCTGAATTGCATTGTGTGTTACGCTTCATCTACTAAGGAAGAGAATCTAAATTTTATTTACATAGTACAGAGGCTACCATTCAGTAAAACTAAATTTAAATTTAAATGGAATTTACCATTAAGGTGTTAAAGTGAATTGATGGGTGTCTATGCAGCTTATTGAGCTAATGACACCAAGTTCTGTGTTGATTTCATAAATTTAATCAAACATTAAATTCTTTGATTGAGGTGTGCAGATTGTAACAGCATCTGGGACACCATGTTTTAATTACATCCAACTGTGTTACATGAGGCTAAAGTTAGTGGTGATAGCGAATTTCATCTCAATGAGTTGTATAGGATTTTTATTGTATTCTATGACAGAACAGTTGTTCTGTTATAGAAACAGAGGGACATGAATGGAATTGATCTAATAAGCAAATTTTTAGTTTGGATCTCTCTTTACTTTTCGGAAAAAGAGGTTATTGAAGTTAAATCAAAATACATTAAATGTTTTACGGTGTATTAGAAGCATTAAATATGAGCTAACTATTTGGATATGAAAGAAGTAAAATTTATAAATTGAATATACTAAACTAAATATTGCCTATCAAAAAATTTACATAAAACAGTGTTTCTTAAACTAAGGAAGGTGATCATTGGATTGTTGCATCTCTATTCATATGATTTAAAATAAGTTGTTTAACTAAGACATCAAGGAAGGTCTAAACTAAAGATTTACATCATTTAATAAATTTAGCTGTATCGAATCTCTCTCCAAAACTGAAAAGGCATTGATAATTGATAAACAATATAAAAAGGGTAATACATTATTCAATTAAATATTTTATAAATAGGTTTTTAAAAGAGTAAATGGATCAAAGGTAAAAATGGTTGAAATTTTTGTGATTTAAAACTATGATTGGAATAAAGTAGGTCATTTTTGATATTTAGTGACAAGGTTAGCTATACTCATGTAAAACAGGCTGATCATTCTTTAAGGTTTTAAAAAAAATAGAAAATATGATGATTGAAATTAAATTGGTCTAAATTGGAGATTTACAAATTAACAATTATGGAACTGCTTCTAAAATACAGTTAAGTTTTGGGTTCAACATGATAGGAAACATTTATTTCTCATGTAGGCCTTATATAAAAAGAGGGTCAAAGGATTGATAAAATACAGCTCGAAAGAAGCAGATTTATAATACAAAAGGAAGACAGCAAAGCTGTCATAAAGTGTCGGATCAATCATTAACCAATCAACAGGGTTCTCTCCATATGAGCTCCAGACAGGACGGATGTTTCCAGGACCTGCTACCCGCATTCCAGGATGGAAAGGTGAGCTTGCACATTTATCTCATAAAGATTTCTTCAATGAGTTACAGGTCCTGGCAGCAGAATTTACAAAATACCAGACGACACAGGAACGTCCAGGCTCGGGACCAGTTCCGGGAATCGACTGGGTGCGCCTGAAGGTCACCAAAAGAAAATGGTCTGAACCTCGCTTCACCGGACCATACCGAGTCGTGGAGACGACGTTTCATGCTGTCCGTCTGCAAGGGAAAAGGAGACACCGGGTTCCATTGGAGTCAGTGCATAGCAGCTGAGGAGCCACAACGCACGCTACAAGGCATACAGGAGAATCTACAGTCTCAACCTGCGGTCAAGGAGTGTCTGCAGGCACATCCCAACGCGGAGGAGGATCTGCAGTTCCAGGCAGAAGTGTAGCAGGGATTCCTGCCAAGAGCACTTCATTTTCCTGAATTACAAGGCTTAAAAGGCCCGGACAGGCACAATAATCCTGTTCCGGTGTCCTTCCATTGAGAAAAGGAGATTGCAACCTCTCCTTAAACTCACTGTTATATTGGCACAATACTCCAATTTTCAGTGAGCAACGGACACTCAGGTGGAAACCTGAGGTTTACAACTGAGGAGGAATACGTGAAGGATCAGGCTACAAGATCATCATTAACTTATCTTCTCTTTATTGCGTGCTTTCGTTTTTTGCGAGCTCTTAAAGAACATTCGTTTCTTTTTGCGCGTATTTTTGGATCGTTTCCTGACGAAGAATTCATATTCATTTTTGGAGGACTATCGAAGGAGCATAGAGACGAACTCTAAGTTCTTATTATTGAATATTGTGAAAAAAAAAAAAAGGTATTTTGTAATTTTTATGTGTTTATGATTTATTTTCTTTTTTTGATGTTGTTATTGTTTGGTATTGACAAATGGTAATTTTTGTGGCGAGTATTGTCTTTTAAGTTTCCTGGGCATTTTTTAGTAATTTCGAGATATCTTACTCTGGTTTTCTAATTTTATACTTGGGCTGATATTTGTATTGTGTTTTTTTTTTCTTATATTGACATAACTGAGTTGTATGATTTTTCATATTTGATAAGTAAAATGTATTTCCAGTTTTAGTTTTTACTGGTTAAAATTTTGTGGTTCATCAGGTGAGTATAAAATTGTTGGATAGCGCAAGATACATTTGATAAGTTCAGATAATGGAGTTCAGCTTCAGACACATGACCTGGCCGTGGAGCTAGGAGGTTCTGTTTAAAACAGGGACTGTTATATAATTGGGCTAATGTTTTAGTTTTTTAATATACTAAATAGTTTTTTGGTTCCTCTATTAGAAGGCTTAATCAATTTATTTGTGAGGTCTGTGTGTCTCAGACCTCAAAAGAGGAACTGTTAAAGAAAAATTATTATTTTTAGTTTTTAATACAGTTAATCTTATGGCATGTGTAAAAGGTATGTTGAGCACTCTCATTTTGAACATATTTCTTAATTTTGAACAAGTTTGTGAAGATAACCTTTCCTTGAACCAAAGGACTGAATTTAAGTTTGTTCCTGAGAATTTATGGTAGGAAAGAGGCCCCCGCATTCCAACAGCTATTCTGTGAGGTCTTATCTCATGTTTTCTTTAGCCAGATGTTTGCCGTAAATTAGGGGAAGCTCTAAGTTTTTCTGAGTGTCAGAGATAGCTCCTGGTTGGAGGAGCAAAAGCCAGCCTTATTTGAATAAATTAAATACAAGAGGATAAAGCTTTCTACATAGAAGTAACAAATCAGATTTGCTCTTGCAACTCTCCAAAGATGTCTTTGTATGTCTTTGCTTTCTTTCCTTCTCTCCATTTATGTCAGGTAATTGAATGTATGTCTCCGTTGTTCTGCAGTTTCTGGTATAAGTTTGTGTATTGTCTTATTTCTAAGTTTGTGCATTGTCTTATATTGGATTAAACTCTGTAATTCTGTGACGTCAACACGCATTGCTGGTTTTCCTTGTGGCCACACGCAGCTCGCCGAGAGGATCTGGGAAAGGAAGAGAGAAAGCCAACCTTTTTCCAAAGTTAACTATTTTAGAATATTTTCTTCCTTAACAAGAGGAAAACCTTTTTACAGGAAGAACCTCCAGAATAACCAGAACAAGTAGCTACTTTACGGGCTTCATCCAGTAGAAAAACACAGCTCAGTAGTAAGCCCTAAGATATTATTCAATTCAGTTCAGTTTATTTATATAGCGCCAATTCACAACACATCATCTCAAAGCACTTTGCAGTTCACCAGATCATACAGTGAAATTTATTCAAATATATAAGCTTTATCAAAAAGGAAAGTATTAAGTTTACCCTTAAAAGTACACAGGGTGTCTGCCTCATGTACTAGCATAGGCATTTGGTTCCACAGGAGAGGAGACTGATAACCAAAAGATTTGCCTCCAATTCTACTTTTAGAAATTCTAGGAACCACTAGTAAACCTGCAGATTGAGAGTTAACAGTTTTATTACACCAAGGTTTCCACTGAATGCTCAAATGGCACATGGAGTATCTTGACATGCTGCAGTTTCTACCAAGCACCATATTCCACCAGGACTATTTCAGAGCAGTTGTACTTGGATTATACAAGGATTGCATTATTGTGTGATAATAATATCCATGTAGGTTTTAAACAGAACAACAAAGTGGCTAAAACCCATGTCTAATCTGTAAAGATTACTAGTCATTCAGGTCATGGTTTAGCTTGCGTCATGTCTTGCATAACTGCTGGATCACATGTAATGGTATGTTCAGACCGCACGTGATAGAAGCAGCAAAAAAGCTTCTGCTGCTTCATTTTTTATCCTTGTACACATTAAGGTCTGATGTGCCTTGGGCATACATGATGCTCCTAAAGGACGTCCAGCAAAGTGTATGCAGACCCAATGCTTCTGCTGCTCCTGTGTTTAATGTCAGAGAGCGGCTTTGTTAATTTTCTGTGATCAGTGGGTAAAAAGTAGTGTTAATATGTTTTTAAGTGAGAAAGTCGACTTGAAAACGTCATCTGTGCTGTCAGTTCATTAGGATTACCGTCATTCCTTCAAATATTATTTCGCTGTTGGACCAGCCAGTAAACCCTGTACTCCCTGGAAATCCCTTTCAACAGAAACCTCTGGCCCAGTCCCCTCTTGGGAGTTTTCTGCTACTGTTCATGGTGGCTGGAAGTAGATGTCAGCGGTTTTCATGTATTAATCCAAACTGCAGGCACCAGAATATTAAAATTGAACATATTTTGTCGATAGGTTTTGGCATTTTAAGTTAATTTAGGCATTAATGAACTGTTTCAGAGGAGTGATCATAGCGCTCTGCATCAGCAATGCTGTGTCTGTCTCCCTGCCAGCTCCCAGATCAGCTTCTCTGATTGGCCGATGTGGCGTGTCGAGCAGCAAAAGTTCAATTTTAACAAATCCAGCAGCTGCCGGTTGTGAAGCACTTCATGCGCGTCAGATCCTCAGAAGCTCATGAGGCACTGCTTTGGAGGCTAAGATGCATCAAGATGCATTGCTCCTGCTGCTCGCAATTTACTGCAGAACCTTTTGGTGCATCTTGAAGTGCATCAACCATTGACTTTGGATGTAAATTAGCTGTATCTGCTGCTTCAATAGCATGCAGTCTGAATGTAGCATAAGCATTTAATATGCGACGAAAATAATATTACCCACTTTTAACATCTAGTTTGAGTCCATTACTTTTTTTTTCCTTTTTGGTGTTATTTTTAAATAAATGGATGATTTGTGTCAAATAAAATGGTGCTTTTAGACGCCTTTCTGGAGGCTCTGTACTGGAGCTTCATGTAATGTTTTGATATTTCAGAGTAAATGCGATCCAAATTCTGCACATGGAGTTTTTAACTTTGAAATTCCACCGGATCCACTTTGCTTCTTGGCAAATGACTTCCTGCCTCAACGATCCGTTCTACTCCAGATTGATGTGGCGTATTGGCGTCTAGCATGGAAAATAGACCAGCGGTGGAATTCTAAGGTGTTCGGCGACGGAGGCTTCAGGAAAGCTCCACGGCGGGCCAACTGAGCCACTCTGACAAACTAGTGTGCTTGTGATCAGATTTGGTGCTTTTCTTCGACAGAATATTTCTAGCATGGACAGTATGGAGGAGGATAAATAAAGAAATCATAGAAACTTCTTTGATACAGGTTTTTTTTTATGACATGTTCATATATGCAGGGCTTTGTGCTGTACCTCTTCTTATTACATTGTGTGACAGGCAGGTGCTGCCTCCCAGCTGGAGCTCCTTATGGTCCAATCAGGAGGAGCTTATAGAGCACTGGATCCCCTGAGACAGATGCCAGGTCGCTGTTGTGCACATTGTGACTTTTTTCTCATTTTACTTTGTCACCATCCTGTTGTCCTTCTTTCAGGAAACCATTACTCAGTTCTTATGTCATCTGGGATTCCATCCTCTGAATCTCCAGTGCACATCTCCTTACCCCTCCAGTGAATCTAATGTCGTCACACTCCCACACTCCCAATGAAAACTTACCTGCCTGTCAACACTCCTATATTGCACCAACATCTCAACTCCACAACAGGAAGATTTTAGGTTCTTCTCCACAGCCTGCATCAGTAATGAGCATTCCTTTGATCCACTCAGACCATTTCATTTTCCTTTGAATTGAGTTCCATTTAACCCTTCCCTAATCCTGTAATAATTATTCATTACTTCATCCTTTACTGTGGCGACACAAGGCTCTCGCATATCAAAATTATAACAATGTCCTGGTCAGATAAACCACGTTTTCTTTACTTTATTATCAGAGGTGAATGTAACCCACCCAGATGAAGTGACTAACTTCCCTCCATAGATGCATCCTCTGTATTGTTTTTTTTTATTTAGTTTAAAAGTTGCAAACCAGAATTACTAAAGGATTTGAAATGATTAATGGATGGGGAATTCTTTTAATTTTATTTTCCTTTATTAATTTATTTCAAATTTGCAAGCAACAGATTGCAATGAGCTCCACCAGCATAAAAAAAAACAAATATTTACATACATACCGTCTGAAAAGGGGAAGGAAGAAGCATAGCTTATAGAATTCGAACATTTTACAGTAACAATCAGTACACATTGCACATAATGTATATATATATATCTATAGATATATATATATAAAAACAAGGAATAATAACAAGGATAGAAATTTGAATAACAAAGCTTAACGGTCTCCCCCTTTACAATTTGTAATAATGGTACTCCGTATTGTGTGATATTTCATTAATATTTAAGCAAAAACATTAGGATTACAATTAGGGTTGCAACAACGAATCGATAAAAATCGACTTTTAAAAGCGTTGGCAACGAATTTCATCATCGATTAGTTGTGTCGCGCGATTAATGCGTCATCCGCCGCCGCCGTCATCACTACCACTTGACTGAAACGGGGGAAGAAAAAAAAATACGGCAGAGCGAGCCAGCGCTGCAGGTGAGCAAAGGCTGTTTTCAAAAGGCAGTAACGTCAACTGTTCTAATGACCGATACCGGAAACGCAAGCTGGATCTCAATTCGCAGCCTGCGCTTTGTAAAGCGAAAAAAGTCGTAACATGCAACTTTTGTAAAAACAAATGAACATCGCACGGTAGCACCACTGTTATTATGCAGCACCTGAAAAGGAAACACGTTGGAGCCTTCGATGGCAGTGAAGAGAGCTGATCAGCAGGATGAGTAACCATGTTTGTTTGGTTTTAAAGTGGGGAAACATAACGTTAGTTTCTCAGGTAGCTCATCTGATGCTTTCCTTACCTTGTTAGTAGGTTACAGACAGTGATAAGGTTGGCTACTTATTTTACTTTAAATTTCATTTGAATTAGCTTAAGCATCTCATGATTGGTCTTGGGATTAAACCCACATGCAGAACTCCACTGGAGACAGATAAAAAGTTCAACAGATTTATTTTAAGGTTTTCACAACAATGACATGACAGGATTCAGGAACTGGACCGGGCAGGATTCTCTGGCGTCTGCAGAGACGGATAGATTGGTTAGCCAGGTTAACAGATGATTTGTTGAGTTTCTGATGTTTCTTAGAATACCTGAAGGGGTCCAGGTTTTCTTGTCTGAGAGAGGGAACCGTTGGGTCCAGAGACTGTTGGTTCAGCAGAGTGCTCAGCAGCAGCAGCGTCTAGCTTCTGACTTTGAAAGGCAGACCTTGATCAGAGTTTCCAGCTCTTCTCTGAGAGCAGCAGGAGGAATCCAGACTGGAATCTTCAGGTTTGGCTCACCAGGGCTGGAAGGCAGGTTAAGCTCATCCAGAGCTTCAGACTTGAGACAGGTTTCCTGTGAGCAAAGACAGAGGTGGATTAGAATCAGTTTCTCACTTGAGATGACTAAGATTCTTTCTGGTAACAGAGGCTCAGGTTGCTAACCAAACTAAGGTCAACACTGCGGCCTCGAAGGAAGGTCTGGCAGCTGCTTATAAAGGCAGGTCTCCTGATGAGCTGATGAACGTCAGCTGTGCTGGAGGGCTCCAGCCCAGGAGATCCACAGCGCACCCTGCTGGAGACAGGTGGCAGATCTCCACAGAGCTAACTCAGGGGTCTTTAGACGGCTAAGAATCGGCTCAGGAGTCTCTAGACTGCTTGGAGCAGGTTCAGGGGTCTCTAAACGGCACGGAGTTGACTCAGGGGTTTCAAAACGGCACGGAGTTGACTCTGGGGTTTCAACATGGCATGGAGCTGACTCTGGGGTTTCAAAATGGCACAGAACTGACTTAAGACGGCTCACGGCTGGCTCAGGGGTCTTTGGACGGCTCAGAACCGGCTCAGGGGTCTCTAGACGGCTCAGAGCTGGTTCAGGGGTGTCTAGACGGCTCAGAGCTGGCTTACGGCGCCGCCGTGTCTTACGTCGGGGTTCTATAGAAACTGGGCTAATAGGTTCGGAGACTGACTGAGGCAAAAGGTTAACAGGTGTGCTAGTGGGTTCAGGTGCAAAACTAACTGGTTGGTTGGAAAATGAATGAGGTGGCATGAAGGGGAAGAGATCATCTCTATCCCCATAAAAAAAGTTCCAGAGGTCTGACTCATGGATAACGGGGGCTCTGACTGCTTGGGTTGTGAGTTGTGGGTTGAATTTTATCCTTTTAACCGATGGTGCTAGCTGGCGGTCATGTAGGTGATGGCTGAACTGGATTGAACTATGCGGAAAGTGGACTGAACAGGGCTGTACAGAGCTGTACTGGACTGGACTGAGCTGGACTGGACCGAGCCGGACTGAATTGAGGTGGACTGGACTGAACTGAGCTGGGTTGAACCGGGTTGGACTGGGGTCCTGGATCTAGATCTGATTCGTATTTTGTTATCCAGGTGGCTTGCTAGGCAAATGAGCTCATCTAGGGTTTCTGGTTCCTCGATCTTAGTCAGCTCATTCCTAATGTCTTCGTTTAGGGCGTGGTTAAAAAATGTTTTTTAACATGGAATCAGTCCAACCAGAAGAAGCGGCTCTGACCCGGAAGTTGACAGAAAAATCTTCTACAGAGCTATTCCCCTGTTTTAAATTCGATAGACCCTGAGATTTGGCAGAAACAGAAAAGGCTAGAGATAATTTTTTCACAAAATGTTCATAGGAACTGGTTTCTGAAGGAGAATTGGTCTTTCCCCACTTGCGGGCTTTTTCTGATAAACGGGACAAAATAAAGGTTATCTTAACCTTGTCATTTGGAAAACTGGAGGGAGAGAGTTCAAAAAACATTTTGCACGGAAGCAGGAAACCGTTTAATCTACTAGGAATGCCAGAAAACTTTTCAGGAAGTGACGGGCTGAATACCGGAGGTGCCGAGACTGGCTCCGCCCCTTTAGGCGGAGTTGACTCCGGAACCGGAAGTTGAGCTGGCGCCATCTTAAGATTCCCACGTAGCTTGTAGAATCCTGAAACGTTTGTTTTTCTTAAGATCTGAACTGGTGTTTTTACTCACGGAGGGTTGAGTCGTGTTCCTGGATATGATCAGCTTGCTCCTGGGTTAAGCTCCGTGGGGTGTCTGCTGGGTTTAGTTTTTGGCCGCAGTGTTCTGTCATGATTGGTCTTGGGATTAAACCCACATGCAGAACTCCACTGGAGACAGATAAAAAGTTCAACAGATTTATTTTAAGGTTTTCACAACAATGACATGACAGGATTCAGGAACTGGACCGGGCAGGATTCTCTGGCGTCTGCAGAGACGGATAGATTGGTTAGCCAGGTTAACAGATGATTTGTTGAGTTTCTGATGTTTCTTAGAATACCTGAAGGGGTCCAGGTTTTCTTGTCTGAGAGAGGGAACCGGTTGGGTCCAGAGACTGTTGGTTCAGCAGAGTGCTCAGCAGCAGCAGCGTCTAGCTTCTGACTTTGAAAGGCAGACCTTGATCAGAGTTTCCAGCTCTTCTCTGAGAGCAGCAGGAGGAATCCAGACTGGAATCTTCAGGTTTGGCTCACCAGGGCTGGAAGGCAGGTTAAGCTCACCCAGAGCTTCAGACTTGAGACAGGTTTCCTGTGAGCAAAGACAGAGGTGGATTAGAATCAGTTTCTCACTTGAGATGACTAAGATTCTTTCTGGTAACAGGGGCTCAGGTTGCTAACCAAACTAAGGTCAACACTGCGGCCTCGAAGGAAGGTCTGGCAGCTGCTTATAAAGGCAGGTCTCTTGATGAGCTGATGAACGTCAGCTGTGCTGGAGGGCTCCAGCCCAGGAGATCCACAGCGCACCCTGCTGGAGACAGGTGGCAGATCTCCAGATCCCAACAAAGCAGCTTCTATATTTTCTTTATAAATAAATTAACTTGCAAATTATGAGGGCAAGGCTTTTAAAGTTTAAATCTTCTGGCAAAGATAAAGTAAAGAAGATCCTGCAAATAATGGAAGTAAAGCAGAATAAAATCCAGCAAGATCAGTAATATTTCAATTAATTCTATGCCACATTCCCATGTAAATATCTGTCTTTGGAGGATGTGTTTTTTACCACCCCTAGTTCTCTCATTTTTATTCCAAATACAATTTATAATTTGAATCACAGGCTATTTTTATCTCTATGGTTAACAGTGTTGGGCACGTTACTTTGAAAAAGTAATTAGTTATAGTTACTAGTTACTTCTCCCAAAAAGTAACTGAGTTACTAACTGAGTTACTCCACAATAAAAGTAACTAGTTACTAGTAAAAGTAACTATTGCGTTTCTCGCCCCCGTAACCCTCACCACCCAGCCCCCACCTTCTCGCGGTGTGTTTCCAAAGCCAGCTGAATAGAGCGGACGACAAAGACAAGAACCTGCAGAGAGTTTAGCATTTATTGCAACTCAACGTAAATGATATCAGGGGGGAACGCCATGTGAAGTTTTTTAACAGGGCATTCAGATCTGGTGAAATTAATAACTGGGGATGTCTAATTCTGAAATCCTGTGTGTTTGGGTTGTTATAGATACTGCAACATCTATCTATACATCTATATATCAAGATGTATACTCTGCGTGTGACATAAAATATATCCCTGCCACAAAGGCCATCAAATAATGTTTAAAATAAAAAATACAGTAGGTTGAAAAGGCAGAGTATCCATCCATCCCTCCATCCATCCATCCATATTTCTCCCTTTCATTTGATCGTTCACGCTCTCCATAGTTCTCCTGTGGCGCGAGCACAGGGCGACTGTTGCGCGCCTTTAGCGAGCATGCGCGTTTCCTGTCGCTTGCGCGGTGAATCGTGCCGCCTGCGCTGTGCGGAGATGCAGAGGAAACCGTATCTGATGGGGAAACGCAGCTCGACGTAACACCGGTATTTCCATCAGGAAAACACTGTTTGCTGCTGGATACTCCTCACTCTCCATCTCTTTGTGTGTGCTGTACGTTAACACCCACCAGCGGAAACACCCACCTACCCAACTGACAGACGGAATCTCACTATACATCAGCCATTCTCATCCTCCCCTCTCTCATGACAAGGCGCGCACCTCTGGATGACCTAAAAAATAATCTTTAATATCTCTTAAACAAAAGTAGCACAAACAATATTTTTTTTTCTGCACAAATCTGCACTAACGTTGAACTAACCATTCAGTCTATTTGCAGAGTTTTTTGACATGGGTGGGGTGTCAGCTTCACGCAGCTGCGCACGAGTCCTATCATGAAAAAAGGTTCATTGTGCGACCTGAGTAACGGGGTGTCTGCAATGGTAACTGCGTTATAGTTACAGTCAAAGTAATTAGTTAGATTACTCGTTACTAAAACAAGGTAACGGCGTTAGTAACGCCGTTACTTTCAACGCCGTTAGTCCCATCACTGATGGTTAAGTATTTTCTCAAGTAGCAACTTTAACTGCTATACTTTCCTGTCTTAAAAGGCAGAACTCTTCTAGTCTGAAAAAACCTCATTTGTTGAAATGGGGAGGCCTATTGTTTGAACCTCTTAGGGGCTTTTAAAAACAAAAATGTCTTTTTTGCGGTTTATGAAACAAAGTAGCCTATATGTTGTGGATGTACAGCTACATTTCTCATGTAAGTTTGCGTAGTTTTAACACAAACATTTATTTTTCATATTGCACCAGTACAGTTAATGAGCAACCTGTACTTGTGTGCTTGTTTGTTATGTTCTAAAATGTTTATTTTGGAATAAAGAGGTTAATATAAAAAATATTTTTTGTCCGATTCATCGATTAATCGAAAAAATAATCGGCCGATTCGTCGATTTTTAAAATAATCGTTATTTGCCGCCCTAATTACAATATTATAACATTAATCTAAATACAGTAGTTGTGTGGTTTTGCTTCATACATAGAAACATACAAATTTTCCTTGTATGCATTCCTAAGAGCATAAAGTCACCATCTCCTCTTGGTAATACCTCATCCCCTGTTTTCTGAACATTATTTTAGACTGAACAAAATTTTTACCACTTTTTTATTTCATCTGGTAGTTTGTTCCACAAAGTGATTCCTTTAATCGAGATGCATATAGATTCAATAGCTATTCTTACATTTGGCTGATATAATTGATTAGTTCCTCTTAAATTGTAGTTTTGATGAGAGTCTGTATCTTTAAATCATTTATTTTATTTTACCAGGCAGATAATTTTCCAATGCCCGTACATAACTTGAGCAGTTTTGTACTTTACCAAATCAAGAAATAGTGGATTGGTTTGATCATTATTATCTAACCCTCTCTGTACATTACATTAGTACATTTATTTGACATGTGCCATGCTATTGTTTGTTGTCCAGCAACCTTTTTAGCCTGACTGTGCCGTGAAGGTGAGTATCACAATATATCGCTGCAGACTTATTTATTGCTCTGGAAGGGTAGACATTTCCTTCTCACTTTTAAAGTGGCATCCAGGGCTGCTGTCACAAGGGGCATCGCAGGGGTTTGGGAAATATCCAAGTGCATGAGGCTGCGTGTGTGTCAATGTTTGCCTGTTATACCAAACAGGGAATATATAGGGAGAGTAATTGGAAGTGCTACAGAGTTGTCAGTGTCTCCGAATGAGCAGTTCTGCAAACCCCAAGAAATCCAAACAAAAGCTGCGAAGTTTAGAAAGTTTAGGACTCACCCAGATTAGCCAGTGGCAAAGGTATCAGAAGAACATATTCTTTACTTCAGGAAAAGTACTGTCTGTATAGAAGAAGTAAAACTATACACTAAACTAACCTAAGTAAAAATAAAAAATAAAGGTTCTGCCATTTGCTAGAGTAAGTAAAAAGCTCAGCTCTAAACAGCTCTATGGACAGATTATAGGTAAATATTTCTCTGCTGGATGGCAGAAAATAAATACTGACTGTCTAGTTTTGCTCTGAGCTAAAATCCAGACTGAATAATATAGATTGTATTTCACAGAAGTACTGCAGGAGCAGCTGAATACCTTTACAGCTCTGGGATTTATCACAGCATTAACACGGCAGATAACAGTAAAATGAAAACAGAACCTGAAACATGTTCAACACATGGATTTAAAATATCATAAAAGGACGATATCTGCATCTCATCTGATCCATCACCTGCAGTGTCCCCGGTGTCGTCTCTATCAGTGTTTTTCTATAGACTAACAGATATTCTCTGTTTGGGTTCAGCTGCTCCGTCATGTCGGTATTCATATAAATAGAAATAATGAGCAGGTTTGGAAAAAGGAAGTAAATGACTTTTAAAAGATGGAGTGACAAATACTGGTCAACCACCTTTTGTCTTATAATACCTTAGAAATGCTTAAAAAAAAAAAACATCGGCCTCCTTAGCTTGTAGAGTTCAGTGTATTAGAGCTGTCGTTAGAATCCCAGCTGATTTCTTAGTTTAAATTCAATTCAATTCAGTATATTTCTATAGTGCCAATTCACAACAGATGTCATCTCAAGATCATCCAGTCAAATTGATTCAAAGTTCTCTATCTAAGGAAAACCAGATGATTGCATCGACTCATTGACTCGAAGGCAATCCCTCACACTAAGGATGCTTGTAGCGACAGTGGAGAGGAAAAACTCCCTTTTAACAGGAAGAAACCTCCAGCAGAACCAGGCTCAGTGTGAGCGGACATCTGCTGAGGCCGACTGGGGTTCAAGGAGACAGAAGCAGAGATGCAAAAAGCAGCTGTAAAAGGCGGACCCGTCCAGGAAACACACAGCCAGGCAGACGAGTTCCGAGCCAGCTCCCATTTCAGAGGTTGAAGAGTCACAGTCAGAGAAACAGGACTACACACAGCTAAGGTGTTGACTGCAGCAGCACAGCTGATATTTCTCTCCAGGATGGAGTCACAGCCAAACAGGAACAGACGAGGCAAAGCTACTATGAGAAAAAGCAGGGAGAGCAGAACGTTAGAGATTGAACTAATAGATTCTGCAGAGTGGGAGAATAGAGAGAGAATGAATGATTAAATCCATCTTGGTTGAGGATTGAGATCCTTACTCAGATTAAAGTCTGTTCAACATTCAACAACACTGGTTCTCTCATCACCGTGGCAACTACATATAAGGCAGCCACAGTTTGTTTTAGGCGTGTTAGAGGTCATTATAGCAACTGCAACAGCTTTGACCAAACTGGCTCTGTGGCCAGACATTTAACCTGATAATTCATTACACAGAGGAAATGAAACATCGTCTAAAGGATGACTGAGACTTTAACACTTGAATCTAAATTAGGCAGATCAGTGGTAACAGGAATAAGCACTGAGGATCATAAATTAGGAATAAACAAAGAGACTCAAAATATGAAAACATTTGTTTTATTCTATAGGCTCACCCCTGTAGGGACATTCACTGCCATCAATAGGAAGGATTTGTCACCATTCAGTTGCTTTTATGCTTCGTATAGAAAAGCAGAATATAAAAGGTATCTAAGTGTGCTGCAGAAAATAAAATCATCCAAATCCTGTTTTCCACTGAAAATACTGGGTTTAAGGGTGTTTTTCAAACATGTGTCGACACACTAACAACCAGCATTTCGCTCCCTTACACCCCATAAATAAAACTGGGTCTAACCCCTCGCTGGCTCCATGGCTTCTGTCCCCCCGCAGCTGCATGTCTGGTGACATCATCACTCTGGGTTAGGGTTGATAATGTCCCCAGTCCAATAGAAATTAGGAAAGTAAACAATGGAGTGTCATGATGGGCTAAGGACTTGACCCATTCGCAGAACACTACTGGAGACTGAGTAAAAGTTTGAACAAAGTTTATTGAGAAACACACACAGAGAATGTAATGACAGGTTCAGGTGCTGGTCCAGGACTGGTTTGAACTCCTTTCTGGAGAGATGAGAGTTTGATTAGCTTTGCAGTTTGATTGTATGATGAGAGAGTTGAATCTTTTAATGTACCTGAAGGGGTTCTGACAGATCCTATGAGAGGGGGAACCGGTTGGGTCCAGAGACAGTTGAAGAGGCAGAGAGTTAAGCAGCAGCAGCGTCTAGCTTCGAGCTGGAGAGTTTTCAGACTTGAGAATGTTTCCAAGCTCTTCCTCTGAGAGCTGATGAAGGAATCCAGATTGAGATCTTCAGGTTTGGCTTACTTGGCAGGCAGGCAAGTTCTCAGATTAAGCTCATCCAGAGCTTCAGACGTCAGTGGGATTTCCTGTGATCAAAGAAGACAGAGGCAGATTAGAAAAGCTTGTTTCTCTCTAGAGTCTACAAGATTTCCTAAATTCTTAGAGGCTCAGGTTCGCTAACCAAACTTGGTCAACACTGCGGCGTCGAAGGAAGGTCTGACTGCTTCTTATGAAGGGTGGTCTTCAGATGAGCTGATGATCCTCAGGTGTGGTGAGGACTCCAGCTCAGGAAGCCCACAGCGCTCTCTGCTGGAGACAGGTGGCAGATCTCCAGATCCCAACAGTACCCCCCTCTCAACGACCGCCTCTTGGCGGTCCAGAAGACATGGACGGGAGGGACCTCTCATAGTCCTCGATGAGGGATGGATCGAGGATGTAAGAACCAGGAACCCAGGTGCGGTCCTCCGGACCGTAGCCCTCCCAGTCGACTAGGTACTGCCAACCTCGCCGATGGGAGTCCACGATCCGGCGGACTGTGTAGGCCGGATGGCCGTCAATGTCCAGGGCGGGTGGAGGGGAGTTGGATGGCGGGCAAAGTGGACTGGTGATGACAGGTTTAATCTGAGAGACGTGGAAGGTGGGATGGATACGCAGGGATGATGGCAGGTGTAGGCGGACAGCGGATGGATTGATTATTTGAGCAATCTTGAATGGGCCGATGAACCTTGGAGAGAGTTTTCTGGACATAAACTTTAGTGGAATATCTCTGGTGGATAACCATACCTCTTGTCCAAGGGTATAGTCAGGAGCAGGGCGACGCCTAGAGTCAGCAAACCTTTTGTTATTGGCAGAAGAACGGTTGAGGGCGGAGATGGTTTCGTTCCAGGTTCGGTGACAGCGGCAGATAGTGTGGTGAACGGACCTGACTGATATCTCCCTCTTGTCTGCAGGAAAGAGTGGGGGTTGGTAACCCAGAGACACCTGTAAAGGGGACAGACCGGTTGCAGCAGATTTTTGAGTATTATGAGCATATTCGATCCAAGTCAGAAACTGACTCCAGTCAGTAGGATTATTTGAGGTTAAACAGCGGAGAGTGGACTCGAGTTGCTGGTTCATCCTCTCCGTCTGCCCATTGGTTTGAGGATGATAACCTGAAGTGAGGGAGACCATGCAATTGAGAGCTGTACAGAAAGATTTCCAGACCTGAGAGATTAACTGGGGACCACGATCAGAGAGAATTTCCTGGGGTATGCCATGGAGCCGGAAGACATGTTTAATCAGTAGCTGGGTGGTCTGGAATGCTGTAGGTAGCTTCCTGAGGGGAATCAGATGGCAGGCTTTGGAAAAACGGTCAAAAATGGTGAGAATAGTGGACATACCTCGGGATATGGGAAGACCGGTAACAAAATCCACAGCTATGTGGGACCATGGGCGGGTTGGAACAGGTAGAGGACATAGCAATCCAGAGGGCGGTTGATGGGTGGGTTTGTTCCTGGCGCAGATGGGAAAGGCCAGTACGTACTCCTTCACGTCCTTATGAAGGGACGGCCACCAAAAACGACGTGTGATCAGAGCAATAGTTCTGCTTACACCATGATGAGCTGAGAATTTGGATGTGTGCATCCACTGGATGAGGCGGGATCTCACTGAGGAAGGAACATATGTTTTATTTGGAGGACCGTTACCTGGGTCAGGTTCAGAGGCCAGGGCTAAGTTGATGAGATCGGTGATTTCCCAGAAGACGGCTCCAACAGTACACGAAGAGGGAAGAACAGGCTCAGGTGTTTCAGGTCGATCAGAGGAGTACAGACAAGAGAGAGAATCAGGTTTCACGTTCTTGGAACCGGGTCTGTAAGAGATGATTAGGTTGAAACGGGAGAAAAACAGAGACCATCTGGAGTGACGAGGATTGGATCTTTTGGCTGATTGGAGATATGCCAGGTTCTTGTGATCAGTCCAAACTAATACTGGATGCTCGGCACCTTCGAACCAGTGTCTCCATTCCTCCAAAGCGAGTTTAATGGCCAGGAGTTCTCTGTCTCCGACATCATAATTTTGCTCAGCCGGGGAGAGCCTACGTGAAAAAAAGGCACATGGGTGAGTCTTTTGATCAGAATCAGATTGTTGAGAAAGAACTGCTCCAACACCGGAGTCAGATGCATCCACCTCTAGAATGAACTGCTTAGAAGGATCAGGCTAGACCAGGATGGGTGCACTGGAAAAAAGAGTCTTAAGTTTCTTAAAGGCTGTGTCCGCCTCAGGTGTCCATTGGAAAGTCTTCTTTACCGAAGTCAGGGCTGTGAGAGGTAGAGCAGTTTGGCTATAATTTCTAATGAATCGTCTATAGAAATTAGCAAACCCCAGGAACCTTTGAATTTGCTTGCGGTTCTCTGGAGTAGGCCAGTCCAGAAAAGCCTTTATTTTTTCTTCAGATGGCTTCACCTGCCCGCCTTCAAGCACAAACCCAATAAATGTAACAGATGGTTGGTGAAATTCACATTTCTCAGCCTTAACGAAGAGCTTGTTTTCGAGCAGCCTCTGAAGAACCAGGCGGACGTGTTTCTTGTGATCTGAGAGGTTCCTGGAATAGATCAGAATGTCATCGATGTAAACGAAAAAAAAAACATTTAGAAAATCTCTGAGGACGTCGTTGACTAGGGCTTGGAAAAAGGCAGGAGCGTTTGTAAGACCAAAAGGCATGACCAAATACTCAAACTGGCCAATGGGGGTCTTAAAGGCTGTCTTCCATTCATCTCCTTCTCTTATCCTAAGGAGATGATAGGCGTTTCTTAAATCAAGATTGGTGAAGACCGTAGCTCCTTGAACTGGTTCTAAGGCTGATGCCAGTAGTGGAAGTGGGTATTTATTTTTGACGGTTGTCTGATTCAGTCCCATGTAGTCAATAAAAGGTCGAAGGGAACCGTCTTTCTTTCCCACGAAAAAGAAACCAGCACCGAGAGGAGATGAAGATGGTCTGATAATACCAGCAGCTAGAGACTCATTTATGTATTTCTCCATCGTTTCACGTTCAGGCTTGGAGATGTTAAATAATCTACTGCTGGGAAGAGGAGCTCCTGGCAATAAATCTATGGCACAGTCATATGGTCTGTGGGGTGGAAGAGACGTCGCACTGACCTTACTGAAGACTGGTGCCAGATCATGATACTCGGAAGGAACAGAAGAAAGGTCAGGAGAGACCATTTCCCCCCTACCTCTAGGGGACTGAATAGCAGGAGCTGCAGAACGAAGACATGACTTGTGACAGGAAGTGGACCAAGACTCAATATGGCGTTCAACCCAGTTGATGTGGGGATTGTGACGTTCCAACCAATCAAATCCGAGCACCAGGGAGGAACACACTGAGGGGAAACCAAAAAAAGTTAGAGTCTCACGATGGTTTCCAGAGATGAGAAGTTCTAATGGCTGGGTCTGATGAGTGACTTGGTGTAATCTTTTTCCATCAATAGCAGCAACTCTGAGGGGTCTTTCCAAAGGAACAGTTTCAATCCTAAGTTGCTGGACCAGATTCGAATCTATGAGATTCTTCTCGCACCCAGAATCAGTGAAGGCTGATAATGTTAGAGTCTGGTTGGAAATAAACAGGGTTGCAGGTAACAGTAAATGAGGAGATTTATCAGTCTTAAGATGGTCTGTCAGAATCCTCAATTCCTCTGACGGACCCTGGCTTTTGATTTAGCCGGGCAGGAAGCAATAAAGTGTCCAGGCTCACCTCAGTACAGACAAAGATTCCCCTTGAATCTCTGTTGTCTCTCTTCAGGTGACAGTCTTGTATGCCCAATCTGCGTGGGTTCAAACTCCGCTCCTTCTGCAGCTGAGGAGGAAAATTGAGTGATCTGAGCAGAAGCTGGGGGTGACTGATACTTAATCCTTGGTCTGGAACTGGACTCTGGGGATCTAACAGAAACATGAGTGTGATTAGTTGTAGGAGCGGAAGCAGACATTCCCAGGTCCCTTAGCCTAGAATTGTTTCTAATTCGGAGTCTGTTGTCCAGTCTTATGGTTAACCGAATAAGATCTTCCAGACTAGTTGGCTCGTCAATTGTGGCTAGTTCATCCTTGATGTTATCGTTTAGAACCCAGAAAAAAGCACTTTTAGGTGCGCATTCGTTCCAACCGGAAGCGGCGGCTTTAACCCGGAAGTCGATGGAGAACTCTGCCACTGTCAGATCACCTTGCTTAAGACTAAGCAAAGCTCGAGAATCAATGGTTTGATCTGAATCCTGGTTAAAAACTTGAGAAAATTCAGTCAAAAATTCAGAAAAGGTGCATGAAAAACTGTTTGCAGATGAAAACCTGGCCTCCGCCCATTCAAGAGCTTGACCAGAGAGTTGAGAGAGAATAAAAGAAATCTTCTTTTTGTCATTAGGAAAACTAGCAGGTGAATTCTCAAACAGTAAACGACACTGGAACAAGAATCCTTACATTTAGACTGTATACCTGAAAATCTTTCAGGTAGACTCGGACGGAGTTCAGGAAATTACGTCATCGTCTCTGACCTTTGAGATGGACGTTGTTCGGAAACAGGAAGCACTGCTGGTGCGGTGTTAGCGGTTCTCACATAGCTAGCGTATCTTTGTAAAGTCTGATTCTGATGTTCAACATAAGCATTCAACTCACGAAGGGTTTGAGCTTGTCCTTGGATTTGGGCATCCTGTTCCTCAAGTCGCCTTCGGAGGTGCTCTGCTGGGTCTTGTGTTTGGCCGCAGTGTTCTGTCATGATGGGCTAAGGACTTGATCCATACGCAGAACACTACTGGAGACTGATTAAAAGTTTGAACAAAGTTTATTGAGAAACACACACAGAGAATATAATGACTGAGATGAGAGTTTGATTAGCTTTGCAATTTGATTGTATGATGAGAGAGTTGAATCTTTTAATGTACCTGAAGAGGTTCTGACAGAAACTATGAGAGAGGGGAACCGGTTGGGTTAAGAGACAGTTGAAGAGGCAGAGAGTTAAGCAGCAGCAGCGTCTAGCTTCGAGCCGGAGAGTTTTCAGACTTGAGTATGTTTCCAAGCTCTTCCTCTGAGAGCTGATGAAGGAATCCAGATTGAGATCTTCAGGTTTGGCTTACTTGGCAGGCAGGCAAGTTCTCAGATTAAGCTCATCCAGAGCTTCAGACGTCAGTGGGATTTCCTGTGATCAAAGAAGACAGAGGCAGATTAGAAAAGCTTGTTTCTCTCTAGAGTCTACAAGATTTCCTAAATTCTTAGAGGCTCAGGTTCGCTAACCAAACTTGGTCAA
Organism: Cyprinodon diabolis; assembly: GCA_030533445.1. NCBI lineage: Eukaryota > Metazoa > Chordata > Actinopteri > Cyprinodontiformes > Cyprinodontidae > Cyprinodon > Cyprinodon diabolis. Next base: position 45,108,025 of record CM060084.1, on the reverse strand, counting down.
CACTGCGGCGTCGAAGGAAGGTCTGACTGCTGCTTATGAAGGGTAGTCTGATGAGCTGATGATCCTCAGGTGTGGTGAGGACTCCAGCTCAGGAAGCCCACAGCGCTCTCTGCTGGAACCAGGTGGCAGATCTCCAGATCCCAACATGGAGAGAAACATGTAAGGTAGTCAGGGTGGTTTTTTGTTTGCTAGGTCATTTTTCCAAATCTCTCTCACCAGCACAGCTCCTTGTTTATCAAATGTAAACACAGTTGTTAAATCCAAAGTGACTGGCGGGATGTGTTGATGTCGGTGTGTTCAGTGGTATCGCGTAATTTATCAGGTCAACTCAGCTGTAGTGTTCCCTCAGCATGCCGATCAAAGACGAGGTGATTTTAACACGGGTCGCTTGCCGAGTCATTTGACCCGGATAGACTCGCGTCAGTGAGATGTTTCCACTTTTACTAAGAGCCGATTGTTCCCAGGTTTAAACCGTTTTTTGGTCAGTGGTAAAGGGGTATAAGCTGTTGTTTTATGGCTACGGGAGTGTTCATATGTCAGTTAATATGTGTAGACCTATGTAGTTAATCTACATCAATGGTCGGCAATAACTGACTTCATATGATTCACAAAATCTATGTTTGGATTCAAAAATTATCCCCACAGTACTGAAACATCTGAGTACTTAAGCCATCCTGAGTTCCACCAGCAAACAGCTGTGTGTCACACTGCGCCCTGCAACTGTCTCTTTTTATCACCCTGTACATCAGCTCCATTAAACACTTAGATGTAAGCGCTTTATGGAAGAAAAACAGTCTCATTGGAATCTGCCTTTTTTTTAACACGGAATTTTAAACACTGAATTTTCTTAACGCTGAATTTTAAACACTGAATTTTTTAACACAGAATTTTACACACAGAATTTTTTTAACACCAAATTTTATACACTCAATTTTCATTTGGTAAGAATTCACCAGAAAAAAATTCAGCTGCAAAAATTCAGCCGCAAATGTGTTGACCCTTTGGTGAACTCAAGCCAAAGCAATCTACACTCTATAGAGTCGATCAGCTTCTAGCCAATGAAATTAGCTCATTTGGTCACGTGAAACAACGGCTGCACTCAGCGCTGTTCCCAGCTGAATGAGGATTTTTTTTTGTTAAAGAGAATTACAAAATGTCAGTTAGCTACTAACAGACAACTATTAGAGTTTTTCCTCTTATCAGAATGGGTGAAACAACTGAGCCGATCACAGCTAGTATGGCACCCCTGTCTGCCAAAGCTCTTGGTTTGATCCGGAAGAAGCGGCCAGCGGCAAACCGGCCGCTGGCCCAAATGAAGAAGAAAAAAGTTTGCTTACTAGATCAGTCATGGGATTGGTTTAGCACGTTCCTTTGCTCACACTATTTTCAGTCTTTTCTAGGGAACCATAAGCGGAACCAGGCTCAGTGTGAGCAGCAGATGGCCGCTCACACTGAGCCTGGTTCTGCTGAAGGTTTCTTCCTGTTAAAAGGGAGTTTTTCCTCTCCACTGTCACTACAACCATGCGTAGTGTGAGGAATTGCCTTCGAGTCAATGAGTCGATGCAATTAACTGTGTGTACTGTATAAATAAACTGAATTGAATTGGAAAAAAGGGCCCAGCAAAAACTGTTAAAGGGATTAAAATTGAACTTGAAGCTGAACGAACATCAGTGTCAGATTGCAGCATTGGTCTCTGTTTGAACCAAAGTGGACTTAAAATGAACTGTCTGAGCTGTCTTGTTGTAAGGCAAGGCTCCTTCAGACTCAAAGTTATGTCAACAAATGCTTCGATTTGTGAGAAACTGTCTGTTATGTCTATGAGAATCTTTACCTGGGCTTCTTCGTTAGTGAAAATCTGTGCCAGATCAGGCAGGAATATCAGCAACAGTGCATCTGTTCTCCTTTGCAAGGTTAATAAAATGCTGGCTTGAATAAGAGACACAGAATCTCAATTTCTTGGTATGAAGACTTAGACTTTTTTTTTCTGTCAAGACATCATACATCACTATCAGTCCAAACATCCGCCGTTTTTGATAAATACTTAAAGCGATGAAAAAAAGGCACCATAAAACAAGGACGACAGCAGGCTGTACAGTACAAGTGAGCATGTGTGGCCCAAGCTTTTTGAATAAAAGAGGGAGGAAAGGTTTTAATAGTACAAAAAAGCTTAATGGTTTTCAACAGAGTGTGAATATTCTGGCTGTGAGTCTCTCATAATCTTTACCAGAGAAATAGCCTGGGGGAAAACTGCCTCTGTTTCACCAGCAGCAGTCTGCAGCACCGACATGAAGACAAAACTCTGAAGAGCCTGGATGTGTGGGGTCCACAGAGATGCTGGTTTCCTGACCCTAATCCTGTACAGGTCCTGGATGGACCTGGATGGAGGGAAGGCCATTCATGCTGATCATCCACAGACCATGGATGTGTACAAAACAGATAGAGGTGTAGAAGATGACCGGGAGTTGATATTGAAAGTTGGATTGCTACTTTATAAAAGAAGTCTTGTCCATGCTTAGTCCTCTTCAGAGCAGAACCTGTGAGCGAGGGCCAGCTTAGGTCCAAAGAGATGGTGGTGCTTTGGAGCTGGAAATGATCCACTCGGCACATGTGATGAGAATGGTGAGGAGAAGATGTATCAGCTAAGATGTGGACTCCCTGTGTGGACTAGATCCTATCCCAGTAGTCCGCCTGTCTCTCAGTGAGAGTTCAGTGGGAGCCTTTTGGGGTCATAGAGAGGGTCCAAATCTTACACACTGAAAAAACAATCTAGAAATAAGTACAAAAATTCTTAAATTAAGTGTATTTACCCTTAATTAGAATATTTGAATAAGATGATAAGCCAATGGAATGAGTGTTTTTACTCTTAAAATAAGACATTTAGATAAGATGCACTTGAAATAAGACAATGCAATTTTGTTTTCTTATTATAAAGGTAAATTGTCTTGTTCTATTGGCATAATGTCTCTTTTACCTACTCAATTCAAGAACAAATGCACTTATTTTGGGAAAATGACTTATCTAGATTTTCATTTTTTCCAGTGCATTGTTCCCAGATGAACAGCTTAGATCTTTTGCTGCTGGGTTAATGATCATCTACTGATCACTCAGTCGCTGATAGTAAAGTGTCAACATGCAAACCTAATTAAATATGCATTAGAGAAAGGCAAACTCTCTGATCAGCTGGATAAACTCCAGCAGGTATTAAAGGTTAAGACCCCTGTTGTGAAAGTTTACCAGGAGATAATGAATATATTAAATAACTAAAACTGGAAGTTATAGCTAATTAATAGTTCATTCAAATCAAGGGTAAAACTAGTTAATCATTGTCAGTTGAATAACTGTAATTTGCCTACTGACAAGGTTTCTGAGGCTCTTACATAAAACATTGGATTCCTGAATCAGGCTGTTACAAATTCAGTTGTCTTTGACCAATTTAGTAATTTAGACTAAAGGTGTGGGTAAGTTATTAATCACCAACCAAATAAATGTGTCTCTGTTCATTTGGATGCTACTGAGAGAAGAGTGAATCCAGCCTGAGTGATAAATCTTTCACCGTATGAAATAAACACAAGAGACCACTGGTTAAAATATATGGGTACCTTTATTATCTACAATCACACAGTATTATACCTAATAGCTAAGCAGACACTAAACACTACTTAAAATAACCAAAAATAAACAAATGAAAGGGGAAAAGGGGTTTAAGAGTCAGTTTAAATTCTGAGGGATGTTCAAAGTTTAAACTTAAAGTTTTTTTCAAATAAAACACCAACACAACTATCTATTCTACCTAGTTCACCCAAGCAGAGCACTTACACTCAACGTCCACTTTATTAGGTACCCCATGCTAGTAATGGGTTGGACCCCCTTTTGCCTTCAGAACTGCCTCAATTCTTCGTGGCATAGATTCAACAAGGTGCTGGAAGCATTCCTCAGGGAGTTTGGTCCATATTGACATGATGGCATCACACAGTTGGAGCAGATTTGTCGGCTGCACATCCATGATGCGAATCTCCCGTTCCACCACATCCCAAAGATGCTCTATTAGATTGAGATCTGGTGACTATGGAGGCCATTTGAGTCCAGTCAACTCATTGTCATGTTCAAGCAACCAGTCTGAGATGATTCCAGCTTTATGACATGGCGCATTATCCTGCTAAGAATAGCCATCAGAAGTTGGGTACATTGTGGTCATAAAGGGATGGACATGGCCAGCAACAATGTTCAGGTAGGCTGTGACGTTGCAACGATGCTCAATTGGTACCAAGGGGCCCAAAGAGTGCCAAGAAAATATTCCCCACACCATGACACCACCACCACCAGCCTGAACCGTTGATACAAGGCAGGATGGATCCATGCTTTCGTGTTGTAGACGCCAAATTCTGACCCTACCATCCGAATGTTGCAGCAGAAATCGAGACTCATCAGACCAGGCAACGTTTTTCTATTCTTCTATTGTCCAATTTCGATGAGCTTGTGCAAATTGTAGCCTCAGTTTCCTGTTCTTAGCTGAAAGGAGTGGCACCCGGTGTGGTCTTCTGCTGCTGTAGCCCATCTGCCTCAAAGTTCGACGTACTGTGCGTTCAGAGATGCTCTTCTGCCCACCTTGGTTGTAACGGGTGGTTATTTGAGTCACTGTTGCCCTTCTATCAGCTCGAACCAGTCTGGCCATTCTTCTCTGACCTCTGGCATCAACAAGGCATTTCCGCCCACAGAACTGCCGCTCACTGGATGTTTTTTCTTTTACGGATCATTCTCTGTAAACCCTAGAGATGGTTGTGTGTGAAAATCCTGGTAGATCAGCAGTTTCTGAAATACTCAGACCAGCCCTTCTGGCACCAACAATCATGCCACGTTCCAAGTCACTCAAATCACCTTTCTTCCCCATACTGATGCTCGGTTTGAACTGCAGGAGATTGTCTTGACCATGTCTACATGCCTAAATGCACTGAGTTGCCGCCATGTGATTGGCTGCTTAGAAATTAAGTGTTAACAAGCAGTTGGACAGGTGTACCTAATAAAGTGGCCGGTGAGTGTATTAAGCATCAGATAGAAAGGGAAAGGCACGAATGTTACTGTTTTGCTCGGTGGAATGAAGGGCATTCACCTCGGTTCAGTTCTCCACCTGGTCGGGTCCTGGTCCTGTATGTTCATCAAACAGGAGCTCTCAAAGAGATCTGGATTAATCTGCTGTAATAATAAGAGGCAACTTTGCAAGGGCGTTCATTTTATAACTCACGGTAGCGTGGGACCTCTCTCTTTAGCTATGGCGGTTAGCTTGTAGTTGTGGCCCTCATTGTAACAGCTTAGCGGGGCTGCTCCCAGTCTCCATTTCAGGCAGGGGCAGTAACAGATCGGTAGCTTCTAGCGGCTTCTGGTGGCTTCTAATGGTTGCTTTGGTGAACAGCTAAATTGCAGAATGCTACTTAGCGTAGCCTTCAGCTGGAAGCGCTTTAGAGTCTAGACTTTAGCAGCCGAGGGGCTAGTGGGTAACAGTAAAAAAAAGGTGTTTTTTCACCTTTCCAATTCATGATCCACCACGGACGGGTTCGTCGTTGGATTGTCAACTTGAAGAGGGAGGATTTACCATCGAACTTCTGGCCAGAGAAAAAACAGGTAATATGTAGCCAACATTTGGAAGAAGAATGTTTTCAAGATGACTTGGATAAAAAAGCGTTGTGACAAACACCAGATACAGCACTGGGGCTTGATCAACAGCCGGTACCGCACCGTGACGTCACAAACCAGTAGGTGGCAGTAGTGTTCTTGGACAGACATGGATGCCTCCAGTAAAGCACATTCACATGAAAATTACCCTCGATTAGAAACACTGATCATTTATAAACAGGATGGAATAATTTTATATTTAAAGTATGTTCACAAGTTTAAATTCTGAATATGAGCGGACTTTAATTATCTAGATTCAATTTTGAAATCAGATGGGTTGAACCACATGAAGCTTTCTGCTTCATTGTTTCAGCTCTTCTTTCTAGGAATCTGGCCACATTTATTAGTCCTCCAAAACCCTGACCCCCCAGGTTGCAGACCAGGAAGCAGAGTTATAGTTTAACACACATCTCTGCAGCTTCTCTACTGTTACCCACTCTTTACTCCATCCAGACAGTGTCTTGCCAACGACCAAAATCTAATAAATTAGCAAAGATTCCCAAAGGATTAAATCATGATAATCTAATTAAAATCAAAATAACTCCAATTGGGGAAAAAGTTAAAACAATTAAATGCGGTCTGTTTAACATAAGATCGCTTTCCTCTAAAAGTCTGCTAGTTAATGACTTGATTTGTGATAATCACATTGACTTGTTTTGCCTTACAGAAACCTGGCTGCAGCAAGAGGATTATGTGAGCATAAATGAGGCAACTCCTTCAAGCTATTTAAATTTTCACATACCCAGAAGTTCTGGGCGAGGAGGAGGAGTAGCAACAATCTTCCAGTCTGACTTACTGATTACTCCCAAAACAGTTAATACCTACAACTCTTTTGAACATTTAACCCTTAATTTCCCTCATCCAAATTTCAAGGCAAGAAAACCTCTTCTTTTTATAACTTTGTATCGTCCGCCAGGTCCTTACTCTGAATTTCTAGATGAGTTTTCAGAGTTCCTTTCTGATTTGGTATTAAATACTGACAGGGTCATCATAGTGGGAAATTTTTAACATCCATGCTGACATTGAAGGCGATAGCTTAAGAGCAGCCTTTAATGCTATCTTAGACACTATTGGCTTTGTTCAAAATGTGAATAGTCCCACACATTCTCATCTTCATACTTTGGATCTTGTGCTGACATACGGCATAGAATGTGAAGAAATAACAGTATTTCCACACAACCCTGTCCTCTCTGACCACTTTCTAATAACCTTCAGGATTACTTTAACAGAGTTCTCCTCACCCAAAAGAAGTTTCAATTTTAGTAGATCTTTATCAGATAGTGCAGTTATAAATTTTAAAGAATCTGCTTCACTTTCTCCTCTGTGTTGCTGAGCAGTGCTGCAGAGTGCAAAAGCTTAGCTTATTCCCCTTCACAGGTTGATGATTTTGTTGATGGGGTTGCTAGTTCTCTGCGTACTGCCTTAGACAACGCAGCTCCCTTGAAAATGAAAACAGTTAAAAATAGAAAGCTTGCTCCTTGGTTTAATGCAGAGCTGCGTACTTTGAAACAAAATGCTAGGAAACTGGAGAGAAAATATCGCTCCACAGGCCTGCGGGAGTCCTTCCTAGTCTGGAAAAAGGGTTTACTGCTGTATAAGAGGACCCTTTGTAAAGCAAGAGCAGCATACTTCTCCTCATTAATAGAGGAGAATAAGAATAATCCTAGATTTCTTTTTAATACAGTTGCCAAACTCACCTAGAGCCATAGCTCTGTTGAACCGTCCATTCCACCTGCTCTTAGCAGCAATGATTTTATGGGATTCTTTATAAATAAGATTGATCTTATTAAAAATAAAATCATAAGCACTCCTCTATCCGCGATTGTACCTGAGGTAGTCATGGAATCTGAACCGGGTTTAGACTGCTTTGATCCAGTTGAACTTTCTGAATTAGCAAAATTATTGTCTTCATCTAAGCCTTCAACTTGTATGTTAGATCCATTTCCAACCAGGTTATTTAAGGAGGTATTCCCTTTCATCTCCTCCTCCATTTTAGATGTGATTAATATATCTCTGTAACAGGGATATGTACCTAAAGCTTTTAAGGTTGCTGTAATTAAACCTCTGCTAAAGAAACCGTCTTTTGACCCAGATGACTTGGTTAATTATAGACCTATATCAAATCTTCCTTTCTTATCCAAAATTCTTGAGAAAGTAGTTGCCAAACAAGTTTGCGATCACTTACACCATAATGAACTTTTTGAAGAGTTTCAGTCTGGCTTTAGAGCTCATCATAGCACTGAAACGGCTCTGGTGAAAGTCACTAATGATATTCTCATGGCCTCAGATAATGGACTTGTATCTGTGCTCGTCCTGTTGGATCTTAGTGCTGCATTTGATACAGTTGACCATAATATTCTTTTAGAAAGATTTGAATATTTTGTTGGAATTAAAGGAACAGCACTAGACTGGTTTAAATCTTATCTATTTGATCAAATTCAGTTTGTTCATGTTAATGATAGATCTTCAACACGCTCAAAGGTTACCTGTGGAGTACCACAGGGATCAGTGCTAGGACCAATTCTCTTTACTTTATACATGCTACCAATCGGTAGAATTATTAGACAGCATGGGATTAATTTTCACTGTTATGCTGATGATACCCAGCTATATCTGTCTATAAATCCAGATGAAGCTAACCCATTACATAAATTACAGGCATGTCTTGAAGACATAAAAACCTGGATGACTCTTAACTTTCTGCTTCTGAATGCAGACAAAACAGAAGTTATAGTCTTTGGACCAGAGTCTCTGAAAAAGAAGCTGATTAGCCAGTCACTTCATTTGGATGGGATTAAACTGATTTCAGATAATAAAGTAAAAAATCTTGGTGTTATTTTTGATCAGGACCTGTCATTTAAATCCCATATCAAAGAGGTTTCTAGAATTTCCTTCTTTCATCTGAGGAACATTGCAAAAATTAGAAATCTCCTGTCCAGGGGTGATGCTGAGAAACTAGTCCATGCATTTGTTACTTCAAGGCTGGACTATTGTAATTCTTTTCTATCAGGAAGTCCACAAACTGTAGTTAAAAGCCTTCAGCTGATCCAAAATGCTGCAGCCAGAGTTCTGATGAAAATTAAAAATAGAGATCATATCTCTCCTATCCTGGCTTCTCTTCATTGGCTTCCTGTTAAATCCAGAATAGAATTTAAAATCCTCCTTCTCACATATAAAGCCTTAAATGGCCGAGCTCCATCTGATATCAGAGATCTGATTGTTCCTTATGTTCCTAACAGAGCACTTCGCTCTCAATCTGCAGGTTTACTAGTGGTTCCTAGAATTTCTAAAAGTAGAATGGGAGGCAGATCATTTAGTTATCAGGCTCCTCTCCTGTGGAACCAACTACCAGTTTTAGTCCGTGAGGCAGACACCCTGTCTACTTTTAAGGCTAGACTTAAAACTTTCCTTTTTGATAAAGCTTATAGTTAGGGTGGCTCAGGTTATCCTGAGCTATCTCTATAGTTATGCTGCTATAGGCTTAGACTTCTGGAGGACATAGGGACCCCCATTTCATCATTCTGCTTCATTCTCTCTCTGTTCTCCTATTCTGCAGAATCTGTTTGTTCAATCTCTAACCTTCTGCTCTCTCAGCTTTTCCTCAGAGTAGCTTTGCCTCGTCTGTTCCTGTTTGGCTGTGACGTCATCCTGGAAAGAAACATCAGCTGTGCTGCTTCCATCAACACCCTTGTTTATAGATGTTGGAGATCGGCCTGTTTTCCAGTGTGGTCCTGTTTCTCTGACCGTGACTGAGTGGATGTGCTCTCTTCGTCCTCTGGCATGGGAGCTGCCTTGGAGCTTGTCTGCCTGGCTGTGTGTTTCTTGGACGGGGCGCCTTTTACAGCTGCTTTTTGTATCTCTGCTTCTGTCTCCTTGAACCCCAGTCGGCCTCGGCAGATGGCCGCTCACACTGAGCCTGGTTCTGCTGGAGGTTTCTTCCTGTTCAAAGGGAGTTCAAAGTTTTTCCTCTCCACTGTCGCTACAAGCATGCTTAGTGTGAGGGATTGTATTTGAGTCAATGAGTCAATGCAATCAACTGGTTTTCCTTAGATAGAAACTTTGTATCAATTTGACTGTATGATCTGGTTGAACTGTAAAGTGCCTTGAGATGACATGTGTTGTGAATTTGGCGCTATATAAATAAACTGAATTGAATTGAAAATTTAAAGATGGACAGCAGATTGTCACACCAATACTAACCTATAGCATCTTTGAATGAATTTTGTCCTTAAAGTCGTAAGGAAATCATATTTAGATGTCTAATCATTCTGGCTTAAACATGTTTAAAAATGTACTCTTTATCAGACTATATTGTCCCAAAATTTAGAACATTTCTATTAAAAAAAAATCCCCACTCAAAATCTGTGTTTTTTCTAGTTATCTTATGCAGGCCAGTTAGTTATACGTCAGCCTGAACACCTAAATTCCACCAATCATATATCAGTGGTCATCTGTCAATAAATTTTTTTCAGTCATAGCATCTTGATTCATATGTCGCAGCTAATATATGCAATGGTTGAAACAGGAAATGAGAATCCTTTCCTTTCCCATTGAGTTGCGTCCCAGTGTTCACGGGGATGGACGTCTGTGTCTTCAGCAGGCGTAGAGCTAACAGAACTGGCAGCGTTGCGAGGCAAGGGCTCAAACATGTACGGCTGGAAGCCTTTCACACCAAACCAAGCTTCTGCCGCCCTGGCGTCCTCTTCCACAACATATTCATCCCCGCTTTCCTCCTCTAAATAAAACATGTATGACGGAGGAGACTCATCCACAACCTCCAACCCCAAACTCTTGCATGTTTCCTCTGTCCATAGCGTTCCTTGACAGTGTCGTTTCTAAGTCACCAATTTAGTGCTACTTGGTCCCAATGGAATTTTTCATTGGGAACCTACTAGCACTAAAGTTGCTAACTGGTTACCAAGATGCTTCCCACAAACCGGCCACAATCAAAAAGGCCTCAACAATCCCGCCCTCTCAATAAACGACCAATCACAGTCGCTTTATTCACTCGTATAAAGTCGGGCACCACTCAGGAGAATTCGAAATGCCAAGGTTGGCACAGTTGGTTCCCTACGACTTTTATGCGCTAGCAAGTCTTAATGTTAATTACCTTCTTAAGGGTTACATTTAGACAAGACTTAAGAAATAAAGAAGTTCTAAATGTGAATTTTTTTCAAGCTTAAATTATCATTTTTCTAATAGTTTAAACCACAGATAATCATATTTATCCAGTGTTTGGAGCTCTGCATCACAAACAGCTTTATGACAGTTTTTTAAAGATGTGTCTTTTTCTTTTTGTATCCTGAAAACTGTTGATGGTTTCAGTTTGAAGGATGTAGAAATTCTGAAAATGGTCTCTGAACTCAGTGACCGCCGTCCTTGAAGTTTGATTTCTCCACACTTGAAAAGTAAACACCTTTAACTGAAACAGGAAAATTCATTCTGTGAGTGTAAAATTTTAAGTACAAATGGAAAATAAGTGCAGCCCATTCCAGAGAATAGTTTTAGTTCAACAGAAGTCAGTGTGTGTGTTATTTGTCAAAGCCTGCTTCCCCTCTGGCTCTCTAAGGCTCCCAGTTTTATGCTTCACACTCTGTTTCCATCACCAGCCAACCTTTGGAAAACTACCAGCGTGGCCGGAGAGCATTCCACTGGTTTGTGTCAGAAAAATTAAAGGGACATGCCCTCCTGGTGAAAAGAGAGTGTGGCTGTTAATCCCACCACAATGACTACAATACATTAGGCCTGGGGGGCTTTTGCAACCAAGTGAGAGGTGCTTTGGAATAAGATATTTAAAGAGATGTTTCCAGTTGGCCTTTTGAACCAAAGCATTACCAACAATTTCACTTTAAAATTTACTTTGCATGAACATGAAATCCAATTCTGGGTTTCCTTGGGCACAGAGAAGAAGAAATAAAACAATTCAGTGGAATAAAGGTCACTAGTTAAGTGATACAAGCATCAGCAGCCACCAATAAAAGCCTGTGACTAAGAATTGTTTGCCTATAATGAATCTAATTGGCTGCAGAGTTCAGCACCCACTCCTTCATTTGAATGTCACTTCTGTTTATTTATCCAATAAACTCCTGCGTTGACATTCTCATTTTTCCCTAATAACTGCTCCAAACTGTTGCTGTGAAATAGACTGTACAAACAAAACACACTTCATCAATTTCAATAAAGTACAGAGTGTCTAATTCTTGGCAATTTAGCTCCAAAAACACACACACACCCATACATAGCTCCACACAGAAGTACACACTGCTGGGCTGCAGCCTGCTCCACAAACAATCTTCTCTAATGATTCCCAATGTGATTGGATTTCTCTTCATGGCCACTGGGCTGTGTGTCCAATTTGACCTGCTGCTGATTTGGACTCCAATAAAGAGCCAATGATAATGTTTACATTGTGGAAGGCCAATCCTTAGCACTGGTGCTGAAACCCAATCTTCACCCCTTCTTTCTCCATTACCCTCTTCCTCCACTCGTTCCTTTCTGTCTTCTTTTCCTGCAGTGTTTTGATTCAATTCTTCTCCTTTCCAGATTGCTACATCTTTTTTAATCTGTCATTTTCATTTTATTGGATTTTGACAGGAGTAATTTGATTTCGTCCTTTTTATTATCCCACCTTTCTTAGCATTTTCCTTATCGTCATCACATTTCTTCTAGTTTGAGTGATTCAGCTTCTTTCACTGCGTTTATTACATTAACAGCCAGATGCTTCAAGGAATGGCAGTAAAAATAGATTTTTACATTTTCTACCACATCAGGTTTTCTTCTGTTTAAACATAAAACTAGTATTTATTTCAGAGAAGGAAAAGAGAAAAGCTATTCAACAGAACCTGAGAGCCGGATGCTAACAGTAGAGACAAACTTATGACAACGCCGAAGATGTCAGCTCTTTTTTTCAAAAGATGCTCAGATATATTGTAAGGTTTGGTTTTATGGCCCCATAATGCACCTAAGGGGCGGGGCTGGTTACATTTCAATCATAGCATTAAACATTAGCGTATCTACCTCATATTTCAATGATGGAAAAAGATCTGCAGTTACAGCAAATCCTCTAATATTGGCCTGTATTCCATTAGCAGCCGGGTCTCTAATAATGGCCTGTCTGGCTGTCGGCAGAAGTAAATACTGGTCGGACTCTTATACAGTCCGGGGCTATATTTAGAACCAACAATGTTCCTGGGCAGTCCTCAACAACTTGTCATAGTAACATATAAGTACTACAGGGGGGACATATTTGCTAACGAATCCAAGCCATTAGCATGGGAAGTCCCATCCTTAGCGAGAACGCTGGGACCCTTTTTCCACCTGGATCTCCGCTATTTTTCACCGTCATATCCCTCCGTTGTCGGACTACTCGCCCCCACTTCCTAATATTTTTGCATGGGAAGTCCCATCCTTAGCACAGACAGTGCCGCAGACAGGAGGTCGGCTTGTTTTGTTTTTATGACCGAAATTGCGGAAAACAACACGTGAAGTTTCACCAGCTACAAGAGCGAGTTGCGCGAGAACGCTGGGACCCTTGTTCCACCTGGATCTCTGCTCTTTTTCGCCGTCATGTCCCTCCGTTGTCGGACTACTAGCCCCCACTTCCTCACCGCCTTGGCCGTATCTAAAACCACAGTCTATTATAGCGCGGACCACGCTTCAATATTAAGCATTAATAAAAATTTTCTGTGTCAAGCTCATTGTGACACACTGCTGTCGGAGTATAACCAGTCACGCAATCATTCTGATCTGAAAGACAGATGTGATTACCGGCAGGTCTGGAGGTAACCAGGCAGCGTTAAAATGACAGAATTTCGTTGGCCTTCGTTGTTCTGAATTTCTCTTGAAATATATTATACTGGCAGCCAACTTCCACTTAGCCTGCCTTAAATAAAAATTCGCTGTGATGGCTGAACAGTTTGCATTTTTTTTTTTTACTTTGTTTCGCAAGTCAGTTTGGCCAAGATTCCATTCTGTGTCTCCTTTTTTTTTTGTATTGCCGTGCAGAAAAATTGCAGCTGCTGGAAGATGTCTGAATAATGTTCTGTATACCGTTATGTTAACTGTACTTTTTCAATAAATGAACCTAGTATTTTATAGGTTCAAAGAGACACAAAATCTGTTTTTTATTCATTCCACTGGTCGTCTGTTTTGATCAAATAGAAATAGAGGCCTGCCTCTAATTCTGGCCTCCTTCCAATAATGGCCTGGACCAAGATGTACCTGAGTTAAATAAAAGCCCCGGCCTATATTAGAGTATTTACGGTAAATAAAAGTCAATAAAATTCTACCATCAGCATCCTAAACAACTGAAATCTTAGAAAATTTTGTTTAATAACTAAAATAATCACATTGTTTGGAGATAACTTAAAGGTGCCAGATTTACAAAGTGATATGTAAGATGCAGCAATGGCCTAACAGTATCACTGAACTTCATGCTATGCTATGCAGAGGCTCTATCTACGCCAATGAAAATGTTCTGAGCCCTGAATGATCAGGAAGAAGTCCTGCTTTTGTTTCATTCAAAGATGAACAGATACTTTTTTATGGTCATAGTACATGACCAGGCCCCTTTAATGTAAAATTCCAAAGATTTAACCAGTCATTCGTTCACCTTTGGATCCCACGTAACACCAGCTCTGACAGACCACCACACTGCAAATAATCAAAATAAGAAAATCAACTGTAGTCTCATTTTTTTTAAGTGGTATCTATTTTTAAGAGTAAAGATACTCTTTCCATTGGCAGATCACCTTATTTACCTATTCAAATTAAGGGTAAATACACTCATGACAAGAAACCTGTACTCATTTTTAGATTGTTTTTGCAGTATATATATGATAAGTCTTAGCGGAAAACCAACCTTTTAAGGAGCTCTCACATTTGATCTCTTCTTAAGAAGCGTAATGATGGCTGTCAGGATTTTTCCACACTCTAGAATAGAGTGATTTTAGGTCGGGTTAGGATCCAAACTGTGGGTAGTCAGTTTAAATATTCCCAAAAAACCCTACAGCCTTTTTTTTATGTTGTGATAGAATAATTTTGCCTGAACGGCTCTAAGACCTGTCCAGGGTGTACCCCGCCTCTCGCCGTTAGACAGCTGTAGATAAGCACCAGCACCCCTCACAACCCCAGCAGGGATACAGTGTGATAGAAAAAGGATGGATGGATGGATGGATGGATGGATGGATGGATGGATCAAAGAAATGAAAAGGACTGCTCCTGTGGCTAGGGGTGTAAATAATAATCGTTTTGTATCGATCCATCGATCCAACAGCCGAAGATCCAATGCATCCATACGTCCACAAGAGTATCAATTCATGTTTTTTTTTTTCCTCCGATCTATTTTTATCCATTTGCTCCTGGGCGTAATTCTCCCTCCTGTGCTGCGGTGGCGCTAAACCTATTTTACCCTCCTACCTCGCTTCCTGGTTATACTCTTACAGCAGTGTGTTGCAGCAAGCTTGACACAGACATTTTTGATTTATACTCAATATTGCAGCGTGGTCTGTGCTACACGCTGTGCGTCTAGATATGGCCGAGGCGGTGAGGAAGTGGGGGCGAGTTTAGTCTGACGACGGAGCCACATGAGGGCCAAAAAGAGCGGAGATCCAGGTGGAAAAAGGGTCCCATTGTTCTCGCGCACCTCGCTCTTCTAGCGGGTCAAACTTCACGAGTTGTTTTCCGCAATTTCGGTCATAAAAACAAAACAAGCCGGCCTCCTGTCTGCGGCAAGAGAGGTGCAGCGGAGCGTCTCTCAAGGGGGCGGGGAGCGTCTCTCAAGGGGGCGGGGAGCGTCTCTCAAGGGGGCGGGGACGTCTGGAGCTGATGTATTGAATTGCACTCATTGCACTGATTTTGTGCAGTATTTTTGCATTATTTTTTGATGCAAAGCCTTTCAGAATCTATAACGCAGTGGTATTAGTATTGAATGAGGTTTTAATAGGAATAGGTGGAGTACAACTTTTCGACTTCTGTTATTTGTTGTTGTTTCTCAAAAAAAAGCATAACGATATTACAGCTTTCATTGATTTATTTAAAATTTGAAACATAG
The DNA here is from genome assembly GCA_030533445.1 of Cyprinodon diabolis. NCBI lineage: Eukaryota > Metazoa > Chordata > Actinopteri > Cyprinodontiformes > Cyprinodontidae > Cyprinodon > Cyprinodon diabolis. Next base: position 45,092,307 of record CM060084.1, on the reverse strand, counting down.
TCTAGCCTGTAAGGTGTGTAAAAAAAATGAACCAAATAATCGAATTGAATCGTATCGTGGTGTATTCTTGAGTATCGAAAAAATAATCGATTCGTTGGGTCAGAAAATAGATACTGAATCGAATTGCCATGATGGATGTGATTTACACCCTTTCCTGTGGCCATATCCCTGCTAGAAATGGTACTGTTGAAACAATGGTAGCTGGAGTTACATGTCTCTAACCCTGTTAATTTGGGCATCTGTAGCATAAGAGTTGGTAAAATAGACATGATTCCGTTAGTATTTAGTTCCTTGTCAATATTTTAGAGGGGTTAGAAGAATAATAAAGTAGAGTCAGGGTAGTTTCCCATGGCGTCTCTGCCTGGACAGTAAAGATGAAAGCTTTACTTCAAGGTTTTAGAAGATGGACATTTTCAAATGAAAGAGTCCAGGTGGGCCTCCGTAAATCCTGAAAGGAGTGGTAAGATCATTTTGAGTTATGGACGGCCATTTTGTCTTTGACGGTGAGGAGGACTGGATAAATGTTTGGACAGTCAGCCAGGATGGATGACTGAATCAGGCAGACTTCCTCTTTTGTTTTCTCGCTCTGTTCGACTCTTTATTACCTCCGGGAGCTTCTTCTCTGTGTCGAAGTCATAAACCCATCAAAAAAACTTTGGAACATTAGTTACAACAAATTGTTCCCGAACTTTACTGAGCTGTGCTGGTTAATGCTTCCTAAATGGTTCCTGAAAGCATCACAGAAGCCGTGTTTGGAGTGCATTAAGAAACCCCCACCAGCTCTGTCGGAAGATTTTATTCAGCCGAGAGACAAAAAGTAACATCAAACCCTAAGTAGTTCAGAAATAGCTGACCCAAATACAATGCAGCTAAACATTCACGCTGCAAAAACTAGAAATAAGTCAAATGTTCCTAAATTAAGTGCATTTACCCTTTATTTGAGTAGGTAATTAAGAGCTTTTACTCTTAGAATAACCCTTTAAAGCCTGATCCAAGAATAAAACAAAACAGAAAATTACTTTTTTTGGTTTGAATTCCTTATTTGCCCTTTTAACAAAATATGTAAAAAGAAAAAACAGAAATACATTTTTGATATTAATTTTTTATTACTATGCGATAAGTCAAGATTATTTTTTGTTTAGTCTTCTGCCCTCTGTTATCAGGTATCTGATTGTGTACAATAATATTTTGAGCAAAGTTTTTATCATTAAATTATGCAAAAGGTGTCAGACGCAAAACATTTCAGAAACCATATGTATCAAATATGATATATTTGGCATTATAGGGATAAGATTGTTAGATAATATGCACCTGAAATAAGACAATGCAATTATTTTTTTTCTCATTTTAAATGTAAACTGTCTTTTTGGAGTCATGATTTTGGCCCTGATAACTGACCTAATTGTTCATTTCATTCACCTGCCTAACCCTCTCTGGTTACTAATTATTACTCATCTTATCAACCTGCTCCTGCTGCTTTACGTATACCCTAGCTATCGGGGCCAGATCATTGATTCTTTGTTTGTTTGAGTTTCAGCTTCAGTTGGAGACCATAGCTTATTTCCAGAGGTCATGTTCTGGGAGGCCAGTGGTTAAAGACGGTTTTTTTGTCATGTCTTGCTGTTTCCTGATCTTGTCAACTCAGCATGTGCTGTCCTTGTTTTGGCTCAGTGGAGGGAGCTAGTTTAAACTTCTGTGGTTTTCCTGATGTTGTGTCTTGTTCTGCCTCTCAGCTACTGAGCCTGCCTGTTTGCATCCGAACATTTCTGCCTGAACTCTCTGTTGGAGCGTTGGAATACTGAACCTGCCTAAACTCTCTGTGGACCCATGGAACCCTAGATCAGCCTGTTACGGTTCTGATCGGAGCCCCTGACCGGGCTGCAGAATCCTGGATCTCAGAACTGTCTTGTTCTGAGCCCACGCTACATTTCGTTTGGCAGTCCTTCAGCTGGATCCTGCCTCATTCTTGGGAGTTGGACTGAACTGTTGAACCAGGTAAGTGACCTTAAGTGTGTTTCTCCCAAACCAGAGTGCCAGTGATGGGTATAGCCCCGCCTCCCCCAGCAGTCGCTGCAGATCTACAGCTCCGCATTCTGTACCGTTTATTTCTCAAACGTTTTGAACTTTTCCACTGTCTGTCTCGCCTGAATTCTGGGTCCTAAATTCTGAGTTTATAACAGTTGGTGTGTCCGAGTGAGGATAGTTGTGGGAGCGCTGTCGGTGTTCAGGACTGATCCGTTCGAACAGTCTATCCAGGCCTCTGCTTCAATGAAAATACATTCCAGCTATTTTTATGGAGTAAGAGGAGATATCTCAGTTAAACATCCATCCATCCATCCATCCATCCATCCATCCATCCATCCATCCATCCATCCATCCATTTTCTGTACTATGTATTCCCAGTTGGTGTCACGAATCTGCAGCAATACAGGGCAAAAAACAAAAAAAACTTTCGACTAAGTCAATTTTTCTTAAAACAAGTGCACTTTTCTTGAATGGAGCAGATAAGTGAGACACTTTGCCAACGGAATAAGACAACTTAGATTTAAAATAAGAAAATAAAAACTGCAGTCTCTTATTTCAAGTGCATAATATCAAATAATCTTATTTTAAGGGTAAAAATACTCTTCTATTGGCAGAGCACTTTATTTACCTCAACAAATTAATGGTAAATGTTATTTTACGAAATTATTACTCATTTTTAGAGCATTTTTGCAGTGTAATAGTTAGGCCCCAACCTTTCACAACATGTATAAAATAAACAGTTGTTAAACGTTCTGTGACATGCCCAGCCGTTTCCCCTTTGTCATGCAGAACGCAGTGCTATGTAAAAGTCTCCTTTTAGATGACTTTAGCTGTTCCTTTAAAGCTAAAATCAGAGAGAGAAACTGAGAAAATACTCCAATGAGATCAGTGTCTCCCAGATCCAAACACAAGGCAGGACCTTCACATTTTTTAAATAATCATGATATATTTTCTTTTAAAAAAATGGAAAATTAGAAATCATTTCCTTTGGTTTTCCCTGTTTTTCCTTAATGAACTCCATGTCTCTCAGTGGAGACGCTCCTCCTCAGTGGTGGATCCAGATGTTTCTCTGCAGCTGTTGAAGGGAGGCTGAGCTTTCAGGGGACAGGATGCATCCTTTGTGTCGACAGTTTTTAATGTACAGATTCAAAGAAAAACAGAGCAACACTCACTGCTCTAAAATCTGCAAAGTCAACACTAAGGTGGTTTCTGCTATTCAATTAGAAACAGGTGTATAGAGTATAGTTTAGTAGATAAACTGAACTAGAAGCAATTCGTTGCTTTTTGTTTCCCAGATCTGCTAAAATAAAAATACATTAAAGTTTTTCTGAATTCACAGTATGCTGAAGTAGATGTAAGGTTATCACATTTTTTTTAATATTAAACATAGATTTGTCTAATATTAATTAAATCACAATGCCCGGAATTATTTTAACTTATATTTTTTCTTGTATCGTGTAGAAATGAGGCAAAACATTCAAGCTGAAACAGTCGGGAAAAATTATTATTTAAAAAAATAAAATCCCAAATTAATTATTAGCATTTCATAAGAAACAGCTGTTAAATATAAAATCAACAATATGACCAGTTGATGCAAGATATTTATCAGGTAAAGCTCCCTACTATGGTCGCACCACAGGATATTTGCCCCTATATGATATTTTCATGTTGAATCAAAGTTAAGACCCTCCATAAATATTATAATAGAGACAGAAATACTTTAAAATTATGGGATGGCAAATCACATAAGAAATAATGCCTGAAAATAGACATTATTACATCTAAACCATTTTAATGACCTTTGGATGGACAGTCACACCACATGATAGCTGGACAGTTTAAATAACTAAAAAGGATTACAAAAACTTCAAAAGTTTATAGGAGACATAGAATTTATTAGGTTTATTTTTATGCGTTTAAATATTTTTAAATATGTAGCTTTCAATTGGAACTGGTTGTGTTATAAATATTAAAATGTTCAACAATATTAAAGGGGTCACAGAATACAAAACAGAGTTTCCATTGTCATAGATGAATAACGATAGTTCAGTGGGTTAAAATGGACGTACAGAGAAGTTCAAACCGCATCAACAACTCCTTCCTGGGCAAATCTCACTATTCTAAACTTCCACCATAAAACGGACGAATCCAGACGAAGCCCCGAGTTGATGTAAACTCAGGGATGTCTCTTATTTGGTTGTGGCCTGTACTTTTGTCACGCCCTGAAATTGACATATAGACCAGCCCACCCGTTCACCGGGGGGGTATGAAGTGTCGACTGCTGGGCCGCTGACTGGACCGGACCTCAGCAGAGAGCCATGAGCCGGTAAGGCAGGCGGAGGGAAGCAGGGTGTCCAGGCTACCTTCACTGGGTCGGGTTCAGCTCTTCCGTCCCCCACTGGCTTCTTGTCTGCCAGTGTCCCCAGACCAGCCACGGAGCTGAAGCTCGGTTCGAGTGCCCCGTGTGTTTTATCTACGTGCTGGACTGTAGTTGACCAAAATCCCGGACAATTTTGAAATCCCCCCCGCACATTGTTTAGGTATGAAAAGTTGGATAAGTGGACGTCTGGTCACCCTACCATATCAACAATTTCGATGTTTCAGTGAGTGAGTGCTTGTTGCTATGATGCATCTTTGCTCAGCAGCTTTGCTCGTTGTGAACCAACCAATCAGCGCAAAGCTCATCTAGATATCCATGATCATACCATAACAGGAAGAAAACCTGTCGTTTCATTATGGGGCTTTTAACCAGGCTTGCATTAGGGCTCATAGAACAGCAAATATGCTATTTTCAGCCCAACCAATGTTACACACCCTATTCAGAGATATTAAGGACCAGCACCAGATACCCTATAGAATCATTCTATCGCCCCTTTAAGTTGGATTAAATGGTATTGATCTGGATTTTTCTTGCTGTGCAATGACCTTTCCAGCTGTAGTTATAACGCCCGCCCTACAGTACCTGAAAATAAGATAATTAGATAATTTGCACTTGAAATAAGACAATATTATAGTTTTTTCCTATTTTAAATCTAAATTATCATTGGCAAGATGTCTCTTTTTACCTCCTCAATCCAAGCACAAAGGCACTTATTTTATTAAAAAAATTACTTATCTAGATTTCGTTTTTTTCCAGTGTAGCTCATATGGAGGGCCCTTGGTACCTGAGGTCATTAGGTCACAGCTATGAGGCCTTCAGGGAGAGAGGTCAGACAATGGGAACCGCTAGAGCTTCTGCTCTCTGGAACTGTAAGTCATTTTCCATATTTGCTGATACCTGGACCGGGATCCAGTGGTTTGGGCTGAACACGGAGCACTTAGCTGCTGTGACTAGGTGAAGGCTTCTGTTGATCTCCTGGTTGCAGAGTGAGAAGGCTCCCTGCGCCGCTAGCACTCTGTCAAACTGCAGCAGGACGCCGAAGACAGAGATTAGTTGGCAGTTTGGGTGTGAAAACGCTAGATGGGAAAAAAGAAGGTGAGTCGGAGCTGTCACAGGAGAGGAGCGAGCAGAGTTCCAGCTGCGTGACAGGAAGTGGAGACACCCACTCAGGAGTGGGACCTGTTGATAACGGGAGAACCAGAGAGAAACTGACAGCAGGGGGAAATGAAAGGAAGAAGAAATAGAAAGGGGGAAGAGCACAGCTGTGGATCCTCCCACTCCATTTTCAGCTCTGGTGTATCCATCAAATGAAAGTCAGGAAGCTATGGGAATAAAGCAGCAGAGTGACTTTTAATTTTTGCATGGAAATCACATGAAATCCTTTGTACTGATCTGTGATGTCCCAGCAGGTGGGAGGAGAAACTATTCATGCGACGACTGTAAAGCATCCAGTCAGCCGCTACAAGCAACCCTCCATGGAGACGGAGCTCACCTGCATCTTCTGCCCAAAGCTCCACTGTTCCAGGAATAACACATCCACACACTGATGGAGAAAGGAACACCATGCACGAGTTTATTTTATTACATGAGTGGAAAGCTAATTATACCGAATCAACATGAATAAAAGGAGAAAAGCTTTGAAACAGAAATTGTTGAAATATTCAGAGATACGTTTCCAAAATTATTTTCCTTTATTTTGTTTTTCCAAACCATCAAGGTGATTTTCTCTTTAGTGTCTAAAATCATTTAGATTAAACATAGAGGCAAGGACAGGAGCAGTAAATAAATATTTAGCTTTTTGCTTGGTACCCAAACTAATGCTAACATTAGCATTACGATAGCAAGTAAAGCTAATGTGAGCATGGTTACAATAACGTGGGCTAATGTTAGCATTGTGATAGCAAGGTGGGCTAATATTAACATAGTGATAGAAGAAAGGCCAATATTACCATGGTAATAGCAAGGTGGGCCAATGTTAGCATAGTGATAGCAAGGTGGGCTAATATCAGCATGGTAATAGCAAATTGGGCAAATGTTAGCATAATTAAAGCAAGGTTGTTAATGTTATCATAGTGACAGCAAAGTTGGTACGTTGATAGCAAGCTGGGCTAATTTTGACATGTTGATAGCAAGGTAAGCTAATGTTAACATAGTGATAGCAAGGTGGATGGATGTTAGCATAGTGATAGCAAGATGGGCTAATGTTAGAATGGCTGATAGAAAGGTAGAATAATAGTAACATGATGATAGCAAGGTGGGCATAGTTAACAGAGTGATAGCAAGGGTGGCCAATGTTAGTATGTTGATAGCAAGTTGGACTAATTTCAGCATTGTGATAGCAAGGTAGGCTACACACAAAAAAATCTTGACTTAACGCATAGTCAAGATTTTTTTGGCTATAGGCTATATATACATATATATAATAGTAACATGATGGTAGCAAGGTGGGTATAGTTAAAATAGTGATAGCAAGGGTGGCCAATGTTAGTATGTTGATAGTAGGTTGGACTAATTTCACCATTGTGATAGCAAGGTAGGCTAATATTAGCATGTTGATAGCATGGGAAGTTAGCATTGTGATAGCCCTCCTTGCTATCAAAGGCTTAAATTCACCCACCTTGCTAACACTAGTTAGCATAGCATAGTTAGCATAGTTATAGTAAGGGGGGTTAATATATATACACACACATATATATATATATATATATATATATATATATATATATATATATATATATATATATATATATATATATATATATATATATATGCATATACATGTATATTTAACCCTTTAAAGCCCGACCCAAGAATAAAACAAAACAGAAAATTACTTTTTTTCAGTAGGAATTCCTTATTTGCCCTTTTAACAAAATATGTAAAAAGAAAAACCAGAAATACATTTTTGATATTAATAATTTATTACTATGCGATAAGTCAAGATTTTTTTGTGTGTAGTCTTCTACTGGCTGTTATCAGGTATATCTGATTGTGTAAAATAGGATTTTGAGCAAAGTTTTACCATTAAATTATGTAAAAGGTGTCAGATGCAAAAAAAATTAGAAACCGTATGTATCAATTATGATACATTTGGCATTATAGGGATATATAGATCTATATATGTATCTCATCATATAGCTATATGCAGTGTTGCCAACTCAGCGACTTTGTCGCTATATTTAGCGACTTTTCAGACCCCTCCAGCGACTCTTTTTCAAAAAAGCGACTGGCGACAAATCTAGCGACTTTTCTGATGTCTGCCGTGCGGCGCCTCCCCCCGTCCCAACCCCGTTTTCCCTCTTCCGCAGATGTCCCTCTCAGCGCTACAGTCAGAGACACAGAAGTGTTCCCTCAGCGTCCAGACAGCAAATGAACCGCGGGCATGCGCCGGGTTTCACGGCACAGGTTGATCACTCTGGAGTCAGCTCCCTCAGTTGCTGAGCCTGCCATAGAGAGCCTTGACCAACATGACCATGATCCACTCTTTCTGTGAGCAGGCAAGCACAGCCTGTGTGTGTGCAGGGAATTCTTATTAAATAAAAAAAAAACAAAAAAACAATAATTACCATTTGCTCACATTGTCATTGATTCTTTATAGTCTTATTTTCCCCATTTAGATTGTTAATGTAATGTAAAAAAAAAAAAAATTATGGTTCAAAATGTTCATGTTTTAGCATGATTTTTAAGGTCCTTAGTGGACCACAAGGGAAAAAAGAAAGTTGAAAAAAAATATATATATATTATGCAAATTAGGCAATGACGTCATTCAGCGACTTATAGCGACTTATAGCACAGCCAATAGCTACTTTCCTTTCTGAGGAGTTGGCAACACTGGCTATATGACTGCATTCAAAAAATTTAGCAGCTAATGTTAGCATGGTGATAACAAGGTGAGATAATGTTAGCATGTTGATAGCTAGATCCGGTAATGTTAGCATACTGATAACAAGGTAGGCTAATGTTAGCATGATGAATGATAGGAAAGTGAACTAATGTTAGCATGGTGTTAGCAAGGTGGGCTAATATTAGCATGGTGTTAGCAAGGTGGGGCCAATGTTAGCATGGTGTTAGCAAGGTTGGCTAATGTTAGCATGGTGTTGGGAAGGTGGGCTAGTGTTAGTATGTTGCAGCTCCAAACATAAGTCCAACACTGAAACAGATGTTTAAATTTTAAACTGTAAGATATTTGGATGATGACTCCTTTAATGACTCCTAACATTTAGCAGCTAATACTGATGAAAGGCCATTTGCTGTTGGTGACAGAAACCTTTCATCCTGAATGGTTTCATTACCAATTTACAAGTCATTAACACACACTCTTTTTTATAGCTTTGTACTGCAGCTTTTATTTCTATCTATCAAGGTTGGTGTGTTTGAACAATCAGGTCCGGAGCATTTGTTGTACTGCTAAGAAAAAGTTTCTCCTCAATGAGAAGAGAAATGGAATAAATGCCCTGAAATGTAATTGTATCGTAAACGAAACATGCCGAGCAAAGGGACGATTTGTATGACAGGTCATACTCTGACTTTAGTGGAAACACATTGGTCAGCGGTGAAATGATTAGTAATGATATTCTGATCTTTGAGGACGTTCTCTGCATGGAAGGGGATCTTAAACAGAAGAACTCTCAGTTTACTGTAACATCCTAATTCATTAAAAACACAGAGCGTAGCTTTGGATGCTGCAAGGTTTAACAAAAGTCTTTCTTTTTTAAACAACCCAGTTTTAACTCTGAAGATCAAAGTTTTATGGCACATATTTTCATTTCTGGGAAGGGAAAATGATACAGTCATGACTGATGAGATAACTAATGGCCTCAGTGATGTGCCTCCTGCCATCGTTTTCTTGTCATTTTCAACAACTATCTGCATCTCCCTCCACGTCCTTCCGACAGAGCGATAAGTCACACTTGAAGAGAGGAAGAAGACAGGACGAAGCTCCGAGGCTCCCCAGTATTAATTTTACATTTCAGATTCTGTCTGCTTCAGAGAGGAAGCTGTGTTCTTGGCTTTCTCTCCTCCTCTCCATCACTGTCACTGCTTTTCACAAGCATCATTTTTAACACATCAAACAATAGAATGGTAAAGTTCTGAAAGCGCTTTGTAGACAGAAAGACCTGCTGCATTGTCTCTTATCCACTTCTAATATTTATTTAATAATCTGCTGCAGATAATAGCCAGAGGCGTGCTAATGTACAGCCGTTACTGGGGCAGAGCCTCTGGAGGCTGCTGAAGTTTGGAAATTGTGCATTTGGAGTCATGTGTAGGATGATTCTGAGGATATACTTGTGTGCTTTCATCACTTTATTTACCTTCAAGACTGGACAGAAAATGTCAGCAAGGTAAACCATTAAAGGAAATGTCAGGTCAGAAATTCTAACTTCTGAAAGTACTTTAAATATGAAATTATTAAATACTTTCAATAAATAATAAGTGTTTTTTATTAAGTTGAATTTTAATGTGCTTTACTGGAGACATCCATGTTTGTCAAAGAACACTACTGCCGCCTACTGGTTTGTGACGTCACGGTGCGGTATCGGCTGTTGATCAAGTCCCGGTGCTGTATCTGGTGTTTGTCACAACGCGTTATTATCCAAGTCATCTTGAAATGTTGGCTACATATTACGTGTTTTTTTCTCTGGCCAGAAGTTCGATGGCAAATCCTCCCTCTTCAAGTTGGCGATCCAACGACGAACCCGTCCCTGGAGGATCAGGAATCGGAAAGGTGAAATAAATATATATATCAATTTTACCCGACGTATAACAACATCCAACTGCCATGTACCTGGGCATTGTCAGTTTCACTATAGCTCTGGTGAATTTCAATGGTGAAGTCCTCTGGAAACTTTCAGTAATTCTTGTTGATTGCAGATGTGTCTAGAATGGCGCTTGGCTTACCGCACCGTGACGTCACTGCAGGAAGTTTTCAGGAGCGAGGCGTTACTATGACGTATGAGCACGGACTCATGCCCTTTCCTGTGTTCTTGAGAAGAACACAGGAAAGTGAGATCGGGAGCACGCAGCATAAATATGGGTCAATAGGAACAGAAACGTACTGATGACATCATCATCTCGGCTCGTCTGGAGCTGTATTAGTCTCTAGATAAAGATAGATTCTTCCATTTTTCATTTAGTGGGGGAATAATAATGAACACAGTCAGATAAACACAAATCAAATGAATATTTTGCCAAATAAAACAAAAAACTCACCATCAGAGCCAGCGGTCCTTCACACGTGGCTATGCAGAGAGAGGGCTGCTGCAGACGGGCTAACGTTAGCCCTGGCTGGTCCTGGGTTAGCCTCGGATGTCTGCTGGATGCGTCGGTCCTCTCATCTTCGGAAATTCTTTTTTATCACACATTAAATCAGTAAATGGGCCATATAGTGACGCTTAAAAGTATAATGTTCTGACCTCAAATGATCTTAAAACGTATTTTGATTAAACAACGGCAACAGAAAAAAGAAATTTCAACTTCATACTCAAAACTCTGTGAGTGCTTCATTGAAAGTTGCTGCTGCCGCAGTGCATGCTGGGACAGCTGTTTTTCTCAAGAACGGACAAGTCTGCTCTGATGCATGCTGGGTAATTAGGGAGGGGGAGAACAACATCTGGGGACTTTGTCCGCTCTCGGTCTACTGTTCTTATGAATTGGAACATGATGATGTTTCACGAGCACATGAAAGCGTACAAGTATACATACTGAGAAACGGCCTATATTTGGGCAAAAATGGTCAGTCCCGGACTCAGTGATTGTGAAAAAATTTGTTTTCATTTTTTTTACTGATTAATGCTAAATTCATTACATCACCGCGAATGTATTAGTTTTTGGTATAGATAATGACCCATTGATTATTCCTTGCTGACCGGACTTTTCCTTTAGGGACGCAGCATTGACCTTTAGTTTCAATTCAGTTTATTTCTATAGCGCAAATTCCCAACACATGTCATCACAAGGCACTCTACAGCTCACCAGTGTATAGTCTGTCTATGTTAGAGAACACCGCTCCCATATGCCGCACTCTGAAACTATACGCAGACCACCTGGTTTGGAAGTATAAATCAGCCTTAACACAACCATCCTCATGTATTTCTAACAATATTGAGACTTTCTTCTGACTGACATTCACTTTGGATGCTGGTTTATGATTTGATGCAAAAGCCAGCAGCTGAGAGGAAGGATCTGTGATTGCATTCCTGGTTGCCCATTGGTAGAGCAGTCTGCCACTGAGGAGAAATTGTCCAGCAGTGATTCTATCTTGATAGAGTGTAGGAGTTCACCGCCTCTGCTGTGTTCAGGGTTCCTCCTCAGATGCAGCTGGCCTTCTAACACCAAGTCAAGGAATCCCTGTTTTTCATTTTTTATCTTTTTTTTGCCCAGAGTGTTTCTCAAAGCACTTTTACAGTTGAAATGACTTGTGCCTGCCATGCTTCCAGGGATTTCCATTTTAATTGGCATGAAGTACCAAAGCGCCGCTGTGTTTGAGTTGCTGGGAATGGGAGAAATGCGAAAATAATGAACACATCAGCACTATATGCTTTCATGCATGCTTGATGTGCCTGCACCTTGAGCACGCTGGTGAGAGAAGCCGAGGGATTTTGTGTTTGTACGCATGCATTTAGGAGATTTGCATTTGTATGTATATTTAAAACTCAATCCGTGGAATGTCTTAATTGGATGCATTCATTGCATAGATTGTCCATGCTTGATGAAAGGCGTTTGTGAGCTGCTGTGATTTAGGCAGCTGGTTGGTTCTGCTGCTCTGACAGCGGATTTAGACTTTGGCTTTATATTTTATTCCTTTTTACTGTGGAGAAGCTGCCTTGGTGCATGAGGATGAAGAGTTAGAGAGGATCTGAAGTGTCAGTTTGCTGTACCTTGTGACCTCTTAGAAATCTATCTATCTATCTATCTATCTATCTTTCTATCTATCTATCTATCTATCTATCTATCTATCTATCTATCTATCTATCTATCTATCTATCTATCTATCTATCTATCTATCTATCTATCTATCTATCTATCTGTCTATCTATCTATCTATCTTTTTTTTAACTTTATCTTCAAAAACAAGGAAATAAACATTGTATTATTCAATATCCATTCAATTTATTTCTATAGCGCCAGATAACAACATGCACCATCTCAGGTCACTTTCAAGATCCAGATCAACCACTCAGGTTAAAGGTTCAACGTTTTCTGTTGAAGGGAAACCAACTGATTGCATCCAGCCATTGACTCTATAGCAATCCCTCACACAGAGTATGGGTACAGAGACAGAAAAGCTCCAGCGGAACCAGAACCAGGCTCACTGTGAGCAGCAGACATAGAAGAGGAACATATGTGTGCAGCTCAGCCATCACTTTCTACGTGATATTCCATTTATCATCTGATGTTTATGGACAATCCTATTATAGATACTCATGTTCCTTAAAAAAAGATATAGTAAGTAAAGGAACTTCAACTTTATTTTTATGTAGATGATACATTTAAAATTTAGCTTGAATTTAACCCTTAATTGTTCAAATACCCACCTAAATGTATCACACATACACTATATTGCCAAAAGTATTTGCTCACCTGCCTTGACTCACATATGAGCTTAAGTGACATCCCGTTCCTAATCCATAGGGTTCAATATGACGTCGGTCCACCCTTTGCAGCTAGAACAGCTTCAACTCTTCTGGGAAGGCTGTCCACAAGGTTTAGGAGTGTGTTTATGGGAATTTTTGACCATTCTTCCAGAAGCGCATTTGTGAGGTCGCACACTGATGTTGGACGAGAAGGCCTGGCTCTCAGTCTCCGCTCTAATTCATCCCAAAGGTGTTCTATCGGGTTGAGGTCAGGACTCTGTGCAGGCCAGTCAAGTTCATCCACACCAGACTCTGTCATCCATGTCTTTATGGACCTTGCTTTGTGCACTGGTGCACAGTCATGTTGGAAGAGGAAGGGGCCAGCTCCAAACTGTTCCCACAAAGTTGGGAGCATGGAATTGTCCAAAATGTCTTGGTATGCTGAAGCATTCAGAGTTCCTTTCACTGGAACTAAGGGGCCAAGCCCAGCTCCTGAAAAACAACCCCACACCATAATCCCCCCTCCACCAAACTTTACACTTGGCACAATGCAGTCAGACAAGTACCGTTCTCCTGGCAACCGCCAAACCCAGACCCGTCCATCAGATTGCCAGATGGAGAAGCGCGATTCGTCACTCCAGAGAACGCGTCTCCACTGCTCTAGAGTCCAGTGGCGGCGTGCTTTACACCACCGCATCCGACGCTTTGCATTGCACTTGGTTATGTATGGCTTGGATGCAGCTGCTCGACCATGGAAACCCATTCCATGAAGCTCTCTGCGCACTGTTCTTGAGCTAATCTGAAGGCCACATGAAGTTTGGAGGTCTGTAGTGATTGACTCTGCAGAAAGTTGGCGACCTCTTCGCACTATGCGCTTCAGCATCCGCTGACCCCGCTCCGTCAGTTTACGTGGCCTACCACTTCGTGGCTGAGTTGCTGTCGTTCCCAAACACTTCCATTTTCTTATAATACAGCTGACAGTTGACTGTGGAATATTTAGGAGCGAGGAAATTTCACGACTGGATTTGTTGCACAGGTGGCATCCTATCACAGTTCCACGCTGGAATTCACTGAGCTCCTGAGAGCGACCCATTCTTTCACAAATGTTTGTAAAAACAGTCTGCATGCCTAGGTGCTTGAATTTATACACCTGTGGCCATGGAAGTGATTGGAACACCTGATTCCAATAATTTGGATGGGTGAGCAAATACTTTTGGCAATATAGTGTATAATGATTGAATCCAATAGAATGATGACAGGATCAATCCCTGTCAGCTGAGTCATTTTGTAAGATTAATATAAATCCTGATGTTAACAGGGTTGAAGGGATTTGCTGCATTTGATTGTGAATCGCAGCATAACAGGGAAGCACTAATACTCAGGGATTGCTTTATGGTGTTTAAAGAAGTCATAACTTGATTCTCTATCTTATATATCCATTTTTTCTGAAATTGTCTTTTTAATCAATGTAAATCATTTTTAAGTGAAAAGGTCAATAAAAATGTCTCATTCTGACACCCTTTTCTCGTGCATCAGAATCTCGGGATGCACCAGAATCTGAATTGTGTGTCTTCTCCATGTTGAAGTAGCATTAGCAACATTAGCAATGATTGGTTTATCATTGTTTCCTAGTCTCTGTGACTGGCTGCAGGTGAGTCCCTGATTCAGTCTGTTGGCTGTTCTGGTTTAAACAAAGAGGCGCTTTGATTTTAATTTAAGTTCAAACACAAACATAAAGAGTTTAACATGAAAAAGTCTGATTTTAGGATGATGAGTCTCTCTGTATGTCTGTATCTGTGTAGGCATGTGTATAATGTATTGTCAGGGAAATATTTCTGCCTCACTTTTATTGAGCTGACATTTTCTGGGGGAGGAATAAGGTTCAGAAGGTCCTTCGAGTAATAACTCCCGGTAAAAGATCAGAAAATAAATGGATTTCCCTGTAGAAGCATCAATCTAATCCGGCAGTAGGTCTACTTCACCTCTAGGTGTCATGTTCTAGGCACCATAGGCTGGATTTTTCTCCTTTTTCACTTATTCAAAAAAAGCTACAAAACAATTTACTGGACTTTGTTTCCAAGTTTGAAGACATTTCGCTTCCCATTCAAGAAGGGTTTTTTTTGTAATTGGGAACCTACTAGCACTAAGTTGCTAACTGGTTAGCAACATGCTTCCTAAAAAACCAGCCACAACCAAATGTGCTTGCAAACCTTCCTCCACAACAATCCCGCCCCCTCGATAAACGACCAATCACATTCACTTTATTCACTCGTGCAAAGTCGGGCACCACTTGGGAGAATTCGGAAATGCGATGGTTGGAGCAGCCGCTTCCCTACGACTTTAATAAATGCTTGTTGCTCAAACTGATGCACCACAAGAAATCATTCCTACCTTTGGTCATCAATCTTTACAACGCCTCCCTCAAGAGATTCAGACATCCCCCCTCTGTAATTGACATTTATTCATTCCTTGCACTATTTTTGCACAACGTCACTATCTCTTTATCTGGATTTATAGTTATACGTATGCATTAGGGGTGTAAATCACACCCATCATGGCGATTCGATTCATTATCGATTTTCTTACCCAACTTCAATTATTTTCGAAACTCAAGAATACACCACGATACGATTCGATTTGATTAATTGGCTAATTTTTTATTTTTTTACCCTACAGGCTAGACGTTTCAAATTTGAAATAAATCAATGAAAGCTGTAATATCGTAATTTCGCTCTGGGATTATTAAAGTTTGTCTGATTCTGATCTGTCTGCTTGAATTCTGGGTCCAACGTTCTGAGCTTGTGACATGAGAAGGATTCCTGGGTGGTTAGAGCAGACCCATACCAAGGAACACCATTTCCTACGACTTCTTCACCTCCACCAAAGTACCTCTGATGACGTATTAAAAGATAAATATGTTATATATTACCAAGCATTGGTTGGTAATAAGTTTTCTATTATTGCCACGCCTTGTCAAATATTTCAAATCTGCTGCAATCTGCTGAAACTCCAGGAAATGTATCTGTTTAACATGATATGGTTAGGATTTAATAAAGGATGAATTATTCTATCTTTAAGATCTTGCTTTGGATAGCAGATCTGACGAGGTAGGAAAATCCGCTGAAGCCTGTAGGTCTTTATAATTTATCCCCAGCATAACTCTGCCTAATGAAGTCAGACACTGATTACAAGCCCCCTTCCTACAGCAAACATCAGCCCTTCTAACTCCATTTCCTTACTCACCTTATCAAGTTGCAACTGGCTAGCAGGCATGTTGTTAATATTTGATGCGATGCGCCGCTCCGCGCTAATAAAACCAACACTGCCATTGTTTCAGCCGACGTCGAATCTCCAAGGCTGTTTAGACTGAGAAGTGTGAGGCGCTGATTAAGAGGGAGGCGAAGCTTTTAAGGAAGATGTTCTAGGATAGAAATTTGATTCATGCATAATGTTAGATCTTCAAAGGAGAAGAGAGAGAGAGAGAGAGGAGGCTGCAGCATGATTAGGGAGGATGTCAGAGCCACAAATGAGACAGTTTTTGAAGAGGGATTTCTGGTGATTAATATACATTTCATTTCTTTACAGTAAGGCTGGACAAAATAGGAAGACGTGAGACAGAGAGGCTGACAGAGACAGAGGAACATGTTGGTCTGGAAGCACATAAATGACATATTTGGGACGTTGTTGCTGAACGATAAAGGAGGGAGAGACAGACAGAGCAGTGAAGGTACTTAATGAAGACATTCATGCTAATTTGATTTTCACGGCTTTAATTAACCATATTTGATAGAAAATCTTAATTAAGATTGAGAGGCAAGCATCCATTTTTAAAGGGGGCTTTAATCAAACAATGGAAAAACACTTTAACGTGATTAAAGCTTGATGAACTTCCCATAACATGTTTACAGCAAATTAGATGAACCAGTTTAGATTAGGACAGAAGCAACAGTTAGAAACAGAAACAGAGGGAGGGGAGAGCTGAGCTGACTTCAACAGACAAATCTTTGGTCCTTCCAGATTGGTACCAGAACCAGGTTGGTAACAGAACATACAGAACCTCACAAAATAAAATTTCAGAAAATTAATAAAATGTATTATTTTGCATTTTGGTAGATGGTAATAAACATATCTAAATCTATCTCACCAGGGATTAATAATTTCAAATTAATTCAGTTTTTTTTATATAGCACCGTTTCACAACACATGTCATCTCAAGCCACTTTACAGAGACAATTAAATCAGGTCATCCACTCACATTGATTCAAAGTTTTCTAAGGAAAACCAGTTGATGGACTCATTGACTTGAAGGCCAAGACCAAGCATGCTTGTAGCGACAGTGGAGAGGAAAAACTCCCTTTTATCAGGAAGAAACCTCCAGTAGAACCAGGCTCAGTGTGAGCGGCCATCTGCCAGAAGACAGAAGCAGACATACAGTAAGAAGCATAGATACAAAAGGCAGCTGTCAACCAGCTCCACAGGTCGTCCTGTCCAGGAAACACACAGCCAGGCAGACGAGCTCCGAGCCAGCTCCCATGTCAGAGGATGAAGAGAGCACATCCACCCAGTCACGGTCAGAGAAACAGGACTACACTGGAAAACAGGCTAAGCTCCTAACCAAACAGGAACAGACCACATTAAACTACTATGATGAGAAGAGAGAGTATGTGTGAAGTTAGAGATTGAACTAACAAATACCACAGAATGGGAGAATAGAGATAGAATAAAGCATAATGATGAAAGGGGATCCCTATGTCCTCCAGCAGTCTAAGCCTATAGCAGCAAGACCATAGAGATAGCTCAGGATAACATGCCTGTGGCTATGATCCTAAACTTAAGTTAATCAATTTACTCCATTTGGTGGTGGAAGCACCATGGGATGATCTGATTTAGAAAGTAGCAAAGAAGGGAAGCTGAGGGGAAAATGAATGGAGCTACGTCTAAAAGAAACCCTCAGGGACCACATGAGGCTGAAAGGTTCCTCCTTCAGCAGAACAGATTGAACATAAGGCTACCACACCACAGAAGTGGCAGGGTCTCCTCCTGGGTTTGGGGCTCCTGGTAGACATTAGTGTTGGCTCAATCAAGCAGCCACTGCATTGTAAGGTGATGACCATCAGAAGGACTCAGCGTCCACTTCCTGCCTCCTGAACAGCTAGCAGATAGTGTAGCTTCACTGAAGAGGAACCAGCAAACTGCTGGATCTTTAACCCCCTTCATGATGATGATGATGATGATAACCATCATCATTAATTATACATAATGTTTGGAAAATGTGTGATTTTAGTGAATTGACTGAAATCAAGTGTTGTGTTTTTTCTAAGTCTGTTTTTGTTGTATTTTAGCTCATTTTATGCAATAAAGGCAAAATTAAACAGGAATGAATCCAGTTTGTGGTTTAATGGAAACTTTACAGGATCTTGTCTTTAATTCTTCTTTGGTTCAATGCCTAACGAAGCTTTACCGACAAATTCCTCGTCTTAATGTCTGTTATTTAGATTTTCATCCACACTTGCAGCTGACTTGGACAGATTGAGAGGATATATACCGCAGTGGATGCTGATTGTGTTTGATGCTATTCCTGTCTGTTTAGACTGGATGTGCAACCCCGTCACACTTAGGCAAGAGATAATCTTTTCAGAACATCAACCCTAGCCAAACCTCAGATCAGGATTTTTCTTTCAAATGTCAAGATATATACAGCCTGATAATCTTATAGAGTGTCTGGAGCCTGGGGGAAATAGATTAGATGGCCCGTGGGTCAGATAGATGCTGCCATTATAGAAAAGGTTGGAAGAACTCCAACAGCTCGGAGGATGCCAGCGCCTGTGCTTTAAATATGTATATCTTCAGACGAGAAGGAATGTGAGCAGAGATAAAGTCAATGTGGGGCATAAAACACTTAGAGAGCGTGAGTCAGTGTGATAGAAACACATCCTGTTTAATATTCATCTGTAAACAGGCTGCTTTCTGCTTTAATGCAAACATTTAAAGGACCCAGCATCATAAATCTACATGGACGCTCAGATGAACTCCTGCTTTTATTCCACGCAGATGAGTGAAAATGATTTGATTCACAGCCTGTCGGTTTCAGATGGTTCGGGGATTTTAATGGATGTTGGTTCAGATTGAAGACTCATGAAGGGGAAACATTTCAGAGGTTTTCTGATGATCAGAGGAGCTGTTTGGGAGGGTTTGTGATCCGAGAGAAGCTCTGACTGTTCCTCCAGCACAACCCCGACACCAGATACAAGATCTCATGGTTTACTCCAGTACCGGACGCTTGGTTTGGAAACACAAAACATCACCTTTGCTGAGTTTGTGTGAAGTTTCTCCTCAGGTTCCTGTTCTCCTCTGACAGGAGCTTTCAAAGCAGAGAGTGAGCTTGCTTGAGGACCCAAATGCAGAGATGAGTTCTTGTAGGTTTAAGGAAAAAACTGAGGCAAATATCCAAAACCAAAAAAATACTGACAACCAAAAAAAAACAGCAAACATCAGGGAAAACTCAAGAGGGGAGCCAGAGACGAGGAACCAGCACTGAGGAACAGAACAGGGAGAGTATGGGTGCGTCTGTTAGGACTCCTGTCTGTGTAGTTTGTGTTTTGTGTGTTTGTCTTCCTTCCTCCACCAGGCGGCGCCTGGTCCTGATTCACCTCCTCACACACCTGCAAAGGGTTTCCTCGTTAACGGAGCGCTCTTAAGCTGCTGACTGCCACTACCTTGACGCCAGAGTTTTTGCCAGTTTTGCTGAGTCAAACTGAGTTTTTGTCAACCTGAGTTTTAATCTTGCTATTTTTGTCTTCTTCTCTCGGCAGGAAGTCATCCTGCAAACTGGACGTTTCAGACCTTCTTTCCCTATAAGGATCAACTGAGCCTCAAACTGAGCTGGGGATTGTTGAAGAAAAATGATTATTTTTAGTTTTTAATACAGTTAATCTTATGGCATGTGTAAAAGGTATGTTGAGCACTCTCATTTTGAACATATTTCTTAATTTTGAACAAGTTTGTGAAGATAACCTTTCCTTGAACCAAAGGACTGAATTTAAGTTTGTTCCTGAGAATTTATGGCAGGAAGAGGCCCCGCATTCCATAGCTATTTTGTGTTATCTTATCGTATGTTTATCTTAGCCAGAAGACCTTAGAATTCCTGGACGCCAGGCCGTAAATTAGGGGAAGCTCTAAGTTTTTCTGAGTGTCAGAGATAGCTCCTGGTTGGAGGAGCAAAAGCCAGCCCTATTTGAATAAATTAAATACAAGAGGATAAAGCTTTCTACATAGAAGTAACAAATCAGATTTGCTCTTGCAACTCTCCAAAGATGTCTTTGTACATCTTTGCTTTCTTTCCTTCTCTCCATTTATGTCAGGTAATTGAATGTATGTCTCCGTTGTTCTGCAGTTTCTGGTATAAGTTTGTGCATTGTCTTATTTCTAAGTTTGTGCATTGTCTTATTTCTAAGTTTGTGCATTGTCTTATTTCTAAGTTTGAGCATTGTATTATATTGGATTAAGCTCTAATTCTGTGACGTCAACACGCATTGCTTGGTTTTCCTTGTGGCCACACGCAGCTCGCCGAGAGGAACCTGGGAAAGGAGGTGAGAAGCCAACCTTTTTCCAAAGTTAACTATTTTAGAATATTTTCTTCCTTAACAGGATTCAAACTGGAGGTTTGGATACATTTTCCTCCAAGGGATCGTTTGAGTTTCACACTGAGCAAGGGATTCATCTGCACCACAGTCCGTTCAAGTACCGCAGGAAATCTGAGTGGCAGTCAGTTTCTCCGTTCTCCTACAAACAACCGCATTCTGGGTAAACCCTGTCCGCCCTCCACCGAATGAGACAAACACTGGAACACCCCACACCAACTGGAGTCAAAGAGTCAACCACTTTTCTGGAAACGTGAGTCTGCAAACTATTTTTCCTCTTCAAGTTCGAGAATCTATTTTCCCACTGAGCCTGAACTAACCGCAGTGTCTTCCCCTCACCTTTCAGTTCCGGTTGAGCAGTGTTCAGAGCAACACTGGAATCTCCACAAGCTTCTCAATAAACCTGTTAAACTTTTTCCCTGGTTTCTCTATAATGGTTTCTCTGCATGTGGGTCCAAGCTCTTGAGAAAATCATGACAGCTTCATTCTTTTTGCCCGATTTGAAGGATGGGTCCGGAGTATCCCATTAATCGTTGGTTATCCCAGGATTCATCGCGAGACCAAATAAGCCGGTTGCTCCGGGATAAGAGGAGAAAGGTGCTTGGCGCAAACAGTGGTGAATATTCGAAGTTCAGTTACATGTAATATAATACGTCTGAATAGTCCCGTCTGAAACAAATAAAGATAGTTGTTAGAATGGAGCACAGCCAGATATGTGGCGGCAATGTTTGGTTTATCTAAAGGTTTTTATTTGTCACTGTCTAAATGGGTTTGGCTGTAATTTAAGGACAGATTCTAATATACACTATATTGCCAAAAGTATTTGCTCACCTGCCTTGACTCACATATGAGCTTAAGTGACATCCCGTTCCTAATCCATAGGGTTCAATATGACGTCGGTCCACCCTTTGCAGCTAGAACAGCTTCAACTCTTCTGGGAAGGCTGTCCACAAGGTTTAGGAGTGTGTTTATGGGAATTTTTGACCATTCTTCCAGAAGCGCATTTGTGAGGTCGCACACTGATGTTGGACGAGAAGGCCTGGCTCTCAGTCTCCGCTCTAATTCATCCCAAAGGTGTTCTATCGGGTTGAGGTCAGGACTCTGTGCAGGCCAGTCAAGTTCATCCACACCAGACTCTGTCATCCATGTCTTTATGGACCTTGCTTTGTGCACTGGTGCACAGTCATGTTGGAAGAGGAAGGGGCCAGCTCCAAACTGTTCCCACAAAGTTGGGAGCATGGAATTGTCCAAAATGTCTTGGTATGCTGAAGCATTCAGAGTTCCTTTCACTGGAACTAAGGGGCCAAGCCCAGCTCCTGAAAAACAACCCCACACCATAATCCCCCCTCCACCAAACTTTACACTTGGCACAATGCAGTCAGACAAGTACCGTTCTCCTGGCAACCGCCAAACCCAGACCCGTCCATCAGATTGCCAGATGGAGAAGCGCGATTCGTCACTCCAGAGAACGCGTCTCCACTGCTCTAGAGTCCAGTGGCGGCGTGCTTTACACCACCGCATCCGACGCTTTGCATTGCACTTGGTTATGTATGGCTTGGATGCAGCTGCTCGACCATGGAAACCCATTCCATGAAGCTCTCTGCGCACTGTTCTTGAGCTAATCTGAAGGCCACATGAAGTTTGGAGGTCTGTAGTGATTGACTCTGCAGAAAGTTGGCGACCTCTTCGCACTATGCGCTTCAGCATCCGCTGACCCCGCTCCGTCAGTTTACGTGGCCTACCACTTCGTGGCTGAGTTGCTGTCGTTCCCAAACACTTCCATTTTCTTATAATACAGCTGACAGTTGACTGTGGAATATTTAGGAGCGAGGAAATTTCACGACTGGATTTGTTGCACAGGTGGCATCCTATCACAGTTCCACGCTGGAATTCACTGAGCTCCTGAGAGCGACCCATTCTTTCACAAATGTTTGTAAAAACAGTCTGCATGCCTAGGTGCTTGAATTTATACACCTGTGGCCATGGAAGTGATTGGAACACCTGATTCCAATAATTTGGATGGGTGAGCAAATACTTTTGGCAATATAGTGTATCTAATATATCTGGATTTTTATTTTTTTAATTGCTATTTTGCACAATTTGCTTAACTATTTGTTGTTGTTCAATGTAAGATATTTTGCAGATATATTTTCTATACATACTGTATGTGAGTCAGGCAATTGTCTGTATACCAAACTGAATGATTGTTGTTCTCTACTTAGAAAAACAGTTTTATTCCAACTTCACCACTTTATTTTGCTCAATGACATAATGGACGGATGTTAGATGTTATTACATGACCAGTTGCAAAGCGTTTTATTTATTTACATTCAGGATCCAACATTAGGTCAATAACATGCAGTAAAATACAGTGATTTTCAAATTAATGCGTATCAAAACTATTGATTTAAAGAATTGTGTTTGTTTAATGGTAGAATAAAATGCAGAATGATGGGATTCAGATTAAAGTGGATATGTTATTGATCCCAGATTCAACAGTTCTCCTGTAAAAACAGTTGTAAGCTTTTATTTTTCTGTTCCGCGTCGCCTCCAATGCGGCGGACAGGATATGAAATGAACAGAGAAGGAGGTGGTTCCTTTCAGGATCTTCAGACACAAGAATATCTGGAAAGCCTGATTTTAAAGGAGCGCTTATCAGCTGCTCGCTGGGAAGCGGCCCAAAGAGTGGGCTGCAGAAGATTAGACTGAATCCTTGATTCTCTTTTCAGCAACAGGTGATGCGTTTTAACCAGCAAAAGTCTAATTTAGCTATGAGCTATGAGGCTCTGCCAAAACACTTGATGTCCCTGCTATGCAAGATAAAGTACAGAAAGCCAGCAGGCTAGTGTGCTCCTCAGACGGATCTCTGAACAGCTTAATTAGTCCGTCGCTTTATCTGTGCTGAAAAAAGAGGAAGAATAGAATGTTTTGATCTTAATGGATCAGAGGGATTTAAAAACTCTTTTGAATCATAAAGCCTGTAGACTGACATATTTACAGGATGTAGCAGAAAATCCTTTTTATTTTGGATAATTTGTTTCAGTCTGCAACAATTAATCACTTTGTTCCAGATGTAACACACTGTAGCCCGATCTTTAAAAGGTTTGCATTTATAGAAGCTGTGCAAACTTGTTAGCAAACATAATGCTGATCTCCAAAGCAGGAGCAGTACGAATAACGTACTTATTCTGAGCAGAAGAGCGTCCACAAACGTTTTTTGCATGTGTGTCTTTATGAATATGCAGATCATATTTCAATTATTAAACTGCACAAATGTTTTGAAATTGTTCTAGTTATTCCAGAAGTAATTTTTTGAAAATCAACTCTAAACACATACAAACATTGGTGCAGTCATGTTTGGCTCAAAGAAGGCATTACTTTGAAACAAAAACAGATAAGGGAGAGTCTGTGACTGTATTTGAGGCCAATCCCAATACACCCCATAGCTGTAACTTTTCAGCTTTCCAAAAAAAAAAGTTAAAAAGCAATCCACTGGACTTAGTTTTCAAAGTTTTAAGACATTTAGCTTCCCATCCAAAAAGCTTTTTCAATTCAATCGGGTATGGCAGGCTATCGAAGACCTCAACGACTCCCCATTACTAAGGGGTAGACCTGTTCTTCCAGTTCAATTTGCATGTTTTCTAAGCCAGAACCAGGTTTTATTGGGCTACTGTATAAAGCTTGGAACTCAACACTAATTTTGACATTTGGATGGCAAGCAAAATGTCTTCAAATATGGAAATGGTCCAATGGTTTGTTTTTGAACCATTTTTGGAATGACCTGGATGACTGAAAATCTTCACCAGTTTTTTCAGCCATACTAGGATGGTAGTGGTAGTAGTGTCCCATTTTTCTTTGCACCTATGAGGATATAATAAGGGGTAATGGGAATGGATCTACCGCATAAAAAAAAGGGATTTCAGATGCTGACTTGCCAAGAAGGGCCAGAGACAATTTCACAGAAAACATTACGTTTTTCTTTTAGTTTTAAGAGCCAAAAAAGGCTTTTGTGTTCTGGGTTCATCAGTTTCTCAAGCGGTTAGTTGTGATGGCAATTTTTAGCTCAGATAGGAACAGCGGGTTATCAGTATAAGAACACCAGCAGAGAGAGCACCAGATAAGTGAATAGGTGTCAGGTCTAAGCACCTAAAACATCATACATACATACAGGGAAAGAAAGAAGGCACAGAGACAATTAATTTAGTTTTACTCGCGAGGAGAGTAGGAAGAGACTGCAGAGTTTACAAATCTCCGACCCACTCTGCCGGTCTTCAGCTTTCTCCTCGCTATTTATTAAAGTTAGAGGGGGGGTCCCTAATTACACAAGCTGAGTTTGCGCTAAAGGTAGAGGAAACAAGAAATACAATTCAATTTGCAGCCTCAGTGACCAGGTCAATTTGCATTTAAATGTCTTGCGGTCAAATGGTCCGAGAACCTCCTGGTTTCGTTAAGCTTGAGCAATAATTCCTGAGAGTTGACCTATACTGCTCGTGCAAACCTCTCTGGAACAGTAATATGTCACACATTATACATCATAAGAACAAACATTAAGTATCTTATACATAATTATTCCAACAGTTGGCTATGAACACATGCACATAGCACACAGCTTCATGCATTATAACACTACACAGATACATTTATATTCAATTATTCTAACAATAGGTTTTCAGTGGTGTCACGATCTGGAGCTAAGGAACCACAGCAGGAGGTCGGAGAAGCCTGCCGGGGAAACATTGCACCAGAGCTGAGATGCTATGTGTGGAGGAGAGCAGAAAAGCACAGGGGTGGATTACAAAAAAAGCCGCCAGGGAAACAGCACCAGTGGGAGAGGCTACAGCTAACTGTGGCTAACTGTGGTGGATAGGAGCACAGTCTGCAAGGCAGACAGAACACTGATGGGGGAGAGAGGCTACGGCTGGCATGGAAGGCAGAGACTTGCATCTCTTCTCCTAACGGTGTTACGTATCTTATGTATCTGCATACCTAAATATGAGATTGTTTACGAAACTAAACTTCAACTATGCAGCGAGGGGTGTCCCGATTCCTAGGGAAGATCATGAAGCCCCAACCACTGTGACTTTGATTCCAGGGTGAGTGGGTAGTGGGTGAGGGCTAGTGAGATTAGATGAAAGTAGAGGGTTGGGATTGGGACGATCTGTGAGAACGTTCCAAGGTTTTATAATTGATTAATATTTCATTTTTTAATCTAACTTTGTTATTTTTTTATAGTAACTGAAACTGCCAGCTGCAGAAACAGCCTGCTGTTCAAAATGAAGCAGAATTAAACCATCTTGTTCTTAACTTTGAAATCTTTCTATCCCCAACATCACGTCATCTTACTGTGGGATTTTTTCTTCAACTAATTTAGATATAGATTCACTGAAAATCAGGTCCAGTGTTATAAAAAGTGAATCAGCTCCTGGCTCTGCTAACGACTTAGATGAGTCTCTGTGTCTGAATCAGCTGAAAGATGTAACTCAGGAGCTCTGATAGAAGCAG
This sequence comes from Cyprinodon diabolis, assembly GCA_030533445.1. NCBI lineage: Eukaryota > Metazoa > Chordata > Actinopteri > Cyprinodontiformes > Cyprinodontidae > Cyprinodon > Cyprinodon diabolis. Next base: position 45,066,187 of record CM060084.1, on the reverse strand, counting down.
AATCTGAGAGGAAATGATCTCTCTTTCAGAGCCACTCAGGCAAAACCTCAACTTTGAACTTGTTGAAAAGATTGATGGTCTCAGAAAGTGCAGCCGCTCCACTCTGACTGCTGGAGATGTAAGATGGCAGGATGGTCGGTTCTCTGAGTGACCTGGACAGAGATTCAGAGAATGATGCCACTCATGCTCTGCATCTACTCTCCACAAACCAGTTGTAGTCATTTTTCAGACACTCCAATGATCCAGAACCTGGTGCCAGGACTTGGCTGAAGGTTCAAGCTCATTCTGAGCCGATTCTGGGCCTCAGCCACTGTGAAGTCATACCCAAGATGGCAGCACAGAGACTGTAGAGGGACTTTCTCCATACAAATATTCTCTGACTATTAATTTTCCACAATTTATTTGTTCAGTGATGATTTGAACAGGCTTATAATCTGAAGAGTTATCAGCCATTTGATCTCCAAGTCTAGGTAAAATATATTAAAAACAGCAGTATTGATCAAAGTTCTGAAAACAAAAGCGATGAAAAATTCACACATACAATATAAAAACAATCACATTTACAAACAAATAGGATAGAAATCAGAACTATAAAAGAATAAAGTAAGCTAAATGTAACCAAAATTCTAAAGTTAAACAAAAAGCTCATGATTGCTTTAGGCTGATGAAAAATATATAACATTAGCATGGTTAAACAATTAATGTTTAGAACTATTTACATCTGGTTACCATGCCAACACCAACCTGAAAGGATTCTGCACCAATAGAAATGGTTAGTAGAAGTTGGTGAGAAGGAGCTCCGGCATCTCCTGTATTGGCTAAGTGACAGACAGGAAAAATGGCTTCTTCTCTGCGTTACATTTCTCTGGTTCAAGACAGAAACAAAGGCAAAATAAAGGAGAACATCTGTAGCGCGTCTGTGACACTCAAAGGTCCAATATCTGTTGTTTTCAAGCCTTTCAAAGTCAACTATAAACAGCATTTTTTAGCATGACAGAGGATTGATTTCTTTATGAAATCTAGTCATTTCGTTTAAGTGCAAAATAAAAACCCTTGCCTTTAAAGTGAAGCTGGCTCTCCCTGTCTGGGTGCCCCCCATTACACGACAATAAAGATAGTGTCCTTAAAGCGTGGTTATAGGTGCTTCCTGGAGATATTCTCTTCTGCTTGTTTTCACAGTTCAGGCAGGTTCTGCTTTGTAGACAGGAGAACTCTTTGAGGATTACTCAGACATGCATGGATAGAGCTAAACCCTCATGGTGCCTCGTTTAAGGCCAGAACACACAAAATCCAATTTTGCGTCTGATCTGACAAAAAATCATGTCGGACAAGGTTGCGGTGTTTAGCGCTCATTGAAAGTAAATGAGAATGATAACAGCCAACATGATTTTACTCAAGGGGCTGCATAGGTCCGACTGAGATAGAACCCAGGTCTATTTAAGTTGGACTACGTAGCAATTCAGCGGCAATTTTATGGTTCTGACAGGAAGAGAGATGCGGTTACAAAAAAAAAACACATCCGCTTTGGTGGAAAATACCAAAATAAAATTTGCTTTGCATGGGGAAAGAGTGACTTTTGGAGTCGCACATCACATATAGTATGCAGCTAGACTTCTGCAAAGAAAATGAATGAATCATTAGAAAAAGGAAAACTTTACCCATGATTGGAGCTTAGGACGATAGAAAACGGTTTGCGTAGTGATCTTCTTTAGCCTCGTAAAAACATTGAGGGACAGTGATCCTCTTTGAGAAGCACAAAAAAACTAAATAATGAGGGGCAGACAGAGCAGGTCAGCGCAGCATATCTCCCACTTTTTAATATTTTTTTTTTTAAACTAATAAAACTCCAAGAGCCTTCTATGAAAATACCTCTCTGCCTCAATCGGCATATAAACCGTTTTTTTTTTTCTTTAGATGTAGATCTCTTTATGTTTTTAATACACAAACATTTTCTATCTGTTCTGGTTTGAGATGCTGCACAGACTTGTTAAGGGGGGCTGTCTTTATAGAATACGCCTGTGTTTTTATTTTTTTTTTTTGAAACATTGCATAATCTGGCCAATTTAATTTTTGTGTAGCACAGAGAGAGAAGTGAAAAAAATCTGCGAAGATCTGCTCACCCTGCCTAGTCGGATCATCTCTGTATGCAGTCAGTATGACGTGGGAAAAAATCGGATTGTAGCGCATCCCAATGTGTTCAGGCCTTTAGATGAAGAAACAGCACAGCAACAACTGTTTTGTCAGGATATTGGCCCTTTAAACTACATAGAGTTTTCTGCTTCTCTTCTAGACAGGTTAGAGAAATGTGTGGTAATGCTTATCAAATTGTTAGCATTAGCATTAGCAGACCTGGCCAACCAGTGACAAACAGTACAGAACAAAAGCAGTGCACCAGTTACTGGTCTGGAAGAGATAAACTCCTATCACCTTTAAGGTATGAAAGATATTTTCAAATCATTTCAGTTTATTTCTATAGCGCCAATTCACAACACACATCATCTCAAGGCACTTTACAGTTCAACCAGATCATACAGTCAAATCCTATCTAAGGAAAACCAGTTGATTGCAACGACTCATTGACTCAAAGGCAATCCCTCACACTAAGCATGCTTGTAGCGACAGTGGAGAGGAAAAACTCCCTTTTAACAGGAAGAAACCTCCAGCAGAACCAGGCTCAGTGTGAGCGGCCATCTGCTGAGGCCGACTGGGGTTCAAGGAGACAGAAGCAGACAGAAAAAGTAGCTATAAAAGGCGGCCAGGTCCAGGAAACACACAGCCAGGCAGACAAGCTCCGAGCCAGCTCCCATGTCAGAGGATGAAGAGAGCACATCCAGCCAGTTACAGTCAGAGAAACAGGACTACACTGAAAAACAGGCTGATCTCCAACATCTATAACAACAGTGTTAATGGCAGCAGCACAGCTGATATTTCTCTCCAGGATGGAGTCACAGCCAAACAGGAACGGACCAGATGAAGCTACGATGGGAAAAACAGAGAGAGCAGAACGTAAGAGATTGAAGTAACAAATATCGCAGAGAGGGAGAATAGAGATAGAATGAAGCAGAATGATGAAAGGAGACCCCTATGTCCTCCAGCAGCCTAAGCCTATAGCAGCATAATTATAGGAATAGCTCGCAACAACTTTGGTGAGGTTATGCTCCTGAATTTAACCTATTTACTCCATTTGGTGGTGGAAGCATAATGTATTAATCATTTTATCAAGGTTGTGAAGCAGTTTGGCTGCGCTCGGTTGTACTTAAGGCTATAAGAGGATAGGGTCAGATGAGAGACTAGCATTACAGAGTTTGACTTACTAAATGTCTTCATGTAGGACTGGTCCTTCTTTTTACATCCCTACAGTCTGTGGTTTATTGTTCCAAGACCACAGAGAGGTCCTCATTAGGCCCAACTCCTGTAAAGTGTAGTTGATTTACAACATCCATTACTGAGACTCAGCATCATCCTCATCATCAGCTGAGGAAGCAATCAATGGTTTTATAGAGTGAATAAAGCAAAGGAGTGTGGAGCAGTGGTGTAAGGCAGCAGCTCCACCTCCTGCTGTGAGAGCAGGTTGGTAGGCTGCAGAATCAGACCTGGCTCTATGCTGCCGCCCACACTTCATGACTCACAGCCTCGCTGCACAATGGAGCCTCTCTTTGCACCCATAACCTCTAATACTCTTATGTCTTCTGTCATTATCAGCGCATACCGATATGTGCCTCTATTCATCCACAGCGGCACGATTCACAGGAACCATCAGAGCAAACTGCTGCCCCTCTCCGCTCACCCAAACCCACTCCTGTTTCTTTTCTTCCCTCTGTTCCCCCAGCAGACGGGGGGGCATTCATTATTTGTCCCCTAAACCACAATGTTTTCCTTTACCATGATTTATAAATAGGATGCAGATTAGCATATCAAAAGACACCATGGCAGGGAGACGGGGGAAACGGGGAGACCAAAGACACAAAAAGACGAAGGAGGAAGAAGGCAGATGAGTTTCTGGATGGAGCTCAGGTGTCATTCAACCTGTGCGTTGATGAAGGGGATCACTGTCAGACGCCGCTTTGAAGTGGAGGTTTAACTTCTAGTTGTTAGCGTGTTATGCTAATTAGAACGAGCTGTTTAACATGTTTCAGAGCGACAGAGACTGGAGGCGTAGGACTCAACAAAATCTGTCCTGTTGATCGAGAGCAGCCAGTAAAACATCAGCCAGAGAGGATTTCTGCTCATCCAAATCTAACAGCTTTTATTTTGGTAACCCTGTGGTGGTTAAAGGTGAAATATATCATGGGTCTACTCTCACATCACTGATGTCCTAATATATAAGAGACACAGACCAACCTGAGCCTAACTTTGACAAGCAGTCTGATTCTATCTAGACTTTACTTAGACCCTCTAAGTTTGAGCTTGTGTTAAGAAAAAAAGTATTTTCAGTCAACAAGCAGACATATAAAGGCTGCTTCTGTGTTTGTTTGACATCAACACCCAGTATCAGTCCACTGAGTTGAATTTATATGGTTAAATCCAAGTCGACTACTATGTAGTCTTCCCATTTTTATATCTAAGGAAAAAATATACTATATAAAATGTTTTTTTGTACTATATACACTCTTTTTATATTGTCTGTTTTATTTCTATCTTTAACGGCGTCTTGCTTTAACTCTTTGTACTCTATATAAGCTACTGGAACCAGAATTTCCCTGAAGGAGTAATCCTAAGGGATGAATAAAGTTGAGTCTAAGTCTAAATCAGAGGTCTTCAAAAGGTGGTCCGCGACCCCTAGGGGGTCCACAGAGGTACTGCATGGGGGTCACGAAAGTTTTGGTTGATTAGACTATTTATTATATCCCCCCAGTCATTTTTCCAACTAATCAAAATGTTTTTAAATCCAAATTAACATGAAATCAGCACACTGTAGTAAACAGATAAATGGAGGCAGAAGATGTCTTTCAGTCATCAATGCCAGGGGCGGTTCTAGACCAAATGTACCAGGGGGCCAGCAGGGGGCCAGAGTGCTTTCATGGAGTAGCAAAAATGCATGAAATAAAAAAAAAAAAACGCAAGGGATTCAATATATTAAGATAACTGCATGAAGTAACATTTCTATTCAATTAGGTTTAATTGAAATTCTATGTCTTAATATACATTCAGAATTTAGGAATTTTACATATTTTTGACTTAATTTAAGTTCGAATTACCTTTTCCTATAAAATCTGAATTAGAACTGAAGAAAAATGGATAAATTCAGCCGTAGAAATTAGAGCAATTTGTTTTGAAAAAAAAAAATACATCTACCAGATGAAAACTGGGATCCTATCTCAATACCACTGAAGCTATCACCTTATTGTTTTATAAATAATTAGTAAAACAGAATTTGTAAAGTATTATGTCTTTAGTACAGGGGCCAGGACATGATCTTCAGGGACACTGGCCCCCATTGGCCCCTGTCTAGAACCGCCCATGATCAATGGACACACAGGAGCTCTTTCAAGCTGGGCACCGTTTCATTCACAACACCTGTCCCATCAACCAGGAATCAGAATCAGAAATACTTTAATAATCCCAGGGAGAAGTTACTTTATTTACATTACTCCATCTGTAATAGAGCGACTATAGGACCACAATATATATATAATTAGGGGGTCCCTGCTCCATCTCGCCATCAGTTTGGGGGTCCTTGGTCAGGAAATCGTTGGAGACCCCTGGCCTAAATTACAGTAGAGACCAACATGAGTGCCTTCTGACTAAAGACACGCTTCTTCAAAGAGGATAAAAACAAAAGAGAACTGCTCTGTGATCCCTCTGTAAAATAAACATAAAAGAGACACATTTAAAGAACAAATAGTAAAAAACAGGCTTTAATAGTAACATATATCAATCAAATTAGTAATGTCTATGAATTAAATGTACTATCTGACATTTTAAGAAAATTAATAATATATCTGTAACTTATTGTGATTTACTTCATATTGCCAATGTTTCATCTATATAAACATCAATACACACCAGTAAAACGTTAGATGTACCCTTAATAGAAAAAAGGGGCATGAAAAGGGTTTAGAATGAGCTGAATTAAATTACACGTTTAAAAATGTTTAAACGTGACTTTAAAGAGAATTTCAGAGGGATTTTATGAGTAAAATACCAGGTTATGACTCCTTTAAAGCTACGTCCCGTAACCAGAGTGAACCTTTATCATTGTACATGTGTGAGCCGAGGTAGTGTGACCTGAACTGGAAACTGGGGCTTGTTTTGTTTCGTGTCGGCCTGGGCCCACTGGGACACCGAGGTATGTCTGAGCCAGATTAACATCTGCCATTATCTCTCTGCCTCTCTACGGACACAGAGGAGGACCGGCGGCCTGAACCCAGACAGATTCATATTGAACACAGCTCTACGTATCCAAAAAGAGGAAAGTTCTCCTCTGTTTTCAACCCCTCTATCTGACACCAAAGCCTTGCTATCCTTACCTCTGATTTTCTCCGTCTGCATATTTCCATCTGCTCTCCACATCTCGGCTGTTTGTGATAAACAGGATTTGTAGCTTACGCCACAATGCCTCCTGGTAAAGTAATGAATAGCTATCAGATACTGCAGATTTATGGCAAACTTGCTGGCATGGGGAGTGTCTGTTTACCTTTCACCGCAGGTTTAGAGACATAGGCTGCTTCATCCTCACTTTTGAAGGTATCCTGTAGACCTTTATTAAAGAACTCACCATATTAACAATTGTTGTTATTATCATTAAAGAAGAACAGAATGAATAGATGAATCTGATCTGGTCACTGGGACCATCTGTCCTCCATCTTTTAGCTGCCTTCATACATCTGACTTAAACAAATGGTTGATAGACCTCCTCAGTCCCTGGACAGCTGCAGAGGATGAATACAGTCTTTTTTTGGTGTTCTACAGCAGAGACATGTCTAAAGACACAACTGGGACTCCTAAGTGCTGGAGTTCTGCTGTCCTCCATCCTGTAGACGTGTGTCTGCTTCAACACACCTGAGTCAAATGATCAGGTCATCAGCAGGACTGGAGAACTTGGCTGAAAGCTGAGGGACAGTGTTAATTTGATTAAACTTTTTTACTTTAGTGTTAGTCACAATTAAGTAAATCAATTTTAGTCTTAGTCATTGTCAGTCATTGCCTTCCCAATTAAGTCTCAGTTTAAGTCTAAATGACGAAAATCAGTTTTAGTCTTAGTCAAATTTGAGTCATTTAGTCATTAGTCGTTTTCGCCCAGGTCCTCCAATAAACTGTACACCGATATCGGAGCCGACGCCATGACTGTGAAGCTGAGCTAGCCACGATTAATTATTACAAGTGATTCTAGGAGTATAAGCCCTCTGCTACTTCTGATTGAGCGGCGCGAGGCACTGTGGGACAGGAAGCGTGTTCGGACAAACAGGGCAAGAGCTATGGCAACTTCTATGAAGTTCAAGAAACACTTATATTAACAATTACAAATTAATCATAAACAATTAAATGTCTTAATGTCAATTCGGTCATGGCTTGTAAATTTCGTCTGGTCTCAGTCTCGTTAACAGAAATCATTTTTCATTCTGTCATATTTTTGTTTTCTGGAAACAACTTCTGTGCTTCATCGCCTTGTCATCGTCACGAGAAAAAGGGGAGTTAAAGAAATACTTTCGTCATCGTCCTGGTTGACGAAATGAAAACACTTCCGGTTGAGCAGTGTTCAGAGCAACACTGGATTCTTCACAATCCCCTCAACAAACCTGTTTAAACTTTCCCCTGGTTTCTCTCTGTATTGGTTTTTCTGCTTTTTGGGTCAGACCTTAGTTAAATCATTACATGAAGTGCATTTAGGCTGTATTTTTAATAGGTAAATCAGATTATTTGCCAATGGAATGAGTATTTTTACTCTTTTAATGAGAAAATTAGATAATATTCATTTGAAATAAGACAACACAATTACTTTTTCTTATTTTAAATTTAAATTGTATTATTACATTGGCAAAGTGTCTCACTTACCTCCTCAATTCAATAAAAAAATGCCCTTGTTTTAAGAAAAAATTACTTGAGTGAGATTTGATATCTGCTGTCGAAGCAGAGCTACGAGCCGATTTACCAGAACCTTGAGGACTGCAAATGTGCAAACAAGGGAGTTCTTCTTTTTCCAGAACTACAAGTCCGACCAGAGCCGTCTCTGAGTGCTGAGTCCTATGGGTGGTTGTTGGGCTGCACAGTGTGAGAACATGAATCGAGATTTCATTCTAAAGTTTTAGCTGTAGCTGCATGCAAAGATTGAAGATTCAGACAGAGATATTCTATCTAATGTAGCATAGAATAAAGGAATTTATTGAAAAACACTGTTGGAAAACAGACTGATTAAGGTTTGATGCAAACACTGAGTAACAAATCAAATTGAAGACATGAGATCCTTGGTCCAAAACATTCAGGGATCAGTTTTCATTCACTTCAATATCAGGAAACAAACTTTGGAGATGATTTATCACTTCCTCTGATGGTGTGTAGAGCTGGAGGCGGCGTGTCGGCGCCCTGACGCCGCCTGCTCTGTGCAGCGCCTCATCACGTTAGCTTTATTAAAATCAATGGGAGAATTACCTCAGAGGGCTGCTGTTAAACTTCAGGTACACTCAAAGTTATCTGCTTTGACTTTCTTCTCTCACGTCCTTCCATCACCGCTGTTCCTAAACGATTTCACATTTTGGCTCCAAACTGAGCTCAGCATTTTCTGACACCATGTCTTGAAAGTTTGAATGAAACCTAACCGGATTAGGCACAGAGTGAGACTTTTTTGGGGTGTCAGAGTACAGAGGAAGTATGATGGATCCAACCATCCAACTTCTTTCCACCATCTTAATCTGAAGAAAGAAGAGATAAACATGGTTGCCATATGTGCTCTGGATCTGTCTCATTTCTGTCTTTCTTCTAACTCTATGATTTCTGAGACTTTGTTTTTCCACGTCTGCCAACAGGTTGGCAGTTTATCATCTGTTCTAAAGTTCGTCTACAGCATAGAAAATGTACTTTGTTTTCATAAATTATTAAAGACCACCAGCTGCTGTCTGATGGACATCATCAATTCTCGTGTTTCCTCCTTTAAAAGCTCATCAGCCTCTGCAGCTAAAAGGTCCTCCATCCCTGGTATTTGATTGATTGATTGATTGATTGATTGATTGATTGATTGATTGACTATTGATCTCATAGTGGAGAAATGTACTCCTTGCATCAGCTCAAATAGTCAAAAGAAAAATAAGAAGGTGCTAATGCTAAAGGAAGAAAAAGGTGCATGGGGTGTGTCCTTTTTTTTCCCCAGCTTCTTTATTGTCATTACACTGCCACAAGTAAGGAGCAAGAAAATGAACTCTGCATTTTACCCATCCCCTTGGGGAGCAGTGGGCTGCCATTGTGCAGCACCTGGGGAGCAGTGTGGGGTTAAATGTCTTTGCTCAGGGAGCCAGTGTGGCAGTCTGTGGGAGTGGGGTTTGAACTCAGAACCTCTGAAACCCGAGCACAATGCCTTAAACCAGTCAGTGTATTCTCATTATCAGTTGGCACTGAAATCGCACGAAAAGTTGTGCACAGTAATTTCGTAAGTTTTTGACGTTTTTTTCGTTGTATTTCGTCGTATTTTTACGTCTTGCCTCGAGACAAAATATCCTTGGGCATGCGCATCTTACGCACCATTCAATAACATAGAATTTAACATACAATTAACCCTGACCCTAACCCTAAGATACAAAACAGCAAGCAACCTAGGGAGAGACATGAAGAAGTGATTATTGCACTGTTTTTCCCAGTTTTACGTCCGTCCGCGGATCTGCTTTCTTCGTCTGTCTGGCTACACATGCGCACTGATCTGTTTTTTCGAGGAAAAACGTCAAAAACGTACGAAATACTGTGCATAACTTTTTGTACAATTTCATACGAACTGATAACGAGAATATGTTGAACCAGGGGTCTTCAACATTTTCCAGGCCAAGGACCCCCAAACTGATGGTGAGATGGAGCAGAGACCCAATTATACATATTTTGTATGAAATTGTGTTGTATCAAACTCTATTACAGATGGAGTAATGCAATGAAAGTAATTCCTCCCTGGGATTATTAAAGTATTTCTGATTCCTGGTTGATGTTACAGGTGTTGTGAATGAAACGGTGCCCAGCTTGAAAGAGCTCCTGTGTGTCGCTGAATGTGTGCATTGATGACTGAAAGGCATCTTCTGCCTCCATTTATCAGTTACTTCAGTGTGTTGAATTCATGTTAATGTGGATTTAAAGACATTTCAATAAATGTTTTCAATTAAAATCTTTTCAATTTTCAATGGAATAAATTGCAGGGGGGAATATATATATATAAGTCAAATCAATTAAAACCTTTGCGTCCCCCTCGCAGTACCTCTGTGGATCCCCTAGGGGTCGCGGACCCCAAGGAAGACCTCAGCCATCATATATATGAGCCGTGTTGACTCAGTGATCAGGGTTCTGTGGGTGGGCCCAGTTCGGCGCTGTCACACACCTTGCTATGACTCATGACTCGGAGCTCCTCTTTCCAGCCTCAACAACACGAGCTGAGTTCCATTTACTGGGCGTCGGATGAACAACGCGCAGATGGAAATATCCAGGTAGTCCCACCAGAGTTTCTAGTATGCAGTAGCAGCCATTCAAAATGGCCCTTCCCCAGTCAAACGCCAGCCGAATGGCAGCCCACTTCCCTGCAGCTCTCAGCAAAATCCCCTCCATGAACCCAACATGTTTTTTTATTCCACCCTTTCACTGAATTACAGGGTCTGACCAGGAGATGACGCTTCTCTTTAGATCTTAATTTCCACAAATCATGACAGAAAGAATATTTTAGTGCAAAGATTGATGTTTAAAAAGGAATTGTAGGGGGCCAGCCAAGGGCCCATCAAGGAAAGTGTGTAAATTTTGAATAGCTACTACTGTAATTGGTCCCGGTGTTCTGGCTGTTAGTGGACCACTGGGCGGGGCTCATGCAGAGTGCTCTATCCACCACCTTCTGAACCTCTTCGTCCCACACACTCTTCAGCCTCAGATCAGTGAGATTTTCTCATGCTTCAGTAATAAAGCAGCTTGTTTTAGAAGTTTCTCCGCCACTCTGCAGGAATAACAAATCGATAGAATAATGCCCAGCAGAGAAATGGGCCGGGGCAAACGCAGCACGTTATTGTTTGTTTGTTGAGACCACCGCCGCAAGCAAATTGAAATGAACAATAAATGTGAGGCTTATTTTGGAAAGACTGGCTGTTTGTTGTGGAAGCACATATCTGAGGTATTTCTATTTCCCCTTTAAGAGGATTTTATTCAATTTAGGGTTTTTGTACCTCTGAACTGAATCCAAAAGAGGCGACAGTTGGAGCTCCAAACACAGCAGACAGATATAGAAACAGAGCAAAGGTCTTTATGTTGTCCTGAACATCTATCTCCACAAACTGATCCTTTATTCTCCTGATAGTAGTGCTGAAAACACAGGAGGCTGTGGGTCGGCTGAACAGCAGCTAACATTAGAAAAGGCCCAGTGATGTTCTGAGCCTCAGCTGTTAGCCTGAAGGAGCTGAACTGGAGGATGAGGCAGTTCAGGTTGGTTTAGTTTACAGCTGATGTCTGCAAAAAAACATGTTTGTTTTTCTGCCGTTGCTGGAGAGGAAACTATTCCAGGATTATTACATAATCATAATAAGCATATTCATCAATTTCTTCTAAATTCCAGAATAACAGAGGAAATAATGTCATCGGATTCTCACGCTGCGGGGGGTCCTTTAATTAAATTAAATTAAATTTATTTATGTAGCACCAATTCACAGCACATGTCATCTTAAGGCATTTTACAGAGACAGTTCAATCAGATCATACAGTCAGATTGGTTCAAAGGTTTCTATCTAAGGAAAACCAGTTTATTGCATCGACTCATTTACCTTTAGGCATTCTCTCAATCACAATGTTAACCTTCAGCCACAGGAGGCGCTAGACCTCTAACTTCCAGGTGCAGCGCCCCCTGAAGGCCACTGGCAGCACTGCTGTGTGTCCAAATGAACCAGTGGTTTTCTGGTTCTGGTATCAGACTAGTTTGGACCAGCAGGCCTGGAAGTCCAGCAGTACTTGGTCTCCATGAGACAAACAGCTAAAGGTCAGAGCTAACTAAGCTAGCAGCTGTTAGATATTTAAAGGAAAAGTCCGCTCATATTCAGAATTCAAACTTCTGAGAGTACTTTAAATATAAAATTATTACATACTTTTCCAAATGTTGGCTACATATTACGTGTTTTTTCGATGGTAAATCCTCCCTCTTCAAGTTGGCAATCCAACGACCAACCCGTCCGTGGAGGATCAGGATTCGGAAAGGTGAAATAACTCTTTTTTTTTCACTTTTCCCCGATGTATTCCAGCATCCAGCTGCCATGCATGTGGTCATTGTCAGTTTCACTATAGCTCTGGTGAATTTCAATGGTGAAGTCCTCTAGAAATCTTCAATAATTGTTGTTGATTGCAGATGTGTCTAGTAGTTCCCATTGATTCTGCTTGTAAAGCGGGAGAATGGCGCTAGGCTTACCGCACCGTGACGTCACTGCCGGAAGATGGCAGGAGGGAGGGGCTACTATATTTGGGCAAAAATGGTCGCTCCCAGACTAAGTGATCCCAATGAAAATTATTACTTTTATTTTTTCACTGATTAACGCTAAATTCAATATATCAACGCAAAGGTATTAGTTTTCGATATAGATAATGATCCATTGGTTATTCCTTGCTGACCGGACTTTTCCTTTAAGGGGACTGATTGAGAGCAGCGCTCTGGGTCACATGACCATTCAAATAGGGATCAACCCTCTGAGGTCACAGTAAGTTTCTACGCAGATACGCAGCAGGAGATGAAGATGCAGCTGATGGATCATTGGATGGATGTGAAATGATACACTGGAAAAATTATCTAGAAATAAGTTAAATGCCTTAAATTAAGTTTATTTACCCTTAATTTGAGTAAGTAAACAAGATGCTTTGCAAATGGAATGAGTATTTTTACTCTTGAAATAAGATATTTAGATAAAATGCACTTGAAATAAGACAATGAAATTATGTTTTCTTATTTTAAATGTAAATTGTCTTGTTCCAGGCAACGGCTCAAACTCACTGCTTTCTCCAGAAACAGCGTGGAAGAAAATCCTGTTACAGGTCTGGACAGTCTGAACATGTTCAGGAAGGAGACGGCGTCTCTTCACTGCAGCGATTCTTCTCTACCTCCAGTTTAATGAGAAAAAAACATCTGCAGATGGCAGAGTAAGGCCTCTCTACAGGGTTGGGCTTTGACTAGGCCATTTCATCACATGCTTTGATAGAAACCAACCCATAGCAGCCTAGGCAGTGTGTTTATAGGTGTCCTCCTGCTAATAGTGGACAATCACTCCACTCTAAAGTCTTTAACTGGTTTCTTTCTATCATAGAATCAGGGTATAGATCAAACTTCCAGCAATGATCACCTTAAAATATTCTTTACTTTCATTTTTAAAGTCTGATTATATGTATAAAATACTGCTGTTATGAATGAAAAACAAAGAAATGAAAGACAGAGTTTGCATTTTTTCACTTTCAGAGCTGCTTTATAATGGGACCTGTTTCTTCTGCTTACATTAGTCTGTCATAACCTGCAGAGCGGACGTAGAATGACGGAGCGCAGACCCGCCGCACGTCCAGCCTCCAGGCCGGACACGGAGCAGCCTGACAGATTGTAGAGGAAGCTTAGTTTCCAGCATCAAACTCATTATTGCTTCTTCTGTTTCAGGATGTTAAACGGTTCAGGTTTGGGGTTTTCTTCCTGTGGGAAAAAAGAAAGAAAACAGAAATAGATTGGATTACAGTGAGTATTTTACAAGAAAACTAGAAAAAAAGACATTTTAACAGATGTGATGAGATTTGATTGGATTAGTTTTCATTTTGAGCAGCAGCTGAGAGAAAGAGGAATAACATGCAAAGGAGAAATGAAGCATAACCAGGAGGTGAGAATGTTCTCGCCTCTGAGTGGGATGCAGTTACCTTTCTGTCCACATGAGGGCAACACATCCCCCACTAAAGTCTGCAGCACAGGAAGCTCTGCCAGCTCTAACTTTATTCTCCTACAGAGGAGAACAAAGCAGGATCCAATGTGGGATTTGGTAAGAGAGACACATCGGATTGCTTTGGGTTAATCCACCCAACCGGACTCCAGCGGGCCGAGCTCCCTGTTTGGACATAGGAAGCATCGACTCATCCTCATGGCCAGACTACAAATGGCAGCTGAGACGGAAGCCTGTGTGTGTGGGTGATGGGGGGGGGGGGCGTCTTTGTAAACTCCTTGGCTCTGTGTCCTGTAGGCCTGCCTCCCCCAGGCCGCTCACAGCCAGTGTAGGAGCAGGGCCAAATGCTGTCAGATATCTGCACACTCTCACTGTAGAAATCTGCCCCCCTACCCCCCAAACACACACACACACACATTCTGCAGGTTTTCCCTCTAAGTGCAGGTGGCTGTGATGAAAAGCGCAGACACACCCTGGTTTGCATACATTAACTAATCATTCCAGAGTGTTTTTATTTACTCTGAGCCACAGGGACCCACTGCATTACTATAACACTCTTCATTACGGTGAAAAAAATGAAATCTAAATAAGTCATTTTGTCTTAAATTAAGTTCATTCCGTCTTGAATGGAGGAGGTAAGTGAGACACTTTGCCGATGGAACAAGACGATTTACATTTATAGCATTTTCCTATTTCAAGTGCACATTATATAATTTCCTTTTTTTTTTTAGAGTAAAAATACTCAATCCATTGGCAAATCATCTGATTTACCTACTCAAATTAAGGCTCAATAAACTTCATTTAAGAAATGTTTACTTATTTCTAGTTTGTTTTTGCAGTGTAGTGTGGGTTTTTAGTTTTTTTTTGGAGGGGGGACGTTTAGCACCTGGTGTCCATCAACTCTGAAAGGGACAAATGTTTTAAGCTTGAGTGTCTGAGCTAAACAGTGAAGGGCTGCAGGCCGCATGGAGGGAGCTCCAAGAGCTTAGAAACATCAGCGGCTGCACTGGAAATAATCGAAATCTAGATAAGTCATTTTTTTTCTTAAAATAACTGCAGTTGTTCTTGAATTGAGGACGTAAAAGAGACATTTTGCCATTATAACAAGACAATTTACATTTAAAATAAGAAAACACAATTGCATTGTTTTATTTAAAGCTGCATGTTATCTAATGATCTTATTCTAAGAGTAAAATACTCATTCTATTGGCAAATAATCTTATTTACCTGCTCAAATTAAGGGTAAATACACTTATGTAATTTTTCCAGTGTGCTTTGGTGGAGCCGACAGAGCTGACAAAGATTCACTACAACAACGATCTTCAAATGAGTAAAACATTCTTAGAATAAGTGTATTTACCCTTAATTTGAGTAAATAAGATCATCTGCCAATGGAATAAGTATGTTTAGCCTTAAAATAGGAAACCTAGCAACGATGCAAATGAAATAAGATACTGCAGTTGTTGAATTTTTATCTTATTTTTAATGTAATTTGTCTTACTCAATTGGCAGTAAGTGTCACTAAGAGACACTTTTTTTGCAGTGCTTCTGAATGGGTGTGAAAACATCTTAAGGGAAACTGAGTCAGTCCAGCTGACTGTTTAGTGGTTGCCATGGAGATGCTAATTGTCATCTGATACAAAAAAAACATTATTTGACACCATGCTTGTGGTCCAATAGCAAAAATATTTAGAGATGTTACTCCTAACTTACTAATAATCCTTCTGTTGTGGCTTAAAGTCCTTCTAAATGCAGGAGTTATCAGTTGGTGTCCTGCCCCCACATGTTGCTGGGCGCTGCTGGTTAGCGGAGTGACATTAATAAATAAATAAATGTGATATTAATTAAACTTCACAATAACACTACAACAACATAGATTCGGCCAGCTGGCATGAAATTTACGAGTCCGATGCTGCTGGACACGCCCTAGCTTGCTTGACGTTGCCATGACAACGGTACGTTGCCTTCGACTGTTCTAGTTAAACAGTTCAACTAAAACATATTTTCTTTAGTCCAACTGTTTTAAATATTCTTTTTTGTTTCTGCATTTTTTATTTTATTTTTTCCTACTTGCTTTGATTCTGTTTTATTTTCCTGTATGTTAATCATGTAAAGCACTTTGCATTGTCTTTGTACTGAATTGTGCTATACAAATAAATTTGCCTTGCCTTGCCTTATGTTGATTAGGCCTCAAAATAATTAAATTAAAATCCAAATATACGCAACAGTAAAATTAAAGAAGTCAAAATCATTTCTCCGAATATTCATAAGAAATTAATAAATTGTGCGAAATATTGGTAATCATTTTTATTTCACGACACTAGGAGCACCCCACTTCACACGGCCACGGTGACTCCTGACTCAATTAGAGCCTGTTTAAGATTTTAAAATAAATTTGTTCTTAGAATGTGCTTTAGTTGTGATAAAAGCCTGAAGTTATTTTCTAATAATGAAGGTTAACTAAGGCCAGGTTGGATCCCAGTGTCTTACTGTAAATAAACAAACTTTAACTTTCAGTAAGATACTGAAGCATCACTTTAAGATTAAGCATCATTTGGTGTTCCAATATATCTTGAATAGGCTTTAAGGTTAATAAAGCTGTTAAATCAATAAGATGGACTGATTGTTCTAAATCATCATTAATATTAAAGATAAAAGTGATGCATTATGATTTGTGGTTCTTGTTTATAACCTATAAGCATAACTGACCTTTAATTCAGAGTAAAATATCCTACTGATGTGTTATAGGTCACCTAATTATTATGCAAAGACTAAACGTTATGCATTTGAAAGGAATCCTCATTTTTATTCATTTAAACTAAATATGCTTCATTTAATAAATTAGATACTAAATAGAGTTAAAATGATTGAAAAAAAAAACAAACAAAGATTTTTTTAATGAAATAAAAACTACCTTAAATGTTGTGATTTCGATATTTCATCTGATGCTGTTTGCGCTGAAGGGCCCTTTACATCAGAGCATTTAAACATCTGCAGGTGGGGGGGGGGGGGGGGGGGTCTTCCTCATCCTGCCAGTCTCTATTCTCCATGGACAGCCAGTTACATCCACTCCTGACCTTCTTTCCTGCTCAGTCAGAGCCACTAAAGGTCACCGTTAACATCTGCTACCTGGTGACCTGTTTGCCTCCCGCTCAGGTGAAATCCTGCGGCCCCTCCCTCTCTCTGCTGTCCTTCATTTGGCTGCACCACCTGTAGCAGAGGAAGCCAGAGGTGAGTCTCTGCAGCTGAGGCTGTCAGCTCACTGCTCCCACAGAGCCAGGGTTCTGGTCTGCCTTCACGCTCCACCATTGAGGGGGTGGGATGGGGGACCCCATCTTGAAGGAAATCCTCCCTCTGTTTTTTTCTAAAGACGCATAAAGGAGGAGAAGGAGAAAAAAAGGCAAAGTGCTGTGAGGATGAAGTGAAGTCCTCCACCTTCCTCCTCATCAGCCGCAGCAACAACCTCCCCGCTCCTCCTCCTCCTCCTCCTCCTCCTCCTCACCCTCCTCCGGTCAGTTCCTCTCTCTCCTCTCTGCTCTGGTTAAAATGCAGCTCATGCGCACGCATACACGCGTGCACATCCCCCCCCCCCCCCCCACACCAATAGAAGCTGCGGCCGTGTGGCAGCTTTTCCATCCCTCCAAACCGTCCGAATGAGAATGAGAAAAGTGGCTTTTCTTATTTTCTTTTAGCCGTTTGATTATCTTACAGTGTTGGACAAGAGAATAGGAATTAATTCTATAAAAAACTAATGACAGGAAAGAAAAAGATGAGATCTAAATGCAGAAAATGGAGAATGCAGCCATCAGAAGTGTTTGCTCGACATAATGGATCTGTTTCAAGGTCTGAGTTTTTTTCAGTTTCTGAGAGAGACCCCCCCCCCCCCCGACTGCTTCTCCCTCTCTCCCTCCCTCTCTCTCTCCCTCTCTCTCTCCTTACATCTCTGCGCTCCTCTCTGTCAGTCGTGTGGGAAGCTCCATGAATGCGGCTGCAGACTAGCAGACTTCTGGTCCCGTTCAGCCTCTATAGGACGAGGTAATGAGATCCTGTTCTCCTCCTCAACCATCGATATCTTTATCTGGATACAAATCTAATTTTTCTTTTTCCTTTTTTAAAGGAGGAACGCTCCTCTAGTTTGCTCCCATCATTGTGTTTGACTGTACTCTGATGGGGGAGATGGAAAGGATGGTGAGAGCGCAGACTTTCAAGCACCTGACTTGCACCACAGCGGACTGAATGACTGCAAATTTCTAGTTTCAATTATGACTCTTGTGAGCAGGCTGTGTTTTGTTTTTTGAGGGTGATGTTGATAAGATGAGCTGAGCAGCATCTTTTGCCCGTTTATTGAACACCAATTGCATTCTGGTGGAAACAAGAAGCTCTTCTTAAGGAAAGAACAATGATGGATCTATGTTGCTGGGATGGAAAATAACCCAGTATCTCACTGGAGCGCATTGGCTGCTACTTACCCCTTTGCGCAACTTCAGCTGGTAACAACCCCGTATTTATTATTCCATGGATCGTTGAAGGTTGCGGTGCAGATCTGAAGCCAGGCGCTCAGTGTGGGAACCTCCTCTCTCCTTTTATTTTTTTAGTTGAAATATCCTTTAACAATGAGAGATTTATCCATCTGCATTCGTCTTGCGCCCTTTTTCCTGCCTCTGCGTTTCTGGACACACTGTCAAGACCTGTAAAGGTAAAAAAAAAAGGAAAAAAGGAAAAGGGAGAAAAAGCTCCCTACTTCACCTCGCTCCTCTATCTCCTTTGTCAGCCAATGAGCCATCTCCCATGGAGGTAGTACAGCCACCCTGGGGGCCAAATGACCAGCGGGGAGATTTTTCCAAGCAAAGGGAACCTGTCAGCAAGAGACGCATCGGATGAAACCAGACCCCCACACCCTCCCTATCTACCCACCCCACTTCCTTTCCCTCCTCTGTTACTCCCCCCCTCCCCAGTCCTCCTTCTAGTTTTGCTTGAATTGTGTTAAAACTGCACTGGAACATAGAGGGGCTGGAGAGACCTTGTTGCGCCCCCCCAATTCCGTCTGTGCTCTTACACTCTAGCTGGGAGGACTGTTTTGCGCACGTCTCCATCAATGCTGCCCCGAGTCTCCGGAGGGAGCCGAGCTCATTGCCACAGCAGCTTATGGTAAGTCATGTTTTTGTTTTAGGATGGTATTTTTTGAGGATCATAATTTCTCAGGTCACTGGAATTGCTTTCATGTTTTCTGTCTGATAGACGTCAATGATGGTCCCATACAGGCATCTCAACATTTTAGAAGTCCCAGTTCTTCCCTCCTTCCGTTATGTGCTGCCAAATATTCCATGTGAAGCTGGGTTTAGATGATACCTCATGAAAAATTAGAGCGGTTTGACTTTGATCATGTTTAATAAGCCAAACCAGTCTGCTGCCTTTGACATTTTTTAAGGCAAAGCATCAGCCTCATATGCCAGAATAAGATGCAGAGATGAGCAGCGTTCAGTATGTTTAGGTACTCCGGGTAGTTTTAGTCTTGTAATAAAGAGTAAGAACAAATATTCAATGAAAGCCAGAGCCACATAGGCAGCAACGAAAATGCCGAGCAATCCAATGCATTACACTGGAATTTTTCTTTTTTCTTGGATATGAAGAAACTGTCTTCAGATAAATGTTATAATGAGTCTCAGATATGCAGTGTAAAGGGTCTGGTACTGTGTGTGCATACATGGAGCTTCTATAGATGTCTACGCCTGAGTGATTGAATGTTTTTGCATGTCTCTCTCTTTTATCTCTTCCCAAAGGTTACTAAATGGTTTACTGGGGGAGGTTATCTAACCGGCGAGATGCTGCTCGTACCCCTGCTGGTAGCCTTTTTTTCCTCCATCTCGGGCTCCCTTTCCTCATCCCTCTCCTCCATGTCAGACGGACCTCCGATGATGGACCCAACTGCCTCGGATCTGATGGCCGAGACCTGCAGCGCCTGCTCGTGCATGTCGGTGGAGAACGTGCTCTACGTCAACTGTGAGAAGATCACCGTCTATCGGCCCACGCAGCTCATCCCTCCGGCCTCTTCCCTGTACCACGTGAACTTCCAGAACAATTTTCTAATCATACTGTACCCAAACTCGTTCCTCAACTTCACCCACGCTGTGTCACTGCAGCTGGGGAACAATAAATTGCAGAACATTGAAGGCGGCGCATTCATGGGGATGAGCGCTTTGAAACAGCTGCACCTTAATAATAATGAGTTAAAGGTGCTGCGAGCTGACACTTTCCAAGGCATTGAAAACCTGGAATATCTTCAGGCTGACTACAACCTAATAAAATACATCGAAAAGGGAGCATTTAACAAACTGCACAAACTCAAAGTGCTGATTCTGAATGACAATCTCATACAGGCACTTCCTGAGAACATTTTCCGCTTTGCTTCTCTCACGCACTTGGATATAAGAGGAAACAGGATCCAGAACCTTCCTTACATAGGGGTCCTGGAACATATCGGTCGCATTGTAGAGCTGCAGCTGGACGACAACCCCTGGAACTGTACCTGTGATTTAGCCCCTCTGAAAGCATGGCTTGAAAATATGCCCTACAATATATTTGTTGGTGAGGCCATATGTGAAACACCAAGTGATTTATATGGGAGACTTCTGAAAGAAACCAACAGACAAGAGCTTTGTCCCATGGGAACGGGAAGCGAATTTGATATCAGGATGCCACCTGCACTGCCTGAAAACGGGCAGAGGCCCTCAAATATGGCCCCGACCACAATGGCTCCTGCTGCCACAAAATCAACAAAAACAACAGACTCATCTAAATTTTATGGAAATGGAATTGTGGCTGGTTTACCCCCTTTTGGAAAAACCAGACCGATTGTTTCATTTCAGACACGGACTCCCCCGATCATGTGTCCACTCCCCTGCAGCTGTAAAGCCCACCCGTCTGACTTTGGCATTAGTGTAAGCTGTCAAGAAAGAAGTATAAGAAATCTTGCTGATCTTACCTCCAAACCCCCAAATGCCAAGAAGCTTCACTTAAGTGGAAATTACATCCGTGACATCAGCCAAAGTGATTTCCAAGGATTTGAAGGGTTAGATTTGCTCCATCTTGGAAGTAATCAAATTGCAGCGGTACAAAAAGGTGTGTTTGCTAACCTCACTAATCTGAGGCGACTGTATTTGAATGGAAACCAACTTGAGCAACTACACCCAGAGATGTTTTTGGGCCTCACAAACCTGCAGTACCTTTATTTGGAATACAACGCCATCAAAGAGATCCTCGCAAGCACATTTGATTCTATGCCCAATTTACAACTCCTGTATCTTAACAACAATGTCCTTCGGAGTCTCCCTGCCTATATTTTTGCCGGCGTCCCTCTAGCAAGACTTAATCTAAAAAACAATCACTTCATGACACTGCCAGTGAGCGGCGTCCTGGACCAGCTTCGGTCACTTACCCAGATAGACCTGGAGGGGAACCCGTGGGAGTGTTCCTGTGATCTGGTTGCACTCAAGCTGTGGCTGCAGAAACTAAGTGATGGAGTGGCTGCAAAAGAGGTGAAATGTGCCTCTCCTGTGCAGTTTGCCAACATCGAGCTGCGTTTAATAAAAAATGAGATTCTCTGTCCTAGGCTTGCAAGACCTCCACTTATCATTACTAGCGCCACTCCAGTTTTGACCTCAGTGTCACCAGCAGGAGTGGGCAAGGCACCTCCAGGAGGGCCTGTGCCTCTCTCGATTATGATCCTTAGCATACTAGTGGTGCTTATCCTAACTGTGTTTGTGGCCTTCTGCCTTCTAGTCTTTGTCCTAAGGCGGAATAAAAAACCTGCAGGCAGGCAGGAGGGGCTGGGGAACCAGGAATGCAGCTCACTGTCTCTTCAGCTTCGTCGGCACGGCCATAAATCTGGCAAAAAAGGATCCATCCCAGGGGATGACTTGGGAGGCGAAACTTTCATTCCCCAGACCATTGAGCATATTGGCAAGAGCCACACCTGCGGCATGGGACGCTCCTCAGACATGGATGCTGGCTTTAAGTTCGCAGACTCGCAAAGACAGAAGATCATCCTCCGGAATTGTCCCGACAAGGACAAGGACCTGCTCTCCACCTTGGAGCGCAACAAACGCCTCAGCACCATCGACGAGCTCGAGGAGTTTCTCCCTAACCGAGAACCCAGCCTTTTCATCCACAACTTCTTGGACAGCAAAAGAGATTTTAACAGTATAGGGATGGGCGGGTACGAAATCCGCTATCCTGAAAAGACACTGGATAAAAAGATGAAGAAATCCTCCCTGATAGGTGGGAACCACAGTAAGATCGTGGTGGAGCAGAGGAAAAGTGAGTATTACGAGTTGAAAGCCAAGCTCCAGGGGACACCTGATTACCTGCAGGTGCTCGAGGAGCAGACTGCCCTTAGTAAAATGTAGGGACTGTTGTGTTTGATGGTCAGAATTGATTACTTACTCACAAACAGGCCAAGAGACAGGCAAACTCTCTTTTTTTCTGTGTGCTCTTCAAGCCTCACACACACACAATATTCAACTGCTCTCATCTCCGGCTTTCTGTCTTCTCCTACATCCACCCTCTCTCTCTCTCTCTCTCTCTCTCTCTCTTTTTCTTTCTTTCTGTCTCTCTATCTCGCTCATACACACACACACACACAGAATGAAAAAGTGCCTTCTGGAAATCCTTAATGATCAATGCAGAGATAGACAAAATGGCTCCACACTACAAAGCTGTTATTATAAATGGTGTGGATGTATTTCAGAGAGAAAGACCTTTTGGATTATCCATGCCACTACCTGTACGAATCCTGCAAACATCCCACAGGACCCTAAAGAAAAATAAATCAACCTTACAGTCATAGTATTTTTGCTGCTAATGATATTGATACTTATTTTTTTGTTCTCCTTTTGTTCTTTTCTTCCTCCTTTTGTTGTTTCAACCAAATTAAAGGGTATTGAAAACAGTGCTTGAGAATATACCTCGCTGCCATCAGGCCGTGTTTAACAAAGGGAATAAGAAGGGGGAGCATCGGGTGTTAATCGTTTGTTCTGGAAGGGATCAAGGATTGTTGATTCTGGAATGAGGTCTTGAACAATTGTGGACTTTTATGGATGCCACTTTTTTTCCGGTATTTTTTTGGTTGAAATCGTGGCGGTGTTTCGCATCTGGAGGCCCTTTCTGAAGTCATCAGCAGACTCTCTGCCATCTTGTCTGGATTACCCACCAGCAGCAGCACGCCCGCTCTTTTGCTGGGGGGGATAAACGGCTCCTGTTTTGCATTAATGGCAACTGAGGGCACTGTAAAACTCCTTTTTGTTTTTTTGGGGGAATGATTTAAGGACTTGCTTTCTTGTGTAAAGAGCCATGTTAAATATAGTGTCTTCTGAATGGAGTTGTGTTTCTCTTTGAAGTTGCTACTTACAGTAAACGTATGTTTTTTGGGGGGTGAAATCTAACGGCACATACACTGTCAGAGACATTATTTCTTGGGGGAAAAAAATGAAAAAGAAACCTGAAGGTAAAAAAAAAAAAGTTACAAAGCTGCTTGCCATGTAAGCGTAACCTGGGATTTATTTTGTAAGTCTTAAATTGTTTGTATCTGTGGGACTGGTTTGTAAATTACAAGAACAGACTGACATCTACACAGGAGTACACACTGATACTGTGCGACGGAGCATCTTCGAGAGACTATGAATCAGAGTGTTAAAACCAACCCATAATATATTTCAATCAGTGATCCTGCACCCCTCGCCAGCGCTCAATTCTTAGTTAAAAGAATTAACAACATAGTTAACTTATTTTTCTATACAGGATTATTTAAGAATTATTGGTATTATTTAAAAAGGGGAAAGAAAATGAGCGGAGCGGACTTGAAAGAACTCTTCAGAGCTATTTTTAGGCAGAGCAGAGTGACTGTTGATTTGCTCTAAGTGGGTCTTTGCTTCTCTTCATTGTGCCGAGCAGCTTGAACCTGCAGACAAAAAGAGTGTTAAATGCAATCTTTAGCGTTTCTTTTTCATCTTGACAAGAGGAGGCCTGATAGTCTGTAAAACCTCTGAGCAGTTTCCCGATTCTTCTATCTCCCAATGGGGAAAAAAAAAAAGATTTCTTATCGACATTATGCAACCAAAATAAATGTGCATTAAACTTGATGTGCTTCTGGCATTGTTGTGTTTGGGAGAGGAGGCGTTCTGAGGCCACAGCTGAGGGAACCAACTAATCAACAATCTAAATTATTAGACTTGGACAGAATCGCATCGTAAAACACCATGTGCAATAAAAGTTTAAAAAAAATAAAAATATGAGACATGATGGCTTCAAATAATTTCATTTAGTTTGGGGTTTAGCTGTCAGGAATTTTAAAATTATTTTATCAGCTTAACTCTATTTGGTCCTTATTTAAAAAAGCATTGTTAAGTTAAATTTCTGAGTGTTTTTGACATTACAAATGAGTAGAATGTATCATGAGAAGTATAATAAATACAATTTTTTTATTGGTCAGAAATCTTCTGTACATTGGTTCATTTTCTCTTGTATAATCATGTTGAAATCAAGATATTAAAATGAGCACCTATTTGCACTGTGTCCCCTTTTTCCTTTAAATTAAAACCTTTCATACTTTTTTACACTGCAGAAATGTAAAACTACATCAAGCTATCACATCTTTGAAAGCAACGTCAGACACACACTGCAAAAACAATCTAAAAATAAGTCAATATTTCTCAAATTAAGTCTATTTACCTTTGATTTCAGTAGGTAAATGACATCTGCCAAAGGAATGAGTATTTTTACTCTTATAGTAAGATATTTAGATAATGTGCACTTTAAAATATACAATGCAATTGTTATTTCTTATTCTAAATGTAAATTCTTGTTCCATTGGCAAAGTGTCTCACATACCTCCTCAATTCAAGAACAAAAGCAGGTATTTTGAGAAAAGAATGACTAATTTAATTTCAGTTTTGCAGAGAACGCCGTCCTCTGCCTCCCCTTCCGGATTAGCACAGCTACAAGACTGTTGAGTAGAAAAGGCTGTTGAGGTTATATAAAATGCCTTTAAATGACTTTGTTCAGCTGAAAGCTTCACTTTAAATGAAATGTTATTAAAATTATCTTTAGCTGATTGTCCACACTCTAAATCCTCTCCTGGGAAGTCATTAGCAGACATATTAGAATTCATCTGTATTGGGTAAATGGCATAGATGCTAAAACTGAAAAAAAATCCTCAGAGCTGGACAAGTCCTCAGCTGAAAACAGCTTAAAATGACAATAATCTGACTCCATTTTTTTTTGCTGTCTTCAGAGCCAAACAACTGGAGCTTACCTATGCTAAGTATATCTATGCTAAGGTTAAAGGTTATAATGCAAAGGCTAAAAGTGACCTACTGTATGTGTCACTACCCGACCTGTCCTGGAACCACGATCCCTCCTGCACATACGCAAACATACATCCGGGTGTCCATCAATAATGTAATTTTGGTACTAAAATGACTTATTTCTATCTTTAACTCACTAAAGAATGCTAATACACATCTTTAGCAACATTTTTTATGACTTATGTGAGACAATTGTGATGCTTTTTACATTTTCTTTATTAAACTGCTTCTCTGACGTCATCATGGGACATGCTCAGAGAAGTCCGGCAAAATATGATTAAACCATGTATATTTGCATTTTAGTTGTTTCTTTCTTTAGATTACGCACTATGGGCCGGATTTATCAAGATCCAATTTTGCGTGCAGTAATTTGCGCTCGCAAACTGGAATTTTGCGCAAGGGGCTGAACCATGGTTTGCGGGTGATTTAACAAGAGCGATTGCGTAACTGGTGGCAGGTGCAAAACTGCTGGAGACACCCTATTTAAATGATGGTTTTGCGCGTTTTGTGGTTTGCGGCATGGCGAGTTTGGACAGCAGAAGGTGCAAAAGGAAATTCGACCCCATGGAAATGGAGGTATTGGTGGATGAAGCCAAAAAACATTTAAGTGAGCTACAGCAAAGAAGTGTGCCTGTCACACAGAGGAACGCTTTATGTGAACAAATCTGTAATAAAGTAAACGCTGTTGGTGAAACCTTGCGAACAGTGGATGAAGTAAAAAGAAGATGCCAGGATATTAGAAGGCGAACCAAAGAAAAACTGGCATATAACAAAACATCTGCGAACAAAACAGGATGGGGCACAGTAGATGAGATGCCTCTGACCAGCATTGAGGAACAAGTACAGCTGACGCTCTGTGAGGAGCAAATCACTGGAATTGCAGCTCCAAAATGGCAATACTGGATAAACGATATGTTTTGATGACCGTTTCCTCGTTCATTCCAAAAATATTCACACGGAGTGAAAAAATGCGTTCTCTGCGTCTCCTTGCTTCATTTCGATGTCTCCTTCTTGCGACAAGTGCGCAATTACGCATACAGACCATTTGCACCTTCTTTTGAAACGTGTTAAATATAGAGTCAGATACCGTTAGCAAAATTGCTTTCAGGTTTGATAAATCACTTTGCGAGTGCTAAATTAATATATTTACATGTTCTCCTCCCACAAGACGCACTTTTGCTTGTAAACGCCCCATATTGCATATTCATAGCAGAAAAAGTACTAAATGGATCATAGGCGCTATTTAGCACGTTTTAAAGACCAAATCCTTTTAGCACGCTGTTGATAGATCAGTTTGTACATTTTTTAGCGTGCGCAGTGAAATAGCTCACGTTTTTATACACGCAAACCTTTGATAGATCCGGCCCTATATGCATTAATGTTAACCACCAGAAGTAGCTTAAGATCCCATTTCTGGTGCAGATGGGGGAAGAGACGATTGATAAAACAGAAAGGATTTTAAAGCATTTATTTGCTAAGGAAATTCATTATTAACCTTTAACACAAATTATATCTTAGCGTGCTTACTATTTTTGGGGAGAGAAAAACATCATTTAGATCTTTTTGGAGGGTGACCCGTATTTATATCTGTAAGCGCATATGAGCTAACGGCGCATGCACAGGGCGGATCGTGCTTCAGGGCAGATCGGATAGTGAAAATATGCAAAGGCTATTTTAGCTGAAGCTTTCGATTGCATCAACCTGACTTGCTAGCACCGTCCAGCTCCCCACAGACCACCATTTGAGTAACAACATCCAATCATGGCTCTTACTTTTCTGAGTATGGAACGTCTGACAAAATGATTCCAGTGAAGATCAAGCGACGCAGCTGCAGCCTCTGACGATGTTAAATTAGCGTAGAAGCATGAAAAGAAACAGCGAGTAATGAAGCCATTGGTGTTTAATTACCACTAAGATGTTGCAGTATAAGATCTATGTTTTTAGTTTAGGTTGTTTTGAGGAGCTAAAACCAGCCAACAACTGGCATTATGGCTAGCTGTTAGCTTTTTTAATTTCACTAAAACTTTGATATGCAAACTAATTCCAAACAAACCCAAACATCTCCACTGCTAATTCTAATCAAGTCAAATTTAAATGAACGATCATGCAGATCGTGATTTTTCCATTTACATGAGAGGACATTGCTGACATGTTTCCATTTGATGGGTGTTAAACCCAACTTAGCAATTTTTAAATCCTCTGTTTGGATAAATCTGATCTTCTATATGTTTTCTAGGTGTTTATCATTTTGGTCCTTCTTTGTCTTGTGTATTTGCAGTGTTGGATTCTTTTAGAGATGTCTTTTTTTAAATGGAGCCTTCTGGAATATTTTAGCCACTGAGGCAGAAGTTTGCATCTGCAATGCCACTCTGACACTATTAGCTCTAGATTTTTCAGTCAGTTGTTCCTCCATAGCAATGAATGATGAGCAGATTCTGAGGAAGCAGGCTAACAAAATCTCTTCAAAAATAATATACAATTAACAGAAATTAGCGATTTGCAGGATGTATGCTGGTATAAACTGAAAGAGGAGAAAGATCAAAGTGATGTGGAGCCGTGGCTGAGTGGTTTAATATTTAGTTTGGCTTTCATAAGGAGCAGCACAATGCAAATACTAAATCTGTAAAAAGGTTCCATATAAAGTTCTGGGTTTCCGTTTCAATTTTAAGAATGAATTAACTATCAAGGTTTAGAATTGCTTATTTTTAATCTGATATGATCTTATATTTGCTTTTGTTCAATACATTTCCTGAAACATCTGACTTTAAAATATAGGTACTAGAATTATGTTAACATTTAACAGTAACTTGATAAAGGTAATGTGAGCTGATGGCAGCTGTGAACAGTAGAAGGGACAGTAGAAGATGCAGGTTTTTAAAAAATGATCCCATTATACGAATCGATCTTTAATAACTGGTAATGTTCATTTTCAATCTGACTTGGATGATCTGATTGATCTGGATCTATAAACTGACCTGAGATCACATAATGTGGATTGATGCTATAGAAATAAACTGAATTCAACTGAGTTTAGAGCAAAAAAATAGAAAAAAAAAATGTCTTCTAATGATGTTAAAATCTTTGCAGCTTTTGCCTGTTTGTTTTCGGGCGATTTGAACCGTTTTAAAACAAAAGGAAGTTATTTTTGTCTTGTTTTCCTTCCACAGCAGCTCCCCTCTGTCCAGCCGCCAAACACCATCTGTTTTTAGGCACTTCTATCAAACTTTAATGCCTTTCAAGGGTTAAAAATTCCCCTTTCTCTCTTTTTTTTTCTGTGGCAATCCAACCTTTTTGGCTCGTGAAAGACCCGGTAGCAGGAAGCATGACTCATCCCACACGCCGGAGAATTGTCCTCATTAATAATTAATAGCCTCGACAGTTATGAACTAAAAAAGGCATGTGGGAAGTGGGGTGAGGGAATCTGATACGTCCTAACTTTTGTCTCCTCTTTTACTCAACCTTCTGTCAAATCCTTGTTCACACGACACCGACAGATAATTCATCTGGCAGACGAGCCAGGCCGTCTGGCAAAAAGGGCGGGTTTTAGGTCCAGCTTCGCTGCTGAGGGCCTCTTTTCAGATCAAGGCTGACCACCGTGGCAGAGAGAAGATTTCATTTCTAACTGAACCCGTTAGATTCGAGTCAAAACAGCAAACACATATAAAGGCCTTGTGTTTTTGTTTCTCTCTCTGCTCTCAGCCCACCTGCTGCAGAGGCTATTATGTAACCCTGTGGTGAATATTAAGTGTTAAAATGTGCCTGTTGCAGCTCAGAGTATCTGGGTTTCTATAGAGTCTTTATTGGCATCATGACTGATTGCAGGGATAGAAAACAGGGAACAGGCGATGGAGGCTCAGCTAGAAGTGGCTCTTATTCCTACAGGAGGTTTGATATTAGCCACAAGGGGCACTGTGTGCCTGGGATACAGAGAGGGAGGCTGAGCAAAGAACAGCTGTATAACATTCAGCTGACGGAAAGCAGCATTTCTATTATTTTAGCAGCTGATTTGGGTCTGTGGATAAAGCCCTATAGAAAGACGTATTGTATCATATTTACATTAACTTTGTAGTGTTTCTCAAATCAAACCCTCACATTCTGGATATCTGAGTATAAAATACTGACCTTACTCTGATTTCTTCCTCATGCAGCTGCTTTTTTGACATCTGCATCAACATAGATATGCTCTGCTTCTGATCTATAACACATTGTGGGGATTTTATTAAAACCATGACTGGATATTTATAATGCTTAATTTCTTTGTTTTCTTTGTAAAAACTATTAAATTGTCGACCCCTGATTTTAATTTACCATTACCATTTACCATTGGGAAATACTAGGCAGTTGCCGAAGGCCCAAAGTTCCTGGTGGGCCCATAAAACCCTGTTTACGTGTATGGTTTATACAACTACTCCTTATTTGTTCACATTAATTATGTTTTTGATAAAAATCCTTTTGCTAAAATGCTATCAGAACACTTATAATATTAAGTGTGACTCCATTGTCAAATCTAGCAACTTTTTTCTGCTACGGCAGACTTTGGAGACAACATCTAAAAGCAGAGAACTCTGCTCTCCAGAGCGAGTAGATTGCTAACCCCGCCTCCTGCTCTCCTCTATCTTGTCTGCTGTCATGATACATGCAGCTATTATTTCATCCAAATGAAAAATGGAGAACAGATAAGCAGATCATGGCTTGTCTACAGTGAAAAGAAGGACTGGGTTATTTACTTTGGCCTTTTTGGAAACACAGGAAGGAGCAATCAGCTAAGTGAGCTTAGTGCTTGGAAAACATCTTTCATTCCTTTAGAGACAGAATGAAAAGTCAGCTGAGTACAAAACATAGAGAGGAAAACAACAAGAAAAGGGACAAGAAGAGAGGGACAAATCATAGAACAAATAATGGATGTCTATTCTATTAAAATGTCTTTGTCTGTATAATGGGTCTGTTTTATGTGTTGTCTTCTCAATTCAGAGGGCCCCCTTTCTTTGCCTAGGGCCCGAAATTTCCTATATCTTCCCTGGACCCGACTGGGAACCAGCAATCAGGGTTAGAACCTTGATCCAAACAGGTCTGGAATCTCGGGTCAGACGGTGGTTTTCTGAATTTAATGTCTGTTTTCCTGTCATTTAATCCAACAACACAAACAAACCAAATAAAACTTTCTCTTTAAGAAGCTAAAAATGATGACGCGGACATAAATCAGAGTGAAAACCCTCTCAGAAATAAATGGTTTGATGTCTTAGATCAGTACGGTACATCAGACAGGTCATGTTTTTAATCCCACAACGATCCAAAGAGGCTGTAAAGAAAGAAGCTTTAGAATTTAAACAGGCGCTGATCCACAGAAATACGACACCTTTGTCTGTTGTGATAAATACGCACTGATGGAAAGAAAGGAAGAAATCTGCAGTGTGATCCTGTTAGGGTTTCTGATTACACAAAGATCCTCTGATTATTTTCAGCTGAATTATTTAGGCCCACAAAACCAAATATTTAAGATTATAGAACTAGTCTCTAGACTCAGTCCTTATTTCTTACTTATTCACACCTAGAATCATGAATCCCTGACCTTTTTCACAAACCTTCCAAGGCTGCGCAGGAAGGCGTCCTGAGAGGAGATTTTACGGACAGTCGTAGTAAAGAAGAACCAAACCTGAGGATGGATACAAGCAGCTATAAAAGCAAAACTAAAAGAAAAGTTTCAGCATTTTAAAAAGCTTTACTGTCTGCAAAACATCTGGAATTTCATAAAACATTTGCTTCTTTAGGTAACACTTCTCTATATACTGTTTTCTTTTTTTCTCTCTCTAAACTATTTTTCATTTTTTACCTTTTCTTGAAAAGCAGAAATCTGCCCCAAACAGCCGCTGGTGGAAGCCATTCTGCTGCAGCTGATCTTTTCACCATGGTTACCCAGGTGTCATCCATCTTACCTGGTCTCATCCTGTTGATCCTCTTCTTCCAGCTTCAGTTATAAGTTTACACTCATTATGGCCGTTCCTTTTCCATTTGGGGCTTTGAAGGTATATTTAGAGCTCTTCTAATCCCAGGTGTGATTATATCAGGAACATCACTGATGGTTAAAGAGAACAACTTTTTATTGAATTCATATTGGTTTGGATGTACAACAGGGTTCACATATTTAGATATAGCCCTTCTAATGCTTGGTTTAATATCCCTCAGTGGATTAAACATCTGCTTTAATAATCAATAGACGGCCTTTATTCTAACTCTGAACAATCCTTCCAACAGAAGTACTAATACTCATTTAGATGAACTAGTTTAAACAGTGATATGACTCAGACAGACTGCACATGGTTTATTTCATCACTGTAGTTTACTTTAACAGTTTAAAGGACTAAGTTTTTTCATATATTTTTTTCTTTGACAGAAAACTAGAATAAAAAAATTACAATTTTTTGTATTTTACTGTTGTTACCATGAGCTCTGCTACTGATCTGTTCCCAAATAGGCAATAAACACAGAGAAGAGAACAATAAATGAAAATAGAAAATAGGATAAAAAGAAATAAAATCTATTTTAATCCAATTTATCTTGATACGTTTTTTATAATTTTAATGGTGATGGGATGAGCCTGTAATCCTTTAAGTTGTTTTAACGTTTAAGGAATAAATTCAGTTTCATGGGGAAAACCTCTGGCTTTATTAAGTTGACTTTAAAACATTTCTTAATGCTATTAAAAATAATATCAAAAGAGATTGAACACCTTTGAATCCTGCAGAGGTTTAACAACATCCTGACGTTCAGGATCAAACACGTCTGTACAGCTGGTAAATATTTTGCCATGAGATAATTCAGGTATACCTATATAACTGCGGTATCTAATGACCAAAACCTTTTATAAATATTTGGGTTATTTGATGCATTTTCATACAATTTTTTTTTTGTGGGGCTCTGAAGTATCATTTGTAACATCTATCTGCAATCTCCATAAAGTGAATCTTCTACCAATTGTGGATTTTTTCAAATTTGCTCCTGTTTATTGGAAAGAAATTCCTGTTTTCAGTTCCTCATCCTTTAAAATAATTTGTATTTTCAGGAAACGGTTCCATAACTGTTATGTTTTCTGATTTTACTGTAGACCCGAAAT
Organism: Cyprinodon diabolis; assembly: GCA_030533445.1. NCBI lineage: Eukaryota > Metazoa > Chordata > Actinopteri > Cyprinodontiformes > Cyprinodontidae > Cyprinodon > Cyprinodon diabolis. The sequence goes on along the minus strand of CM060084.1, from coordinate 45,033,662 downwards.
ATACTTTGTCTCTTTTGCTGAAGTCACTAAAAGTTTTTTTTTATTTTATTTTTTTATTGATGTTAGCATATTTGGTCTGGAGTCCATATAATATATTCTAAAACCTGCATCTATGTGTCACATCACATTCAGTTTGTATAGCTACATTTGACCCTCCAACTGTTAAATGCAGTAGTTCTCTGTAGGTGCTGTAATGGAGATTTAAATTGGCACAGATGATCAAATGTAGGAATGTAAACAAAAAATGTTCAGGTTCAATGTCTGTTATGAAGCAAACCTTTATCTGTAATCCCTGGTTTCCAGTTTTTACCAGGGTGGCTTCTGACTTGAAATTAGTTGCAACATTAATCTTAGCATTATGGCAGAAATGTTTGCTAGCTAGGGTAGGCTAATGTTAGAATTGTGACATTAAGACAGGCCAATTAGCATGGGCAAATAAGCAGTGTCCCCGATGCAGCAGCCCCAGTTGGCAGGCAGGAGACCGATACAGGTCAGGGAAAAAGTTCAGAACAGGACTTCTCTGAGATCCAGGAGTCCTTAGCCTGTTGAGGGGTTCCGATCCAAACAGGAACAGATAGATCCTGGGTTCCAGGAATCCAATGAGCGTTTAGGCAGGTTCAGAGTTCTAAGAGTCCAGCAGTGAGCACAGACAGACACGCTCAGATGGAGACAGACGGGCTCAGTGGTTGTGAGGAACAGAGACAAGACATGGTACCAGGATAACTGCAGAACTTAAAACTACATTCAAGGATTCAACTATACTCCAGGATTATGGGAATTAAAACCAACCTCCCCCACACTCCGAGCCAAAACCAGAGGGCCGGGACATGATAAGGAGACAAGAAACAAACACCCTCTCGACACACAGGACCCCCAAGAGTCAGGGCATGTACCAGGTACAGATGTTTGCACTATGATAAGAATGCAGGCTATTGTTGAGGCATTGGCCTGCCTTGACTGTAAGAAGGACAAGCTGTCATCAGTAAAGCTCCAGGTTCTTGGTGTTTCTGGATATAACTTATTTAATAGAGCAGAAGAAATGTGACACCTTCTAAAGTCGTCTTGTTCTGCCTTTAATTTAAAGCCGGAGTAAAGTAGATGAGAGAGCTCTCTTTGCTTTTTCATAACATTCCTCCAGGGCCTCTTTTCGCTCCATGTCGACACTTTAATTTAATTTAATTCTTCATTCCTCTTCTTCCCTGTGAATGAGATTTTTTTCCCTTTCTCTTTTATACCCGGAGGTCTGTAAAGGACAATGAGATAGTGACTAAAGGGAGACATTCACCCGTGTAAAAACTGACACCTTCCATGGCCAAATAATTCAGTGAAGTCGATGTTTCTGTACTGGGCATAATCTCATTCAGTCACCAAATCATTTCTGGCGTTTAACCTTCAGTGTTTTCTTTTTGAAATGACAACATTTTAAGAAAAAAAAAAATGATCTGAAATGATCTACAGCTGCTGAGTCTGTAATCCTGGACTCTTAACAATGGGTGAAGGTACGGTTCTGTCCAAGTTATGGTTCTAAGGACGCTGACTCCTCTCTACTTCTATAACGGCGCTTATTATGCTGCTTCATTGGCTTACGTTGGTTTTGATGTGGTTACCCCAGATTTATCATTTTCTAGTAACTCTTCTTTTAACATGTTCTTTTGTTTTGTAAAATTAGCTTTTCCTTCAATCTTCAATCCCTAATCTTTTGTGTTCAGGTCTCCGCTGCCTAAATCAAAATAAATAAAACACATTTTTCTACACTTGTTAAGCTGTACTTCCTTTTTATGATCTGATGAGCTGATAGGGGTGGAAATCTTGTACCAACATCGATGGATATTTTACATTAGTAAAAATGAGATGACTTGTATCCCGAGTTGGACATACACAATCAATTAAGCATTTCAACAATAAGTGCCTAATAATAAGGCCAGAACAACATGGGAGAGCAGGCATATTTTTGGTCCCACCGACCCAAGCTCTCAATTAGCAGTTAGCAATCTGAGCACCCAGTTAGCAGCCTGAGTGCCCAGTTATAGGTCTGAGCGCTGAGTTAGCAGCCTGAATGCCCAGTTAGCAATCCGAGCACCCAGTTAGCACTCATAGAGCCCATTTAGCACTCATAGAGCCAATTTAGCACTCTTAGCACCCAGTTAGCACTCTTAGGACCTAGTAAACAGTTTGAGGGCCCAGTTAGCACTCCTATTGCCCAGTTAGCACTCTTTGTGCCAAGTTAGCAGTCTGAACACCCAGTTAGTGTCTGAGGGCCCAGTTGGCAGTCTGGGGACCCAGTTAATTGATTGAGCACTTAGCACTCTTAGCACCCAGTTAGCAATCTTAGGACCTAGTAAACAGTTTCAGGGCCCATTTAGCACTCCTACTTCCCAGTTAGCACTCTTAGCGCCAATTTAGCAGTCTGAACACCCAGTAAGCAGTCTGAGCGCCCAGTTAGCCATCATAGAGCCCATTTAGCACTCTTAACACCCAGTTAGCACTCTTAGGACCTAGTACACAGTTTGAGGGCCCAGTTAGCACTCCTACTGCCCAGTTGGCACTCTTAGCGCCAAGTAAGCAGTCTGAACACCCAGTTAGCGTCTGAGGGCCCGGTTAGCAGTCTGAGGGCCCAGTTAGCATTCTTAGCACCCAGTTAGCCATCTTAGTACCCAGTTGGCAGTCTGAACACCCAGTTAGCGTCTGAGGGCCCGGTTAGCAGTCTGAGGGCCCAGTTAGCATTCTTAGCACCCAGTTAGCCATCTTAGTACCCAGTTGGCAGTCTGAGTGCCAACTTAGCTGTGTGGGCACCCAATTAGCACTCTAATGCCATTTAGCAGTCTGAGCACCCATGTAGCAGTCTGAGTACCCGGTTAGCAGTTTCAGTGCCCATTTAGCCATCTGAGCGCCCAGTTAGCTCCAGGGGACAACCCAGGACACTCAGGAGGGTCTATGTCTCTCTGCTGGCCATGAAGTTCCTCCGACTTCCCCTAGCAGAGCTGGAGGAAGAGTCTTTGGTGATGGAATTCTGGGATTCTCTGCTCAGACTGCTATCCCTGCGACCAGGTCCAGGATGGAGCGGGAGATGACCAGGTGTGTGGTATAGAAAGGTGTTGGTAAGAATCATCCTTCTTAGCTCACAATATTGTCATAATTGTTCTGGTTTTGTCACATTATTTGACTGACATATGTTTATGGTTATAATGTAAGACATTGCACCTGATTGGAGATCATTTTAGGAAGCATTACCAATGACTGTGAATTGCTATTTCCAATTTTCTGTCTCTTACCCTGATCCTTTGCTGTGCCATTATCCTGTCCATTTGGAGTGGCTAAATAGTGCACAGAGTTATAGTGGCCCAAATCAAGAATCAGGGTAATTTAACAGATTATTAAAATCCATTTCATTTGGGAGAGAAACCTTGAGAAATCATTGATAAACTAATTCATATGAGGTGTGGACAGATGCTCGTGTATGAAGGGGTTGTGATCAATGTGCTCACATTTCCTGCTGTTCCAAACATACACCTGTTTCTGTTTATTATATTGATCCCTGAGAGATCAATGAAGACGAAGGAACAATTGGAGACGAAGAAGAGAAGACCTTGGAGAAAAAAAAAAAACCCTTGCAGCGTTTTGTCTGTGTTTCCCAGGGGAACAGCTAAGAGGCTTTCCTTTTGCTCCTGCTTACTCTAATCAATAACTTATATCACATAATGGAACACAGAGCATTCCCGAACTGACGGCTTAAAGAAAGAAGCGGTAAGCATGAGCTAACGGCTGCTGCTCTGTAACACTCACACACACACACGTGCAATTAATTTGACCTGAAGAGAAGTCCCCCAAAGGTTTGTAATGGTCCCTACACGTTATTTTAATCACCAGCTCTTTTTGTCCTCCTGGTTTTAGGGAAGATGTCTGAGGGGAAGCAAAGAACCTTTGGCAGGTCGTCTTTAACGACTGCAACACCAAGCATCTCCTTGGAAGCCGCCCCTCCAGTCATCGCTGCATTCATCCCTCTTCCTCTCCAACCCTCGGCTGCCAGTCTGTCTTGTCTGTCTGTCGCTCCCTGTCTCTGTCCATCCATTGTCTCATTCTGCTGTCCCCCTCTCTCACGCTCTCTCTTTGCAGTACCTGAGCTGAATTATGATCCATAGTCTTAGCAGATACATTGTGATTGATTGGGCTTTTCAGCTAACTAATGAATTGGCCCCTCAAGGACGTGTAGCGGGCCAGCTTTGGTAATAATGTGGACTCTGCTGAAGGCAGCTTAAAGACTCCTGACACCACAGATTTAGCGCTTACACTGTTTATTTGGATTTGGCCTTAGCAGTGAGCTTGTTGGGCTTTAATTCTCAAATAGCCTCCGATTGCATTGCAAATAGCTTTTTGGATATTGTCTTACGGTGTGACACATTTCAGCAAACTTATGGGTTTTTTATGATGACTTTGCAGTTTGTTGTTTTTTTCGCAGAGTGAAAACATCAAAGCTTGAGGAGCACTTCAAACTGATTTCACCGTTGTATAATCAAACGTCTCCCTCCTCTCTGCAGAGGTCATAAAGACACTGTTCCTCCCTTTGACGCTTCTCTCCGAGGATTAAGACCATTTATTCAAATGCAGAGTTGGAATGGATGTCATACTTTTCTATTTTAATATCTATTATTAGAAATTGAAATATCTCCTCCGTGCAGAAAGCTGCCCTCTGTGGATACAGCATGAAACAAGGCTGGACCATCTGTCTATAAATAGAAGCAGTTTGGTTTGCTCTGTCCTTTCTTCATCAGTATCTAACCATACGGATGGACCATCTCTACCAAGAACAGTAACTTCTTAATAAACCTGTATAAATGACTCCATTGCTAACAGGGTGTGGTTGGAAAACGTAGTTTCTATCATTTCATATATTAATCAGGGGTTGACGTTAAGGTTTTTTACCACTTGCCCTTTGGGCAAGTGACTTTCACATTTCATTTGCTCAGAAACTATATTTACTTGCCCAGTATAATGTTTGATAAATATAGTTCCTAATATTCATTTTTGTACATATATCAATGAAACATGTTTGTTTTTTAAATGTTTTTTGTAATTCAGTATTTTTTAAGTTTCCAGGTTCCTGGTGTGTATATGCATGCGTCAGATATTGAACTCAAGCCTACATTACCGTGTTAACATGCTTTTCAATCCTTCCTGCACATTCTTTTCAAACTAAACTTTGCTTTAAACTGTTGTGTGCTTGGAAAAATATAAATTGTAATGTTAAAAATCTAAAAAAAACTTGACAGGTTAAAAACTTAAGATAAATCACAAGACAGAAGTCAATGTCACAAATTAATCACTTTTATTTTAGAGTCACGGTATGTTTATACAAGATAAATTAAGATAAAGATAAAAGAGTCAAAAAAAATGTGCCATCTGGCGGAAAATTTTACGGCTTTTTCAAGTCACGCGAGAATGTGTACAAAACAACAAAAATGGCGCCCGCAACCCTTGTGGGTCCTTTTTTAAGCTAATGTCAGTTGTTTTAAAGAAATTTTTTGTAATAAATACGTTTTTTTTTTGCGATCATTGCACTTGCCCAGTGGGCAAATGCAATGAAATTTGTACTCACCCAACAATAAAAACTACTTGCCCCGTGCGATCGGGCAATGGTTAACGTCGAGCCCTGTTAATTTATGCTATTTACTAACTATAAAAGTTTTCACTCAGCCTGTTTCACCTGCAAGGCCACATATTTCCCCTGTGTGAGGGTATTTGTAGACAAGATTCTTTGTAATGGTTTATTCATAACATGTTAGTATTTATTCACAGTGTGTGTAAATTGCTTTGATTCTCACTACTTTGCCTTATTGTAAGTAAGGGGGAACCCACTCTGACCAGATCAGAACAGGGTTGATTATCATGCAATAAGGGTCGTCTGATGAACTGTTCTCTCTTTGCAAAAATAAAAATAAAGTGCTGTCTGAGTGAAATCCATTGATCTCTATTTATTTAACTGGAGTAAATAGTGGAATACTTTTCTCCAAATGTTCAGTGCATTTAGTAGAAAGTATTTCTCTGTGCATCTAAATCTGATAGGATTCAGATAACTAAATTCTTGGTATGTTTCCCTTTGATGTTAAAGGGAATTGCTGATTATATCCTGTTAAACTAGACTACATTTACTCATTCTGCCAATTTATCCCTCTTGCCGAATACAAAACTTGTCAGCACCATCTGCAAAGGCCCGTCTTGCTCAGCCATGTGTGTGGGTACAGTGTAGTCAGAACCAGATGCACCGCCATCTTGTTAATGGAGCTTTTTACTCTGCTGATCAATGACACAGAAATAGATTAAATCTCATCATATATAAGAAGAGCAACTTAACACACAGCTAGTGTGGATTTCTTTAAAGGAGACATAACCTGTTTTTTTACTGATGCAATTCTTTTAAAGGTGACTATAAATTTGTGTTAAATAATTTTTTTGGGAGAACAAAATGTAAATAGGTCTTATTCTGACCTTCAGGAATTTGTGTGTATGCACTTTGGACTGGCGACCTGTCCAGGGTATACCCCGCCTCTAAACCTGTAGACAGCTGGAGATAGGCATCAGCACCCCTCGCGACCATGCTTAGGATAAAGCATGTCAGAAAATTTATGGATGGATGCCCTTTGTATGGATGTAGCGTTAGCCATGGATGGTTTGCCAGAGTTTCTCAGTCTGTTACACAGAGAAAAACGCCACACAAGCAGCCGCTCTTTGACATTAATATGCTCAGTGACAATTACAATATAGTTCAGTTTCAAGTCAGTTCAGTTTCAGTTAGTTCAGATTACCTTGTTTTCTAATAAATCCTACTCTGGGATGGAGGCCATCAGCGAGAATCAGTGTTTGTCAACCTGTGAGTGCAGCACGCCAAGGCAGTGGCCAAGAACAGCTCCTCTTGAAAATTTCACAAAATATGTTGCTTAAAACGATACAAACTAGACATCAAACCTGCATCTAAAATCGCCAATGCCTGCTGGAGCTACGGTCACAAGATGTTTTTATTACTGACATTTTTTAACTTGTAAAAAGCTGCGAAGTGCTATGGACGGATGTAAACAAAACAACAGTGGAAAATAATTGCTGAAGGAAGAGGTGCGTGAGACGGAGAAAACGAGGCTGCAGAGGGGGCCTAACTGCGAAGCTAAAGAGAGATCCCCACAGACCACCACTTCCATCAATCCTGCTCTCCAACGTCCGCTCATTGGAAAACAAAATGGATAGTCTCAGATTCGAACTCTCTTCAAAAAAGGAGATATGTAACTGCTGTGCCATCATTTTGATGGAGTGTTGGCTGCGTCCAGCAGTACCGGACGGTGCTGTTGGCCTGGGAGGGGCTATACAGTGCTGATAAAAACAAAGAGCTCTGCGGGAATGGAAACTCCTCTGAGACTGTTCCCAGGCAATCTTCGGCATCTAGAGTGGAAGCACAGCCCTCTGCAGGGGAAAATGAGGAGAGTACCCTACTCTAGATGATTCCCTGCCAAATGCTGAAACATCCCCAGCCGGCTCCTCCCGGCCCCCTCCAGCTTCCACACCTTCTCCAGCATCGTCTGTTGCTACTAAACCTGCCGATGGAACCACTACTGCTTCAACCACGTCAGCCTCTTCAACCCAGGGGGCTACCGCCCTCACAGCATCGTCATCATCATCCTCTTCCTCCCCTGAGCCAGGAGAAGCGAGTGCTGCAGGAGCTGGAGACAGTAGTAGCAACTCAACAACTGATGGGTGAAGCCCAGGCGACAGGCCCCTAATGCTCCAGCATCAGATCCTCTCCACCAGGGCAAAAATCCCATTTGGATGCTAAGATCCTGTCCAGGTCCATCTGACATCACTCCTCCAAGCAAACATGAATGATGCACATTCCATAACTAGATATAGTTACTTAATATCACAACATATTTGTTTTTATCGCTGCTGCTTACCCTATCAAGGCTGCACTTTAAAAAATGAAATTGTCTAGAAAGCTGTTCTAAACTAAATTTATTTTTGTTTACACTTGTGTGTACAAAATGACAACATAAATATGTCTAAGTCTTTAACCTGATTCTTGACTTTTCTGAATGGTTAAAGGCGATATCTACAAGTTTCAATTCAGTTCATTTCTATAGTGCTAATTTACATCATGTCACCTCACGTCACTTAATAGAGACAATTCAACCAGATCATACATTAAGAGTGGTTCAAAGTTTTCTATAGAAGGAAAACCAGTTGATTGTATCAACTCATTGACCCTTCAGCAATCCCTCACACTAAGCATGCTTGTAGTGAGAGTGGAGAGGAAAAACTCCCTTTAAACATGAAGAAACCTCCAGCAGAACCAGATTAAGTGTGAGCAGCCATCTGCTGAGGCCGACTGTCTCAAGGAGACAATAGCAGACATAGATAAAGAAGCAGAGATTAAAAAGGCAACCAGAACTACAGTTTGTTGTTGCTGAACTGTAGTTGACCAACATCAAGTGTTTCCTTGATGTTCCAGGAAACACACAGCCAGGCAGATGAGCTCTGAGCCAACTCCCAATGCAGAGGATGAAAGAGAGCTCATCTAGTTTAGTGGCTCATTGCTCAATATTCTTGTGTACTGTTAGTCAGCGGGTTGCAGGGTATGCTAATGCCAACACTACCTTCTGGTTTAGCATTAGTATTATTTAGCCTTAATCTCTAGATTCCTTCTGAGCTGCTTTGCTTCCATTGCTGGAATCTGATCTTTATTTGGGTTTGAATCTGATAAATGGGATGCAGAGAATGACTTTTACCTACCAACCCTTTGGTTGGCATGGTAACCAGAGGTAAATATCAATTTAATTTTTGCTAATCACAATGTATAAAATATTTAACAACTCACATTTTAAAAATAGACACTTTAGTCTTATTTCAAATAAGTTTATTTTCATTATGCCCTGTTGGTATTTAAAAAAAAATAAAAATAAAAAAACCAACATCAAAATTATTTGTTTTTTCCAGACAATTAATTTCATTATGCTTGGTGCTGCCCCAACCTGTTGTTCACCACATACCAAAAATAAATAGTTTCTCAAGATGATGCAAAGTTAAATTTGACACTTTTGCCATCAGTTATACAACTAAGAAAATTAAGTCTAAGGATGTTAGAAATGTAGAAAATGTTTCCTTTAATAGGGTAGTGCAGTAAAGCATTTGTCCTTAAAAAGTTTTCCTGCATTACTTTTACTTTTACTCTTTAAGTAGTTTGGAAAATGGTACTTTTAGATGATAATTTCAAGTCTTTTTACAAAGTAGGATTTATACCTCCTCTTGAGGTATAAATAAACATTAATACTTTTGGCAACTCTGATTATATTAAAATAATACTTACACTTTTTACAGCACTGCCAACGTTCTATGAAAGCAAAAATAAACCTATATTCTGGATTAATAAAAAGTTGTAGCAACAAACTTTGAGGCCTTTTGGACTAAAATTATAAATATATATATATATATATATATATATATATATATATATATATATATATATATATATATATATATATATAGAAATCGTTTCAAATAAATGCAGCCTGTATTTCCTTTTTTCCCCCAAAACCAGACAATCCTTTACAGATTGAATTAAACTCTTTTCCAGTATTACCCGCTGTAGGCGGCCATCTTGTCTCTCTGAGGACACCGCACCGCTGGCCTCTCTTTGTTATCCTGCTGCGGCACGACTTCTCATCGGCAGGAAACAGACCAAGCCATGCTGTGGCGGTGCAGAGACTCTCTGCGCCGTTTCTTCTGATTCCTTTCATCTAACTGGGACAGGATGGTGTAGCTGGGTTCTGTTATTCCACCAGTGAAGGAGCTGCTGGTTTGCTTGTGATTCTGGACGTTTTCAGCTGTGAGGGTCTGTTACCTTTAGCAGCTCCATTCAGGATTATTCAAACCCCAAAAAACCAAACTTTCCACCTGAGTGTGATTATATGTGTGCAGTGTTTCCTTACCTGCGGTGCTTTCATGCTCTCATGTTCCCTGTTCTCCATCTCTTATCACTCGCTCCCTCTCTCCATCAGCTCTTTACTCCCAGGCTCTCTCCTGTTTGCCAAGCCAGCCGGTGTTGACGAAGCACGAGCTGTTCAGTGTGTGTGTGCTGTTGACAGAACGTAGATATCTAATTGACACCCACAGAGAGAATTATACAAGCTTCCAAATGCTCTCTCTATGTGTATGTTTAATATTTCTGGGTTTTTGTGTGTGTGCCCACACATCACAGCAGTGATTATGTGAACAGGTTCTAGAAATGTTTTTGCAGTAGTTTACTGACATGGATCGTATCAGCATTTCTTCTCCCCTTTGCTGTTCTTTAAAAGCCATATATGCTGTTTTATTATGCCATCCAAATCAACTCTACGCATATGAAGAAGATGATGTACGAGGAAAATGAAATGTTCAAAATATCAGTTTTTCATTTAAATGGTATTTATATTCTGATGTTTTTCCAAACAAGAAGGATGGATGATATAAACTTAATTTAGCTGCCAGCATGTCATTGAATTGCTTTCACAAATGTCCAGTCAGCAAGGAATAATCAGTGGATCATGATCTATACCTAAAACTAATATGTTTGCAGTGATTTAATGAATTTAGCGTTAAGCAGTAAAAATGTAAAAATAATGATTTTCGTCACGATCACTGAGTCTGGGAGCGGCCATTTTTTCTCATATACAGTAACACCTTCCTCCTGTCATCTTCCAGCAGTGACGTCACGGTGCGGTAAGCCTAGCGCCATTCTCCCCGCTTTACAAGCAGAATCAATGGGAACTACTAGACACATCTGCAATCAACAACAATTATTGAAGATTTCCAGAGGACTTCACCATTGAAATTCACCAGAGCTATAGTGAAACTGACAATGTCCACGTGCATGACAGCTGGATGCTGGAATACATCGGGTACAATTGGAAAAAAAGTAATTTCACCTTCCCAATTCCTGATCCTCCACGGACGGGTTGGTCGTTGGATCGCCAACTTGAAGAGGGAGGATTTGCCATCGAACTTCTTGACAGGGAAAAAACCCGTAATATGTAGCCAACATTTGGAAGAAGAATGTTTTCAAGATGACTTGGATAATAGCGCGTTGTGACAAACACCAGATACAGCACTGGGACTTGATCAACAGCCGATACCGCACCGTGACGTCACAAACCAGTAGGTGGCAGTAGTGTTCTTTGACAAACATGGATGCCTCCAGTAAAGCACATTCAAATAAAAATTATCTTAATGAAAACACTTAACATTTATTGAAAAGTATGTAATAATTTTTATAATTAAAGTATTTTCAGAAGTTTGAATACAAATATGATGAGACATTTCCTTTAATATGCGCTTGATAAAAAGAGAGAAATCCAGTGTTAGCATTTAGCTGGCATAGAATCAAGTCAACTTTAGGCTTTAACATGGAGCCTGATGAAGTTAGAAATGTTTTCTGTCTCTCAGCTGCTGTCCTGGTTGGAATCAAGTCATGTTTAAGTACTAAACATTTTGTAAGTCCACTTTGGTAATGAATGAAGTTCTACAAGCTCTTTGGATTAAAGTGCAGGTATCAAAAGGTAGCATGTTCTGATGTATTGATTCAGAGTCCTGTACACAAACAGCAAACATTTCTGCCCAAAGCTTTCCTCCTTTAGGTGGTTTAAAAGTAGTTTTTGGATTATCACATGTCTGGGTTGGTGAGATTCAGGGGAGCAGATGGATTACAGACACCAGATCATGAGGAAAGACCATGTTACCAACAAGTTGCTATTGGCTATCCTAAAAGGTGCTAGTTGACATCATCACCTAGTTTGCATAATATCATCTGTCTGCAGGAGAAGATCCCCATTCATTTGCTCATTGTTTGGCTGCCTGTCAAAGCAGTATAGACATATTGCTGGAAGGGAAAACGTGTGGAGATTTTTAGAGTAATAGGTTTTATAGAACAAGTAAAGACCATTTATAGAATTCAGCCATTTAGTTCTTCACTCCATACCAGCTGGTGGCGGTAATGCACCATTTGTAATGCACCGCCCCAAATAAATCTCATAAAGAAGAAGAAAGTAGTGCAGAGACACAATGAGACAAGAGGATCAGAAATAGAGAGAAATTAAAAAAGCAACAGTTTTATAATTCCATTTTGAAATCTAGAGCTGGATTGGAAGCAGTTTTGCACATGCAAATTTCATTGACAATCTGGATTGGAAGTGGAAAGGTTCTCTCACTGCTACAGCTTCAGGGAGCCTGTCCTGCATGACGACAGCAAACAGTGTATGTGTTCTATTTCAGAGGCTGCATCCTACAAGGATGCAGTCTATCTGGACTTGGTCTTTGGAGGTCCGTGGAAATAAGGAGGCCAGAAGAGTTTTGGCTATGGATTCAAAAAAGTCCAGCCTTGTCCGGCATTCACTGCCCGCACACTCACCTAGCAACTGTTATAGTTGAAACACAAAGCAGGCAAAGAATGTTTACAGAACTACTGTTTTGGGTGCTAATATCATTTTTCTAGGAGCTTCAGCAACAGAACTGTTGTTGCGAATATCAGATTTATAGTGCCCACACTGCAGCAATATTGGAATCTGTGCTTAAAAGCCAACAAACACATTTGAACAAAGACAGATCGAACCTTTCTATAAAACATGCATTACCTGCCACATGTCTGACTCAGAGAGCACTTAAAACAACTATTTTCATTAATTTAAAGGGGTCATAGAATGCAAAACTAGTTTACATTGTCATAGATGAATAACGATAGGTCGGTGGGTTAAAATGGACGTACAAAGAAGCTCAAACCCCATCGACACCTCCATTCTCTGCAAATCTCACAATTCTAAACTTCCACCATAAAACAGGCAAATTCACGGGGCCGCCGTTGTCCAGGCTACCGTCACCAGGTCCAGAAAACCACAAAAGACTCTGCAGCACTGGGGCCTCTAAGTGCATCATGAAGGCATCCATGCCTTATCTTGGACACTCTGTACATTGAGGTCATGTTCACATTGAGATTCTGCAAAATGGCACAAAAATCATCCCTGCAGTCAGTTAATCAGGATTAGGATCCTGTGTTTAAATCATAGAGTTTAGATCTCTCCATGCCAGCGGGCGGTAGTATGGAAATGACAGAGGTAAAAGTAGCACTACTTCAATACATTTTTCCTCAAATAAAATTAAAAAGTATTTTTTAAAGGAATTAGTCAGGTAAGATAAACTAATCAGGTGCTGAGTAACTCTACTTTCTACCAAAGGTCATGACCCAATGTTATTAAGTTATTAAGTACAACTTAGAAAATTAATAACTACAGTATGTACAATGGGTCAAATTATAATATGAATTTTTCTGTATTGTCACTCAGAAAAGCTTGTTTTTATTAGGTGAAGTTACTCTCAATGGATGGAGATCACAATCTTACCCAAGTAAGAATAGTGATACATTAACATACTTTTACTCATAAAAGTAAAAAGTGCAATTGTTATGAAACTACTCCTAAAAGTAATTTTTTTTCTCCAGAAAGTTAAAAATAACTGAGTAAATGTAACTTAGTATCACCCCACTATGGGAAATCCTGGGGGCATCTCCCTCAACTTCTGCTAATCACTGGGATTTCCTGCTGCCATTCATGACAGCTGGAAGTGGATATACAAGCTTTCAATTTAGTAAGGACTAAAAGTACCATCATATAAAATTTACCAAGTAAGTTTTGAACTTTTAAGTTAATATAGGAACGAATTTTAATCAGTTTCTCCACCATTGTACCAAGTCTGGGTGTGGGAAATAATCCATCCATTCATTTTCTAACATGCTTATCCCAAGTGGGGTTGCGAGGGGTGCTGGTGCTTATCTCCAGCTGTCTACGGGCGAGAGGCGGGGTCCACCCTGGACAGGTCGCCAGTCTATTGCAAGGCAGCACAGAGACAAACAGGACAAACAGCCATTGTGTCATGTGTCATTTCTCTCTCTCTCTCTCTCGCTCTCTCTCTCTCCGATGCGTCTCCAAGTCCTGCAACTTAAACTGTCAATAACAAATACAATGAATACAATATATACACATATATATATATATTTTTTTATGTCTTATCTTATCAGGGTCATTGGGTGGGTGGGGCAATGCCCTAGCGCCCTCTATTGGCGAGCCGCCATTGTTCCAACCCCAAACAGCATTGATTCTGATTAACTTTTAATTTCAATTCCATAGCTGGGTAAAATATCACAATATATAGTGATATTGCAATAAAGTGTCATCACCCAAGTATCGTGACATGTGTCGTATCGCAACACACATGCCAATACTCACCCCTATTATCAATGATCTGAACTCTCTCTTTTCATGTACCTTTCATGTAAACCTTCTGAACTGTTACCACTTTCTGTCTATATTATTGTTCATTTTAGATGTTTTTCTAGAGTCATCATCTCATTTGATTCTTAGTCCCACTACTTCAGTCCACACCTCTGCTGAACACATTTAAAGCAGCAACACCTGCCAGGCTATTGCTGCTGAGCGCGTGTCCTTCATGACCAAAGCCTATCGTTGTCTGTTTACTGCTTCCAGCAGGATAACACTGCTGAAAATCATCTCGACCCAGTTCCTGTTCTGCACTGCTGGGCCTTCACAGACAGCAGATCACAGTCTGATAGGGCACATGTGGGATGTAGCTGAACAGGAGCTTTCCCTTTTATCATCAATCATCTAAAGCGGGTCAGAACAAGGCGAGAATATGTCTGGTAGTTAAAGTGGTTTTCTGTAAAATTATTGATGGTTTCTACAGAACAAAAGTATCATCTAACGAAAGGATGAGAGAGAAAACATAGTTCTGTTGTTTCCTTCGTCCTCATTCATTGGTTTACAGTCCTGTAGCCTTGGCGTGTGAAAAACTGAGGCAGCGGCCGGTTTCAGATGTAAACTGACACAAACACGATCACTGCTAAAAGCAGGTTATTCCATTTCTGCTCATAGTGAGAACAAATCTGTCAGTGTTAGACATGTCATTAATGTGGTTTAATCCTTTAAGCCTCAGGCCAATCTCCACTGGGGACGCTTTCTCAAATTCAGTCAGCAGCAGCTTCACAACCAAAGGCGACAAGCTCAACTGGTTCCAACCACATACACAGCAGAACAAACTAAGATGTCCTTGCTAAAGGCTAACAGCGAAATGAAAGACAGAACAAAATGGTAAAAAAAAAAAACTTAACATCTTTATACCTCAGTTCTTTAGGTTCTCTCGTTGTTTGTGTTTCTAATGCATATGTTCTGCTTTTGGTATTTCGTTTGAAAGTCAATGTTTGAGAATAAATTGTTTCACTGAATAATAACTAAATAGGACACTACCCCATAAAACCTTTCACTAATAACATAAGAGGCTGTGCTATTCCCCTCTGAAACTTAGACAAACTTAAATGAGTACAAGGAAACATGCCCCCCTCATATTTGAACTCATCTGGGCTGATGCTACAGTTCCTACTGAATATTTGAAGATTAATGACATTAATTCATGTAAACAATGAGGAGAAGTTTTAATCCATGTAATTAAGGGGAGTAACGGCATAAAAACCTGGATGACTCTTAACCTTCTGCTTCTGAATGCAGACAAAACAGAAGTTATAGTCTTTGGACCAGAGTCTTTGGAAAAGAAGCTGATTAGCCAGTCACTTCATTTGGATGGGATTAAACTGATTTTAGATAATAAAGTAAAATAATCTTGGTGTTATTTTTTTATTAGGACCTGTCATTTAAATCCCATATCAAAGAGTTTCTAGAATTTCCTTCTTTCATCTGAGGAACATTGCAAAAATTAGAAATCTCCTGTCCAGGGGTGATGCTGAGAAACTAGTCCATGCATTTGTTACTTCAAGGCTGGACTATTGTAATTCTTTACTATCAGGAAGTCCACAAACTGTAGTTAAAAGCCTTCAGCTGATCCAAAATGCTGCAGCCAGAGTTCTGATGAAAATGAAAAAGAGAGATCATATCTCTCCTATCCTGGCTTCTCTTCATTGGCTTCCTGTTAAATCAAGAATTGAATTTAAAATCCTCCTTCTCACATATAAAGCCTTAAATGGCCAAGCTCCATCTGATATCAGAGATCTGATTGTTCCTTATGTTCCTAACAGAGCACTTCGCTCTCAATCTGCAGGTTTACTAGTGGTTCCTAGAATTTCTAAAAGTAGAATGGGAGGCAGATCTTTTAGTTATCAGGCTCCTCTCCTGTGGAACCAACTACCAGTTTTAGTCCGTGAGGCAGACACCCTGTCTACTTTTAAGGCTAGGCTTAAAACTTTCCTTTTTGATAAAGCTTATAGTTAGGGTGGCTCAGGTTATCCTGAGCTCTCTCTCTATAGTTATGCTGCTATAGGCTTAGACTGCTGGAGGACATAGGGACCCCCATTTCATCATTCTGCTTCATTCTCTCTCTGTTCTCCTATTCTGCAGAATCTGTTAGTTCAATCTCTAACCTTCTGCTCTCTCTGCTTTTTCTCATAGTAGCTTCTCCTCGTCTGTTTCTGTTTGGCTGTGACACCATCCTGCAGAGAAATATATGCGGAGCTGCTGCCATCAACACCTTTGTTGATGGATGGATGGATGGATGGATGGATGGATGGATGATTTTTTCAGTGGTCCTGTTTATCTTACTCTACTGTAACTGTATGTTCTCTCTTTCATCCTCTGACATGGGAGCTGGCTCTGAGCTCGTATGCTTGGCTGTGCCTTTTGTATCTATGCTTCTTTTTCTATGTCTGCTTCTATCTCCTTGAACCCCATTTGGCCTACACAGACGGCCCCTCACACTGAGCCTGTTTCTGCTGGAGGTTTATTCCTGTTTAAAGGGAACCGTAATAACAAGCATGCTTGGTGTGAGGGATTGCTAAAGAGTCAATGAGTTGATGCAGTCAGCTGGTTTTCCGTAGATAGAAAACTTTGAACCAATCTGACTGGATGATCTAGTTAAATTGTCTAGGTAAAGTCCCTTGAGATGATGTGTGGTGAATTGGCAGCAGCAGAGCTGATATTTTTCTAATGGAGGATGGAGTCAGAACCAAAAAGAACAGATGAAGATACTATGATGAAGACAAGCAGAGGGAGCAAGTTAGAGATTGAACTAAGACATACTGCAGAATGGGAAGATAGTGATTGAGTGATGAAAAGGGATCCCTATGTCTTCCAGCAGCCTATGCCTGTAGCAGCTCAACCGAAATAAATAGCTCAGGATAACGTAAGCATTTTGGATGAGGCATAAGAAAGGTAGAGCCACAGTGTGGCCAAGTTAGAGCACTTTAGAGAAATGGTTAAACAGTCCAGCTGCTAGGCTCTCCACAGTTTTATTAAAATGTGTTTAATATATTGGTTTATAGAATATAAGACTACTTAAACACAACCTGAACTGTCCTCTCAGTCTTCCAATACTTCCCTTTTTATAAGATTAGCACACTAGAATATCACTAAGACCATAATTATAGCCTATTATTAATGTAAAGGAGCAGAAAATACAGTTCTGTATATTTCATACAATGACGGAAGCTGATTTTAACTGGAAAACCAAAACTGCATTAACATGTACTGAGCCATTCAGTGATCTAAACATTTTTATGAAGGGATTTTAGTTACTCAGTTCACTGATTCTATGGCCAAGCACTGAAATCAGAAATGATGCAAACAGAGAACAGAAAGAATCGCTGGTTCTTTTCTCTGTTCTTGTTTTACATCAGCAGCGGTAGGAGGATTCATCTCAGCTCAGGGTGTCCCAGGATAGACTGACTGCTGAACTAAAGCAGACTATCGTGGTCCAGGATGCTTTCAGATGTTTAGAGACACTATTTCTGCTCCAGGTGTGAACAGAGCAGTAATTAGAGGGCCGACGCCGGTAGAGCTGAGGCAGAATCAGCAGAATTAAACCTAATGCTAATGATCTAAATGCTTATTTTTACTAATTGCTACTGTTTTTCTTGACTTCATTTGTTTAATAAATAATAACAGAGCAAAACATGTTGGCTATTCTTTTCCAACCAGCATTAGACTGATAATAGTTTTATAGCCCGTTGAGGCGGATTAGCCGTCCACCTCTTAATAAGCTCCTTTATGTCTGCAGCTTTTAGGGATATCAATCTAGATATTAACGCAGGCATGTAGGGATGGCAGAGGCTCAGTTCATAGTCGATCCGGTTACATGCTGCACGCTGCTGCTGCCCTCATCTCCTTTCTAAAAGTGCTAAAAAGCTGAGTTCATCATTATTACTACTAGATCACAGGCTTTATCGTAAATCATCCATGAACATGCAAACGGAAAGAGAGCAGGACATCAGTGTTGGGATCTGGAGATGTACCACCTGTCTCCAGCAGAGTGCGCTGTGGGTCTCCTGGGCTGGAGCCCTCCAGCACACCTGACGCTCATCAACCCATCAGGAGACCTTCCTACATAAGCAGCAACCAGACCTTCCTTCGACGCCGCAGTCTTGACCTAGTTTGGTTAGCGAACCTGAGCCTCTGTTACCTGAAAGAATCTTAGTTGTCTCTCGAGAGAAACCTGATTCTAATCTGCCTCTGTCTTTCCCTCACAAGTAACCTGTCTCAAGTCTGAAGCTCTGGATGAGCTTAAATCTGCCTGCCTGCCCTAGTGAACCAAACCTGAAGACTTCAACCTGGATTCCCCCTGCTGCTCTCAGAGAAGAGCTGGAATCTCTGATCAAGGTCTGCCATTCATAAGTCAGAAGTTAGACGCTGCTGCTGCTGCTGAGCACTCTGCTGAACCAACAGTCTCTGGACCCAACGGTTCCCTCTCTCACAAGAAAGCTTGGACCTCTTCAAGGTAGACTCTGAAATATCAAAGACTCAACTAATTATCTGACTGCCTGGTTATTCAAACTGTCCGTCTCTGCAGACATCAGTGAACCCAGCCCGGACCAGTACCTGAACCAGTTCATGTCTTTGTGTGAAAACCTTTTCAATAAACTCTGTTAAACTTTTACTCAGCCTCCGTTTGTGTTCTGCATGTGGGTTTAGCCTTAAACCAATCATGACAATCAGCCAGCTCTGCAGATGTGAGTTTGAATCGTAGTGCAAACGCTTTCATCTGCATTCAGAAGCTCCTGTTCATTTCTTTGATTCACAGCCTCTGCCTTATTTTCTATATTTCTATGAGCAGAGTGTTTATAATCATTACATCCACCTGTTCTGGGATGATGAGGCCAACAGGTCCAGTTGGAGACCTCCTTCAGCACCAGAGGTCACTACAGGGGGGGACGTTCACATCCTTAATAGCAGATCGACGTGACCTCTGCCAATAAATTACTGAGAGCTTCAGGGGAAGACGAGTGCAGAAGATGGCTGACACCAAAACAGTCATGGAAATGGAAAGTTCCCATATAATTAAACGTCTGCACTCCGCCTGAAAGTCAATCCACGGTGATTCATTGTGATGCGTGTTCCTCTGTAAACACTCTCCACTCAGTGGAAATGACTAATCTCTCTCTGCACCATGCTGCTGTTTATGCTGCTGGTTATTCGCTTCAGGAGTAATTAAGGTTAAAAGCCAGAGAGCTCTTTAATGAAGAGAAATGATGACCGGGTAAAACTTTTCCTCTAGGAACCCTCGGTAGAAAAAGAAAACTAGGAGATTGTATTTTTTTTTTGTGTGTATCTTGAACTTTCTGAATCATTGATTTGATATGAAAAGTTTGTTTTAACAATAGAAAAAAAGCTTATGTGTTAAAATTCAACCATTAAAATTTTTTTTTTACCTAAATCAAATGCGATAAATCAGTATAACATTTCCTAATGCAGAGGTTATCTCAAGTAATTTCCCCAACGCCTTGAACTATAAAAATAATCTAGGTGACCTCTACCCTTTTATTGCTATAGGCTAGGATTCCAAACCTAAGCTAATTGTGTTTGGGCCTGAATTAATCAGCAAGGTGAGTTTATTTCTGTAGTGTTGAACATGAGACAAAGAAAAGAGCATCATATTGGCAGACAGTGACAGGCCATCCATCTATTTTCTGTCACGCTTATGCGAAGCAGGGTCACGAGGGGTGCTGGTGCCTATCTCCAGCTGTCAACAGGTGAGAGGTGGGGTACACCCAGGACAGGTCATCAGTCCATCACAGGGACAAACAACCATTCACACACATAAAGAGAATTTAGAGAAGCCAATTAACCAAACAGTGATTGAGCCAGAGTAACTGGAGAGAACCCACACATGCACAGGGAGAGAACATGCAAACCCCATGCAGAAAAGACCCCAGGCCGGTAATCAAACCTGGAACCTTTCTTAGGTTTATTCAATGATGATTATAAAATTAATGTCTGTGTGTGCTTATGAAACATTTGCGCAAGGGGATGCTCCACTGTGTAAGGAGACCATCCTGCCTTGTCATTCTGATGGAGCATTCTGTCTTTTTGAACTGATCAATTGTCCTGTCAGAACAATACTCTGTTTGTAACCATGTGTCATGTTCTGTTAATAAAACACTCTGCGGAGGAGGTCCAGTGTGAGACAGTGTGTTTGAGTCTGGGGTTCAACTGTCTCTCCTTCTGCAGAAGCCGTATGAAAATCCCTTACTGTGTATTTCAGTTCTTCTTTTACAAACCTACATTACAACCCAACAACCTTATAGCTGCAAGGCAGCATTGCTACCCAGCACACCACTGAGCAGCCAACAGTTACAGTCAGACATTTAAATAAGTGGATTGTATTTAAAAGAGATCATTTGACTGATACATTTTATAAAAATAACTTGATTTAAAAGCAGGAGTTAGAGTGAAATTTTAACTAATGACGTTTAGATATCACAGTCCGAGTCATCTACAAGAACAGATTTAGAGTAGGGATGGAACGGTTTATGAAAACCGTCCGAACCGTTCGGTTCGGTTCGCGTGTGTTTCGTTCGGTTCATGCGCTGCTCCTTTTTCTCATAGGCGAAGCGTTTACACTCCAGAGCAGAAGGTGGCGGTACTGCGACCAAAGCCAACCACCAGTAGTAAACAAGAAGAAGAAGCGAAGCAGCGTAGCCGGGTGTAGCAGAAAAAAATCAGTTGTTGTGAAGAATTTGTGTGGGTATGGCGAGTGGCAAAGAACAGGAGTTGGAAGACGCGCCAGCAGCACTTTATAGGTCTGCTGTATGGGACCACTTTGCATTTAGAGTGACCTACGATGACGGCGGAAAGAAAGTTGTAGATAAAAGTGAAACAGCGTGCAAGCATTGTGCAACACGTTTTCTTTATGCTAACAGCAACACAGCCAACATGTCAGGCTAACAATCAACATATACCGAACCGAACACCGTGACCATGAAACCATGAACCGAACCGAACCGTGGACTTTTTTGAACCGTTCCACCCCTAATTTAGAGAGCAGTGTTGTTTTTGATAGCCATCTTAGATGTAGTCTTGGATTTTTTCTTCAGGAGAAATCTGTTATTACTTTTATTTAGAATTTAGTCATTACTACGTATATGTGATCGTTTTAGTCCAGATTCAGTCGACTAAAACTCAAAAAGGATTTAGTCTAGTTTTTGTCAGTTTTATGTTACACCTCATAAAACAGTTACCCTTTAACCTTCTGCTGGGCAGAAAACTGATTTCTAAAATTAGAATAAACCTTTTTTAAATTAATGCCCTACTTTATAGAAATGTTTCTCACAAAAGTTGTGAAAATGGCAGATCTAGTTTAACACATCATATTGGTTAACATAGCAGAATGACAAGCTAACAAAATGTACATTGAAGGAATTGTGTTAGACATACAAGGTTTCCATGCCAAATCAAATACGTCCTCATCTGCTATGAAAAACAAAATTACACACAGATAAATAAAATCTTCACTACTCCAAAAAAAAAAAAAGCAAAGAACACAGACATTCTTTCTGCTTTTTGACTTTTTTTCTGAGAATTTGCCCCTTTGTTACTGCTGCTCAGGGTCAAAGTAGATTTAAATTAATATGAGTCTTATATAGAAATGTACAGAGAACCGTCATATTCTGCCTTATAATGCCATAACAAACCCGGAACTAAATTTCATGAATTTGTTAGCTAAAATGTTGAAATATTCTAATAGACAGAAACAAGAACAAAGAGAGAGAAATATTCAAACCTTTTCATCTGGGTCTTTATCCAAAAATAAACAGTATGCTTTGGATATAATTTAGGTATTCCTTTTGGTAGAAAATAAAGGAGGTTTATTATCACCTCTTGTGAGCTGGAAGAAAGGAAATCTTGATAGACAAAAGGATTTTTTTTTTACAATTTGCAGAGGATGATCAGCCACATAGTTTATTAAGTAGCGAGAGCAAGAAGAGCCATACTGCTGAGAGTGAACCATCAGAGTGGAGCGTAAAGCGCAGACCCTGAGCTAAGCAAGCACAAAGATGCATTTGTGCACAAGTACAGCTGGAAGAGCAGAATTTGTCAGAGTTGAGCGCAGTAGCATTTCACCCTACTTTCACTCTGCCACTACTGTCATGATCCATCTATGGTTATGCCGAATGTGCACCGCTACATGCCAGGTGGGCGGCATGACCAAACAGAACGCAGCAGCACGACCAATACTATTTAACTTGCCTAACAGATTATGGCACATTGAGGAACTTTACACGTCTGATTGTTGTCAGATGTTTTTATTCATTCTCAAAAACTCACACCGATGACTCGTTATGTTTTCTTAATCAAAGATCCATGTTTACCTTGTCAGTTATCCTCATAAAAAAGGAGCATCAACAGAATAATTCGACTTCATCATCTTTGACAAAAACAACACTGTTAGAAAACCTGAGGCTTTCAGAACTTTTTCAAGTTTATGTCAGATTAGGGGAGCATGAGAACTAAAAGCTGCTTCTCCATGTAGAACTGAGGGTCTGTCTGTTGATTCCCTGCCAACCAGCCCGTAATGTATTTTGTTTAAAGTCTGTTTTAAGTCTCTTTAATGTCTATTCCATGAGATACACCAGTGGAAGGACTTTAGAACTGGGCTGATGTTCTCCACTTTCTTAGTTCTAGTGAGGACGCAGGCAGCAGCATTCTGGATCGGGTGTCTGATCCACTTTTTAGGCAGACCTGTGAGACACCACTACATGGATCAATTCTACTTGAGATGAACGAAGTAGAGAGTTTTTCAAGGTCCTGCTGAGACATTAGTCCTTTAACCCTGTAGATATTCTTCAGAAGGCTGAATTTGAAACTGTCTTTGTGGCCTCTGAAGGTTCAGCTCTGATTCCATAACTTCACCCAGATTTAGAGACTGTTATTGCTTTCTAGCTGGATAAACTAGCTGGGTGGTAACTTTGAAACACTCTTCCTTTGGTAAAAATTATGACTTAAATATAGCTTAGATTTGGCTGAAAAACAATTTGTTTCTGCATGCGTTGATTTGTTCTCTGCATTCACCCAGAGGAGGAATGGGTTCTTAGTCACTTGGTGACATGGTGATGAACAGCTGGGGGTCCTCTGCATCTCTATGGTGACTATACATCATTTTTATGAGGATGAAGGCACCAAAACACTAATCATTATTATTTTAGTTTTTATTATTATCATTTAGTACACTTTCAAAAATCTACAAAATTAGCTTTTTTGTTCAATTGTAAAGGTTCCACTTTAGATGTATAAATATGCATTTAAAATCTAAAAGCAAGGAAAAAGATTTCAACTTTTTAGAATTTTATTTCTAAGTAAATCAATCCAAGAGCTTTTTCATCTCATTAAAAGACTTCCCCCTGAATCAATACTTTTTTGTTAACAAACTGTATAAAAAATTATATTAAGGACTGGCAGTATTTTTTTTTTTTTTTTAATAATGGAAAATGAAACTAAATTATTTTTTGTTCATTTCACACAAAAAACAGCGCGAAAAATTAGTCTACATCATCATCAGTGTGAAATAATTGTGGTACGGGGAGTGGCGGCGGTGTATGGGGAGAGATCCAACTATTCCGTTGCTAGGCTATGTTTGCTCTGTTGCCATGTTTGTTTGGCTGTAATGCCAGATTATGCCATGGACTCCGACCCAACCCGTGCTCAGGCCACAGCCCCTCTGCACCCTTGTTGATTCACGGGACACAACCTTTTTTTGACAGGATTCCAAATGTTAGATGTGGGGCAGAAGGACTTCGCTCTCAAGCAAAAAAAGCTCTGCTCTAAGATTTAATTAACATGTGTTCGGCCTCTCCATCACTAGAACTGGACCAAACCAATATTTTTATCATATTTTATAAATCCACATTTAAAGCATTTGTCAGTTTGAGTTTTAACTAGAATAAATTGTTTTTAAAAAGATTTCAACTACTGAACAAACAAAACAGGAAGTTTTTCTATTTTATTATTTTTAGTTGGATGTTTCCTTGCTTTAAGTCATCCAGCTTTACAGCCAGAAAATAACTCAGTCTAGGTGTGTTTATGTTACGACTTTGCCCATTGAAATGATCCAGAGTCGTTCATGTGCTCATTGGAGAGTAATTTAAGAGATTGTTACTTTGAAGCTACGCCTATCAGGAACAGATTGTTAAGAGCCATTAACATCCCATAATCCCCAAACTTCCCAGGCTACTAATCATGCCCATCCCTTCACAGTAAACGGCTACAGGAGCTGCAGTCTGTACCTCACTGACTGGCTCGAGTTCACAGTTCAAAATTCAGGAGTCCAAGTCCAGCATCGAGTCATTAGGATACAAGTCTTAGGGGACTTTGCCATTGAGTATGTTTCCATACATATTTACCTCAGTATTTCGCTTTCCTGGGGCTTTACTTTCACCACACATTGGTTTCCACTGCAGACCTACACTGTAAATAGAGCAATAAGGTCAACATTACGGTAAAATACGGCAGCTGTGGTTGCTAGGAATGTACTGTTATAAAAAAGGGGAAACTGTACAAGGCAAAATAGTCCATGTCTTTGATCATTTTAGATTTCACTGTTGAAAGGCAATAATAAGAGGCAATAAAATAAATAAATATGAAACACTATATACATATTATAGAGGAAAGTTAGGATATGGATTATGAATATATATTAGTGGGGTTATAATACAGGACAAATAATGACATAAAATAGCAGGTAAAAGATATGCAAATTATATACAGCTATAGTTGAGAAGTAAATGTAAGTGCTGTTGGATCCGTGGATGTGTGTGTGAGGACAGTGTGTATGTTACTGTTGTTTGTGTGGGGGGGTGGGGGCTGTGTGTGTGTTTTGGCAGGGGCGTGGGGGGTGTACAGTCCTTCTAGTTGGTGTCAGGAGCCGTTCAGAAGCACGACAGTTGTGGCTGTGGGGAGGAAGCTGTTGCGGTGCCCAGTGGTTCTAGTCTGTAGGCTTCTGTAACGCCTCCCAGAGGCCCAGAGGCTTTTTCAGAACCCACTTCCTGTAGATGCTCTTGATGGCCGGTGCCCCGATGGCAGTTTTCACGGCCCTCTGCAACATCTTCCCGTCCGAGACAGAGCAGTTCCCATACCAAACTCTGATACAGTTGATCAGGATGCTCTCAATGGTGAAGCAGTAGAAGGTCGTCAGAATCTCTGAGGACAGGTGGTTCTTCCTAAGAGTCCTCATGAAGAAGAGACACTGGTGCGCATTCTTGATTTGTTATGACTAGCTGGTTGTCCATCTTAGGTCCTCGGATATGTGGACTCCCAGGAACGTAAAGCTGTCCGAACGCTCCACCGCCAAGCCCATGATGTGGATGGGTGGGTGTGGGTCAGTGTTTCTCCTGAAGTCCATGATGAGCTCCTTGGTCTTTTCGATGTTCAGTTGCAGGTTGTTTGCATCGCACCATTCAACCAGACTGTCCACCTCCTCCCTGTAGATGGCCTCATCATTGACTCTAATGAGGCTGATCACCATGGTGTCGTCTGCAAACTTGATGATGGTGTTTGAGCCATGGACAGGTCTGCAGTCGAGGAGAAAGAAGAGGCAGGGACTCCCCATGCAGCCTTGTGGCACTATGGTGTTGATTGTGATAGTGGATGAGAAGTGGTTGTCTAGTCGGACATGTTGGGGAAAGCTGATAAGGAAGTCGAGCAACCAGCTACACATGAGTTGACTGATGGGGAGGTCTGTGAGTTTGGTAATGAGTTTTGATGGGATGACAGTGTTAAAAGCTGAACTAAAGTCTATGACCAGCATTGTCGCATAAGTGTTCTTACTGTTTAGGTTTGAAAGGACAGAGCTATGGAGTCTGCATCCTCTGTGCTCTTTTTCCGTCTGTATCCAATTTGGTGGGGGTCAGTGTGGGAGGGAGACAGGATCTCCATGACGGTAGGTCGTGGACTTGAAGCGGATGGGTACCACAGCGTGGGCCAGGGACAGGTTAAAGATGTCCGTATGACTCACTGGCTAGATGTGCTCTCCTCATCCTCTGACATGGGACCTGGCTCAGAGCTCGTCTGCCTGGCTGTGTGTTTCCTGGACAGGGCCGCCTGTGGAGCTGTTTGACAGTTGCCTTTTATATCTTTGCTTCTTTCTGTATGTCTGATTCTGTCTCCTTGAACCCCAGTCAGCTTAGGCAGATAGCTGCTCACGCTGAGTCTGGTTCTGCTGGAGTTTTTCCTCTCCACTGTCGCTACAAGCATGCTTAGTGTGAGGGATTGCCTTCGAGTCAATGAGTTGAAGCAATCAATTGGTTTTCCTTGTATTGTAAAGTGCCTAGAGATGACATGTTGTGAATTGTACTATATAGCACTATTAGTGCTATATTGCACTATATAGATCAAGTGAAATGAATTTCCTTTAAGTTTGGGGGATAAACTTCAAACCAAAGGTCTGAGTCACTAATGAATCTCTGCCTTTAGCATAAATGGAAACTCTGCATCATTTCTCAGAATAGAGATTAACAGAGTAAGGATGTCTGCATAATTTAGAGAAAGTATCGCCAGGCAAGCAATTCAGGGTCTGATGATTTCTGATCATTATGTGTGTTTAACTGCAGTGTAAAGCAAACCAACAGAAGCTAATGCCGACCATGCAGTAGTTAGCCAGGTGTTAATGTATATTCTGAGCTGTTATTTCATTACTTTATTTCAGTATTGGTTTAAACACTAATATGATGTTAAGGTTTTGGTGTTTTCTGAAGCATTACTCAAATTTCTTTGCAAAAATAAAATATTGATGCTGAACTGTAATATCATCACTTTGTTTTGCTGTTTATGGTTTTCAACCATTTTTATTTCTCTTTCCTTTTATCTGTACATAATAGCCTACTTTAAAAACTTTTATGAATTACTTTATTTTTTAGAAGTATATAAATAAAAAAACATAATTAAAGCTTATATCCCACTTTCATGTGAGACCAATATAGTCTGATAATTACTGGATAATTATTTGTTTAAATATCAATTATTGTCACAACATTGTAAATGATCACAATGTAGCTCATCACTGTGAGTGTGTGCGTGGTCGGGTGAATCACTAAATGTAACACTCTGGAGTCTCTTGACTTGAAAAGGCACTATATAAGTACAAAGCATTTACCATTTCAGCAATAAAAGTAGTGTTTAACTGGAGCACTGCACGTTATAAATTATAGAACCTCCAAACTCCAGGGAAAAGGTTGACTCCAACATTTTTCAAAGGATTTTCGCCATAGTAGACGTATGTGTTCTACTCCTTGAGAAAAAAAGAAAATAAAAATCGAGAGAGAAGCTTTGGGCAAGATTGGCGATAAACTATGATAGTTTCACACCAATCAAAGTGATTATCTCCCTCAGGTCAGAGAAACCTTTGAATTCAACAGATTAATTAAAATGAAGCCTTAAGGATATGGCAAATGGTCACATACAAACAAATCAGCTTATTTCTTTAAATAACTTTCAATAATCCTCCAAGATTAGTCACTTTATTTCACCCTCAGCGAACTAATGATTTAAAATCCTTAAACAATACTTTAAATATGGCCCTTCTTTTACCACAGATGGATACATACAGTACAGTTCATGCACAATCTATCACCTAGTTCTTAAAGTTAACAGAAGTAATTAATTTTACTCTTACTAATTAATATGAGGTAATTATAACTAGTGTTGAGCCAATCCCATATTTTGGCCCCGATACAGATTCCCGATACCTGGCTGTGCAGTATTGGCCGAACCGAAACCATACCAATACCATCCTGTCATAATTAGAACGTGTGACTCTGAAGAGGTGCAAAAACTGAGACAGTTGGATAATGAGAAAAAGTTTATTGAAAAAATGGAAAAGGACAAGATAGGATTTCGGCTGTTCGGAGGTCTGGTGAGCTCTGATGGAAAAGATAGGGAGGATGGTGAATAAACTGAGCTTTGTGATTTGTGAGAATTTGGTTTGGATGTTGAACTCACGGAGGTGGCGGCTAAGGCTTGGTCTGGGGGAAGAAGTGCTGTTCGGTGATCCAGGTAGTTGGTGCAGATCCAGATTCTCTCTCAGTGTTGGTTTGTTGGAGGGTGGACAGGCAGGCGAGCGCAAGCAGGAGGGCTGACCGATGGATCCGGGGTTCTTCTCTGGAAAGAGAACGTTCCAGGTGTCTCTCAGACTCTGATTCCAGGCGTGGGTTTCCAGGCCTTAAACTGGATGGCTTTCTGGAAGGAAATCACTGGGACGAGGTTAGGTTAGGTCTCACAGAAAACGAGGCTAACAAGGAGTTGATTTGTACCACGCAGAAGCGTAAACAAACTGACGCCCTCCTCCTAGTTTCAGCTCCTTATGGAGACTGGTAATTAGCTCTGATGGAATGCACCTGCCCGTCGAGCCCTGCAGAGGAGAGGGAGAAAGAAAACACAGACCTGCACCTAGACCACAGAGTATGACACATCCGTCTGAAATTGATGTAAGTGTGTATATATGAACAACTGCATACTGCTTGGATGTAAAATAATTGCCATCATGGCTTTGTCAAGCTGTTGCCTACCTTTGTGAAGCAGGAAAAAGACTAATAAAAGTGAATTCAGTGGAACTTTTTATTGCCTACCTGGAATGGGTGACAATAGTTGAATAAACTTTTGGCTCTCAAAATGGTATCGGTGCCCTATTGTTGGTACTCGCAGATACCGATACCACCATTTTAGTGCTGGATCAGGGCCCCGCCCCATACTGGTATCGGTGCTACATTAATTATAATGAAGGAAAGGAATGCAAATGGTCTAAAATCCCCACAAAACTCAATCTAAATGCTCTTATTAAAGAAAGTTTACTTACTGTAATTTCCACCGGGCTGACTTTATAATGCCACCCTGGATTCTAAGAAAGGTTCCTGCTGTAAAAAGGCTCCTTTAGGTTTGAAACACCAGATAAACCTGCAGCTTCGAAAATTAGAATATGGTGAAAACCTGAAGGGACATTCATATCTTATTCACATCCATTATGCATAGATGGTATATTTTTAAGGCTTTGTTTCTTCTCATTCTGATAATTATGGCTTACAGATCAAGAAAACCTCAGATTCGGTGTCTCAGAAAAGTTATGTTGTGGAAAGTCATATCCAATCCTAATCAGCTAATTAACTCCAAACTCCTGCTAATGTTTCCTGACACAATAAAAGGGTCTCAGTGTGGCTCAGCAGAGCACTCAATCATGGAGCAGAGTGCTGACTGGACAGCTGTACAGAAGACAGTTATTGACAGCATCCAGAGGGGAAGGGAAGCCACACAAGGTCATTTCTACAGAAACCAGTTGTCCATACGGTGCTGTATGAATATACCAGCTCTATGCAGGCATGTTCATAGAAAGCTGAGTGAAAAATGTTTATGTAGAAAAAGGACAGAATGACTGAAGCCTGGAGAGGATTGTCAGAAAAATTTCATCACAAAGACTGGACCGAGGCATAAGTCAGTGCATTGAGAAAAACGACGAACAGACAAATTCAGAACTTATCATCAAACCACCAATAGTTTAGACCAGCAGTTTCAGGCTGGTTTTAACCCCTGCCACTCAAACAGCCCTAATTAAGATCTCCAATGACATGAAAGGACACAAAGGAGGAAACAGGTTTAAGCATTAACAGATTTTAAGCCAGTCATGTTTAACATAATCATTGACACAAGCACAAATTGCAGAAAAAGGTCTCACCTTATTGGCCCTCATGTCTCGACCATTTTAGGGGGGAACCCACTGAAAAGGCAGAGAGCTTCTGCCCACTTTCTCATTTTATCTAAAATTCAGCCAGGAAATGTCTCACCTAAAAAGCCCCCAGTCAGCATCCAGGCTTTCTGACACAGTCTACAGCATTACCATAGAAGGTGATGCTTGAGCTGCTCTGGCCACCACATGTCGGCATACGAATATCCATTTTGGTTGACCGACACAGAAGCAGGAATAGATATAAAAATGAACAGATGTAAAAGTTATTTAAAACAGAAAATAAAATGAAAATAATCTTTAACACTCCTCACTCCATCCTCGTGCATATTCATTCTATTATTCGCATCTCCCACCTGGTTCTGTTCTGACCGAACCGGCCTGAAACACAAACCGTCCTCCTATTACTTCTTACATCCCCCACGGCTCAATCCTGGGCCCACTCATTTTTGTTATTCCATCTCCTTGGTTGGTTCCACTCTCTCTCAGTTTGACTGCTATGTGGGCAGCACCGAGCTCCACCCGTCCTTTGAATAGCAATGGACTCCTGGTTCACAGCAAACTTTCCTGAACTTGATTCAGAGGAAAGAGAAATCCTTTAACTGGCACCAGTATCCTCCTCTCTAAAACCAATGAGTATTCCTGGTCCATCAACAATTCCTCCGTCCACCCATCTCTTTCGGTGAAGAGTCTTCGAGTCATCCTGGACACCACCTTCACCTTCCTATTTTTAGGTTTGCTTAACCCTTTATGAGGCACTTAAATAAATACTTTAAAATTAAGGTCAATGTCAAAGAAAGGTCAAAGCAAGAAAAGGCCACTCGCCCTAATATATTAAAGGAAGGATCCAGTCAGCAAGGAATGATCAATAGATCATTATTTCTACCTAAAACTAATATGTTTGCTGTGATTTAAAGTGGAATGCCATTTTTTTACATTGCACCCTTGATTTTACGTTGTTACATCATGTTTTACTCATCCATATGAGTTTTGTGTGATTTGGAGCCGTTCTGAAGATATTCTGTTAGGTTATATCCAACGACTTGAAGGCACAAACTAAACTGTTCGTTCATAACATGTAGGCAAATCACTGTCCCCCGGACATCCGCGGTTATATTTTTTATATTTATGTTTTAAAAAGAAAGCGGCGTGTGTATGACGTCATCCTCGCATACAGAGTGGAGTTGTAACAGTCAGCCCGGGCCACAGGCGGCTACGCTCTACCCCTTCTATTAGTTCGGCTAGCTAATCTGAATCGTTCAATTCCATTTGGAGAGCGAGATCATCTGTGGTAGTAGCACTAGACATCTTCCTGGCTTGTGAGTAGAACTAGCAGCAGTTCAGCGGACAGGAGGAATGAATGGTAGCCGGAGTGCGAGGATGACGTCATACATGCACCGTAACGGAATTTCTTTAGAAAAGCTCCAAATGACAAAAAACTCATATGGGTGAGTAGAACATGATGTAATAGCTTAAAATCAAGGTCCCAATGTAAAAAAAACGGCGTTCCCCTTTAATGAATTTAGCATTAATCAGTAAAAAAAAAATAATAATTTTCTTCGCGATCACCAAGTTCGGGAGCGGACTTTTATTTGCCCAAATATAGCAACGCCTCACCTCAATAAATGTTGTCTAAGTCTAATATCGTCAAGGACTCATTTAATTGGTCAAATGCCAGAATAACATACAAACATGTAGCAGCATCTTAGCTGAATGGCTGGATAGGAGTCTTTTGGACCTCACTCAGGGATTGGGGGCCTCCATTTATAAGGGATATACAAGTAATAAAAAAATTGTAATATGGCCTATAAAGGGTAATTCCACCGCTGCTTCCACTCCCCTGCTATCTTCACGTTAACAACCGCCTAATCTCAGTTGATCTTTAGTGTTAGAGATGGGCTGGCTCTGACAGCTGAGCTTGCCGAGAATTATTAACACTTAAAGGTAAAACTAACTTAGTCCTCATTCTTGCAAATTTTAGACCAACAAAAAGTAGCTTAGTTCTGATGGAGGAAGTTAGTTTGAAATGCTTCAGATCTCTGCTCCTTCAATCATCACACTCCATCTTTCACCATTTTACAACATTTGTACAGGCTCCATCCAAATTTTAAATCCAGCTGAAATTTCATCTCTTAACTCTTTAGGACATTTATAACCTTGCCCTTCCTTATTTGTCCAAATTTATCAACATTCACACGCCCTCTCGCTCCCTCGGGTCTTCCTCTTACATCGTCCTCTCTGTCTTCTCTAACTGCCTCAGCACCGTGGGGGGGGGGGGGGGGGGGGGCTTCTGTTCTGTCTTATTAGTTTCCTAGAATGTTTTAAACAGTACTTTTGAAATAAAATGCTTTAATTGTTATTATCTTTATTTGGGCTACTAGCAGGGGTGCCGTATGGGGGGGAAGTTAGGAGAATTCTAAGGGCCCTGATTGAGGGGGGCCCCAAAAGCAGAAGAAAATATTTGTCCCGCTATACTTTTCAAATATAAAAAGAAAATCCCATCGTGAAATACATTATTTTTTGTGTTCTCCCTCATTTTTTAGTTGTAAACAGCAACAACAAAGCATGAATATACTGACCAAAGCCCCAGTCCTGCTTTGCATCAGTTCTCTGCTCATACCGGGGCTTAAATACCATGCGTGCATCATTTTAAATAGTGATTATTAATGAAACAAATCAATGCATCAATATGGCAGTTTAAAAGCTTACATAAATTATTTTGGGCCCCACCCAAAAAAATGTAGCCCCTGGTTACAAGTTCTGTGTTCCTTGTGTGAAGCCCCTCCTTAACCAAAGACAACTGCCTCTGACCAAAGGCACGGATCTGAAGACCTTCTTTTCAGTTGGAAATCAAGGTTCCACACTGGAAGACTGTTGGTTGAGGCCCACTGTAACATTTCCACTGTCAGTGATAGTTTGAGCTGCCATCTAATCAGCTGGTTCTGATCCACTGGGATTCCTAAAAGTCGAAAGTCAATGCAGCCTCTACCTAAAATATTAGTGCACCTCATGTTTCATTCTGCAGACAAGCTTTAACGTCTTCTTGGCGGCCGTGGAACCCGCCCACACTGCCAAAAGAGAACCAATCAAGGCTTTAAAGTCGTAGGTAAATGGCTGTTCCAACGGTTGCATTTCCGAATTCTCCCGAGTGTTGCCGACTTTACACGAGTGACTTTTTGATTGGTCAGTTATCAGGAGAGCGGGATTGTTGTGGCGGAAGCTTCACAAGCAAGTTTGGTTGTGGCCGGTGTCTCAGAAGCATCTTGCTAACTAATAAGCAACTTAATGCTAGCAGGTTCCCAATGGGAAATTACATTGGGACCATGTAGCACTAAATTGGTGGCTTAGAAACGAGGAACGCCCAAGGAACTCTATGGACAGAGGAAACATGCAAGAGGAGGAGAGTTTAGTGTGGGAGGTCGTGGATGAGTCTCCTCCATGATATATTTTTTATTTAGAGGAGGAAAGCGGGGATGAAGATGTTGTGGAAGAGGACGCCAGGACGGCAGAAGCTTGGTTTGGTGTAGAAGGCTTACAGACGTACATGTTTGAGCCCTTGCCTCGCAACGCTGCCAGTTCTGTTAGCTCTACGCCTGCTGAAGACACAGACGTCCATCCCCGTGAACACTGGTAAAGTAAACATTTCTTATTTCAACCGTTGCGCATATTAGCTGCGACATATTATTCAAGATGCTATGATTGAAAAAATGTGATTGACAGATGACCTTTGATATATGATTAGCTAACGTATAACTAACGTCAGCCTACATAAGGTAACGAAAAAAAACCCCCAGATTTTAAGACAGGATTTTATTTTTAAATAGAAATTTTCTAAATTTTGGGGCATTGTCTGATAAAGAGTACATTTATATACATGTTTAAGCCAGAATGATTTAAATGAACATTTAAATAGTATTTTCCTACGACTTTAAATATTTCCCACAGTATCTTAAGAATCGATTTGTAACCGAAGATAATTAATTATTGAAACATTTCACCATATTCTAATGCTTTCAGCTCTACTTCGCACAAGCTGTTGAAATCAGATATTCAAGCACGAAGCACAGCATCAGACGCAGCATTTTAAAAGAACACTTTCAGACATTAATTAAATCATATAATTTTGGTGGATTAATGAGATCATTTTATAGAACAGCAGCTACATGAAGAGAGTTTAGAATTATGTTATCAGCTGAGGAACACTGTGTTGTTAACAGTAGTGTTCCACAGCCCACCGCCTCCCACTCATCACACTGCTGTAGCTGCATCTCTTACCATCTTCTGGAGGAATCAACTTTCCCCTCTAAGACTGATGCTGAGTCTCACATAAAACAGCAGCACAGCACTGAAACAGTTAAAATCCGCCCCAAAGAGAGTATCTTCAACCATCTCTGAGATGAGACACAAGGTCAGACACATCTAAGGAGAAAGAAAAATTCCTCATTAGGAAACAAACACACTGAATACTTCAACTCTTATGGCGCCAAATTGTTGCCTTAATTTGTTAGAACAGAACTGTTTAAAACATTAAAAGATGAAAATAAAAACATTTGAAATTAAAAATATCTTTCCATGAGTGGAAGTAGCAATTTAAGTCAGCATGTTTTTTCTAACACCAGTAACATCAATACAGAGCAGCAGTCGGCAAACCGAACTGTTCAAAGAGCCATATTGAACCGAAAAACAAATCTGTCTGGAGCCGCAAGAAAGGTATAAAAAGTCTTATAAAAGCCTCGTATGGCAACACAGGCAAAACAGAACTATATCGGCTTAATTATGTAATAAGCATTCATGATTAAATGTTTATCCTGGATATCACATCATGGGACTCTATGTTTATAGATATTGGAGATCGGCCTGTTTTTCAGTGTAGTCCTGTTTCTCTGACTGTGACTAACTGGATGTGTTCTCTTCATCCTCTGAAATGGGAGCTGGCTCGGAGCTCGTCTGCCTGGCTGTGTGTTTCCTGGATGGGGCCGCCTTTAATAGCTGCTTTTTGTATCACTGCTTCTGTCTCCTTGAACCCCAGTCGGCCTCAGCAGATGGCCGCTCACACTGAGCCTGGTTCTGCTGGAGGTTTCTTCCTGTTAAAAGGGAGTTTTTCCTCTCCACTGTCGCTACAAGCATGCTTGGTGTGAGGGATTGCCCACGAATCAATGAGTTTCCTGAGATAGAAACCTTTGAATCAATTTAACTGTAGGATCTGGTTGAACTGTAAAGTGCCTTGAGATGACATGTGTTGTGAATTGGCGTTATAGAAATAACCAGAATTAAATTGAATTGATATTCAATTTCATTCCAATATTAATGTTCTAAACTCAGACTTTTTCTCTCACTTTAACTAGGTGGTCAGCTGCAAATTTAGCATGCCTTCCCTTGAAATGCCTTTTCAAATGATCTTTTTTATTACTTGATCATTTTTCATTACAAAGCAGACATGCAAGTAAAGAAAGGCGCGGCCGTCCGTGTGTTTCTCCTGGGTGGTGCGGTCGCGTTGGGTGTTGCGGCCGGTCGCCGGGGCGCGTTTCGGTGCTCTGTGGGGCCGGGGCGTTTCGGTCAGTGCCGTGGGGGGGGCCGGTGTTCGGTGCCCGGCCCTACTTCAGGGTGGCCGGCTTCCGGCGGAGCCCGCGGACTCGTCCCCGCGGCTCCCCGGGGCGCCGGCATGGCGGTGGACAGATGTATTTTGTTTTCAATTAAATCATATTTTGAACCAAAGTGGATAAAATGAAGCTTGATTAAATAACCAAAAAAAAAAAAAAAAAACTTTTGGAGTTCAATTTGGCTCCACAATATTAACATCAGGCCCTTTTCTCTCCAAATGATAACTTGTTCATGCCTCATTAACCTTTTCACACTTTTTTCAAACACAAACTTATTGAGTTTAGTTTGTTTTTGTGTGATAAACCAGTAAAAACCAGTACTGATCATCAGCTCCCAGTTTGTTCCCCTCTTGCTTTGCTCTCATTGCACCTCTTCTGCTCTGCTGCCAGCAGAACCTCGATGCTGGCCAATGGACCTTCCTCAATGAGGAAGACACCGGACCAAACGAGGAGAAGGAGCTTCCATCATAAACCTGCTCAGACGCATCAGAAGAATCCGTCCTCCTGTTTGGTTCTGGTTCCACTCCCTGGGTTCGAAGTCTGAATAAATTATTCAGCCAAATTGTGTCTGTTTTTAAATATGATAAATTGTTTAAATTAGGCAACAAAAAGTCTCCTCATAAAAAAAAGCAGATGAAACCAATAATTAAAGCAAAGTTAAACGAATGGCTTATAAGTCAAAAAGAAATGGATGTTCAGAGCTCTGTATTTTGGATTGGGCCCTGTCTTCCTATCTACTCTGACAAGCCTTTGTGTCTTCTGGTTGGAGTGTCATAAGGTTGCAGTGGGGAGTGTTGGCCTAATGGGTTAGAGCAGTGTGCATTTGCTCTGAAATGGTTGCAAGTACCCAGTTCAAACCCCTCCACTCTGGGTTTCTTAACCCCAGATTTCTCCAGGGGCACCAAACAATCGCCGCTCACTGCTCCCCAAGAGGATTGGCCAAAATGCAGAGAAGGAATATCCCCATTGTTGAACATTACACATAAACTGGGACAGATGGATCGAGTATTCAGGCGAGACAGAAGTTTCAAAATGTTTAAAGACAAAAAACAAACACAGAACAGAAACAGAAAGCGGACTGCTGTGGATCAGTGGACATGTAACGGCATCGGGGGAAGTGGAGCATTCCTGTTTCTCCCACTCTGGTTGTGGGAGAAACAGGTAAGTGACCACAAAAATCTGACAGAAGATGATTATCCGTGTGAGTCACTTACCTGGTTTAACAGTTCAGTCCATCCCCTCATCAAAGGCAGGATCAGCCGATGCACTGCCAACGAGATGCGGCAGCATCGGCCAGCGGTTCCAATCCAAACAGGAAAAGACAGATTGTACTTTCCAGGAATCCAGAGAGCATTCAGGTAGGTTCTAAGTTCTATGAGTGGACTGTGGCTATATCATAACATAGAAACCTTCTAGAATGCCAGAAAAAATCCTGATCTTCTTTTTTTTTTCAGTGTCCTGTCTGGCAATTTGGCAATAAGAATAATTGTCTTGATGCCAAAAAGAGCCCAGCAGATTTTACTTTCACAAGTGGAGCAGTATGGCAATTTCCATACTGCTCCACTTGTTTCATGCATATAAATTGCTTTATTATAATTATGCACGGAGTTTTACAGTTTCTATGGACACTGCAATGTAAATAGAGCAGAAAAACAGAAGAAGAAAAAAGGAAAAAGAAAAAAAAGAGAAAAGATGAAAGAAAGAAGAGAAAGAAAGGAGATAATGACAAAACATTTTCAGTCTGCTTCATCACCTGCAACGAGATGAATGTCATGATGGGTATAAGGTTACTAGCCCACATGCAGAACACACACTCGGAAACTGGGTAAAAAGTTCAAAGGTTTATGGGATAATGAGAATAAACAGGTCAGGGGGGGTAATCAGGTCCAGGGGCTGGTCACGACTGGGTACAATGTTCAGAGGTAGACCTGAGCAGGCAGAAAGGGGAACCAGGAGGGTCCAGAGGCTGAGGGCAGGCTGAGGCTAGGTGGATGCTGTGTTTGGTTCAGAGCTTGCAGATCACCAGGTTTGAGTTTCTCTTCCTGATTCTTCAGGGAGCAGGCTAGCAGATTTTTGGCAGGTTTGGTTCTCCAGGGTTCTTCTGAGATCCGACAGACAGATTTCCAACAGAGAAACTCTTCAGGGGGTTTCTGGTTTCTGGCAGGTTCAACCTGGGAAGCAGAGAAGACAGAAGGATCAGGTTCGGGTTCAGGTCTAGTACTCTGGAGACAATGATAGGCAGGTTGGCTCAGGGTTTGCTGTAACATGACTGACTAACACTCTGGCGCTGGAGTGTGGTCCTCAGCCCACTTAAATGCTGGTCTCCTGATGAGCAGATGAAGAACAGCTGGTGAAGTCAGCTCCAGCCTCAGGAGATCCAGTACGCCCTCTGGTGGAGAAAAGGTAGACAGAACCCCAGATCCCAACAAAAAAACAAAAATCCACAGGAAGGGATCCTCGGCGCCCTTAGGTGGGCAAGCCTCAGGATCCCAACAATGAAAAAAGAACAGCACAACCGAAATACATGATACGAGACATACAATAAAGCAACACCTTGAAACTATCGCTAAAGTAATATTATTAAGTCTGACATGTACTCTCTGCTACCTGAAGATATGAATGAGGGGTTTCTGTATGGAAGTGAATCTCTGAGTCTGAAAAAAAAAAAAATAGAAATCTTGATCTTCAGGCGAATCACATAAAAGCTTAATTAAATACATTCAAGCCTCTGTACTGATGTGAAAGTTGTGGATACTTTTCAGATGTGTGTTTCAGAGCTATGGATGTTGGTAGAAATGAGGTAAAAGCAGGTGATCATTAGTATGTCGGCACGAGGCTGAAAAGAATGTATTTTATTATTGATTAGGAAGAAGCAGAAGACGATTCATCGCTTTGGAAATGTTTTCAGTCATCTGTCATAATGCAGCTAATCTGTTTTCAGCTTCAGCTCCTCTCAGAGCCACTTCAAGCCTTCGGCCTCCACACCTCTCTGCAGCGCTGCATCTACAATTATAACTTTCAAAGTGGGCCAAACGGGTTCTAATGTTTGCAGCTGCCCTGCTGCTAAACTGGACATTCCCTAATAAAGAAAACTCTTGTTCAATCAGTAGTCAGAGCCTCAAACGCGACGCCGTTTCCCCTTCGGTCGGCCTGCTAACTTCTACACAGCAGATTATTTTTGTTCATTCGTGTCAGAGTAAAAAAATTTCTCTGTACTCAGTTCTGCTTTCTGTTGATCGCTCAGTACCAAAGAAATAAAATGGAAATCATGTTGCCTTAGAAACAGGATTTTCAAGGCTCCATCTGAGAAACAAAAGGACTTTAAAATCAGCGATGACATGAAGAAGAAGTTAAAAGAAGCATAAACACCACGAGGGTCCAAAGGATCCTCTACAGAACGGCTTCTTTCATAGGAAGCTATTTTAGCAAATCACTGAGCTCAGAGAAATCATTGTTCTTCGTCCAGCTTTTGATTTCACTATCTGCCAGAAAATTTCCACACATTTTGAAAATAATTGGTCAAATTGCAGAAACTCAGCCAGAAATATATTGGTTTTTGTTACCGACCAAGGAAAATGTCCTAAATACAGAAATCCCACATTTTAATCTGACAGTTTGACAGCGTTACTTATGCTGTCCCCCCCGAGTGGGTAATACAAGCTTTCCTGGGGGAGTTTGACTCCATCAAACTGGTTATTTCCCAAGGCCACACAAAGCAGTTTAGGCGCCTTAAACCTGCTTCATGACTGTTTCTCAGCCTTGCTGGTCCTCTGGCCAGAAGTTCGATGGCAAATCCTTCCTCTTCAAGTTGCCATCCTATGACGAACCCGTCCGTGGAGGATCATCAATCTGAAAGGTGAAATAACAGTTTTTTTCACTTTTACCCGATGTATTACAATAGCCAACTGCCATGCATGTGGTCATTGTCAGTTTCACTATAGTTCTGATGAATTTCAATGGTGAAGTCCTCTGGATATCTTCAATAATTGTTGTTGATTACAAATGTGTCTAGTAGTTCCCATTGATTTAGCTTGTAAAGCGGGGAGAATGCCGCTAGGCTTACCGCACCGTGACGTCACTGCTGGAAGATGGCAGGAGGGAGGGGTTACTATATTTGGGCGGAAATGGCCGCTCCCAGACTCAGGCCCCGTCCACACGAAGTCAAAACGAACACGAAACACTAATATTTTCCAGAACGTTTGTCTTAAAGACGGAGACGTAAAATAAATGTGATCGTCCACACGAATGCATGAAAACGGTGCAAAATGTATGCCAGGCCTGTAAGTGGCGCTGTGGTGCCAAAGCAAAAATAGGCGACGAAATGTTGGGCAAGCGCACTAATATTTATACACGGTTGCCCTGCGGGTCCATTTTCGTGGTTCAGTCAAATTCAGGTGCTGAACTATGTCGTCGATATTGCTCTGTTCTTCCTGGAGATATTCCAGAAGAAGAAGATTCTGTTGTAAGCCCGACAGCAGGGTGAGTAGCATGAGCAGCAACCATTCAACACAGTACGGCGCCATTGTTATTGTGATACTGTGTCGCGCATGCGTGTTTAGAGGGGACTCTATGACGCATGCGTGTAAAAAAAAAATGCGGTCAGACCTTAAAGATGGAAACGCGAAAATGGCGTTTCAAAATCTTCCCACTCTGAAGGCTTAATAAAAAAAAGATCGCTTACAGACCCCGAAACGCCGGCTTCGTATGGATGAGAGGCTGGTTTGGTGAAAAATTTGTGAATTTAGGCCAGGGTTCGACTTCGTGTGGACGGGGCCTCAGTGATCGCAACGAAAATGATTACTTTTATTCATTTCCTGGTTAAAGCTAAATTAATAGAATCACCACGAACGTAATAGTTTTAGGTATAAATAATGATCCATTGATTATTCCTTGCTGAAGGACACCACTCTCATTCCATTCCCAAATCTTTGCCACGTACAGAATAAAGATGATAACTGTATATGGCCGGACTGAGGAACTGGCCTAATTACTTGGGAAAACATCAGTTCTGACAGCCAACTGGCAGGTAATATTAAGGTGCAATAAACTCACACATCATCACTGATAATTATCCCAACATATATCATAATCCTGCATTTATATGCAAAATAAGCAATAAGATGTTACTAAGCTGGGACTCTTTAGTCATGGTGTGACCCTCTCTGAGGAATGACCTAGTTGGATTTGAAGGACCCGTCCCTCAGCAGGACCCCGGGCTATGAGCAGAGTCACAGCGGTATTCTGTCCCCTTCCTTCATGACAGCCAACCAGAGTAAAGAAATAAGTGTTAGCCTTGCTCTCTGACCCGACTCGGCCTCTCTGGGAGGTTCAGAAAATCAAATGGTCTGTTGTTTTAGAGACGTGATGGTGTCATCTAAACACCTGAACTCAGCAGATGGGGTCGCGGCCACAGACTGGCCCCTCTCATCCCTCTTCTGCTCATCTCGTCACCATCGCTCCGGTTAACCTTGGCTAGCTGAAGCCTCAGCTTGACCTTTCTAGTCTCCCACACTTGATTCCTCTTCTTCCTTTGTCATTGTCATGGATCTCTTTTCTCTCCTTCGTCTCTTTATTTCTCCTCTCATCTCCTCTCTTCATCCTCCTTTGAAGGCCACTCCTTTCTGACCTTTTCTCCAAGCGAAGCTTTCAATATTCTCCTGTCTGTTACGCCGCCCGTAGTCTGAGGCACACGTAGCAGCGGCCTCCTGTCGTTTCCAGTCGCCCTGACCTCACTAAATGCAGCCATGCAGCGTCATTTGACTGATGGAGAGTGTGTGGATTGCATTTGTAACCCCATTCAGTATCACATAGTGATGTGCTTCCCAGGACTCTTTCAGTGAGAGGTGGAGAGTGTGAGCGCTGTGTGCACGGTGCAGTTCCTGCGTGTGGACGTGCACACAGCTGCTGCGCCTGCAGTAATTGAGATGGAGAGGGTGATTCAGGATCATCCATCTACATCCACGATCATCTGGAGTTCAAGAACGTCTGTTAGACAACTCTTCTGACCAATCACAGCACAGAGATAAGAACAAGGCAGCCCTTTATAGGTAAAGAGGAGGAGTTAACCCAGTGAACTCAGAGCTCAGCCTGACTGGCACCCCCATCCTCCAAACAAGTCATCTCCACACAGACACACACACACACACACCCATACACGCCCACCTTACCAACAGGGGGCGGTCAGCCTATCCTGCCACGAGGGGACTACTGCTTCTACAGTAGTTTATTGAAAAAGCAAAAACCCCAAATTAAATGCACTTTAAAGCTATATTACCATAATATGACTAAAGATTAGACTTTTAATCATTTGTAAAGAAATTGCCAAGAGGGGTCATTTACATATCCAAGTGGGCACCTTACATACTGCAATAGAACTTTTATTACCTAGATTATTTGCTTACAACAAGGAATTGCTTTAACTGTTTTAAGAAATTGATGATTTAACCTGAGTGAATTCCTTCTAATACAAATATTACCCAATGAATTAATTTGACAATAAATAATATTTTGAATGCCATTTAAGGTGGGAATAAATTAATAACAGGATCTGTAGTATTAGCAACAAATATATATTTTTCATATAAATGTTTGTCTCTTAATGTGGTACGTTGCTCCTCTGTTTTTAAGTATTCAAAGTGGTGCTGCCATGTCGTTCTTAGCAGACAAAGAGGGGACCTTGATTGGCGTTACAGAGTAAATGTCCCCACTTGGCTTGAATAGAACGACAGGGGTCCACTGTCAGCTGGTGCAGAACGACACAAGTCCCCACCGAGATAGGATGGA
This sequence comes from Cyprinodon diabolis, assembly GCA_030533445.1. Classification (NCBI taxonomy): domain Eukaryota; kingdom Metazoa; phylum Chordata; class Actinopteri; order Cyprinodontiformes; family Cyprinodontidae; genus Cyprinodon; species Cyprinodon diabolis. The sequence continues at coordinate 44,991,264 of CM060084.1, read as the reverse complement.
GCGAAGTACACACTCCAGATAAAGAACAAAATTATATTTTATCAGATAACTTTACTCCTGACATAGACATGGGTATAGGTCGCAAAATTTAATGTTGGAGAACTCCATGTCTGATGTCCACAAGTTTTGGTGATAATATCTACATAATGAGGTCTACCAAGAAGATAACTTTTAAACCAATTATATGCCATGCCTCTATCCCCACAAAGGTGCAGCTAGTTCAGTTAACAAAAGCAACATAATACATAAAGTCAGTTTCTCATATTTACTGTAAACCATTTTCTTCTAAAAAAAAAAAAGAAGCTTGAATTGTTTAATGTTTGGACAATGTTTTCATTCAGCAGTCTCACTGTTTCATAGTTTCACACCACACTCTGAAATGCAAAATCTTTTCTTGTGTTTCTGATCTTACAACGTTTGAATATAATATAATATATAATATTGTATATTGTTTCAGTTCCAACCCATGTCAAAGCCATTACAGGAAAATTAAAGATCCCCTCTTGCTTTGTACAGAATGACAGGGGTCCACTGTTGACTGTTGCAGAACAACACAAGTCCCCACCGAGATAGGATGGAGCGACATACACACTACAGGATGGATGAATACTGCAGAAATTACCTAAACCAATTATTTTCAAGACAATTTAATAAAATAACTCTGTTGGAGTTCGCAAATCTTCCCCTCTGGGCACCACCCAGGTCCGTTAACCAGTTTCAGGACCAGTGATGGGACTAACGGCGTTGAAAGTAACGTTACTAACGCTGTTACCTTGTTTTAGTAACGAGTAATCTAACTAATTACTTTGACTGTAACTATAATGCAGTTACCATTGCAGACACCCCGTTACTGCGCGTTACTCAGTTCGCACAATGAACCTTTTTTCATGATAGGACTCGTGCGCAGCTGCGTGAAGCTGACACCCCACCCACGTCAAAAAACTCTGCAAATAGACTGAATGGTTAGTGCAACGTTAGTGCAGATTTGTGCAGAAAAAAATATTGTTTGTGCTACTTTTGTTTAAGAGATATTAAAGATTATTTTTTTAGGTCATCCAGAGGTGCGCGCCTTGTCATGAGAGAGGGGAGGATGAGAATGGCTGATGTATAGTGAGATTCCGTCTGTCAGTTGGGTAGGTGGGTGTTTCTGCTGGCGGGTGTTAACGTACAGCACACACAGAGAGATGGAGAGTGAGGATGACTCCAGCAGAAAAACAGCGTTTTCCTGATGGAAATACCAGTGTTACGTCGAGCTGCGTTTCCCCATCAGATACGGTTTCCTCTGCATCTCCGCACAGCGCAGGCGGCACGAGTCACCGCGCAAGCGACAGGAAACGCGCATGCTCGCTAAAGGCGCGCCACAGTCGCCATGTGCTCGCGCCACAGGAGAACTATGGAGAGCGTGAACGATCAAATGATTAACCTGACAACAGCCAGAAATGATAGCCTATATGGAGAAAGGGAGAAATCTGGATGGATGGATGGATGGATGGATGGATGGATGGATGGATGGATGGATGGATGGATACTCTGCCTTTTCAACCTACTGTATTTTTTAGTTTAAACATTATTTGATGGCCTTTGTGGCAGGGATGGAGATCCATATTTTATGTCACAAACAGAGTATAGATCTAGATAGATGGATAATAGATGTTGCAGTATCTATAACAACCCAAACACACAGGATTTCAGAATTAGACATCCCCAGTTATTAATTTCACCAGATCTGAATGCCCTGTTAAAAAACTTCACATGGCGTTCCCCCCTGATGTCATTTACGTTGAGTAGCAATAAATGCTAAACTCTCTGCAGGTTCTTGTCTTTGTCATCCACTCTATTCAGCTGGCTTTGGAAACACACCGCGAGAAGGTGGGGGCTGGGTGGTGAGGGTTACGGGGGCGAGAAACGCAAAAGTAACGCAATAGTTACTTTTACTAGTAACTAGTTACTTCTATTGTGGAGTAACTCAGTTAGTAACTCAGTTACTTTTTGGGAGAAGTAACTAGTAACTATAACTAATTACTTTTTCAAAGTAACGTGCCCAACACTGTTCAGGACTCAACCAAAACCCCTCAGTGTTGCGACCTTGAGAAATAATGAGATTTGGTTTAGAACAGACTTCAATGTTGAAAATGATCAAATATCACAAGTCAATGAAATAGAACAGACACAGAGTGACGTTCACCATCCAGCGCTCAGCTTAGGGCCGATCAGTGTTGGGAAAGTTCTCTTTCTACGTGAACTAGTTCAAAGTTCAGTTCACACATTTTAAAATGAACTAGTTCAGTTCATAGTTCATAATTCAAAATTTTGAACTAAGTTCACTGTTCCAAAAAATTAACTAGTTCATAGTTCTTTTTTTTTTTCATATATTGCTCAATTACACCATAGCCTACTGTAGAACCACAGACAGCAATTATTTTATCAGTTGTAACACTGAAACTGTGCGTCAGATTTCATCTTCATATCCAGTTTTGAATCCTTCTCCAACCAGGGTTTACATTAGCGTTGAGGGGGCAGCATTTCCCCATTGCTGCTTTAACGCTTTGCTGCTGTCCATTCACTTCACACTAGTAGCAGCTGCAGCTTTCACCCCTACAGTATATTCTCAAAAACATCAGGAAAAATGTGCTGCTTGAATGGTCTTTTTTATGAGGAATCATTAAAAGAAAAATAGGAAAGTAGTCTTTAAGGTGCAAATGTTTTTTTAATTTTAATATTTTTTTCAATTTGAAATTCCATTTCAGTACATACTAAAAAGGAATCCTGGAAAATTATACCAGGCAGGTTTAAGTGCGGATTTTTTTACTGAAAGCCGGCGGGCAAAGTTTGCAGAGAAATGTAAGATTGTTGCCATCATCCTCACCAACCACCTGGTCATAAAACTGTTTTAAGTGATCATACTGCTGCTTTGTCGCCTCCACGGTCGCCTCCATGCTGCTGTGGCTTCCACGCTGCCTTTTGTTTTGATGACGCACGCGGCTGTAGGCTACGACACTGGTAGCTGGTGTTGCCAGATTGGGTGTTTTTCCCGCTACATATTAAGGCCTGTTTACGGTGTGATTTAGCCGGGGTTTTGCCTGGAGGGCTCTATAGAAATCTGGCAACCTATTGAACGGAGTTGAACTGAGAGAGCGTGCCGTTCACAGACACCAGAATGAACCAGTTCACAATAACGTTCACCAGGCAGTAATGCAGTACGTTCAGTTCACGTTCGCCCAAAATATGAACGAGTTCATGAACGTTTGTTCAATGAACGCGTTCAGGCACAACACTGGGGCCGACACCAAGTGAAGCACAGATTGTAGAGCGAGTTTAGCTTTTATTCTCATTCTGTCGCTCTCTAAGGCCTGTTGGCCTGGATTATTTAGTTTTTGTTGCTGTGACTGTTGCCAGTCATACATGTAAATGTTATGTTTATAGTTCCCACTCCTCTGAGTGTAGGAATACTCTAAAAAGTAATAAACACTCCTCAATATTTCAATCAATGAATCAATATTCACTCAACTAAACACACTGCATCACTAATGCACATCTATATGAGTGAAAAGGATCAGGAAGAAGAAAAACCTCATGAAAACCTGAAACTCACACACTCATATATATATATACTTGTAATCTTTCCTGCACGACTGGAAAATTGCCCCGAAACTTGCACAGTGTACGCTCAGCTTTAGTTTTGTATGAAAAATAAACTTTAAACTACCTCAACTGGCTTGTATGCCTTTAGTCATGTACAAAAAACTATTTAATTACCTATTTTTTTGACAATCTGATCTTAAATAGTTTTTTTGTTATTTTTTGTACGTCTTGCTTATTGATTATGGGTATGCTGGTCTGACAAAGTATGCTGATCTTTTCTTTTGTCTGCAACAACATTTACTTCAAGTGCTTCACAGTAAAAATAAAAATGTAGAATATAATTTATATCAACATTTAAAAACAAATGGAAACATATTAACAAATCCATAAAAAATGTTTCCCTTTCAGGGGCATTGAATGGTTTTCCTGGTGTTTGAGGCTCAGCTGGTCAGAGCTGCTCGTCACTCGTCTCCTTCAGCTGTCAGAACCGAGCCGCCGTCGGGCCCGGGGCAGATCTGACTCCCATCTGTAAAGTCTCAATACGCACAGCATCAGTCAAATGTGACACACATTGAGAGTGACATGCAGAAAAATTTCCAGGGGGGCGGGGCTTTCTGGCAGCTCTGACCTCTTTATCCTGTGGGTCTAAGCTCCACCCATTATTAGTTACAAGCCAAATGTAAAAGGGTTGATTCTCTAAAGCCAGCAGGCCACAGCTGGCATGAAACCAGGAGATTATGGACAATCGGTTACAATTAAACTGATATCTGCTCATTATTTTTATTGTCCAAGCACTGAGCATCTGCTTCCAACATGTACAGTACAGAGTTTCCTGTGTTTATGCGCCGAGCTGAGCTCATCCAGCACTGTTAGTATAGAGATGCTGGAAGCTTCCTGCTTTTAATAACTTTATCCAAATCTGGCTGGAATTTGCCTAGAGCCTCATCAGCTGTGTCAGCCTGAGATAAACACTGGAGATGGTGGCTGTGAACCAGCCAGGAAACAATGAGGCAGGGCTAAATAGGTCACAGGCCTCGCACCGCTGGGTCCCCAAGAGGATAGAGCCGCGCTGTGCTTCCATGAGTCCAGTTCCCATGAAGGGACCTCCTAGATTGACCCTGATTGTGCTGCTGAACATCCCTGGGATGAAAGCCCACATGGGAAGAACTTTTTGTTTCCACTGTCATCTGCATTGCCGGCTTATCAGCTGCTGATAGGAACGTGGGCCACTTCGGGGACCGGATGAGTGCCGCTCCGGTTCACCGACGCTCCCTGTAACCAATCTGCCTTTCTAAGCTGTGGTAAGCCCGGGTAAGCCTGTTTGAAAATTTGTGCCAGTCTGCTGCATGCCTGAAGCGCTGAGTGGCATGTGTGCCATCCTGGCCCTGAGGAGATTGTTGGGATGGAGTCGGGCCACATACAATGCTCCCATTCGAGGGGGGGGAAGAAAGAGAGGGAGAGAGGAAAGCAAACGGACCGAGCTGCAGAGAGGAAGGGAGTATTTTTGGGTCATGTGGGCTGCCCTATTTAGCACTTTTTGCCAGCATCTAAAAGGCACACACACCTTTGGATGCTAGTACTAAACCACACACCAGGAAACCTTTTTGCTCTGTCTGCTCCAGCTTCTTCTCAATATTACCTGCCATTAATAAGTAATGTTGATTTCAGTAACACACAGAGCAGAGAGGGTTAGAAAACCTGTCTGGTTTCACTTTGGAGCCACTGAACATCTCTTTAGCTGCATCCACATGTGGGACATTCCTATGATGGATGGTAAACCTATAGAGGACATACCTGCATACTGTGAGAGTGACTCTGCTCATACAGTCTGTTAAAGGCTGAGTTAGTTTGCTGGTTGAAGTGTCCATCTTTATGCTGCTCTGTTTCAGAAAGATTTACTTCAGGCCTTCCTCTGATACAGCAAAACCAAAAACCAGACAACTCCAACAGGTTATATAAGGATAAAGTAATTTTATTGATTGGTAGTAGGATGAATGTGGGAATCAGGCAGGGGAAGCCTTGAGCTGATCCATAAACAATTCACTCTCAACCTTTTGGTTTGCTGCTGGTTGCTGGAGTTCATCTCCTGTCATTAATTCCCAGTTTTAGGCTGTAGAGCTACTTTATTACTTGGCTTAAAAGAAAAGTCCACTCATAGTCAGAATTCAAACTTCTGAAAGTACTTTAAATATGAAATTATTACATACTGTTCAATAAATGATACGTGTTTTTAATTCAGAGTCATTTTCATTTGACTGTAGTTTAGTGGAGGCATCCATGTTTGTCAAAGAACACTACTGCCACCTACTGGTTTGTGACGTCACGGTGCGGTATCGGCTGTTGATCAAGTCCCAGTGCTGTATCTGGTTTTTCTCACAACGCGCTATTATCCAAGTCATCTTGAAAACATTCTTCCAAATGTTGCCTGAAGTTCGATGGTAAATCCTCCCTCTTCAAGTTGGCAATCCAACGACGAATCCGTCCGTGGAGGAATCGGAAAAGTAAACCAAGAAATGTATTTTTCCACTTTTACCCGATGTATTATCACATCCAGCTGCCATGCACGTGGGCATTGTCAGTTTCACTATAGCTCTGGTGAATTTTAATGGTGAAGTCCTCTGGAAATCTTCCATTATTGTTGTTGATTGCAGATGTGTCTAGTAGTTCCCATTGATTTTGCCTTTAAAGCGGGGAGAATGGCGCTAGGCTTTCCGCACCGTGACGTCACTGCAGGAAGATGTCAGAAGTGAGGTGTTACTATATTCGGTCAAAATGGCCGCTCCCAGACTCAGTGACTGTGACAAAAATGAATAATTTTATTTTTTTACTGATTAACGCTAAATCATTAAATCAACGCAGACGTATTAGTTTTTGGTATATATAATGATCCATTGATCATTCCTCGCTGATCGGACTTTTCCTTTAAAGATCAAGTTGAGTATTTCATTGAACCTAGCATAAAATAAAAAAACAATCATCTGTGCTCGCTATAAAATGTTCAGTGAGTAACGAAATGTGCTTAACTGATATTTATGATTATATACTAACTTTTCCTTGACCACTTGGAAGTTAGATGTAGTGCTAAAGCACCAATTATTGCTTGCCAACAACTTTAAAGCACATGAAGAAGAAGGAGCTGGAAAAACTGAGTTAATGAGCCCAGCTTCCACATGGTTCAATGTTTCACAATCAATTGTTAAAATCTGCCAGAAAGAAAACTAGCAGGGTTTTATTCTTCCGCTTCCTGTAGGATAAAACTCTTTGATGGGATTTGAAAGATAAGCCTGGTTGAATAAATGATCACTTCATAATAAAAGCCTTTAATGCTGCGGTCAAGGCTGGAGCTTTTGCCAGGAGCTGTTCGGAGTGTTTTTATTTATAAAAGGAATGCAGATGAGGAGGAGGACAACACCACGGGGAACAAGATGGAAAGAAAAAGAAGATGCCTCCGGTGTGAAGGCGGTCAGATCATACAGGCATGACAGCGGGTGATCATCAACATATATGTGAAGCATTGAAAATTTAGTATACCAATATGTCATTTAGTGATGTTATTAGAGGAGCCATGCACCTCATTAAATCCAGAAATATAAACAAATGTTTTAGCCACACCATGCTAACAGATCCTGAACTCTAATTTCAGACACTGTTCAGTGATCTGCGTGTAATCGCTTTTCACCATTACCCCAAACCCAGCTCTGTTATTGGCCCCATCTTCCCGCTACTCCTCACATTCAGACTCCAAACCAGAGTGAATCACCCCACTGTGACGTTTGGATTCAACAGCATCATCCAGTCCCCCCACCTTCCCCATAAAAAACAACAGACCTTTTATAATAAAAAGTTATAAAAACACTGCTGAAACAACTATTGAAGTTTTAGATCAGAAAATGGGTTCCTGAAAGTTTGTTAGCAAGTCTGCAACTTCAAACTTTAACCTTGACCTTTAAAACGTCCTTTTTGATAAAGCTATTAGTTAGAGTGGCCCTGAGCTATCTGTACAATTATGCTGCTATAGGGTTTTACTGCTGGAGGACATAGGGACCACTTTCACTTACTGTGCTGCATTGTCTTGCTAATCTACCGACCATTGTGCATTGTTTTTTAATTTGAACTATAAATGTGTTAAATATGTTTTTTCTTTTATAGTAGCTACATCTCACCTAGCATTCAGCTGAACTGGGCATCAGTTGGCCTGCTGCCAACATCTTCTTGTTCTTCTGGTCTAGCTTGTACACTTGATCCTGGCTTTCAGTAGTTAACTCAGACTCTCTTATACATTGCTAATGACTCAGTTTTCTGTGGCTGACTGAATCTGCTCTTTTTTATCTTCTAGTCTTGAATGCTGACCCATTCTAATCTGCATTGTTGCTTTTTCTCTCCTCAATAAAGCCAGTGAAATATCAAAAACTGCTATCAGCAGCTGACCTGTCTCTCACTTATTAATTAATCCTGGATTTGTGCTATGTGTTCTATTTCTTTTCACTTCCTTTCCACTGTTGCTGCAAACATGATTGGTTTGCAAGCAATGATCCACTGTTGCTACATGTTCATCTTGTAGGAGTGAATTCTGCAGTTCAGTAGGTTGATGGAAGCTTCCAAGTTTCCTTAGATAATTATTTGATTATTTTTACTTTATATTCATGGGGAAAAAGCTGCCTCCATAAAAAGGTGGTATGAAAGTTATCATCGGCTTCAGATTGGCAGAATATGTCAAACATATTGCACTTACAATGGGTCTACTGTGAAACTCGTGGTTACCATTATGTGAGCTTGTCTTAGCCATGTGGCTCAAAGGCAGAAGATTACAGCAGCTCATTTCATCCTTTAGCTCTTGTGCTTTTGTGAGAGTTATGTTAATTGAGTGAAGCCAGCTGCAGGAGAGGCTGGCTGGAATGAAAACCAGCAGACTCTAAGGCCTCCATGGGACATGTGTGAAAGGCACTGATGTTTGGTACTCAGCATGCTGACATCAGGAGACAGGGAAGCGTTTTGAATGAAAAGAAAAGGAATAATCCAAGCAGCATAGCGGCTAGTACAACAACAGTGACAAAGATTCCTCAGCAGTGTGGATTCATAGAGTTCATTTGCAGTTACACCTACATGTTATAATACTGGAGCTTAAATGTGTGTTTTTTTCTGATACTTAATTAGCTATAATTAGATCTGCAAATAGGAAGACCAAACCCAATAAGTAATGTTCTAATTCACAAGAACAGCAGGCCATGAACGGACAAAGTCCCTGGATGTTGTTCTCACCCCTCCCTCCTTACCCAGCATGAATCAGAGCAGACTTGTCCGTTCTCCAGATTGACAGCTGTCCCAGCATGCACTGCGGCAGCAGCAGCTTCCAGTGGAGCGCTCTCAGAGCTCAGAGGATTAAGTTAAAAGTTCTCTTTTTTGTTGCCGTTGTGCTATAAAAGTATGTTTTAAGATCATTTGAGGCGGGAACATTATACTTTTGAGTGTCTCTATATGGCCAAATTACAGATTCAATGCCTAATTTAAAAACAAAATCCAAATTTGAGAGCACCGCGGCAACCAGGGACCTCTGAGGCTAACAGCAGCCCATCTGCAGCGGCCCTCTCTCGGCATAGCCGTGTGTGAAAGACCGCTGGCTCTGATGGAGGTTTTTTGTTTTGTTTGACAAAATGATCATTTGATTTGTGTTTATCTGACTGTGTTCATTATGATTCCCCACTAAATTAAAAAAGTAATAATTTATTATTATCTATAGGTTAAATGCAGCTCCAGAAGAGCAGAGCTAGTGGTGATGTCATCAGTACGCTTCTATTCAAATTGACCCATATTTATGCTACATGCTCCCGTTCTCCCAGAGTCCAGACTTTCCTGTGTTCTTCTCAAGAACATACTTACTTCCGTACTCGCGTTCTTGTGAATTTAGAAGCGGCTTATGTTTTGCGTGCTGAGATGTTTCAGGTGATGATGGCATCAGTATGCGGCACTGGACCATGGAAGCAGTGATGTGTTTCTGTGAGCAGTGATTCAGTGTAAACCAAGAAACCAGTAACAATCATTTGAGCAGACATTTAAACTTAATGTCTGCTCAAATCTTAGGTCTTATCGTTACGCCTCTCCATTGGTCCCCACTGGTCCATCACAGAGTAATTTGGTACATGGGAAGATCGGCAGTGGGTATGTGTGTGATTATTTGAAGAGAGCTGGTATGCTTATGCAGCGCCAGAGGGCATGTGGAGAGGAGTGATTACATTAGAGGGTGTTTCCAGAGGATTTCCTCTGGAATATAAGCAACTTCATCACCAGGGTCTAGCTGACTGGATCTATGTGGAACCTTGTGTAACGCTGGTTCCACCTTAGAACCAGTGAAACATTTCTGTGCCTTCATGCCCCTGAGCAGTACAACTGCCCAGCTTATGCAAACACTTAATGGATTAAAACTAAAAAGTCGGGATGATTTGACATTTAAATATGATTTCCCTATGACTTTAAGCCTAACCTTACTAATAGACAGGGTGTCTGCCTCACGGACTAAAACTGGTAGTTGGTTCCAAAGGAGAGGAGCCTGATAACTAAAAGATCTGCCTCCCATTCTACTTTTAGAAACTCTAGGAACCACTAGTAAACCTGCAGATTGAGAGCGAAATGTTCTATTAAGAACATAAGGAACAATTAAATCTCTGATATCAGAGGCAGCTTTGCAGTTTAAGGCTTTATATGTGAGAAGGAGGATTTTAAATTCTATTCTGGATTTAACAGCAAACTGATCAAATATTTATTTGGGGAAAAAAGTTAAAAATCATTTTTGAATCTTCCTCAGTTCTCTCCAATCTTCATATGACCTGAGCGATAAACTAACAGCTTAGTGAGAGCTGACCTTATCACTTGCTCATTGTTTACCAGCTCGTTATGATGATCGACTGACATTTGGGAAGTGGAGAACATACGTGTTCACTGTATGTACTGCAATGATTCACTGGCCGTCTACATATATTTATAGGCGTGTGAATGATGACTTCATTGGGAAATGTCAATGCCCCCTAGAAAGGCAGCCTCACAGCAGACATCAGCATTCATTTGTCAAGTTGAGTCACAACCTGGGCTGCTGCTGCAGTGCCGATCCGGCCTGAGAAAACCACCATGTTCTCCTAAAGTTCTTCTTCTTTCTGTGTTGTTTTTGCCTTTAGGCAGCTGTAATCATTTATTGGAGAAATTAAACAAAGAATATCTTTCTGCTTCTTCTCCCATATCCTCTACTCACTCATCTCGGCCCCCCACTGTCCTGCAGACCTGGTCCAGCCCTGTGCACGTGACCCCCTCACCATTTCCCGGTCCTCACCCCTCCACGGGCCGTCCCACTGTGAACATCAATGGCCCATCGCTGTCACGCTGCGATGCGTCCGCTCATTCAGGCACTGCTGTTATCATGGCACCACATGGAAGAGGAAGTCCTCTGTTTATGTTTTATCTCTCTCACTGCTCATTGGAATCTGCTTCTTCTCTGCAGCTTCTTAGTCAGAGATTAGAGAGGGGGGGCTTGATTGCACTGCCCCCTAAGGGTGAGAAGAGGCACAAGAGGCCAATTAAATATTTATGGACCAAGACTCATTCATCTGTTTGGCATTGGGGAGGTAATGTGACTGGAAAGCTGCCATGACACGCTTATGTGCAGCAGGGGAGCTGCATATGTCCGTCTACGAATTCCTTTTTTCATTGCTTTAAATGTAAAAGGCATCTTTTCAATCTGCTTCACCGGCAGCTCGTCATACATTATGTCACTTATTAGATGTGAAAGTAATTTTCCATTAATGATGTTCCAGTTAGAACTAAGATAGTCTCTGGTTACAGACCATTAAACTCCCACCTCAGCTGTTAATGGATGCTGCTGGACTCAACAGAGTAATCAGATTTGTTTTTCCAACCTTTACGTCTATAGATCAGGAAAAAGAACCAATCATGACAGAGTTGCAGCTCTGCCATAAATACCTGACATGACTGAACGATGTTTTATATGACGGCATGTCAAGGCAGCTGTAGATAAAAGACAAAAGTCTGAAAAGTAAATATTATTCCACCTGTGTTAATAAATCTGTTTTTTTCTAATAAATTCATTCTTTTTAATTTGAAAATTTCTGCTTTTCTAACGTCATAGAATATCTTCCTGTGAACGGTGACATCTTTTTTCCATTAATCATGGACATTTCAGAGCTTATTTTTGCAAATTCACAATTTTTTAACATCAGTGATTTTGAATAAATGTGAATACATGTTAGTTTCACATGTGAAAACATCTAAAATTTGACTTTAAATTCAACTTTTCCCCATGTTTGTTGCTGGAAAAGTTATCTTGTTTTTGTTTTTTCGTATCCAATGGCGACAATACTCCTATTTCCTATGATAAGCTAACTTCAAGTTAATGTCCCCCAACTGTTTTTACACTTGGGGTTTCTAAACAGGTAACTAGGCTGTTTCATTGTTTTTAGCAGTGTGTGTACTCAGTGGGTCTAAATGAAGGTGTGGGGTATATAGGCCAGCTGGCGGGTTATGGATGGACTTTTGCAGGTACAGTGAGGACAGATGAGGGAATTCCTGCTTGTGAGGAGAAGGCCACCAGCACACCTGCCGACAGGGGGATAAACGGGTCAATGATCCCAGGCTCAGGACAGAGGGGGGCCTAAAAGTGACACTCTGACCATTAAAAGTAAAAGTGGCAGAAGTCATTTTTCTGAAATAGTTGTGATAATGATATTGAATATTAGAGTAACTAAATATATAAATGTATCTGCATTAGGTATATATAATATATTTTCTTTTAATAAGGGGCCATTAGGACTCCCCCCACCCCAACATAAAATTGTTTGACCAGGGCAATGGTGGGCGGCAACTTTAAAAGTTTGTTTTCCTGCAAACGAAGAATGTCAGGTTTTCATGAGACAAGGGCACAGAAAAGAAAACAGAAGAGGCCAACTATCTACAACTTCCAAGTAAGTAGTATCTGGAATATAACACTTTTGAAAAGCAGTAAAATACCAAGGTAGTAAAATAACTTCTGCAAAACATCTTTAGATCTGAGTTAAAAACATAATATATGTTTATAATAATAATCCTTTAGAACTAGTGCTGCACCGATACCAGTATCGGGCGGGGCCTATATCCAGCACTAAAATGGTGGTATCGGTATCTGCGAGTACCAACAATAGGGCACCGATACCATTTTGAGAGCCAAAAGTTTATTCAACTATTGTCACCCATTCCAGGTAGGCAATAAAAAGTTCTACTGGATTCACTTGTATTCGTTTGTTTCCTGCTTCACAAAGGTAGGCAGCAGCTTGACAAAGCCATGATGGCAATTATTTTACATCCAAGTAGTATGCAGTTCTTCATATATACACACACACATCAATTTCAAACAGACGGTATCTGTATCAGCCAATACTGCACAGCCAGGTATCGGGTATTGGTATCGGGGCTGAAAAGGTGAATGTGCAGCACGGTCTATAGTAATAGAACATCTAAAGACAATAATTAGTTTCCCTGTTCTTGTGAAAGACGGACAATCCCACAGCATAATGTAGCCACCACCGTCTTACACTGTGGCCTCGTATTTTGAAGGGAATTTTCTGTAAAAGGTTTAAATTAATCTGTTTTTTTTTAACATTTTGTTCATTTTTTTTTTCTAAGCAATCCCTATTTGGAGTCTTTATCTACTGTCTTAATTTAAAGAGTTTAACATTTTAAAGAGCATTTAATGGAAATGAGGCATATTCACTGAAGGAAACAAACTGAACAAACTTAGCAGAAGGGATTAAAATAACCCCATAAGCCTTGAAAGAAAACAGATTTCATACTGTTACTTTAGTGCATCTTCTCTGCTCTGTGTGCTGCTATAAGAAGGATGGTTGCAAACTGTGATGTGTTGACAGAACCTCTGCAGGAGCCCCCTAGCAGATGTACACCCTGTGATGCAGCGCAGCAGAGCCACTGCTCTTCTTTTGTAGCTAAGGATGGCATAAGGAGTGGTTATTCACACGCAGCTAGGAACTATAATTACATTTTCCATTGTATTAGCACTGAATATTACAGCTTGCTGGAAGATTTTCATGTCTGAGCATAATTCACTGTCCTCACTCATGTTTTATTCTTTAACAATCCCACAGAGACAATACTGTTTCAGGTTAACAGCAGTTAGCTATCCTTAAGATTTAGATTTTTTAGCAAAAGACCAGAGAAGCCTTTCATTCAGAGACACAGAAAGGAAATTCATCCAGTTTTCTTACCCTAAATGGTGTTTTATTTTGAAAAATGACTGGATCCTGTTCTTTACATATGTCTATATATGACCCTTGCCGAATGACGGCCATGGCACCATAGGTCACGTGATTTCTCCCACTACAAAACCAGCTCTGTCTCTGTCATTACCTGATATGTAAACAGAGTAAATTCCTGGTAGGCAATACTTCAATTTTTTTTACTTTTTTATTCTTGTGGGTGTTCTTTTTGAATAGTTTTGAATTAGCATAAATATTGCATATTCTGAAAAGAATAAAGCAATACACTTAAATAGCCTTTTGACTGTTACTACCACTGCTCTGAGCATGTCCGGTGATAACGTCACACAATACCAGGGGTGGAAAGTAATGAGTTACATTTACTCACGTTACTGTAATTGAGTACTTTTTATGAGTAATTTGTAATTTTCTGAGTAGTTTTTGAAATATGTAATTTTTACTTTTACTCGAGTAAATTTTAACCTTAGTAGTTTTACTTTGATACATTTAAAACCTCCTCACGTTACTGAGTAAAAAAAATAAAAAATACCTATGGTGAAAAAATTTTATGCTGCGGGAAATTTAAACCACTGTGTCATGGAACTGAAACTTAATGTTTGGCCCAGCCTTGCAATTACCCTTTGTATTGTTTCAAAATCCAGTGCTGCACTTTGAAAGAGGGCAGTTGTTAATCACGACATAGGGAGTATGGATGAGGAAAGGCCTGAAGAGGAAACATATTCTGGAGGCGAAAGCCAGAAAAACCCTTGGCCATATTTGGATGGATTATTTGTTTTCAAATGTACAAAAGGGAACAATGTGATAATGCAGTGCAACATGTGCCTCCCCAGCAAAACGGAGCTTTCGGCTTTTAAAACATCAACATCCATTTTACGAAAACATGTGGCGGTAAGTTAGCGCATGTGTTTTTGTCTCTGACATCCCAAACGGTTTATTTATTATTTATGTATAAGCGAGCTCTTGGCTTGTTAGCAGTTGCTTAGAATTAGCTGGTTCGGAGTATGATTGAGTTGGAAATGCAAGCATTAAAGGTATTGATGTTTTCTTAATGTGGCGATAAATAGAATGTTATGATGGTTTTAAATTACTTGGAGTGAGGGGAAATAATAAAATGACTCGATAAAAACATCTTGTGCTCAATTCGATTCATGACTCATACTTTTTTCCATTAAATAACTCAAAGTAACTAAGAAATTTTTACTCAAATTACATATAAATGAACTAATTTTGTATTTTTACTTGAGTAATTTTTGAGATGGGTAATGTTACTTTTACTCTGAGTAGAATTTAGGCAAAGTAAAGATACTTTTACTCAATTACAATTTTTTGTACTCTTTCCACCTCTGCACAATACAATGGAGAGAATGTAAAACATATCCATGTCTTCCAGAAAAGTGTTCAATATTTTCTGTACAATGTAGTTTAGTATTCTCTAATGTTTCAAGTACATAAATAAGTATTTTCAGTACTGTTATAACGTATTCTGTTCTCGCATGCGTGGGATGGATCGTACTTCCGGGACGGATCGGGTAGTGACAGTCTCACTGCAGCAAAACAAGCTCAGTACTCACCACCATTATGAGCAGAAAGTCGGCAATTTTCATACACCTGGTTTTGTGGTGTCTTTTTTTAAAGGAGTGTTTAATATTACCATAGCAACCAGAAAGTACTACAGCAACAGACTGGTCTGTAAAAATATTGTCTGACAATAAAGCGGTCTGTGGTGCAGAATAGGTTGAGGCTGATATAAGGTATAGTCTATTGTTCCCAGGTTCAATGTGAAAAGAGCCGACCTGGTAATTTACTGGGAATGATGTGCATGTGTGAAAGGTGCTAATTGTTGTTTAAACATGGTGCCAGTTAACGTGAACCTATGTGTGGTGGGGCATTGGATAATTTCTTGGTTTCACTGCTGCGCTAGCTGGAGCATAGGATTCTATAAGGCATTTTACATTTTATTTTTCAATGTTTTTTGTCCAAAATGAGGCCAAACTCCCACTTACTGTATATCCATTGGTTTCCAGAATAATTGGTCCACCTACAGCGACTCTACCAGACGTAAACATCAGGGCCATTACATCGGGCAGCAGAACAGGGCTTCACACGTCTGTTAAACACTCCCCTCAGGAAGCCTACAGAGCTCTCAGGGGGAAGGTGGGCTCATCCCTGCTGTCAACACATTTGTATTGTGTTTTCTGTTCTTTCACTGTGGTAGATGTTGGATGTGGGGCTCTGACAGATCATTTTCACAGGGAGAAAAATAGAGTCACGTCTAAAAAGTTACTTTTATTGTTCCGGAAAGAGGAGTCCTGACTTAATTGACCTTGCAATCTAAAAGACTTGGAACGCTTCAAGAACAATCTAAAAGAGACTAAGCAATAACTGAACAGATTTGATGGCTGCAATCAGAGCTGGAAAGAGGATATAATGAGGACAAGGTGTCTTTCTTACATTGTGACTATTTTCCATTATTTTTAGCATACCGTGGGGAAACAATGACTGGTCCACCCATTGGTCCAACCATGTGGACCAATGACTGGCCCACATGGGAACAAATACTGTTTCAGGGTGAGGCATTAGGTTTACGACTAAGGTGGGAATTGAGTTTAGGGTGGGGTTTGGCGGGTTAGTTATGACTCAATAATGGTTAGGGTTAGATAGGAACCTCTAATAGTTTGGGTTAGGGACACAGTTGGGCTGTAGAAATGAGTTAGAAATAAAGGGAAGTCAATGGAAGGTTTTCACAAAGATAAAGAGACCTGTTTGTGAGTGGGTGTGTGTGTTCGCAGCTGTGAGAGGGTTCAGATCAGGGATCTTAAAGTCATATTTAAATGTCAAATCATTCTGGCTTAAACAGGTATATAAATGTACTGTTTATCAGACAATACTGTCCCAACATATAAAAAATGCTGTCTTAAAATCTGTGTGTTTTTTTAATCTTTTGCAGGCCAGTAAGTTATACGCCTAAATATGGCCAATCATATATCAACCTTCATCTGTCAATCAAATTTTTTTCGGTCATAGCATATGCCTAGCGCCATTCTCCCTGCTGTACAGGCAAAACAAATGGCAACTACTAGACACATCTGCAATCAACAACAATTATTGAAGATTTCCAGAGGACTTCACCATTGACATTCACCAGAGCTATAGTGAAACTGACAATGCCTATGAATGCCCACGTGCATGGCAGCGTGATGCTGGAATACACCGGGTGTAAGTGAAAAACCATTAGTTATTTTACCTTTCCGATTCCTGATCCTCCACAGACGGGTTCGTCGTTGGATTGCCAACTTGAAGAGGGAGGATTTAACATTGACTTTTTGGGCCAGAGAAAAAACCCGTAATATGTAGCCAACATTTGGAAGAAGAATGTTTTCAAGATGACTTGGATAATAGCGCGTTGTGATAAACACCAGATACAGCACTGGGACTTGATCAACAGCCGATACCGCACCGTGACGTCACAAACCAGTAGGTGGCAGTAGTGTTCTTTGACAAACATGGATGCCTCCAGTAAAGCACATTCAAATGAAGACTGTTCTGAAATAAAAAAAATATCATTTATTGAGCAGTATGTTAAAATTTTTATATTGAAAATACTTTTCCTTTAAAAAAAAACTGACTCCACACCAGTAGCATTTATAATCACAACCAATAGTTTAGTATTCAAATAGTATTCAATAGTATTCAAAAAACTAATTCTTGAAATAATGTTTAGATGGTGATCGTATAAATCAGTTTCTGTCCCCCATGGACGCCAACAAGCAGGAATTAGATGTGCAGCTGGATAGCGCTAATAATGATGATTTGTGGAAGAATTAATAAAATGTAAAAGCTGTAAAAGAATGTCCTCAACTATATTCCAGGAAAACAATCAGTTTCTCTAAAACCTTTTTAATTCCCCTCCACTTGCTGAATAGGTACAATGTTGAGTTTTTAAAAGCATGTAGTTTGATCTCTTCATGCCCAGTTTTCACTGCATGATAACTGAAGGGAGCAGTTTAACCAGAAGTGCAGGGTAAGTTTGTTTTCTAGCTCCTGTTGAGGCTGACTGCTGTGCCTCCATGTTGGACCTGAGCTCTAAGCAGCTGATCCCTGGACCCCTGCTGCAGTTTTTTAATTCTTTCAGGTTTTATGTGGAACTAATTGGATTTTAAATGTAGCTGAAGAAATAAAATCAAAAACATACTCGATATTTCAGCATTTGTAAATGTTTCAAGAAAGTATAAACACACTGGACTTAATTTAAACATGTTGAGATGGTAAAATATGAGTGAATCACTAATGAAATATTGTGAGGCAGCAATATGTTAATCAGGCATAAAGTTAACATTAATTAATCGACATCTTTGAAACATTGGTTATTGACTGGACGACTAATTAATGGTTAATCCACCATCAATCTACAGCCTTTACAGAAAAATCTACTTATATGACCATGATGTAAGGTTGGTGATTGGCACCACCTGTCATGCTTTTGGTTCTGTTTAAGTTTTTTCTTTACGTTTTCATTGGTTTGATTTCCATTTTGTGTTATTTTGCTTGAGTTATTTCTGATTGTATTTGAGTTCTTAGGTATTTCTTGTTTGCCGCCTTTTGTCCTCTTGTATCAGTCTCCTTTTCCCTAGCTCCTTGCTAGACTCCTCTGTTCACACCTGCTCCCAGTCTGCTGATTAGTCTGATCTTTGTTTCTGTCTCCCATATATGCACCTCCTGCTCAGTCACACTGGCTGGATTGTTGTCAATTCTTTGCCCCCCTTGTTGTGAGAATTCCTGGTTTTCAGTATTTTGGGATTTTGTGGCTTTTTGTATGTCTGCTTCTGTCTCCTTGAACCCCAGTCGGCCTCAGCAGATGGCCGCTCACACTGAGCCTGGTTCTGCTGGAGGTTTCTTACTGTTAAAAATTAGTTTTTCCTCTCCACTGTCACTACAAGCATGCTTAGTGTGAGGGATTGCCTTTGAGTCAATGAGTCGATGCAATCAACTCGTTTTCCTTAGATAGAAAACTTTGAATCGATCTGACTGTATAATCTGGTGAATTGTAAAAATCCTTGAGATAACGTTCGTTGTGAATTGAAACTATAAAAATAAACTGAATTAAATTGAATGTTGGTGGATTTTTGCTTGTCTAACCCTTTTTTGTTATTAAATCTTAAAGAAACCACTTCAGCTTCAGTCTCTGCATTTGGGTTCTCTTCAAAACCTCCACCCAACCTGACACCACCACAATCATCACCTCCTCCCAGGCTGTATTATTAATTAATATTTAGCAAATGATTATAAAGAAGATGTCATTAATTTGAAATTGCCATATTTTAATAGATTGGAATAAATAAACATCTTTTTTTAATTCATGCTCTTTTCTATTTCATAAAGAAGGTCTCTGGTCTAAATCCGGGTCTGGAGGATTGCTGCATGGAGCTTGTTGTTCTCCTGTGAGTTTGTTTTAAATCATCCCACCAGATTTATCCCTGGCCTGTTTGTCATCAAGCGATCAAACTGAATCAGTAGTGGTTCATTTCAAAGAGCTGCCCAGCTAACATTAGCTTACCCACAACGGCAACAAAGCTGGAATTTCAGCAGACACAGGGCGATATTTCTCCCTGACAGATTTAATATAAGCCAGATTAAATCTCTCCCACACTCATATTCATCTAAGATTGATGATATGAGCAAGTTCTGAAAGTGCCCGAAACAAATTTACCCTTGTTGAAAGCTTTTCCCGGGCCATGATTAAAATGAATGTTGCCTTCGCAGTGACTGGCTCTTTTAACTTTTCTCTGTTGTGAGAGCTACAATATGAAGTGCCAGAGGTGCAGCGAGGAAGAAGTGATGAATAAGAGATGGATGCTGGCAGAAGATGCAGATGAGAGGAAGCAAGAGAAATGCAGAGGATGAGAAAATTGGTCTGAAATGCAAGAATTGACTTTGACAGATAATTGTTTTCATGGACAACAACTAATTCCTCATCATATCCTTTCTCCCTTTTTGGATGTTTATGTCAACTTTTAACTTTAATCAAATTCCTCAACAAATGAGCAGCCGTAGTAAGACTTTAGTTGTCTTTCTATGAGCTTCTTCTACATTTATTGAATTTTTTTTTTTTTTTTGTGCATTCTAGTTATGTGATTCTAAAATACCAGTGTTGTATTTCTACAGTAGAAGCCATTAAAAATTGCCCCACTTTTCTTGATGGGCCCTTGGCTGGTCCCCTACAATTACTTTTTAAAGATGAATATTTGTAATAAAACATTCTTTCTGTCATGATTTGAGGACATTAAGATCTAAAGAGAAGATCGTCTCCTGGTCAGACCCTGTAATTCAGTGAAAAGGTCGAGTCATAGTACAAAAATATGCAAGAGGGGGTCACTCCATTGGCTGGAAGTTGGAGGGACGTTAACTGTCAGTCAGCTGGCGTCTGACTGGGTAGGGCCGTTTTGAAAGGCTGCTACTGTATGTGGTAAGACTGCCATCAATAAAAATGTTTGGGTAGGTGTTTGGATATGTAAATGTAAATAAATGAAGTGAAATTAATTAAAGGCTTGTTTTTTGTTCACTCAGACATATATGTGACAAAATTAATCTGTAAAAATACAAGTAACAAAGTTATAACTCTGCAAAATTTCAAATATGAATCATGGATATATGAGTAGGAATCTTACCTCATTACACAGTCAAAAGTACAGAGCAACGAAATGAACTCTCTGCATTTAACCCTTCCCCTTGGGGAGCAGTGGGCTGCCATTGTACGGCGCCTGGGGAGCAGTGTGGGGGTTAAGCGTCTTGCTCATTGAGCACAAGTGATATTCTGTGGGAGTGGGGCTCAAACTCAGAGCCTCAGGATTACAAGCGCAACACCCTAACCACTAGGCCACCACCCCCCAAAGCAGACATTAGCGTGAAGGGTCCTGCCTAAGGACCAACACGGGCAGCTCATATGAACCCAGGCTTCCTGTTTTGCAGGACAGGTGAGTTACCACTTGAGTTAGCAAGCCGCTAAGCTGATTAGCTTAAAGCTTTATACTCCTTACCAGTTGGTGGCAGTAACGCAACTGAGGTCACGTTCCAGCCAGCATTAAATGATAAGAAAAGAACAAGGTGAAAAGAGACAGGTGTACCTGGGCCTGTTGGATTACAGAGGCAGTGTCCTCCAAGGACCCCGTCTACCTGGACCGGATCTATAATAAAATTTTCGAGGAACTTCAGCAGCTGTCGTCTCAGTTATCAGATTTATAGCCCCCACACTGCAGCCATATTAGAATCTGTGCTTAAATTATAGCCAAACCCATTTACACAGGGACAGATAAAACCTTCCAATAAACCAAACATTATCCGCCACATATCTGATTCTAAACCCATTTAAAATAACTATTTTCATTAATTTAAGACAGAAATATTCACATGCTTGTATTATATCAAATTGCACTTCTGATTAGGGCTGGGCGCAACAAGGAGGGGAGGACGGGGAGGATAAAGAAGAGGAGACTGTTGTCCCTTCCAGAGCTGAGATGAGGAATGCATTTTAAAGTCTCGTCTCCTGTATGTTGATTTCAAAAACTTTGACCTTTACATCATTTTGAGAAAGAAGTGAATTTGGTGTTGGACAACAATCCAAGCAACTATGGATAAATGTGTTAAGTGATTTCTTACATATTTACCAGCAGATCCGCAACACAAAACAGACGTAGGGTAGCTTTAATTTT
Organism: Cyprinodon diabolis; assembly: GCA_030533445.1. Taxonomy (NCBI): domain Eukaryota; kingdom Metazoa; phylum Chordata; class Actinopteri; order Cyprinodontiformes; family Cyprinodontidae; genus Cyprinodon; species Cyprinodon diabolis. The sequence continues at coordinate 44,969,708 of CM060084.1, read as the reverse complement.
CTGTAGCCTTTGTAGTTATCTTCTATGCTGTAGTTCTGTGAAACCTTTATTTCAAACTTTATTTTTGAGACATGTTTAAAAAAATGCACCGCCGGCACAGTAGAGCCGACGCACAGAATAAGTTACACAGGCCTACTGTAGGCTATCAGAGTTAGGTCTGCACACTGCGCAGTATATTATAATTGAAGTTGCATGGTTCTGTAATAAAATTCAGTAAATGTGGAAGCTATCCATTTCATGTAATTTTTCTCATTGAAAAGCTACACAAATAGCATTTAGATGATATTCTGCATAAAAAATAAGTGAAATAACGGTAAATTCGGTTTTAGTAATCCACTGCTTATAGTGTTCAAATTGGCTCTGGACCAACGTGATCACTATAAGCGGATTCCACTGTACTAGCCACCAGCGCACACAGGAAAAACAGCAGAATTTAATTTATTCATATTACTGACATTGAAAATTTGTCATCAGTTATTGTAATGAATGATGGCAACAGTAAAAATCTGGTTTATCAGCCAGCCCTACTTCCAATATTCACCACTGTTCAGCGCCATTCACCTTTTTTCCTATGAGCATGGAGCAGCCACTTGCTTGGACTTGCAATGAATCATGGGATACCCAAGGCTACTTGTGGGTACACTGGAACCGTCCTTAAAATCGGACAAATAGAAATCTTAATTTGTCGGACGATTAACAAGGAATCTTCTAAGAGGCCTCGCTGCCGTGTTATGACCTAATCGGCCGACGAATATGGCCTTCGGAGGATGCAGCGGCTGAATTTAAACTCTGCAAACATCTGCACCCTGAAAGACTACACAACACGCCTCCTAAAGGTCCTAGCTAGGGTTAGGCTTAGGTTCAAGGATCGGCACTGCACGACTCGCCTCTCACTTACAAGCTGCAGACAGAACCCTCTGCAAACAGCCGCGTCGATGGTTGGTAAACAACCTTAAGGTGTTCTAATGCCACAGACTACCAAGGAGTGTAATGGCTTCATGAGGGACTGTAGATTCATGCCAGTAAATTTGTGACTCACATTTGTAGTTTGGGCAAATCATAACTAATGTCTTCGTTTGTATTTTCACAGATAAAATATGTGATGTTGCATGTATCTCTGAGTTAATAGAAAGGAACGAATATTTACTAACTTTTCTTCATTTATATGTAGAATTTCTACCCCTGCAGGTATCTTAGCCTGTATATTTTTAGTGCTGAAACATGTTGGGCTGTAAAAAGTCATCAAACCTGAATGCCAACAATGTCAGTAGTGAAGACATTAAAAAACAAAGCGGTTATATCCCCATTCGTTCACTACAGGCTGTATTTCTGACATGTAGACTTGATTTATGGCATAGATAAATAAAGACAGCACTTGTTCCTGTGAGCTCTGGGTGTATGGAACATCTCATCTCAGACTCAGAACAAGCAGAGTGTCGGCAGGAACACAGAGCTGAAGCCTTGCTGTGAAATCGCTGCAGACTGGAGGTTCTGCGCTGAAACTTTCCAGACGTTCATAGGAAACTCCCTCGCTTGTCAAACACATCTTCTTTCCTGCGTGTTCACATCACAGTTCATCTTTTTGAGCATATTTTATTTCTGTGACATTTGAGTTCGAACTTCAGCAGAAAATAAACCGGAGTAAACCAAAGACAGAGTGCAGGTAGAACAAGTCCAGGTATGGTGTTTAGTTTGTATTTAAAATTCCCATTCATGAGGCAAAAGTCAGCAAATAAAGAAACAAACAAAACTTCTGCTAGAATAAAAGCTGGTGATTGGGACTAAATATGTATTTTATTGCTGAATGAAAGAACTAACAACCAGCAAAGCCTCTGCCTGGTCTGGAAGTCAGCTCAGACCGGCAATATGCAGGACTACAGTAGCAGCCATTCAAAATGGTCCTTCACAGTCAAATGCCAGCAAAACGGAAGCCTACTCCCCTGCAACTCCCTGCCGCTGGAGTGACCCCCTCCTTCTCCTGCACATACATTTTTCTTTGTCCTCTGACTCCACTCTTTCACTGAATTTCAGGGTCTGATCAGGGCTCTTTAGACTTACTTAGACAGATTTTATTGTCCTTTTGTAGCTGCAAGGTGAATACAAAAAGACATTTCGTTCAGTACAGCTCTCAAGACCTTTCCATTTCTAAAGTGAAGCAGTGATCAAATGTAGTTGTAGTTGTTTTACAGTTTCCAACATTCAGCACTCATTTTTTATTTTATTAAACCCCATTTTACAAAACGTTCAGCAGTCTAATAGCAGTGGGGAAGAAACTGTTCTGGAATCTGCTGGACCTGCATCAGATGCTGCGACGCCTCTTTCCAGAGGGCAGCAGGGAGAACAGTCCATGGTGGGGGGGTGAGGGGTCAATTATGATGTTACGGGTCTTGGACAGGTGGTGTTTACATTCCAGGTGAGGGTGTCTGTGATGTGCACCCCCAGGAATTTTTTGTGCCGGTTCTTAGATGTTAATGTCCACAAATCATTGACAGAGAGAATGTTTTAGTGCAAAGATGGATGTTTAAAAAGGAATCTTAGGGGACGAACCAAGGACCCATCAAGGAAAGTGGGGAAATTTTGAATGGCTACTTCTGTAACTGAGTCGTATACAATCTGGTTGTGTTTGCAGCAGCTCAGATAGATTGGTGAGATAAGAAAAAAGAAAAAAGACATTTCAAATCGGATCCTTTGACAGCCATGAATTCACGAAGGGAACATTTCCTTATTGGTCAGTAAATGAGCCGCAGCGCTGAATATAACTGGTCTTAACAGGGAGTTGCATAAGTCAAATGTCACGGTACCAAATGGGTGAATGAGATGCTGAAACACTTCAGCTGGAAGGTATATCTTCTATTTAAAAAGCTGTGTTAGAGGAAAGAAGCTGGACTGGACCACTGCACTCAGCTGCTGCAGCAGTTTAATGGAAAACTTTAAGGTTTCTAAAATGATCCTTACAACACGAGGATAAAGAACCCAGAGCAGTGTCTGTTGGGAGATTTCCTGGCTATAAAATATCTGTTTAGTTTTCATTTAACTATACAAAAGTCCAGGGACAACCAGTAATTTTAGAAGCAGAAATTAAAAAATACCCTAAAAATGTATTTTACTGTTGATATGGACATAAGCAACCAGAAGAATATGAGACTAAAAGTGTGTCCTGGGAAATTTCCAGTCCAAACATTCTGCTGGCTTCTAGCCACATTAAGCAGAAACTTGTCATGTTGATGTGAGGTGAACAAGTTTCCTCAACTCAGCTTTCCTCATTCAGGATAACCTGATCCTGCAGCGTTTATATGCTGATTGGATCGCCCATCAGCATAAACCAGGCCTCTCAGTAGCATTACCATTTCACCCCCAGTCATACTGAACCCCATTAAAATAGTCTAGTCAGCATGTTTTGTCCAGTTTCAAACTTACATGTTTTCCGAATTTAATTAATCAAACAACTTTCAGACTGTCATTTATTGTTCTGTGTGTCAGAACAACACATGAAAGTGTGAATCGATGGAATAATTCACAAATTTCTTTCAAAATATAAAAGTTAACTTACAACTATCCTTCAACTCCAAGTCAAATATATTTAATTTAAAACTAAAATTTTGAAACTCCACCAAGGGACTTACGTCAGGAAATGGGGTTGTTATCCATCAAGTCCTTCAAAGCCTCCATCAGAATCTACTTTAGGCTGAGAAAAGGGAGTTTTGTTAAAGGAAAAGTCTGGTCAGCAAGGGAAAATCAATGGATCATTATCTATACCTAAAACGTTTGCCATGATTTAATGAATTTAGTCTTAATAAGTAAAAACTAAAAATTCTGTCACGATCACTGAGTCCATGACCAGACATTTTTCCCAAATATAGTAACATCTCAATCCTGACATCTTCTGGCAGTGACGTCACTTTGCGGTAAGCCTAGCGCTATACTCCTCGCTTTACAGGCTAAAATCAATGGGAAAAACTAGACACATCTGCAATCAACAACAAATCTTCCCCATTGAAAGTCACCATATATATAAATATATATATCAGGGGTGGAACGGTTCACGAAATCCACGGTTCGGTTCAGGGTTTCGTGGTCACGGTTTTCGGTTCAGTTTATGTTTATTGTTACACCGAAAAATAAAAAATTTTCCACATGTTTTGCTGCTTTGAATTCAATCATCTCACGCATGCTCTCTACCATCTCCAAGGAACTCAGAGCGGAGCGGACGGGAGCCACAGTGGAGGCTGTAGGCTTTGCTTTGTGCAGGCGGTCTGGAGCGCAGCGGGGGTTGCTGACAGAGGATGTGGAATTTCGGGGTTAGCATGACATGTTGCTGTTAGCATAAACAAAACGTGTTGCACAATGCTTGCACACTGTTGCACTTTTATCCACAACTTTCTTTCCGCCGTCATCGTAGGTCACTCTAAATGCAAAGCGGTCCCATACAGCAGACCTATAAAGTGCTGCTGGCGCGTCTTCCAACTCCTGTTCTTTCCCACTCACCATACCAACACAAATTCTCCACAACAACTGATTTCTTTCTGCTACACCCGGCTACGCGGCTTCGCTTCTTCTTCTTCTTGTTTAATACTGGGTGTTGGCTTTGGTCGCAGTACCGCCACCTTCTGCTCTGGAGTGTAAACGCTTCGCCTATGAGAAAAAGGAGCAGCGCATGAACCGAACGAAACACATGCGAATCGAACCGAGTCAGTCGAACGGAACGGTTCGGACGGTTTTCATAAATCGTCCCATGCCTAATATATATATATATATATATATATATATATATATATATATATATATATATATCAAGTGTAAGGATCTTGCCCAGAGCTGCTCCATGCGTTTGTCTAGTTATTGTTTGATTTTTCCGTTTGCTGTAGTGGACTGCATAAATAATGCCACTAAGCCTTGATTTGGGTGTTCTGTCCTCAGGATGAACCAGTTGGGTGGAACAGAGAGAAGTCAGATTGTCTCAGAAAAGGTGTATAACTGGAGAACATTTGAGTAACTCCCAACATACCTTAGTATGCATGTCCAAGCAGGAAAGGATACTGAAAAGGAAAAGGCTAGCTATAATAAGAAGACCAAAAAAAAATGAAATACCATGATAGGTCCAGTAGCAGGTCCCTGCTGCTGTGAACTACTTCACTGCAATCAGACATAGACTTCATAGGTTGAACTCTTATAGCTGGCGATCAAAAAAGAAATAATTGCTCTCTGGAAAAATGATGAAGGCCGGGCTAAAATTAAACACAAAGAACATTTTGGACAAAGGAATGAAAATAGAAGAGACATTCTTCATGTCTCAGTTTATCTGAGCAAAGCTTCACTTTGCTTATAAGTTTTAAAGTTTGCAAAGAGTTGATTTTAGACCTGAAACCTTGTTTCATCCTTGAAAATGTGAGACAGGAAACATTCTGAGTTGCTGTTTGTTCAGCTCAGCAGGTTTATGGTTCATATAAAGGACAGATCAACCCCTTTCCAGAGCCTCACTCTGCCCACTTCTAATGTTTGAAAAATGCATTTTATGGAGGATGTCAGGAACCATTAAGGAGAGTGAAGGTTTTGATGTGTTTTCTATTTCTAGTGATTTCAATAATGATTTTCTCCATGATGAAAGTTGATTAAAAAAAAATAGAAAAAGCTGTATAACGTGTTAAAAACTAGGCAGTCCAGTCTGAACTAAAGGACTGCACCTCATCTTTCTGGTCAAACATAATTTAATGTTTACTCTGTTTTTGGGGCTTAAGAAATTAATGGAATGTAAATAAATCCCTTTATTGTGCCTAGATGGGGAAATTCACTCTCTGCATTTAACCCATCTCCTTTGGGATAAAGTTATTCATGTTGCTTTCTTAGGGGTGGTGGCAGCCCAGTGGTTAGGGCATAGAGATCCTGAGGTTGTGAGTTCAAAATCCACTCCCACAGACTAAACCGTCGATTGCTCCCTGGGTGCCCCATGATGGCAGTCCACTGCTCCCCAAGGGGAGGGTTTAAATGCAGAGGTAAATTTCTCCAATCTGAGATCAATAAAGCTCAATTGAACCCCCAAACAAACCGGGGGGGGGGGGGGGGGGGGTCTTGATGACATGGGGCCATATTTCAGTTTGGCAAGGCTTAGTAGCAGACTCTGGGTCTAAATCAGACCTTACCATCAAAGCACTGGAGGCGGTCACCAATGTTGTCCCAGTTCATAGTTAAAAAAAAAAAATAGCTCACATTCATAGTTCACTTTTTTTTTATGAACTAAGTTCCCAAACATAGACAATAACTATTCAAGTTAATTTGGTAAATTAAGCTACATGTGATCATAATATATGGAAAGAAATGGAAAATACTGAATGCAGTCAAGGTTTACTGGATGTGCAGGGAAGCTGATATTTAGCCAGATTACACGAAACCTCAGAAAAATTCAGGAACATTCCGGTTCTGCTGAAAAGATCTGGATCCAAAAGGGTTACTTACATTCCTCATTCAGTAGCAGATATTTCCCAAGATGGCTCTGTTGCTTTAACTTGATGTGTGGCTTTAAATTTGAAGTGGACGTGGTTGACGTACAGACTTGTTTCTTAATTTCCAGTTGGGACAGTTTGAACAAAAACGCAAGTTTGTGTAATAAAACTCTGTACTGTATGATTAATGCAATTTTTCCACGCAGCTACAGCTCACACTGTACGCCAAAACCGCACAGTTTAAAAGTTTCACAGCTCACAATGTATGTTCTCATACTGTGCGGCCCAACACTCTGATGCGATCTACCTGCTCACACTACGTCTGAAAACCAGGTCCGACTCAGCTTTGCAGAAAGATGGCGCTACTCAGACTCATCAATCCGGAAGCCAAACCAGTAGAAGAGGAATATGAAGCTCACTAGAATGAAACGTGCTTCCTTGGCAATTTGTGCAATTTTGTGCTGAAAGACCTGAAAAGAAAAGGTGACAGCGTATTTGGACAAAGACATGGCTGAACAAACATGGCTACTACGGTCTGTCAATAGCAGACTAGTACTAGCAGTAAACATGCTGGTGTGTCATGCTGTTTGCCATAATATGTGCAGTAAAACCTGACGTTGTCCAATGAAATGTTTCGTTATCAATTGAACGCGAATATGAGCTGTGTGTCGCTCATTATTCTCAGAGTGATCGTCGCTCTCATTCACGTTCATTACTGCACAAAAAAATGATCCCTTTACCGTTCAATAAAAAAAATTAACGTATTTAGTGAACGCCGTTTATTGAACTCTTCTTTTTTGAAAGGATGTTATTCCATCTACTATATCTACTATAGGGCTAGTTATCCTCCCGCAGCTGCGTGTCTGCGTTAATTGCGACACACACGCAGTGATCGATGCCCAATATTGAAGTGTGGTCTGCGCTTTATTATTCCACGCCCCAAAGCAAGAGGGACAAACTAGCTGTGGGTCTAGATATGGCCGAGTCGGTGAGGCAGTGGGGGGCAAGTTTGTGCGACAACGGAGGGACATGAGGGCGAAGAAGAGCAGCAATATAGGTGGAAAAGGGGTCCCAGAGTTCTCATGCACCTCGCTCTTATAGGTGGTCCAACTTCACGAGTCGTTTTCCACAATGGCGGTCATACAAACAAAACAAGCTGGTAAGGTACCAAACTTAAATAAGGACAAAAGGTGTTCAAAATTTGAAAAAGTGCTTTCATTTAATTGTGTAAAAAACAAAGGCTCAAAAGCAATACAAAATAAATTAAATACAAAATAACATGAATCTGGGCCCAACTTCACTGAGGTCAACTGAGGATCAAACTCAAACAAAAAAACTGACCTGCAAACAAAGAACTAAAGGCTGCTTAAAAAGGGATGGAGTAACTCAAGTCTACCACATGAGGGAGGCACAATATAACAAAAGAACCAATAAATACAAAATTAACCATTCTATGAAACAAATAAAGCAAAACTAACTTTTACTTAGCAGAAACAATAAGTGAATATTTAAGTGACAAACTAATTGAAAACTTCTTGAAACAAGTCTCCCCCGTCAGTCTTTTGAAAATGGTACGCTCCAGGTTTCCTCCTCCAGCTGGTTTGCATCAGCAGCACCTCAAACAAAAGAACAGGTTTAAAAAAACCATTCAGACAGACATTAACTAAAGTGTGCACCCATTAGAAAATACCTGTCTAAAAGAAATTACCAACTTAAACATAAATTGTAATATAAAATAAAGCAAGAAAAGAAAATACTAACACGATGTGGTGGTCGGAGGATCATCCACCACACCGGTAAGGTACCAAACAGGAAATATGCACTATAAAGATGCAGATTTGACCAATCAGATGCCTCCTGTCTGCAGCACTTTCGGCACTTGCAATTTTGGAGAGGTGTACCAGAATGTTTGCGGAAGGAGGGAGGGGCATATCTGTGTTAACTGCGACACACACGAAGACGACCTGGTTTCTGAGTATAACTCCGCTTGTAGTCGTCAGTTCCGCTGCTATCCAGACTGGTGCTCCATGTGCTAGCCAGGCTACGTAAAGCCCGCTGTCCTGCCCAGGGTAGGACAGGGATAAGTTGGACTATATCGTTAGTTTGAGTACAGGACACAAAAAGACTAACATAAACAATCATCTGTTTACCATAAAAGTAAATCTTCTTCTAGGCTGTGCTCATGAACATATATTGCCATTGTTAAAAAAGTTAGAAGACATTAAATAAGGGTTTTTCCATATTTTATAAATTCCTGATTTTTTCTGCATGTTTTTATTTCTATTTTCTCTAATTAAAAAATAACATTTCAAACTCTGATGGCAAGTTTCACTTCTACATTAAAACCTCAATGTGAGTCTGCTTTCCTTTCAGCATCATGGGTCACATGAGAAATTTTTCCATTAGAAATTTCTCAAGAAATTTAAACATAGCCCCAAATAATCAATGCTGTCTGTGTTGCAGGGTTTCTGCTTTGAGTTCATTCATTCGTTTGTCAGATCAAGAGAAGTCAGAGTCAGAACGAGAGCAAAGAAGTGATTTTTAACAAATGCTGAAGTGTGACTTTAATTGGAGGAGCGTGTAATATAAGGGCATGTGATGATGCCTTCTATTATAAATTAACCCTCTAATTATCTTCTGTTTCTGCACAGCTTGACCTCAGAAAGCTAATTAAATGAACCCGTACCTTAGTGTGTGAATGTGGTGGTGAACTTTACATTGACAGCATTTGTCAGGAGAGTCGACATGGAGGAGGTTCAACAGAGACACACAGTAACTGGAGGCTTTTCATGGCTGCCCTCTTATACTGTTGGAATCTCACTAAGGTTCTGGTCTCTTGGAAAATCCACACAGTATCAGTCTTTCAGTGCAGTGATGAGAAAGTTTCCTCTCAGCTATTATGTCTGGAGATAAATCTCCTGAGTTTTGGCCTCAGTAAATAGTTTAGTCATCCTCTCACATTTTTTGAAGCGTCATCTATCACCACATCGCTGCCAGTATGCCAAATGGACTGGGGTTTGGGACAAAAAAGGCTTCATAAAAAAGCATGATTTTTTTTTTTTTTAAGAGAAAAGATTGTTTCCAGTAAAAGGCCTTTTGGAGGATGGCTCTGGGTGAGAAGTTTCATTCCTTAAAACCATTTCAGACTCAGCTCAAATCTAGAGTGCAGGTCAGGATGAGTCATATGTAGCCAGCTCCAGTGGACCCATACAACCTAACCCACCTCAAGCTCAGAAAGTCGGCCTGGTGTGGCGCCCACATCAACCTGGAACCTTCGATTCATTTCCAGATCAATGCCTTAAGGCTGGGTGGGAGTTCGGTCGTACAGATCTGAATAGATAAGCCCAAGATGAAGCTTAAATACAGTGCAGTGGAAAACTAAATATATAAATGCATCATCATTGATATAAAGGGCTGTGTTATACATCAGATACAAATAATTAAGTTTTTGTGATATAGCCCCTTTTCCACTGAAGCCACATGATTTATTTTAGCAGGTTAATAATAATTCATCCCTGTGAAAAACTCCAGAAAATTATATTTAATCAGCCTGAGAAAAACTGCAGATAACCTTCCGTCCAGCATGTGGCAGTAATGAGCACAGACCACTGGTTTTACCACTCTCCCAGCATCATGATAACTTTCGTTTAATGCTTTGAGAGCGATGTTGGATTGAATTAAACTTTAATTATTTACAATATAACTTTTAGAAGGAGATCGCCATTTATTCACCGCAATATTTCATTTACTGAAGTTGAGTTTAACTTTTAAAAAAGTTGGTTTGAGATGAGGTCACTGATCTCTAGTTTGTCTAGTTTTGTCTAGTTTGTTTCCCAGTGTAAATATTATATATTGCATGCTTTATCTTTCTCCTGCAGGGTAATTTGTGTCTCTTAAAAGAAAAAAAAATTGAAATGAGCACAGAACATTTAAACCTGAATAATGCCCCTGACTGAATGATTTAAGCTCAAAGTTACACGTTACTGTGTTTTATGAGGTCAGATTTTATAACCTGCAGTCAATACTGCACTCAGATTTCTAAATAGTTCACTTTGAAAGACTCTGATTCAAACTAGGAGTTAACTTTTGAGTTATTTGAATGGCCACAGGACTACACTATTGTTTATTTTTTATATTTTGTGGATCTTTGACTATTTAATCTGGACCTAATTGTACCTAAAATTTTATCAATAACAATGTTCAATAAATTTTTTTCAACAAAATACAGATGTAACACGTATCCAGTTTCTGAATGATTGTAAAAAATCTTGTTTCTACCAGCAGCTGGGGGAGACATTAGAACATGGTTCAGAAAACGTGTCAGGACACATTTTCTTCTAACACTAAGAATCAAACAAATGCTGGTTTCTAATCCAGCAAATCATTCTTAAAAGATTTTAAAATAATTTTAATAAATGTTTTTATAAAGATTTGAGATTTCTTTTACTGAATGAATGATCACAAAGCTAGTGTTAAGCTTGAAGTAAATCAAATTTTTGCTGAAAAAGTGTGCCCCCACAAAAAAATGGAATGCCCCCCCTTTAATTTCTTTCTGCAGCCGGGTCTGCTGATAGGCCAAAAAAAATGAAGTCACCTACCGTCACCTTGGTACTCCCTACTCTCAAGGAGTCGGGCCATAAAATTTCCTGTAACGAAATGTCATTACCATAGCAATGTGATCAATACATGTATATCACAGGTACATTATCAATTTAGCACATTATAATTATGCTCCATTAACACACTAATTTTGTTACGATGGATTGTTATAATATAGTTTTATTACATGATTTATAGACTTCATGGACTTCATACTGAATATGCGATGTGATGTGCCTATTTTCATTTTTTTTTTACCTTAAATGAAAGTAATCTACTGATGCTATGAAACAGCTAGTGTGTGTCAAAGCAATGAATTTATGTTTATTTTTAAAGTCTTAAGCCCCCTGAAAATGACAACATCACTGTTGTTTGATGCTGTAGCGCATGTATTGTTTACATTCCGACCAGTCAAACTAGGGAGTACCAATATGGTGGCTGGTGACTTCACAGCACCGTGTACTATCAACAGGCAATCCAGTAAATAAATAGAGATCAGTGGGTGAGGTGGTGGTTTGGTGAATAGCGAGGGTCACTTCAACTTTTTTGTAAACCCAAGAAGGTCCAGGCAACAAAGGTTTGAGATCCACTATTTTAACAGATCTTAATTTTATCTTGACTTATGCAATTAATTATAACCTCGTTGAAAAGAACTCATCAATAAACAGGAGTTTAAATCTATATTTGACCTTTTTCATTAACCAGCATCTAGCCTTAATTGTTGATTTATACCTTCAAGATTCTTTTATAATAACTACTGGTTCACGTGTTTATTTTTATTATAGCGTTCGATGGATGATGAATCTCAAATCAGATATTTACAGCACTGAAGGAAAATGTTTAGTCAACATCTTATTTATTGGAGGTTTTCTGCAGATACAGGGAATTCAAAACTTAGTCATTCCATTCAGGCAGCTAAAAAACAAGGTCAACAAAGCTAAGAGGCAAGATTTAAAAAATAGAGAGAAATACAACTGGTTTAAAGTGCAAAGTTAGTGGATTACACAGATTGGACACCTGAAAGAGAGTGACATATTGAGCAAATTTTATCTCAAGCATGACATCAAAAGTAACTTCAGCAGGAAGTGTACTGCCTGAAATCTTTTACTTAAGTGTTTATAAAATAGTACAGGTTCTCAATAGTCCGTAAGTACAACATACTAAGGAAATTCTCGTCATGCTTTTATTGCTTGATTTAACCTTCATGCAGAAAACCTATGTTATTTTAAAGGTTTATTGATGAAATGAGTTAAAGGCAGCTGGAATTGAGGGACGCTTATGATCCTGGGGAACATGTTTCTGGTACACCTGTTCTAGAAGAAAGTGTAATTACATCACCACACATCCACAGCAGGAGGTGGTGGGATATATGAAGTAAGCTCTCCTCTTTTATTATGGATTCACAGTCAGCACATGAGGAAATAAGGGTCTAATTTATATCAACATTTAGCACATTCAGCAACAAAAATAATTAAAGGAGATTCCACCACCAAATTTAAACGCCAAGCAGCTAAAGAGATCAGCCACGAGACTGAGATGACGGGATGTGAATTGGCGCCATAGAAATAAACTGAAGTGAATAGAGTTTTTTGTGGTGTAAAAAATAATGTCCTAAAAATTGTGGAAATTCTAAACGTTAAGCCTCCGTCTTGCTCCTGGAAGGTCTGGTTGGGGTCTCAACCCCTTATTCATGTCCACCAGTGAAATGCCAGTATAATGTTAGCTATTATATGTCATGATTTAATTTAAAGGTCTGACCCCAAGATGCAGAAGACCAAACCGAGAGACCAGGGAAAAGTTTAAACAGGTTTATTTGAGAATGGTGAATCCTGTGCTGCTCTGAGCACTGCTCAACAGGGACTGAAAGGTGAGGGGAAGACACTGCGGTTAGTTCAGGCTCAGTGGGAAATTTTAATTTTTGGTTTTGCATAGGAGGAAAAGGTTGCAGAGTCACTTCTCCAGGAAAAGGTGTCCTTTATGGAATCCAGACTGTGAGGATTGCACTTGAGATTGTCTGGTTGGGTGATGGGTGGACTGGGTTACTCAGACTGCGGTTGTTCCATGGTGAATGGAGAAGCTCACTGCCAGTTAGATTTCCTGTGGTACTTGAACGGGCTGTGATATAGAAGAAACATTTGCTTGATGTGGAGCTCAAACAACCTCTTGGTGATAGTGGATCCAAACCTCCTGTTTGGATCTCCAGCTCAGTTAGAAGCTCAGTACATCTTGGGGAAAGTGGGTCCAAACTTCCTGTTTGGAGCCCCAGCTTAGTTAGAAGCTCAGTTGAACCTTCCAGAGAGAGAAGGGCCGAACAAATCCAGTTTGCAGGATGACTTCCTGCCGAGAGGCAAAGACAAAAACAAAGTTAAGACTCAGGTTGACAAAAACTCAGAAACTGAGGTTAGACTCTGCTAAACTTAGCATGGCTAGAGTACCCTGAATTGGCAAACACTCTGGCGTCGAGGTAGTGGCCGTCAGCAGCTTAAGAACACTCCACAGGTAATGAGGCAATAAGCTGTAGGTGTGCAGGGAGACCCAATGAGGACGGGGCACCACCTGGTGGAGGAGGAAAGGAAACACAAAAACAGACCACACAAACTGGATTCCTGACATTATATTTTGTGCAGGCTTTCACCCAACTTCTAAGGATAACCAAGATTTTGCCTTTATATGGCTGCACCACATAACCAAAATCACGTCTCTTCACCTGCAGAAAAAAGTTGAGTTCCAGCTCATGAGAACCTGTTGTGAGCTTCTTTTTTTGTTGATAAGTATTTTATTAAACCCTTTTTTTCTTTTAATAATAAGGGGTAATTTTGCTCTATAAAGAAAACGTACTTTACTAATCTTCAATTCAATGTATTTGTCATGTTGGGATTTAGATGTCTAACCCACATGCAGAAACACTCGGAGGCAGGGAAAAAGTTCAAAGGTTTATTGACAAAATGTTATAAAAATGTGAACTGGAACTTGGGTGGTCAGACTGGTCACGGCAGGATCACCACTGAGGAGGACAGAGAGTTTAGAGGAGTTCCAGGTAAACTGCAGTTTATCAGATGATGGGGTAAATACATGCTCAGAGGTGGAACTGATCAGCAGGGGGGGAACCTTGAGGGTCCAGAGGCTAGTTGGCAGGCAGAGGGCTGAGGGCAAAGCAGAGACTGAACTGAGTGCAGGTAGGCGGAGGACTGAGAGCTAGGCAGAGGCTAACTGAGTGCAGACAGGAAGATTCCAGACTGAGATATTCTCCAGGATTTCAGGTTGATCTGACAGGACTGGATCTGTGAGGCAGAAAGAAACAGGGTCAGGCAGGTTCACAAAAATCTGGGAAAACAGATCAGAGAAGCAGGCTCAGGTTTTGCTGGTACCATTACTGGCAAACACTCTGGCAGGGAAGTGTCAGCCTGTTCCTCCTTAAATAGGGCCTCCTGATGAGCAGATGGAAGACAGGTGTTGTCAGCTCAAGCCCTCAGGAGATCTCATGCGCCCTCTGGTGGAGAAGGTGGACAAAGCCTCCAGATCCCAACAGTATTTTTATTTTCAGTTTATTTATATAGCGCAAATTCACAATACATTTGTGTAAGTCTAAAACTCATTCTAAGTCACATGTCATCCTAAGACACTTTACAGAGAATATTCAACCAGATCATCCAGTCAGATTGATTCAAAGTTTTCTATCTAAAGAATACCAGTTGATTGTATCGACTCATTGACTCTTCAGCAATCCCTCACACTAAGCTTGCTTGCAGCGACAGTGTAGAGGAAAAACTCCCTTTTAACAGGAAGAAACCTCCAGCAGAACCAGGCGGCCATCTCCTGATGCCAACTGGGGTTCAAGTAGAAACGCCAGAAAACTTTGGAAATGGATGTTGTTTAAACATGTTAAGGAACTAAAAAAGACCTTGTCACAATTCTATTGAAACCTCTTTTTTTTGGCTTCTTTCTGAAATTAAGTTATTTTGAGTTTTATTATTACATATAGTATAGATTTATTTTGATCAATTTCCGGCTGTTTACCTTTTTTTTTTTTCTTTTTTTTTCCCCCAATAATGACAGAAACAAACTATAAAGCCTGTTGCAATAGTTGATCACACTAAATCCAAAGTCAGTAATTATTCATTAAAATGTTAGACACCACCAAATATTATTGCGGATACCAGCAGTTATGGATGCAGTCAAGCCGAAGAAGGAAAACTTATCAACTCTGGTAGGCTTTTAGGGCTCCTGAGGACACTGCAAACAGACACTGAGAGGTCACACATGCCACTCCCCGGGTGGTTGTAAAAACTGGAGCCTGGGAGGAGCTTGCAGAGAATTGGTTATCCTTAAAGAGAATTGGTTATCCTTAAGGTGTACCTCAGGGCTCCAGATGTTGGTGCAAACAGGAAGCTTGGGTTTGTATCCCAGCTGGGGGGAATGAGTTGCCGGTGTGGGTCCTCAGGCTGGCCTAGTCGTTATATTCTGAATTCAAGCCCCACAGAGTGCCACTTTTGGTCCCCTGAGCAACACCCTTAAACAGCTCCTGGGATTGTGAGCAGTGACTTTGGACAGACAGGGTCTGTGGTTCCCTAAAGCAGGAAGGGGGAGCGGAGGAAGACAGAATGGACAGGGTGCTGGAGAGGACAGGCCAGCTGATTGTCAACTCTCCTGCTGCAGGAGAAAGAGTTTGGCTTACTTCCCATGCCTCTGCAGTTTCCCTAACTGGTCCACAGGTATTTTGTGGAGCTGCATATGATTGTGTCCCTCATGGTGCCCTGTGAGGTGGGCTTTGGGAGTACAGAGTTGGGGCCCTAAACTAGGGGTCATTTGGTCTATACAAGTTGCACAGTAGTCTGGTCTGTAGTCCTGGCATAAAGATGCACCTCTTCTCACTGCATGTCAGCCTCCCACAGGGTTGCCTTCTGTTGCTGGTTCTGTTTTTAAAATTCATTGACAGGATTTCTCAGCATAGCCAAGTATAAGAGGGAGTCTGGCTGAAGGACGGATTATGTGGTTCTGCTGGTTTCCTCCTGCCAACAACTGACAGTATGCACTGGGACAATTTTCAACTTAAGTCAGAGGCCATGGTGCCTACCATCTTCAGGTTCCAGGAGAGTTCCTGTATCCAGTGGAAGAGTTCAAGTATATTTGGGCCCAGTGCTCCTGTAGTAATGCCGACCCTGTACCAGTCTGTTGTGGTGTTGTGGAAGCTCAGCCAAAACCCAAAGCTTCCTCTTCACGGACCATCCTGAAATCTAAATCATGACCAAAAGAGCAAGAATCTGGATCCAAAATTATCTTTATTGACCATCACCCCCTTAGAGGTAGGATGAGGAGCACGGCCATTAGGGAGAGGCTTTTCCTCCACTTTGAGAGGAGTCAGCTGAGGGCGCTCAGACATCTGGTTAGGATGTAGACCTCTGTACGCCTTCCTTAGGTGAAGTTCCAGGAACATCCCATTGGGAGGAGGCCAAGGGGACAGACCGAGAAAGATATTAGATATTTATTTACAGTTATATTAAAGTTTCTAAAAAAAAATACCTTGTCCACGTTTGACCATACCTCTAACTCTTTATTTTGTTACAAGCTTTTGCTGCATTTGCAGATACCAGTATATCAAGATAATGTTTGACTAGGCCACTTTAAGAAATCAACCATTAAATTAAATTGTATGCAGCTTCAGCTGTATGTTTAGTCAGGTTTTATCTAGCTCCATTCATCTCCAGTTAGTTTTGACAAACGTCTGCAGAAGAATAACATACCAATATATTGATGCTTCCATCACCATGTTTACTAGAGTGCAGTCCTGGAAGGCCGGTATACTGCCCCTTTACAATTTTCCCTGCTTAAACACACCTGTGTCTAATAATCAGATCCTTTGAAAGACTCTGGAGAACTTAATTTCAACTGAGGAAGTAATTTGACATTAGATTTCGGTGTGTGGGACCAAGGAGATATCTAAAAGTTGCAGAACACCAGCCCTCCAGAACTTGAGTTTTAGATATCTGGTTTACAAACGGTGGCATTCGCTTTTTCACCAAACATGGCATTTTGCACGTCAAACAAAACTACTAAAGCCCCTTCTGTCATACGGAAAACTTTCCACTGATCTTCGCAAAAAACTAGTGTGGATTATCTATGTGTCCCAACACTTCCATAGCACCATCCCAAATCCAACACAAAGGCCTCTAAACTCTTTGACTATCAGTAATTGTCAGGAATCCAGTTTGTGTGGTATGTTTTATGTCTGTCTCTCCCTCCACCACCAGGTGGCGCCCTGTGATTGTTGGTCCCCCCCTGCACAACTGCGGCTCTTTGGATCATTATCTGGAGGAGTACTTAAACAGTGGACTGTCACTACCTCAGCGCCAGAGTGTTTGCCAGTTTTGGGTACTCTAGCCATGCTTAGATTAGCTGAGTCTAACCTGAGTCTTTGTTTCACTGAGTTTAACCTTGTCTTTGCCTTTGGCAGGAAGTCGTCCTGCATACTGGAAGTTTGGTCTTCTTCCCCTGGAAGGATTGTTTTCTGAGTTCACACTGAGCAGGGGAGAAACCTCCACCTGTGCCTTTCAAGTCCCTCACGGAAATCCAAGTGACAGTCCGCTCCAGTGCTCCTCCGGGGCTCAATAAACCTGTTAAACCTTTGCCTTGCTCTCTGAGTGGTTCTCTGCATCTTTGGGTCAGACCTCTAAAACACATCATGACAGTAATATTTTGCTATGCCGCAGAAAGCAGCCAATGTGACCTGGTTGTGTTTCTCTCCCAGCAACAGTGAGCCTCATATCTCGACAGTGTGAAGCTTTGGGTGCTGATGTGTTTATATGTGAAGAGGATAGAGGAAAACCTTGAACTGCTCCCGCTCTGTGTGTTTCCATGTATATCAGTATTACACATATGGGGGAGTGGGTGGGTGTGTTAGTGTGTAAGTATGAATATAGATTTTGGCTCCGACATGCTGCTCCCACATTCCTTGTGACCTGTATTTGCTTCACACAACAAATATTGGATTACACTTCCACGTGCCTGTTGCTGTACAAAAGGCTCAATAAGCCGTGCTCCTCCAGGCTCACTTTAATTGTTTCAGTTATGGTTAATTAGCTTCTGTACTCAGAAGATTCAATCTCATATCGATATAAGGGGAGAAGTGTGCTGACCCACAGGTGCCTTTAAATTAAAGAATCCACACTTAAAGTAGTAATGAGCTGATATGATGCCTGCCTTAGCGTATAGCTGTAATCTTATTTTCTGAAAGAAATAAAAGGAATAAGCCTCAAAGAAGACATGCGGGTCAGGAGTCTGCCTCAGAGTATAAAATCATAACATCTGTTTCAATACTGACTGATTTTCCAAGAATTTGTTGAAGTACAAAAGCGTTGAATCGCACTGAACATTGTATTACTGCAGTTTAGTCTACTAGTCTCTTTAGTCTCTTCAGCAATAAACAGAAGTGGATCAATTTAAAGTAAAGTATGAAAATGGAAATATGGATACATTTCTCTGTGTATGGATGGATGGATGGATGGATGGATGGATGGATGGATGGATGGATGGATGGATGGATGGATGGACAAGGCTGACGTCACATCCGCCAAACAGCTTGGGAACTCCCAAACTGGAGAAAATTGAGAGAAACAGGCCACAGGCTGATAGCTGCATCTGTAATGAACTGCTGAGGTTTCAATCTGCTCATTATAGTATTTTTTAGCTGTATGTGTGACATAATAAGGCTATTGCAAATAAGTTATTCAGTAAAAAATTACAAAATATCTCTTTAACAGTAGGCTGTATGAGACCCTACCTTCTGCCCTCCTCAACTCAGCCCGTCAGTCTCTACCTCTCACCATAGCGTTCAGCAAAGTTATCAAACTCATTATGCTCATGCTCATTATAAAAATCATTGTGGAGGGAGAGAGGCTGCGCTTCTCTTAGCAGACGCTTAAAATGCTGATACTGTGTATTCAGGGCAACAAGTGCAACAGCATTAAAAGCTGAAAAGTGACCTTTGACCTTGTAAAGGTACCAGTCATCTTCTATGGCGCAGCTTGTTGGTGCAGCAACTTATCTACTGTTTAAGGAAGCTCATTAGACAGGTCTGTTCTGCACCCTGGACACAGGTCCTGGGATACAGACAGCTCTAGCAAAGCCACCATCTTTGTTGCACCTTCCTGACCAATGAATGAAGGTCTTGCAGAACTTAGAACTCAGTTAAAAAAAGGACCCTAAGAGCAATAAAAAGCTTTATCACAGATCCCTCCTCTAAGCAGATGGTAGAATTTAAATTATCATTGCTCCCAATAAAGTCAGAACATTTGTATATCCCTGCTGCTACAGTAGCAGCCATTCAAAATTTCCCCACTTACCTTGATGGTCCTTGACTGGTCCATTAAGATTCCTTTTTAAACCTCAATCTTTTCACTAAAACATTCTTTCTGTCATGATTTGTGGGCAATGAGATCTAAAGAGAGGCATAATCTCCTGGTCAGACCCTGTAACTCAGTGAAAGGCTGGAGTCAGAGTAAAAAAATATGGACGCCCAGTAGAAGGTCGGTGGCTAGAAGTTAGAGGGGATTTTGCTGCCATTCGACTGGCTTTTCACTGGGAATGGTTTTGAATGGTTGCTACTGTAATATCAGCTTTTTTAGATTTGCTGTTTTTCAGTAAGGTGCTGAAAAACTATCTTTCCCTTTAGTTATAAATGCTTTTCCTTTTCATGCACTTATTCATTGTCCCAAATTGCAACAGTAAAAATCTATTCTATTCTTTCCAGTGTTATGTAGTGTTGATAGGGTGAAATTCCTTTACAAACACGATATAACACTGTACTCTTGGATATGCGCTCTGTTGACTCCTGATTAACCTCAAAACAGGGCCAGGACTTCACTTCATTTAAGCATTAAAACATAACATGTCCTTGATCCTAACCCTTCGATTAATAAGGAGAGTTTACGATTAGTGAGATGTTTTTATCAGATTGTGAATCAAGCAAACAGGGAAGTAAAGCAGCTCTGAGAAAGGCAATAAAAAACTGGAACAATAAAAACTGTTGCTGTGAAGTAATTCATTTTGCTGAGGGTTAACCACCAGCGATTCAGATTGGTGATGCACCACAAAAAGCCAACAGCTTTTCTTGTGAGTTTCTCCTTATTAAATCTACACTGCAGTGATCACATGTCAGTTTCTGCCACCCACTGATACACACACATTACAAATACATAGAAATAGCTAGACTCACAATTCAGCTCCCATGGGGGCAGGTTAGCTCTTGCTTGTTGTTGCTGCGGTTGAACAGTGGACTGCCTTCGGGGCCCAACAACAACAGTGAAAAGTCTCCTGAAAACTTTTAATGCCAGCATATGTGATTTTTTAAATTTCTTTTAATAAATTCATATGTTTCTATTTTCTATAGCAGACAAACACAAAATGCTTCTGGTTTCTTAAAGAGTAAACAGGAACATCTATCCACACGCTTCATCCCAAGGGATTGTGAGGGGTGCTGGAGCCCGTAAACAGCTGGATCTCCAGCTGTTTATGGCTGAAAGGCGGGGTCCACCCTTGACAGGTTACCAGTTCAAACTCATAGAATGCAAAGCCAAGTTTCCATTGTCATAGATGAATAACAATAGTTCAGTGGGTGAAATTAACTTACAGAGAAGTTCAAACCCCATCAACACCTCCTTTCTCTGCAAATCTCACAATTCTAAACTTCCACAATACAACAGGCGAATCCAAATGAAGCCACGAATTGACTTAAACTCAGGGATGTTGCCTCATTTGGTTCTGGCCTGTACTTTTGTCATTCCCTGAACTTGACATACAGACCAGCCCACTGGTTCACTGGCAGTGATGGGACTAACGGCGTTGACAGTAACGCCATTACCGTTTTTTAGTAACGAGTAATCTAACTAATTACTTTGACTGTAACTATAACGCAGTTACCATTGCCGACACCCCGTTACTGCACGTTACTCAGGTCGCACAATGAACCTTTTTTCATTATAGGACTCGTGCGAGCCTCGTCATGAGAGAGGGGAGGATGAGATTGGCTGTTACGGGTGTTAACGTACAGCACACACAGAGAGTTGGAGAGTGAGGAGGACTCCAGCAGAAAAAGAGCGTTTTCCAGAGGGAAATACCGGTGTTACGTCGAGCTGCGTTTCCCCATCAGATACGGTTTCCCCAGCATCTCCACACAGCGCAGGCGGCACGATTCACCGCGCAAGCACCAGGAAACGCGCATGCTCGCTAAAGGCGCGCAACAGTCGCCCTGTGCTCGCGCCACAGCCATGAATAGAGGTAATGCAGCCCGATGATACTGACACCGCATCAGATACCTAAACCCCATGTTAAGCAGAGGGAACGCTCTCTGATGGGGCTTAGAAGCCCATCACATGGCGTTCCCCCCTGATGTCATTTACGCTGAGTTGCAATAAATGCAAAACTCTCTGCAGGTTCTTGTCTTTGTCGTCCGCTCTATTCAGCTGGCTTTGGAAACACACGGCGAGAAGGTGGGGGCTGGGTGGTGAGGGTTACGGGGGCGAGAAACGCAAAAGTAACGCAATAGTTACTTTTACTAGTAACTAGTTACTTTTATTGGCTAATCAGCTTCTGAAAAAGAAGCTGATTAGCCAGTCACTTCATTTGGATGGGATTAAACTGATTTCAGATAATAAAGTAAAAAATCTTGGTGTTATTTTTGATCAGGACCTGTCATTTAAATCCCATATCAAAGAGGTTTCTAGAATTTCCTTCTTTCATCTGAGGAACATTGCAAAAATTAGAAATCTCCTGCCCAGGGGTGATGCTGAGAAACTAGTCCATGCATTTGTTACTTCAAGGCTGGACTATTGTAATTCTTTACTATCAGGAAGTCCACAAGCTGTAGTTAAAAGCCTTCAGCTGATCCAAAATGCTGCAGCCAGAGTTCTGATGAAAATTAAAAAGAGAGATCATATCTCTCCTATCCTGGCTTCTCTTCATTGGCTTCCTGTTAAATCAAGAATAGAATTTAAAATCCTCCTTCTCACATATAAAGCCTTAAATGGCCAATCTGCATCTTATATCACAGATCTGATTGTTCCTTATGTTCCTAACAGAGCACTTCGCTCTCAATCTGCAGGTTTACTAGTGGTTCCTAGAATTTCTAAAAGTAGAATGGGAGGCAGATCTTTTAGTTATCAGGCTCCTCTCCTGTGGAACCAACTACCAGTTTTAGTCCGTGAGGCAGACACCCTGTCTACTTTTAAGGCTAGGCTTAAAACTTTCCTTTTTGATAAAGCTTACAGTTAGGGTGGCTCAGGTTATCCTGAGCTATCTCTATAGTTATGCTGCTATAGGCTTAGACTTCTGGAGGACATAGGGACCCCCATTTCATCATTCTGCTGCATTCTCTCTCTGTTCTCCTATTCTGCAGAATCTGTTTGTTCAATCTCTAACCTTCTGCTCTCTCTGCTTTTCCTCAGAGTAGCTTTGCCTCGTCTGTTCCTGTTTGGCTGTGATGTCACCCAGGAAAGAAACATCAGCTGTGCTGCTTCCATCAACACCCTTGTTTGCAGATGTTGGAGATCGGCCTGTTTTCCAGTGTGGTCCTGTTTCTCTGGCCGTGGCTGGGTGGATGTGCTCTCTTCATCCTCTGGCATGGGAGCTGCCTTGGAGCTCGTCTGTCTGGCTGTGTGTTTCCTGGACGGGGCCGCCTTTTACAGCTGCTTTTTGTATCTCTGCTTCTGTCTCCTTGAACCCCAGTCGGCCTCGGCAGATGGCCGCTCACACTGAGCCTGGTTCTGCTGGAGGTTTCTTCCTGTTAAAAGGGAGTTTTTCCTCTCCACTGTCGCTACAAGCATGCTTAGTGCGAGGGATTGTATTTGAGTCAATGAGTCAATGCAATTAACTGCTTTTCCTTAGATAGAAAACTTTGTATCAATTTCAATGTATGATCTGGTTGAACTGTAAAGTGCCTTGAGATGACATGTGTTGTGAATTTGGCGCTATATAAATAAACTGAATTGAATTGAATTTATTGTGGAGTAACTCAGTTACTAACTCAGTTACTTTTTGGAAATAGTAACTAGTAACTATAACTAATTACTTTTTCAAAGTAACGTGCCCAACACTGTTCACTGGCCCAAGAACATGAATAGAGGTACATGTAACCTTACAGGTTTGTCTTTGGTTTATTTTTGTCATAAACTGGACAGATGGATCTAGTATTCAAGGTTAGACAGACAGTGGAAAAGTTCAAAACGTTAATTAACAAAAAAACATGACAAAACAAAAGCGCAGAGCTGTGGAACTGCGGAGCGCAGCGGCTGCACAGGGGGAGTTGGGGAACTGCCCAATCAGGGACACTCTGGAGGGAGAACCGCAGGTAAGTGACCACGATCATCTGACGAGGGACGATTTTTCATGTGAGTCACTTACCTGGTTCAACAGTAGGAGAGGGAGCAGGTGAATGAGATGAATGATAATTAGAGAGCGGGGCGGGAACAGCAGGTGAATGAAGTGAGTAATCAATGTCAGCTATCAGGGCAGATCATGACAGTGTTACTTAAATATCACAAGACATAAGATGATATAATACACAAGCTCATGTTATCCTTGCAATATCTCACAAGATCTATACCGTTAACAATTAAAATTGAACTACACTGTATTAATCGGCCTTATACCAGGTTATAATAGAATAGGAAGGTTATGCAAAGTTTGACATAAATGTCTTGAGAAGGGAATTATGAAAGCAGTGGGGGACAGTGCCTTTAAAAGGTACATAATATCGTGGGGTTAAGCTACTATGCTGTGCATTATGCAGCCACTGACTTGATTTATTGTTGCCACTGTTCTGCAATGCAATTATGATTCTGAGTCAAAGAGCAGGAAGGAGAAAAATAAAAAGACCACACCCTGCATATACACATTTCTATGGTGAGTTTTATAATCTGAAGGAGACTAAGCAGTTAATCAAAGCCATCAGTGAACTAGGTTGCTCTCAAGAGCTTGAAATAATGTCTTTGTTGTCAGCAGTATTGCTTTAATATGTCTCGATTAGACGCCCCTGCCAGCTCCCAGTATGTCTGCCTGCTCGCTTGCTGTCTGTCTGGGGACTGCAGATGGCATGAAGGGCTGGAAGAGAGTGTGAAAAAGGAGAAAAGGCAAAGGGTAAAAGTGAAAGAGAGGCGGACAGTGGAGTGGTGAGGTGGGAGGATGTCTAGACAGATAGACACGGGCCGGACAGCAGGGAGCTACTGAAAACTGACAAGAAAGGGCAGAGCAAGAGGTTGGAGAAGAAACTGTGAAAATAGCCCAGGGACAAATAAAGACAAAGAGTGAGACAGACAGAGGAAGAGTAACTCATTGAAGTTAAAGAGCAGAGGCGCAGCGGAGAGCGGGGCTAATTTATTTAACCGTGTTACCATGGGGAAAAACATCTATGATGAATGTGTGGTCTGATTATGAACCCAACTGCCTACTGTTCAACCAGCAGATACAACATGACAACCAGCCATCCGAGGGGAGAAGGAAATACATTAGTAGAAAAACTTTGGACCAAAAACTTGAGATCTGTGAAGTGCTGAGTAGGTCAGAGGCAGGGAGGACATCTGGGGCCTCATGTCTAGAGTCTGCACATGCACAAAGAAACTGACAATGTCCTGGACAGGAGAACAAAAAGAGTTTGATAATTCAGGAAAACTTTGACCTGCTGTGAGGATTAGCAGAAGCAAATGTTTTCAGTCAACAGTGTCCAGTGGTGCTTCCAGAGGTTTTTCACTGGGGCGGTGGGAGATCTAGAGGGTGGAACGCCAAAACCAAAACCAATGATTGACTCTAAAGATGCTTTGATTATGAGCTATTAATTTATTTATAATCTAATTGTAAAAAATAAACAATCATAGTAGATTTTTCCTCTAAATGATTTTAGTTCAAATAAAGCTAAATGCATTAACATGAGCAGAAATTCTTTACACCTAAAAAACAGAATAAGAGGAAAAACACACGCTCACATGAGACATCAAACAGCATTTCCCAACTGCTGAAAAGTGCTGCAAAAATTGGACGAATCAGATGGAACCTCCAGATCGACCAAAGAGGCTACATATGGAAGCTTTGAAGGTTCATTTTTAGAGCACGTTTCACTAAAGTTGTGAAAGGAACCAACCAGTGGAATAGTCGCCATGCAAAAATTAGGACTCTCCAACAATCTGGTTGCCACGGCAGCAGTGTGGCTATATAAATAAGGCATTCATTTGTTTGATCTTCAGTAGAGGGTTTTATTTTTCAACAAGAATGTATCAGTTTTAACTGGTATCTGGACATATCTGATTGCATTAATTGTAACTGTTTTCACTCTTCATTGGTTTTTACTTCTTAAAACATGCAAACGACGAACGAGTCCGCCCCTCATTCAGATCAATTTGCATGTTTCCTAAGCAAAAAACAAGGCTTTGTTTTTGGTCCGATCTATAAAACCTCAAACACAACACAAACTCGGACATTTTGAATTGAAAAAGTTTCCTGGATGGGAAGCAACACATCCTCAAACTTGGAAACAAAGTCTAGTAGATTGTTTTTTTTTTTTTTTACTTTTTTGGAATGACTTTGACCTGAATGACAGAGAATCTTCATCAACATACAGTATATTGATCAAAATAAATAGAAATATAGTGATGAAGTTTGGCCGTATTGTCCGGCCCTACTGCATTATTAACAAAATCTATGGTAATGTTTATTTATCTTTCTGAATGATTACGCTTTCAAATCAGAGCTTCTGCTTTGCTGCCATTACTGCATGAATTCAACATGATCAATTAATATCCAGTGTTTTTCTTTCTATATTAAACTAACTCTGATGTTTCGCTATAAATATAATTATTGAGGAATGCAATAACAAACAGCTGCATTTATATTTCAGTTATTTTTAAGACCTTCATCTAACAACACTGCACCTGTATTATATTTTGAAAATGAATGGTTTTGATGAAAAACTTAGCAGTTATGACCTTTTGCAAGGTTGTGTGCCCAAGAGTATCAAAAGCTGTGCTGAGATCCAGAAACAAAAACATTGAACATTTCCAAAGGAGTCTGAGTGATTGCTGCTTTTGAGAGACAGACAAAAAAAAAAAAGCCAAGATCTGAGACGGTGTTGTAAAACTTTTTCCAATATTTTACTGAGAGGAGGGAGCTTTGATCTAAAGATTAAGATCTAACCGGGATCAAAGTTTGGTTTCTTCATAAACTGATTAACTTCCACCTTTTTTGAACGCCTTTTGAACGATTCCAAAAAATATTTTGGATGCCTTGATGCTATCTGACATATTAGGAAGTCAATAAAATTCCTGTCACATGCCCAAGCTGACTTTCAAAATGACAGACTCCACTGAACTGAGACTAAGGCTGCGCTCACACTGCAGGCATTGAAGCTCAATTCCGATTTTTTTTGTGAAATTCAATATTTTTGTCTTGCTGTTCATATTTCCAAATATTTGCGAGTTGTATGTGATCTCCTTTGTGAACTGCATTCATACAACTTAAGTTTCCCCCATGTGCAGTAGAGGACGTAATGACGTCACAAGCCAGCATGCTCTGTGTTTATGGAAGTAAACATAGATGGTAGAGCTGGAGCGCATCTAGCGATCTTTCCCAGCCTTAAAAATACAATATTTTCTAAATGGTTAAAAATAAATGCTGCTCTCCATACACCATGCATCATCGTCCGCAATGGTTGTTGTTTGTCTTGCCACTTCTGTGTAGCAAGAATAGTGACCTGTGTAGTAGGTCACGTTCAGACACAGGTCACATTCGAAAATATAATATAATTAAATATATATAATTATAGTTAGGGTGGCTCAGGTTATCCTGAGCTATCTCTATAGTTATGCTGCTATAGGCTTAGACTGCTGGAGGACATAGGGACCCCCATTTCATCATTCTGCTTCATTCTCTCTCTGTTCTCCTATTCTGCAGAATCTGTTTGTTCAATCTCTAATGTTCTGCTCTCTCTGCTTTTCCTCAGAGTAGCTTTGCCTCGTCTGTTCCTGTTTGGCTGTGACATCATCCAGGAAAGAAACATCAGCTGTGCTGCTTCCATCAACACCCTTGTTTGTAGATGTTGGAGATCGGCCTGTTTTCCAGTGTGGTCCTGTTTCTCTGGCCGTGGCTGGGTGGATGTGCTCTCTTCGTCCTCTGGCATGGGAGCTGCCTTGGAGCTCGTCTGCCTGGCTGTGTGTTTCCTGGACGGGGCCGCCTTTTACAGCTGCTTTTTGTATCTCTGCTTCTGTCTCCTTGAACCCCAGTCGGCCTCAGCAGATGGCCGCTCGCACTGAGCCTGGTTCTGCTGGAGGTTTCTTCCTGTTAAAAGGATGTTTTTCCTCTCCACTGTCGCTACAAGCATGCTTAGTGTGAGGGATTGTATTTGAGTCAATGAGTCGATGCAATCAACTGGTTTTCCTTAGATAGAAAACTTTGTATCAATTTGACTGTATGATCTGGTTGAACTGTAAAGTGCCTTGAGATGACATGTGTTGTGAATTTGGCGCTATATAAATAAACTGAATTGAATTGAATTGAATTGAAAAGATCAGATTTGTATCGGATTCAGGACCACATAGCCAAGTGGCCTTTTTTGTAAAGAATCAGATTGCCATAAAAAGATCAGATAGAGGCTGCATATTGGCAAAAAAAATCTCATTTGGCTCAATTCACAGTGCTGTGTGAACGTAGCCTAAATTAGCATGAAGTAGTTTAATTATTACAGGTCAAAGATGTAACATCCAGCTTGATTTCAGAGGAAAAAGGAATCGATTTGCTGTGTGGACTTCTGACTCAGGTCGGTATCAAAAGGACAAACCATGTAGAAATAGACTAACGTTGGACATCATGCAGGAAGGTGAAGACATAAAGAGTTATTAATATATAAAACCCTGAGAAATGAAGGCTGATCCAGAGCAAGGTAATGGATGAATGCTGGAAATAGTGACTGATTCAATGAATATATTCAGAGATTAACAAACTCTCGGTTTGGCAGTTTTGACCTTTTTATTTAGAAAAGGCAAGGGTCAACGTAAAGGATTTTTACCACTTTCCCTTTGGGCAAGTGACTTTCATTTCATTTGCCCAGAAACAATTTCTACTTGTCCAGTATAATGTTTGATAAATATATTTCCTAATATTAATTTTTGTATATATATCAATGAAACTAAATGTTTTTTGTATTTATTTTTTTTTTAAGTTTCCAGGTTCCTTGTGTGTATATGCATGCGTCAGATAATGAACTCAAGCCTACATTACCGTGTTAACATGCTTTTCAATCCTTCCTGCACATTCTTTTCAAACTAAACTGTTGGGATCCTGAGGATTGCCCACCAGAGGGCGCCGAGGATCCTCTTCTGCTTTTTGTTTTCTTTTAGGGACTGGGTTACTGTTGGGATCTGGGGATGTACCACCTTCCACCAGCAGAGTGCGCCGTGGGTCTCCTGGGCTGGAGCCCTCCAGCACACCTGAAGCTCATCTACTCATCAGGAGACCTCCCCTACATAAGCAGCTGCCAGACCTTCCTTCAACGCCGCAGTGTTGACCTTAGTTTGGTTAGCAACCTGAGCCTCTGTTACCTGAAAGAATCTAAGTTGACTCTAAGTGAGAAGACTTATTCTAACCCTCCTCTGTCTTTGCTCACAGGAAACCTGTCTCAAGCCTGAAGCTCTGGGTGAGCTTAACCTGCCTTCCAGCCCTGGTGAGCCAAACCTGAAGATTCCTATTTGGATTTCCCCTGCTGCTCTCTGCGAAGAGCTGGAAACTCTGATCAAGGTCTGCCATTCAAAGTCAGAAGCTAGACACTGCAGCTGCTTGTGTACTCTGCTGAACCCACAGTCTCTGGACCCGACGGTTCCCTCTCTCACAAGAGAAGCCTGGACTCCGTCAAGGTAGACTCAGAGTTATCTTAAAGGACTCATTAATCATCTGTCTGCCCAGCTAATCAAACTATCCATCTCTGCAGACTTCAGTGAACCCAACCCGGACCAGTGCCTGATCCAGTTCATGTCTTTATGTCAACAACCTTTAATAAACTCTGTTAAACTTTTACCCAGCCTCCGTTGTGTTCTGCATGTGGGTTTGAATTAAAACCAATCAGGACATAAACTTTGCTTTAAACTGTTGTGTGCTTGGAAAAATATAAATTGTAATGTTAAAAATAAAAACTTGACAGGTTAAAAACTTAAGATAAATCACATACAGAAGTCAATGTTACAAATGAATAACTTTTATTTTAGAGTCACGGTATGTTTATACAAGATAATACTATTAATATAATGTGACTTTTCTAGAGAATCATTATACACTTATTTTATACAGGGTTTCCACAGTCTTACATCATTTCAGAATTCCCTGACTTTTAACTGACTCAGGATTAGTTTTCCCTGACAAAATCAATGCAGCCGTTTGTTGTTTTGTTAACTACATCAAAATTACCGCTAGGTGGACACAAATCACGCCATCTGGCGAAAAATCACGCGGCTTTTTCAAATCACGCGAGAATGTGTACATAACAACAAAAATGGCGCCGGCAACGCTTTTGGGTCGTTTTCATCGAATGTTAGCGATTTTAAAGAAATTTTGAGTGATAAATAATTTTTTTTGCGATCATTGCACTTGCCCGGCGGGCAAATGCAATGAAATTTGTACTCTTCCAAGAATAAAAACTACTTGCCCCGGGAGATCGGGCGATGGTTAACATCGAGCCCTGAAAGGGGTAAAACTGAAGGTAGGAGCTGTGTTCTCATTTAAACAGAAACCAAACCAAACCAGGGAAAGACTCAGGCAATAAGCCACGATCAAACCCCTGTTAATTAACTGGTAAATGGCTTGAGATATGAAGCAGGCATCAGCAGCTGGAAGAAAGTTGGTAGTAAAAGTTAAGGAACAATGCTGATCACAGCATTTGGTGTCCTGCTCTTTGCAACATGTTTGCAGTGAATGTATAATGACACAACTGCTTTCCTCAGCAGGGAGGTTTTTCCATCTGAGCCAGCAGGTACCTACCGTCTCTGCTGCACTAGGAGAAAAAAAAAATGTACACATGTTCTTAGAAGAACGTAATGAGAACGCATAAAGCAAAATGATGAGAAAGGAAGTGACAGAAAGTGGAGGCGGGTCATACTCCCTGATTACACAAACGGTCATTTGAAAAGAGATTTTAGAGACACTTGGAAGCATTTTGTGTATTTCTCTGCTACTTCTCTTCCCTGCTATCCTTTAAATCTCTCTTTTTATCTCCTCTCTCTTCAGTCCGCTTTGTTCCCTCCGTTCCCTGTAGAGAGACACATCTACCTCTGTGCTCAAGTGTCCCCCAGCATGCTGCCAGCGCAGAGAAGGGAACAAGGACAGGCTACAGGGGAAAAATCATATACAAAGGCATAGGCAGAATCAGGCAGCCCAATGAAGCTTCCTAAAGCAACCTTTCCAAGAACGCAGCTTGCAGACATGACTTTATTTGCAGATAACTAGGTAAAAACAACATCAAACTGTCAAAAAAATTCAATGGCCAAACTTCAGGACACCAACGGAAGCTTAATTAGGTTTAATAGCAATCTCTCTATAATACTGCCAACTGGCTTTATTTAGGAAGTAACAATGAATTTAGCTCATGAGGCCAAAAAAGCGACAATGCTTCCTTCTGATTAGGAGCAGATAAAATTGCTGAGTTGTGGCCTGCAGCAGCGCAGTGGCTTCTCAGTTATTTAGAGTAGAGCTGAACCCTATTTATTGAATAAAGGGTTGCCTAGAGAAAAATGTTGACGGCAATGGCAGCATAGGACAGACTCTCACAAGGGGCTGACTGCACTTCCTGAAAACATTGGACTCGCGTGGCAAACCACATCAGACAGAGAACCAAAAGGAAACAGTGCAGAAGAGGATCAAACAGAATAGCCTCCCAGCTACGCTAAAGACTAACACTGAGAGACCCATTCTTTTTCCTGCACTGTTGCTATTGGCTATCCTAAAAGTCGGTGGCGATGGCATCATTACCCGATTTGCATATTTAGTCATGCCAGGTTGAGATATGAGAGTGATATATGAACATTGGCAGCACAGAGTGAGATGATAAACACCCTGAATATCCCTAAAAACTATAAATAATGTAATTTTATCACTAATAGTATTCATGAGCTCACAGGGGTGGCAAATAATCGGGCCGAAAACCAATAATATTCAACTTTAAACCTCTGCAATGCTCATTTAAGAACAACTCTCCCTGATTTGGTTTTACCCTTTAAAGCCGGGCATAAACTGTAAGATATTTTTAATAATTGCACGCAGCTACAGCTCAAACTGTACGATGAAATGGCAGGGTTTAAAATTTCACAGCTCACAATGTATGTTCTCACACTGTGCGGGCCCACGCTGTGTTGCGATCTACCTGCTAACACTGTACGTCTAAAAGCCACATGTAAGCGCAGAGAGATGGAGCTGGTCGGACTCATCAATCTGGAAGAAGAAGAACTCCGTTGTTTACACTTGCTCACGCAGTGAGCAAGTGTGAGGGATGAGAGATGAAAAGCATGAGGAGTCACAGGAATTTATTCAAAAATAGGTTTTTTTATTTTTAACCCAAAAAGAAGCTTAGAAAAAAATACATGGGTTCAAGTCATAAAAGAGGCCAACCAAAAAGAGAAAACTTAACTCAAGCAAACTGTGCCCAAACTAACTGGCTGCATAAACAAACATAACTGACCTAAAAAAGAAATGACACACAAGGTATATATATATATATATATATATATATATACATATATATATATATATATATATATATATATATACATATATATATAGCACAATAGGGATAATTCAAACTAAACAAACAACCACAAATTACAAACACTGGCAGTACAGTTAGGTTTTGCAAAAAAACTAATCTATATCTTAGAAAAATGAAAACACACCAACTGCAAACAAATTCTAAGTGAAAGATGCAAAAAATTAGAAAAGGAAAATTCAAATTTCCCCTTTAAGCTGCAGCTGATGGAACAGCCAATTTCCCCTCCTGCTTTTAGCAGATCTGAACCCTGGCTGCCATCTTTGTCTGGCCAAATTCCTAGGCACCATAGGTAAGAAACATTAGTGACAAAAACAGAAAGAAATATGAATGAGTGCAAAAAAATACAGTGAACTAAATGTGCGCGCTTACAAATAGAACACATGCATTTGAACTAAGATTAAAGTTTTATTGCAAACTAAAGTATGTTTATGGATTAAATAAATAAAGGTGCATGTATAGCCCAGAATTAAGGTGTGACCATGGCCATCACAGTGAGGTTCTGATAAATTGGCTCATAGACACAGATATCACATGACACAGGAAGCACGATGAGGCTGAAACGTGGCAAGGTAGAAAAATTCTTGCACAACAGGAGAATCGTCCTGAAAAGGGCAAAAAATTGTGCAGTGTATGCATAGGTTAAGTGGTTTTATCCCTGAGCACCACTACGAACTTTGGACCCTGCCTCACTGCTGTGAACCCCAGCCTGGTCTGTAGGAATTACAATGGGACAGAAAACTGGTTACGACTTTTCCTTTGACATCAGTATTGATTCTAAAAGAAGAACCAGTATGGAACAGAACTGGTACAGTTATCCACATTTGCCCTGCTTGTCATATCAACCTGCAAGAGAGATTTGCATTAGCTAGTGTTACAATGTTAGGTGAGAAGATAAAAACGGCCAGTTTTGGAGTTTCTTCAAAAGTCCTTCAAAAGGCACCTGGCTAATTGTAGCCCAATGACAGGAACCTTCTCATTTTATCTAGGATCAAACCGTTTTATTTACCTTTCACCTTTTTCTCTGTCTACCCTCTAATTAGATATGCTCCATATCACAACATTCTTCAATGGCGTTACTGTAGCTAAAAGGAATAATGCTGATTGCGATCGAGCCACACTTTCATGACACTTTCTTTATAATTACCTACTTTAAGCTGTCAGCTATCTTGCCAAACATATTGTTGGTATATCAGGGTACAGCTGACAGCTTCCTGCCAAATACTGGTCACACTAGTCATTTCATAATTGTCATATATTACACTAATATTGTGATAATGACAGTAATTCAATACATTGGGCAACATGAGTATTTATGTATTTCACACCAGCCTGAGCCGTACATCTTTCTGGATTGTAGATCTTTTTCCAAGTATTTTCACACCTCAGCCATCGCCTGTAAACCTACTGAGGTTTCTCTGTATTCCCTGTTTTCAGTCTGTCTACTTCACGTACCTAGTATGATTGGGTTTTCAGGATCCGGGTCCTGTAGGGATCCTTTCTGTAGGGGTCAATGGAGAAAAGAAGTGTATCCGCAGTATAATTCACCAGACTTTTTCAGGGAAACCTGTCCCCTTCAACAAAACATCTTTAAAAACGTTGTCCGAAGTTTCCCCAATGCCCCTTTTGGTCTTTAGCTGATCTCTGTCTAACATCTCGGGAGCTTTCCATCACCTAGAAAACCCTCACCTGCAATATGGTAGCTAGTCCACTATGGGGTAAGTCTAAGTTTGAAAATAAACGTTTAGAAATGGATAAGTTGTATTGCTCCTTGTTGTCAAATAAATTTGCTTGAAACAAACGTTTTCATCTTTGAGAACACAAGCTAAGAAATTATAAATAAAAGTAACAAGATTACAATTTCACATCATCACAGTTATGCTATACTCTGCCTGAAAACAACATTTCAGAAAAGAAACTTTCGATTCGAGATTTGTTCAGTACTTGTATTTTTGCATGTATGAGATGAAAACAAGGAGCAAATAAAAATCTTACATTAATTTCAATTTGTCGATTCACATTGACTAACTCAACTTTGTATGTTATATTGCCCTGTACCCACACCCGTCACACCTACCCTGCATCCATGCATCCTAGAGAAAAAATTGATTCAATGAATTAATTCAAACTTTTGTTGCAGATGATTTTTTAAATTTTTTTATAACGGCTCATCTTTGGCTCCTACTCTCAGGATGCAGTTTGGCTTGTGACAGCATCACACGAAACAGCAAATGACATCATAACTACAAGTGAGTGAGAAGTTTGTTCTTGAAAAAAGGGAATAAAATCATCTGTTGTTTGGAACTGCAGGGCTTAAAGTTTTCCGGCATAGTGGTAGATTTCCGACGGGCGGCAGATGCGGTTGGGAATTTTTTTGTTGGGGTGGGGGGGAATGATAGCAACACCAGCGAAATGCTGCGGAAGACTCTCAGTCATCCAGGTCATAGTCATTCCAAAAACAGAAAAAGAAAATTTAAAACAATCCACTCGATTTTGCTTCCAAGTTTTAAGACATTTCGCTTCCCATCCAGGAAGTTTTTTCAATTCAAAATGTCAGAAAGTGAGTTCCAGGCTTCAAACATTAAAACCTGATGGGCTATTTCTGACATTTTGAATTGTTGTGGATTGTTTTCAATTTTCTTTTTGTTTTTTTTTTTGAACACCAGTGATAACTCTGACTGTATGATGACTGTGGTGTAAAAACTACACACATTTGTTACTGAAGTAGAAGTATAGATGCTGCAGTTTAAAAACACTCTGGTAAAAGTTGAAGTATCATCTTTACTCAAGTAAAAGTGAAAAAGTATGTGCTCCAAAAACTACTTAAAGTATAAAAGTATAAAGTAACCTTAAGAAAAAACAGCCAGATAACACTATATAAATTGAAAGCTCAATTTTTCGAGTATTTGAAAAAATTCTCTGAGATAGGGCCAAGGATGAGGGAGGTCTTGTTAGTCTCCATCTCCCGATACGCTCTGGCCTGTGTCCGACCTTTCAGACATTTCAACATCTTTTTCTGAATCCTACATTGTAGCATGGCATAGACAATTCACGTTTGCAGTTTGAAGAACACCTGCTTGCTTCTGATGATTTCCTTTAGTTAACAATGAGTGTTTGCGTTATAAGACTCATCCAGTTACACTAGTTTTCACTAGATGTGGATGGAGCCAATGATCTGCATTGGATGGAGCACATGACGGGAAATAAATATTTATAAACATTAAACCAAAGCCAAGAGTAACGAGTAACATTTGCTTTAAAAATGTAAGGAATAGAAAGTACAGATACTTGTGTGAAAATGTAATGAGTAGAAGTCAGATGTAGGAAGAAAAAAAGTAATGGAGTAAAGGATAGGTACCTAAAAAGTCTACTTAAGTACAGTAA
Organism: Cyprinodon diabolis; assembly: GCA_030533445.1. NCBI lineage: Eukaryota > Metazoa > Chordata > Actinopteri > Cyprinodontiformes > Cyprinodontidae > Cyprinodon > Cyprinodon diabolis. The sequence continues at coordinate 44,934,509 of CM060084.1, read as the reverse complement.
TGAAGTATTTTTACTTTGTTACTTGACACCTCTATATGATGACATGTATTTTGGTGCTTAGCAGAATGCATTACTACCCAAACAAGTTTAGTGGGAGTTCAGTTCAGTTACATGAACGAGCACCTGCCATGAAAGCACAAATGGTAATGAATAGCGACTTGTAAAGATTAGCAACACAGGCGACGGGGGTGGACGGGTGGGTTCGTGTGTGACTTTTTTCAGATGCGAATTAGAAGAAATTGGGTTGTGTATTAGAATGCATATTTTCAAACAGTCAGACAAGGTTCCCGGTCCATATAGCTAACAAGCTAGCTGTCAACAGAAGCACGGTTAGCGACAGTGTGGCGCATTAGTGAAACCGCCAGTCTCTCCGGGATGAACAAACCCGCACCAACTTCAGCTAAGAGACAGCTAACTGTAGCCGAATCTTTTGTGCAAAGCAGCACATATGACAGGAAAGGAGCTGGTTGGCTTTGTGCATAGTGATAAAAATGGTGCCCCATTTATATTTATTGCTTTCTTTAATAATTGGGGGGGGGGGTTCAGGAAAAAAATCGTAAGTTGAATTGAAAATAAATTAATCGGAGATTTTATTTTTAGGCCAATATTTTACTGCATGCGTCGGTTTTCACGTTCTGTTGGAAGAGCTCAAGGCAAGAACCGATTTTAAATGTATTTATAAAACTAAGCCTAGATGCTTTCCTGATTTACCTTGTTTGAATTCATTTATTAGCCTTTATGAGACCAGCTTAAAAATTTGCCTAATTAAACCCAGAGGGGCTGTGCTAGTGTAGCTGATTCAGAAGCACTTCTGCCTCACGGCAATAAAGACTGGGTTTAAATTTCGGCATTAAGTTTGATTGTTCTCTTTATAGGTTCTCTCTGGGTACTCCGACTTCCTCCCACAGCTGTTGGGATAAATGGTGCCTCTGAATCCCACCTTAGGTATGAGTGGGTGACCAACAGAAACAATGTGAGGTTTTCAGGTAGCGGCTTTACAGAGAGAACCAACATTGTGTAAAGTGGCCTGAGTTTGTGCTTCTGGAAACGATTTCTCTACCATCAGAAACAAATCAAGTGTCTGTTTGTGTTAAGGTTTAATTTACCAAGGTACACCTCACTCCTGCACTGCTTCTTTAATGGCTGTTTTATTGAAAAAAGTTTGAATTCATATTCAGCTTAGCCAAGCTTAGCTGAGCCGTTCCTGCTGCAGTGTGACACTTGGCTCACCCAGATATGTCAGCTGTAGAGTAATTGCACATGCAGAGCACGTGCTTCTGTCACCAGCAGAGTGGTGAGAACAGAGAGAAACTATTCAGGTTTCCATCCCCTTTGCTGTGACACCGCAGGCGAGTGTGGAGCATGTTGTAGTTTTCATTAGGTACACATTCAACGAATTAACATTTTATAAAGTAATCCATCACAAACTGCACTAACATTTCTCAAAACAATTCCTAGCACTGATTACTAAAACTATCAGCAAAAAAGTATCTGATATTTGACACAAAGTTCACAAGCAGGACCAACCAAGACAAAGATCTTTCAAATGTTTTTCCTCAGAATGAGATTTTATTTTAAGTTATTCAGAATATTGGACTGAACAGCAGGGACTCTGACTGTAGGTTGGATATTGAAAAATAATGACCCTCTTGTGCCACAAAGCCCTGAGATCAATATGAAACGGAGACGCAAGGTGGATTAAAGATGAACCCCAGGATCAGACCGGTAAACCCTGTTTTAAGGAAAAGTCTGGTCATATTCAGAATTCACACTTCTGAAAGTACTTTGAATATGAAATTATTAGATACTTAGATAATGTGCTTTACTGGAGGCATCCATGTTTGTCAAAGAACACTACTGCCACCTACTGGTTTGTGACGTCACGGTGCGGTATCGGCTGTTGATCAAGTCCCAGTGCTGTATCTGGTGTCTGTCACAATGCACTTTTATCCATAATGGTGAGGACCATTGCACTAAGCTAAGCAGAGACTAATGGATAAATGAGGTGTATTTTCTCTGACCAGAAGTTCGATGGCAAATCCTCTCTCCGTTCGTGGAGGATCATGAATCGGAAAGTTAAAATTATTATTATTTTTTTTCACTTTTATGCATTCCAGCATCCAACTGCCATGCACGTGGGCATTGTCCGTTTCACTATACAGTGGGCGCTGGTTGGAAATGGACACTTCACTCACGCTCCCCGTGTTTCACGAATTGCGTGAAAAACATGTGACTACTATAGCCACTAGGTGGCAGTCTGAGTCCATTTCGGCGTCCCATGAGTCAGGATTAGATAGATCAATTGGGAAACTGGGAGGGGCATTATGTGTTGCGAGCAGTTAGCGTAGAGGGTAGAGTGAGTGGTCTGCAGTTCTGAAGGTTGATGGTTTGATCCCAGCTGTGGCTGAATATTTTTCTATTTTTTTTAAACCACTTTTTTATTATATTAGACCATAGGGATTATCATTCTACATTTTAATCTTACTGTATATAGCCACAGTGTTTAGATATTTTTATAATTCTATTTACCCTATTCCATATTATATGTGTCATGGTCTTGCGGTGTTTGTGAATGAGAGATGGTGCGGCTCGGCTCATGTTCACGTGAAGCAGCAGATATGCAGCCCAGATGTAGAATTACTCGCAGTGAGTTTAAGACTTTATTATCTGCCGCGGGAGTTTGGTCACGTGATCGTGCTGTGCGTTTCCAAAGCATGGTAAACAAGTTTCAGGCTAGAGTCTGAGACGGGAGTGGATTTTTTACTCCTGTCCCGTCCCACTCCCACAGAAAAAAATTGTGTCCCGTCCCGATCCCGGGCCAGAGTAGAAATCTAAATCCTTTCCCGTCCCGCTCCTGGTGAAATTACTCCCACTTCCATCCCGCTCCGATTCAGAATGACTCCCGCTGCTCCACCACTCCCATTCTTGTTTTTTTTTTTTTTTTGAGCTCGGGAGAAAAATTCAGAGCGGAAGCACTGATGGTTTTTGGGTCGTGTAGTTTTTTTGACTCGCATTATAGTGTAAGCTTCAAGGAAAAAAACTACAAAATTGCGGCGCCGCGCCACTACTGGATTTTTTTTCTTTCTATTTTATTTTATTTTTTGGCATCGATCCTAGTTTTTTTTTTTTGTTATTATTGGTTTGCTCCCGCTCCCGTCTGCTCCCGTTAGTGTTTAATACTGTACCGTCCCAATCACGTGATCGTTACTAATACTGACTCCCATCCCACAATACTTCAATGTCTTTTTTAAATTGTTTGACAATATGATCATTAGACGGGTAAAACTTATGAATTATTTTAAATGATATTGCTTTAATTTTGGTGGTCAGCATATATCGGTTGGGTAAGAGCCAGACCTTCTTCCAATCAATTTTTTGCACAAATTTATTCCAGTATGGAATCACATATGGAACTGTAATGAAGTCTGCTTTGAACAGGGATCTAATTCTTTTATTGTTCTTACCATTATTACAAGAAAAACAAATCTTACCAACTGGAGTGTCAGTCAGTACTGATAAGGTTTGTTGTTGTGTGTCCAATCTTGGTTGAGCTTTAAATAACATGCAAATACCAGAAGAAATTGCTCCAAAGACTTTGGCATAATCTATAGGAGACACAGGAATTTTGTATTCTTCTAGAAACTCTTTATAAGAGTAAAGAAGACCCTCTTTGTTAAATAATTGGTCAACCAAAATAATGTTATTATTAAACCAATAATGAATAAATAAGGATTTATGTTTAAACAATATATCTTTATTGTTCCAGATGAAATATTTGTTGGGTGAAAAGTTGTGTTTGAAAATAAGGGACCATGAAAGGAAGGCCTGGCGGTGAAAGGCTGACATTTTTATCGGGACTTTATCAATATCATAGTTACAGGTTAAGAAAAAGCTCAAACCACCCAGTTTTGACAGCAAGTGACATGGTATGACGTTCCAAATAGAGCTAGGGTTTTTAAAGAAGTGTTTCAGCCAATTTATTTTAAAGGTATTATTTAGAGTACAGCAATCGATAAAGTTTAATCCACCCTTTTCATAGGGATTTGTTAGAACAGACTACTTCACTCTGCTCCACTCTCCCCACGCTCACACAATACGTCACATGCAACCATGAACAATAAAAGGCTGGACCTTTTTTATGCAAATGTTAAGGATGCATACACCTCCGCACCCCTCCCCCTGCTGGGTCGTTCAGATCACAACCTGGTCTACCTGCCCCCCCATTACATTCCACTGGTGAGAAGGACAATTGCACAGTCAGTGAAAGTTTGGTCGGATGACGCCACTGAGGAGCTGAGGGATTGTTTCAAAAGCATGTTCCAAAGCTCTCATGGTGAGGACATCAGCAGCCTGACTGAATGCATCACTGACTACATGACCTTCTGTGTGGAGAGCATTGTGCCGACACCAAGTTTGCAGATGAGTTAAACAGCTTCTTCACCCGGTTTGACTCCCCTCACACTGGTCCCCTCCCTGCCCTCAACTCTCCACACACCTCCAACCACCAGCCCCCCAGAGACCTTTCCCCCCCACCGCCGCCACTCCCACCAACCCCCGACCCATCCACACCTCCAGTCGTGCCTTCCTCCCCCCTCACAGTAACACCAATGCAGGTGAGAGATCAGCTGAGGAGGCTGAAACAGAGGAAGGCCTCAGGACCAGACGGCCTCCCCCCCAGGCTGCTGAGGACCTGTGCAGATGAGCTCTGTCAGATCCTCAGCAACATGGACAACCTGAGCCTCAGCCTGGGGGTGGTCCCCACCCTGTGGAAGACCTCCTGTGTGGTTCTGGTTCCCATATCAGCCGGATTGGAGCAGTGGTTCTAGAGGAAACTTATTTGGAAAATTCCTGAAATGTTTGCATTTCTGGCCTCTAATAGTATCTTTGATTCCAATTATCTCTAAAAGTAATAAAGCCAAACATTTCAAACTTGGTAGATCTATGGAGGGTCCTAAAAATATTCAATCCCTAAAATATCGGCCGGATTGGAGCAGTGGTTCAAACTTATTTGGAAAATTCCTGAAATTCCAATACTAGCATCTTTAACTTCAATTATCTCAATAAAGCTAAACACTTCAATTTTCACAATCGATACAAACATTCCCACATATGTCCAATGTGAAAGATTATGAGGATATGAGAAATTGTTGTGAAGAAATCTTTATTTAAAAATCTAAAGCAGCTTTGTTTCCAACACAGTGCTATTTAAACAAGTACACAGCGGGATCTAATTTGTCATTTTGATAACATGTCAGGTTTAGATTATGAACAAAATTAAAAACAATTATGTTGCATATACTCTATATTTATTATCCTAATTATGTACAGCATTATAAAACAAAATTACAAGCAGGTTTATCAATACAGAAGATCCTACAATAACTGCCTTGCTCATTCTCCGACATTGTATACAGAGAAAAGTGGTTTTCACAAGCCTCACCATGCTCACTGCACTAAATATTAATATTAAGAAAACATTTACAAATTCTACAATGTCTAATAAGGCATCATTATGAATGTCAATGATGGTTACAATGGCTGCGTCTCAATTCGCAGGCTGCCTACTTCGGAGTGTACGTATGTATGTATGTATGTATGTATGTATGTATGTATGTATGTATGTATGTATGTATGTACACTATATTGCCAAAAGTATTTGCTCACCTGCCTTGACTCACATATGAGCTTAAGTGACATCCCGTTCCTAATCCATAGGGTTCAATATGACGTCGGTCCACCCTTTGCAGCTAGAACAGCTTCAACTCTTCTGGGAAGGCTGTCCACAAGGTTTAGGAGTGTGTTTATGGGAATTTTTGACCATTCTTCCAGAAGCGCATTTGTGAGGTCGCACACTGATGTTGGACGAGAAGGCCTGGCTCTCAGTCTCCGCTCTAATTCATCCCAAAGGTGTTCTATCGGGTTGAGGTCAGGACTCTGTGCAGGCCAGTCAAGTTCATCCACACCAGACTCTGTCATCCATGTCTTTATGGACCTTGCTTTGTGCACTGGTGCACAGTCATGTTGGAAGAGGAAGGGGCCAGCTCCAAACTGTTCCCACAAAGTTGGGAGCATGGAATTGTCCAAAATGTCTTGGTATGCTGAAGCATTCAGAGTTCCTTTCACTGGAACTAAGGGGCCAAGCCCAGCTCCTGAAAAACAACCCCACACCATAATCCCCCCTCCACCAAACTTTACACTTGGCACAATGCAGTCAGACAAGTACCGTTCTCCTGGCAACCGCCAAACCCAGACCCGTCCATCAGATTGCCAGATGGAGAAGCGCGATTCGTCACTCCAGAGAACGCGTCTCCACTGCTCTAGAGTCCAGTGGCGGCGTGCTTTACACCACCGCATCCGACGCTTTGCATTGCACTTGGTTATGTATGGCTTGGATGCAGCTGCTCGACCATGGAAACCCATTCCATGAAGCTCTCTGCGCACTGTTCTTGAGCTAATCTGAAGGCCACATGAAGTTTGGAGGTCTGTAGTGATTGACTCTGCAGAAAGTTGGCGACCTCTTCGCACTATGCGCTTCAGCATCCGCTGACCCCGCTCCGTCAGTTTACGTGGCCTACCACTTCGTGGCTGAGTTGCTGTCGTTCCCAAACACTTCCATTTTCTTATAATACAGCTGACAGTTGACTGTGGAATATTTAGGAGCGAGGAAATTTCACGACTGGATTTGTTGCACAGGTGGCATCCTATCACAGTTCCACGCTGGAATTCACTGAGCTCCTGAGAGCGACCCATTCTTTCACAAATGTTTGTAAAAACAGTCTGCATGCCTAGGTGCTTGAATTTATACACCTGTGGCCATGGAAGTGATTGGAACACCTGATTCCAATAATTTGGATGGGTGAGCAAATACTTTTGGCAATATAGTGTATGTATATATATGTGTGTGTAGGGAAATAACATCTTTCATTTATTATATTCATGTTAATTTACACTTTGAGTAAGCTTGAAAAAGTAATCTCCAGGTTAACATTCCAAAGTCTTTTTCTGTAGAATTTCATCAATCCATCCAAATCATGAAACCTTCCTTTTTTCTACCTTCAAAGAAACACTACAGAAAATATCATTTGTTGATACAAATTGTTTTCCTCTACTTTAGGAATGCAAAGATCCAGCGACAGGGCAGAGGGTCAGTGGGAAGCCCACTGGTGTCACCTGGCCCTGGTTTGTCCTCATGGATGAGGTATTAGGACAGAGGCCGTCTTTTGCCCCACCTGTCCTAATTGCCTCCATCCCTGAGGACACACCAGGGCTAGATGCTGCAGAGGCTGAGCAGCACACAGATGAGCTTGGAGTCTTCTGACTGCGAGTGGGACATCATCTGGGGGGTCGGGGTGCCTCTCTCCACTGTTCACCACATCGTCCATCAGGGTTTGCAGGGCTGACCCAATCGACGGCTGCCATGTTACTAAAAAAGTTTTAAAAGACGCAGAAAATAATGACTTTACTAAAACTGTTTTCATAACCCTGAAATGAGAACAGCTAAAATGTGATTCTACTTGCCATCTAAATGTAACGCTGGTCGGGTAGACCCTCCTCCAGGGCAGACACCTCAGCAGACAGCTGGTCCCTCCATGGAGCACCACTGCCTCCAACACGTTCTCCCCTCCTCATCCTCTGGCATGTGATCCTCTGGGGCCGTGATGTCACCGGCTCCCAGGCAGATGTTGTGCAGGACAGCACATGCCGTTATGACCTGTAGAAAAAAAAAGACAAAAATATTTACTTTTATTCAGTCATCTATCTTTATTACATGATTTATTAGAATTTAAATTTTAGTTGATCTAGATCCACTATTTAACTTATTTTTTTCCTGTATTATGATTTTTTATATATATAATTGCAAATAAAATCAGGCAGTAAGGGGATAACAATTTAGACAAAAATGATTTATTTCTCAACAGTTTGGCTTCTCAACACAACATTAGTGATAGTGAAAGTAGTGATTTAAGTCAGTTATTTACAGGGTTTGTACACATTTAACTATTCAATTCAAATTACTAAAGTTACAAACAAATAAATTACAAACTTACAAATAAATATAAAATTTGATATTTAAACATATTCATCAATCTGCTGACAAGCGTTTATCATTTAACTATCATTTAATGCAGGAATAAATTGCAGACATTTTTATGTGTGCATGCATTTTGGTTGTATTAATATTGATGCCAATTCAAATCAAATGTCCTTGTAATAGTAATGTGCAGATAAACAGAGCAGCATTTTATGTCACCAAATAAAGACATTGGGAGTTTGCATCCCTGCAGTGGTTCCCCTAGCAATGTTGTGTATGAAAATCTAGGTTAAAGTTGTTCTGAATTATGTGTGGCATATTATTTTTATTTTGTCTCATCCTGATAAATAGTTTCAGTTAGTTTTAGCATTTAGCATACATGTGTAGCTGCCGAGGTGTTTTGTGTTAACTATAGTTCACTTGCAGCTCCTAGATTACCTAAAACGTCTGTCTGCTTTAATCAAACTTGCAATTTAACTGAAACTATAGTTGCCCGGCTAGTATAACACATCTAAGTTAGCATAAATTTAACTTCACATTCAGTTCTATCAACAAGTGGCTACGGTCGCTACGTGCTAACAAGCTAACGTAACGTAGCCAGCCTGGATACTAAATGCTAAGAAAGTTAGCCAACATTAGTTAGTTTATCATTGGGACATTATAGCCGTTGATTTAATGTTACATTATAAACAACCACCACCAATCTTTCTGTTACCGTAATGTCTTTGTGGTGAACTGCGACGTGTCTCTACAGGTTTGTTGTGTTTTTTCCAGCTACCATGTGGCCACATTCCTTCCCTTCCACTAAAATCAAGCATTTGGTTTTGTTCTCCACTTCAATGAATTGAAAATGTGTCCATAGATCACGTCTCCTCTTTCTCCCGAGCTCCGGGCAAAGCATGTTTTACTTTTAACCTGTCGCCACCTCGCCTCTGTGTCCGCCCGCTCCAGGTTTGAAAGTGGGTGTGTGGCGGAGGAGAAAGGATTAGAAAAAAAAACATTAAATATGTAATTTTCGTCTCGTCTTTGTTCGTGAACTAAAACGTCCATAGATTTGAATAACGTTGCATGAACCCCCTCCCCCTCTGGGATTCCCAATGGATTTCAGATGCCACACACGCACACAAAATGACAGAAAGATCAGAGCGTTTTAGTTTACCACAGATTGGTGAATTTAGATCAAGATATAAGAAGCATTATTTCTGCATAACATGGCATCAAATATCCTGTAGCTATAAGTAGCCTATAATAATCTACTATTAATTAATAGACTGAATTTCAATGAAGGTTAAAAGAAGAACGCCCGAAACGTCACGGCATTAAAAAAATAGATACTCACGGGTGTGGATTTCTTCTTTTCATCTGCATTTCTAAACTTCACCATGGACCAATTTTGCATTAATGACTGAAACGATGGTGACGAAATTAAAACCCACTGATGAAAGGAAAGAGGCCTGATGAGACCGATTCATTCAGAGTCGCTGAGGACGTTTTTATAACCTAGAAATTATCCATGAGCACGCGACCGATCGAATGGACGGATGATCCGCGGACCTTTGTTGATTCAGTTATTTGTTTTGCCAAAAAGATTAATTATAATCATTTTTAATTAAATAATAGAGATGCAGATAAATAGAAATAAACAGTTCTCAGATAAGATCGGAGGTGTATGAAATAAGATAATGCAGTCACTATGTTAAATTAGTTGATTAACTTTATTTTAATCAAAAACATCATATCATTATAAGATTTTGGTTGTTTATGCAAATGGTCTCAATAAACTTTTCAGTTGACTGCAGGCCCACAAACGTCACCTTTAGCACGGCAGAGCTCCCAAGTGCCGCCTGGTGGTTGTCCGGGTACATTGCAGTTCTTTTTGAAATAAAAAAAAACTGGCCTCAGGAAATACATCGTGATTCACGCAGGAATCACAAAGGAATCACACAGGAAACCGTTCATTTCCAACCAGTGCCCACTGTAGCTCTGGTGAATTTCAATGGTGAAGTCCTCTGGAAATCTTCAATAATTGTTTTTGATTACAGATGTGTCTAGTAGCTCCCATTGATTTTGCTTGTAAAGCGGGAAGAATGGCGCTAGGCTTACCGCACCGTGACATCACTGCTGGAAGATGTCAGGAGTGAGGTGTTACTATATTTGGGCAAAAAAGGCTGCTCCCGAACTCAGTGATCATGACGAAAACTATTGTTTTATTTTTTTACTGATTAAATTAATTCAATCACTGCGAACGTATTAGTTTTAAGTAAAAATAATGATCCTTTGGTTATTCCTTGCTGACTGGCCTTTTCCTTTAAAGACTTTTGGTAAAACTACACCTTATCATAAAATCCTCATGGGAGAAACCTCCTGGGTCATCGTGGCGTCCCCATTTAAAACCATTGCTCGCAGTTGGACAACCCCTCCGCAGCGCTTAATGTCTGACCTGCTGACAAAGGACAGCATTCTCCAAACTTCTTTTCAACCTGCTGCACAGCAAGGAGCGCTACCTCAGGTCCTTCATCCCCACAACTCCTGGACTCTCAACATTTACATGGTCTAATTAATCCTCCATCATTGTCACTTTATCACAATCACATCCACTAATATATATCAAACAATTTACTTTCACTAGCAAGTGAAATCAACAACATCAAAAACTTTTTGAATTAGTTTTTTGTTTAAATTTGATTCATTGCATCGTCTTCTTCTTGTGTTTTATGGCGGTTGGCAAACAACTTTTCCTGCATTATCGCGACCAACTGCTTGATTTCCTCCTTTAATACTGGCCGTAATACCGCAGATGGTCACTAGGAGGCGAGGAAACGAGAAAGCGTGATGTGTAAACGGTCGTCAGAACCAAGCTCGGCCTGGTTAACTGATCGGACCGGTCTCGGCATGGATCGGTTTTTCAAGGGTAGTGTAAATGGGGTACTATTCTACTTTGTGTATTTGCAGCATGCTTCCAATTAGCCACTTTCTGTTTTCTGTGATTCATTAAACTTAAATCAAACCAAATTTATATAAAAGCAGATTTTCTTGTGTCTGATTTTGATCGAGGCACCAACAATCATCCTGATCAAAGACTACCTGAGACACAGACCACTGTTAGTTAGATTGCAAGGTCAGCTGTCTAATCAGGTAGTCAGCAGCATACACTCACCGGCCACTTTATTAGGTTACCTGTCCAACTGCTCATTAACACTTAATTTCTAAGCAGCCAATCACATGGCAGCAACTCAGTGCATTTAGGCATGTAGACATGGTCAAGACAATCTCCTGCAGTTCAAACCAAGCATCAGTATGGGGAAGAAAGGTGATTTGAGTGACTTTGAACGTGGCATGATTGTTGGTGTCAGAAGGGCTGGTCTGAGTATTTCAGAAACTGCTGATCTACTGGGATTTTCACGCACAACCATCTCTAGGGTTAACAGAGAATGGTCCCGAAAAAGAAAAAACATCCATTGAGCGGCAGTTCTGTGGGCGGAAATGCCTTGTTGATGCCAGAGGTCAGAGGAGAATGGCCAGACTGGTTCGAGCTGATAGAAGGGCAACAGTGACTCAAATAACCACCCGTTACAACCAAGGTGGACAGAAGAGCATCTCTGAACGCACAGTACGTCGAACTTTGAGGCAGATGGGCTACAGCAGCAGAAGACCACACCGGGTGCCACTCCTTTCAGCTAAGAACAGGAAACTGAGGCTACAATTTGCACAAGCTCATCGAAATTGGACAATAGAAGATTGGAAAAACGTTGCCTGGTCTGATGAGTCTCGATTTCTGCTGCGACATTCGGATGGTAGGGTCAGAATTTGGCGTCTACAACATGAAAGCATGGATCCATCCTGCCTTGTATCAACGGTTCAGGCTGGTGGTGGTGGTGACATGGTGTGGGGAATATTTTCTTGCCACTCTTTGGGCCCCTTGGTACCAATTGAGCATCGTTGCAACGCCACAGCCTACCTGAGTATTGTTGCTGACCATGCCCATCCCTTTATGACCACAATGTACCCAACTTCTGATGGCTACTTTCAGCAGGATAATGCGCCATGTCGAAAAGCTGGAATCATCTCAGACTGGTTTCTTGAACATGACAATGAGTTCACTGGACTCAAATGGCCTCCACAGTCACCAGATCTCAATCCAATAGAGCATCTTTGGGATGTGGTGGAACGGGAGATTCGCATCATGGATGTGCAGCCGACAAATCTGCGGCAACTGTGTGATGCCATCATGTCAATATGGACCAAACTCCCTGAGGAATGCTTCCAGCACCTTGTTGAATCTATGCCACGAAGTATTGAGGCAGTTCTGAAGGCAAAAGGGGGTCCAACCCGTTACTAGCATGGGGTACCTAATAAAGTGGCCGGTGAGTGTAGGAGCACCACAGGGGACAGTACTCTCACCATTCCTATTTACTCTGTACACCTCTAACTTCCAGTACCAGACAGAGTTCTGTCATATACAGAAATAGTGGGATGACTCTGCAATCACTGGGTATATCAAAGATGGTCAAGAAGCTGAGTGCAGAGAGCTGGAGAACTGCTTTGTTACATGGATGGAAACAATTATCTGATCCTGAATGTCAACAAAAAAAGAGAGATGATTGTAGATTTTAGAAGAAATGGGAACGAGTTGAATTCTGTTAACATCATCAAAGATGTGGAGGTGGTGGACGAGTAGAAGAATAGAATAGAAAATCACTTGATTGTCCCAAAGTGGAAAAACTCTGGTGTTTAGAGCAACAGAAAAATTGGTCACACAAATGTTGACCTTAGAAAAGAAACGAGTAATATAATATTGAAGAGTTAAAAATAAACAATAAAATTCTGTACTGTAAAGTCTTTTAACAACATAAAACTGTGCACCGAAATAACATGGTGAAATACCAAGGTGCTCCCCTGGACAATAAACTAGACTGGATATGCAACCATGAAACCGTCTACAAGAACAGACAGAGCAGATTGAACTTAGAGGGTGTGTAGGTCCTTCGGAGTTTGTTTGGAGCAAAAAAAAACAAAAATCAATACATTTTTCGAGTGCCAGACATGTGTGACTCGCTTCAGAAGAAGCGGCTGCTGGAGTTGGAAAAATAGAACTTATGCTGGTCGATGCGCCACATCAACCAATCAGAGAAGCTGATCTGAAGCTGGCAGGGAGACAGACACAGAGCTGCTGATGCAGAACGCTATGATCACTCCTCTGAAACGGTTAATTAACACCTAAATTAACTTAAAATGTGAAAACCGTCTGGCAAAATATGTTTCATTTTATTATTCCGGTGCCTGCAATTTGGATGAAGTGAAAAATGCCTTCCAGCCACTGTGAACACTACAGCAAACTGCAAAGAGGCAACCGGGCCAGAGGCTGCTGTTGAACTGGGCTCCTAGTGACAGCGCACCACCGGTGTTCGGGGGTCTAAGCGGCTCCAACAGCGAAACAATATTTGAAGGCAGGATTGTAATATGGATGAAGTTTTCAGGTGGACTTTCTCAACTAAAAACATATTAAAACCACTTTTTACCCACTGATCACAGCAAATATAGCTGCCATTGTCACAGGCGAAGAAAGGATAGGGTAGCTCTGCAAAACGCGCATCAGAAAATGATTTTACAAGCATCAAAAATGAAGCGGTACGCTCGTTTTTACTGCTCCTTTTGCTTGTGGTGTGAACGTAGCATTAAGCAGCTGCGGTCTACAGTATCTGACCTTTGCTTCACTCTGCTGCATGTCCAATAATGCCTTCATGCAGGTTTCTGCATATGCATAGTTTCAGACAACGCCTATGTATAATCAACCTGTCATTCACTGGTGACCCCGCCTTCCCACTGGGAGAACAAGTAAACTACTTCCCGCATTCACATTGTTCCTGAAGGAACCATAATGACCTTAAAGTTTAACTGATGGTCACAAGCAGCTTTCTGATTTAACCATGATTTTTTTGGTTTCTTGACTGACAAACACTTGTTATGCAGTTCTTCTTTTGACATGTGTCTGAATCCAGTGTTTCTGTGTTTTGGGATTTATTCCTAAGTTCTCTACCTCCCTTTGATTTTATACTTTGTTACATCTGAAATCTTGTTTGTCTTTCTTTGCTCAGTGTCAGCAGCTTTTCCTCTTTATTTTCCCATAATGTCATCCTTGCTCGATGTTGCAGCTCAAAACATTTCTCCCTTTCATCCAATCCATCTGTCTGCAGTTTGTTCTCTTCTTCGACATCTATTATAACTTGGATTTATTTCTTCAACTCTCAACCTTTTTTCTGTCTCTTTTATCAATTTGTCCTTGGCTGACATTCCCCCTCTGGTTGGTTTTTAAAGCTTTCCTTTTGGGTTTCTTCTCAATCTTTTCCACTGTAATAATAGGAAAGTGGAGCATAGGGACCCCAGGCTGCCCCCCCCCCCCCCCCCCCCCCCTTCTCCTCCCCTCCATCTTTTACCTCTCTGCCATCCACTGCCTGTTGCTTATTCATTCCTCTCTCTCTTTCTTTAAAGACACAACATATGGAGGGTGGTTATACAGATGGTTGTCGTGTTACCGGTTTCCATGGTGACTGCACGGTAAAAGAGTGTAAAATAGTCATAATATGGCAAAAATAACTTTTAGTCGGTATGAAAACATAAAGAAGGAAAGAGGGCAGCGGTTTTGATAAGCCTGTTCTGACTGACATTGTTACAGCTGAACAGACGGGTTATGTTTTCAGGAAATAATGCAGATATGACAATCTTGGATGGAGGCAATGGCCGGCTTTTATCAACCATTAATAAACGTCATGATGCCATTATTGACTTTGAACATGGAGCACCAACCGAATATCACTAATTAAACGTCAGACAGGTATACCTCTTATTGTAATGTTACTGCTAAAGCCTCAGCCTGGAATCTGAATAGCTTTGGTGCAGTTCACAGTTTTCTAACAATTTCTCCTTGAATATGTCATGGGCAGTGATGGAACTAACAGCGTTGAAAGTAACGGCGTTACTAACGCCGTAACCTTTTTTTAGTAACGAGTAATCAAAATTATTACTCTTACTGTAACTATAAAGCAGTTACCATTGCCGACACCCCGTTACTGCACGTTACTCAGGTCGCACAATTAACCTTTTTTCATGATAGGACTCGTGCGCGCCTTGTCATGAGAGAGGGGAGGATGAGATTTGCTGTTACTAGTGTTAACACACAGAGAGATGGAGAGTGAGAACTACAGCAGCAAATTCCAGATGGAAATACCAGTGCTACGTCGAGCTGCATTTCCTCATCACATACGGTTTCCCCTGCATCTCCGCACAGCTGGGGCAGGTTCACTGGATTCTCTGTAGAGATGGGAACTCAGGTTAAGGACCACAGAACTCAGATGGGAAATGATAATGTGTGTGTGAGTCACTGACCTGGTTAATGTTCAGATTGAGCCCAGAAGAAGGATAGGAGTCTGGAGGGATTGTTTCTCCATAGCATGCGGCTGTGGAGAAAGCCGCATGCTATGCCCAGAGTTCCAGGAGAGAAGTACAGCAACGGTGAGCAGAAGTCAGAAGAGCAGAAGAATCTGGAGGGTTAATTCAAAGCCAGAGTCAACGCAAGAGCAGATTTCCAGGCCAGAAGATCAGAAGTCCGAAGAGGTGCAGAAGGAGTTTTCAAGCTGGGGTCAGAAGACAGATCCAAGGCCGTAAACAGGCAGAATCCAGGTAAAAGTCCAGAAACAGATCAGGCAGACAGGCAAGGCAATTATATTAAACTCCTTCATTTCACACATTTAGGATGTATAAACCAGGGTTTCCTGCTATCTCAGCTTTTGACACAAAAAATAAGGATGCAACAGACAGGTGACGCCTGAGAATATATAGAATTACTTCATATGTAATTATATGGATAAAGTTAAGTAATTCATTTTTTTTACTTTTTTTAAATATATTTGATTATTAAACTCCTCATTTTAAAACTATTTCAGTTATTAAATTGGACATGCTATTATTGATTTGTGTGTTTTTCATCATAAGGGTATATTTAATGTTTGAATAGTTCAGTTACAGCTACTGTTTTCATCAGACATTCACATTTGTGTATTTTTTTGCCTTCATATCCCTTTGAGAATAACATCATTAATATAAAGACCATCTCGTGACCGTCCAATTTGCTCTTGCGACTTCCATTGTTTCTGATTTGACCAGTTATTTTAGTAACACTTCCAACTGCATTTCTCTGTGGCAAAAAAAAAATAATTTTTCTGGTGTCTTCACAAACTCTCCCATTTAAATATGCACAGAAAAACACAATGATATAATGCATAGCTCTCATTGTTCATCAGAGGAGGTCGCTAAGTGAAACTCTATTTAGTGGAATCTCTGCTAGAATTGAATCTCTCTAAGCCTCTTCTCCTTTAAAAGTTTAAAAAGCCACGATAGAAAGACAGCATGTTATTAATCTGTGCTAATTGGAAACCATGACAGGCCATTAACCTGTAATTTATCATCAACCTCATTGGTAGAACGTCTGCTTTAGTAAAAAAAATCTAATCATTTACTGAAGCTTACATGTTTATGTTTTTCACCTACTTGTTCTTCTCTGCACCCTGTGAGGACTCAGATACTGTATGATGATCGCCATCATGGCAAAGGAGTATTTATTGAGGACACCGTCCCATGCAGTTATAAAGTTAGGGTTGTCCTTTCCAAAGAAGGGTTGAAGGAGAATGCTAAGTCCTCTTGGCATCACTTCCTTCCTGATATAATCTGATAAGATGATTGTATGCTGTAACATGATCATCATACAGTATCTGAATGAGGAAGAGAGCAAGATACAAAATGAGAATTTAAGTCTGAACAGCACGTCGAGGTGATAGCCAGAGAAAAGAGTGATGTATTAAAGCAAATGGAAGAAATTGGCCTAAGACTGACAAAATAAGACAATTAAATAAAAAGATTAAAAAAGGGAAAGAACGATAAAAAGGGATTCATAGATCCTAGGTTCAAAGACCCTGACAACTCTTCTGCCAATATTTCCATACCAACAACTATTCAATTCAATTCAGTTTAACATATATAGCACCAATTCTCAACACATGTAATCTCAAGTTAATTTACAGAGACAATTCTAGGTTAGATTCATAGACACTAAACCAGGACTTCCTTCCATCACCTTGCACAAAAAAAAAAGACGCAACCTTCTTTTTGTGGGTTAGTAGACGTCCAAAAAAGGACGCCACATTGGACGTCCTTTTTTGGACAAACAGATTTTCCTACTTTGGACTTCTGTTGGGCCCACAGGATTGTGTGCTGAGCTGTGTTAGGGTTTCTCTTACCTTTCCTCCTCAGAGTCTCCAGCCCAGAAAAGCCTCCAGCTGGTTCCAATTGGACGCATCAGGGAGCAGTATTTAGAGGAGTGGATTCCCTGGGACGGATGCCAGTCGGTTAATTTCCACACAGTGGTAACCTACCTGCTAGCTCTCCTAAGACAGAACTTTGTGCTTAGACTCAAGCTCACCTCCTTGTCCTCCTTGTCTCCTAGAAGCCTTGCAGTTCCAAGCCGGTTCTCAACTCAGTCCTCCTGGATCCATCCTCGATTGCTCACCTGCCTGTCCACCCTCTGGAGCTCTCAAGCCGAAGCCCGGCACCTCAGCCAAACTCAATCTCTGTGGGCTCATCCAACCTCCCCTCCATCTGCTCCACTCTCCAAAGATCTGTAACGAGTTTGCATCTTTTTTAAATTACTCAGTTCCCCAGCCTGAATCTAACTGATCTCTCTCCCCGTGCAGTTCCTGACTAAGCCGCTGTTTCCCGAACCTCTACGCCAGTCCAAACAATCTCTCTGTTAAACTTCTCAATAAACATTCTAAACCGCTTCCTGACTCGTATTGTGTCTGCGCCAGAGTCAACTCTAGAATCATGTCAACTTCACATCCAGGAGAAGTTCAAAGTCAAGCGCACATGACTAGGAAAAAGGAAAACCAACCATGGATCTCAACGCCAAAGAAGTCAGCTGTTGGCAACCTGAGCAGCGTTGCTTTTGTTGTGTATTAATCTGCACTAAACATAAGATAAAATAAAGTTAATGTTTTATAAGTTTAAAGTTGTTTTTCACAAATGAGAAAAACAGAGCAGTTCAAGGCTAAGAGGAGAAGTGCAGAGTAGTGAGTGTGTGTATCCATTGCGCCTGGCCCCAAGAGGAGGTTTGCAGGACAACGCAGGGTTAAGGCCCCTTAGTGATAAGAAAAGCACCCGCAATAAAAATGAAATATTTGACATCCCAAGGTAGTCCAGCTCAGCAAAAATCTGGCCATACAAAGGAGTTGTTATTTTCAGAGCACATGGAGCAGTAATGATCCCACAAAGGGTAATGAGACGAGGGGGGAACAGTATGGTCGTCTGACATGACCTGAAGCAAGGGCTGACATGTTTTTGACTAAACCGTCATAAGTTTCTGATTTGAATGCACCAGATGTTTTCATGGCCTGAGAGAGTGCTCTCACAAGTATGAGATGTGTCTATGAATGTCACCGTGTTTTGCAGATAAATATCAATGTGACCTTTACCAATGACTGAAATATGTTCTGAAGGGGGTTTTTCCACCGATAAGAAATGTATAAAAGGGAGCTGGTTTCACCATTTGTGAGCTTCGGCTCACCAGCTCTGTGTAAATATGTAGTGTTTAGCAATAAACTCACTGGACCTGGACTCAGCGGCCTCTGTCTAAATTTTTTGATCCTTGTTTGAGACTTTTTCTGCTTTTTAAGAACTTTGAATTTTTATAAAACTTAGCTTCAATTTTAAGTCGTCAAGAAGAGAATTATAGGACGACATAATTGGCGGAGCCAGCCAGGAGAAAAGCAAAAAGGGGACGTCGGACAATCTGCAGGCACCAGCTGGAAGGCGTGGAACCCCCAAACGGGCCCAGAAATTCACCGGTTAAAGGTGAGCTAATTTGTTGTAATATTCTAAATTAGTGGGGAACCAGCCTCCGGCGACTGCTTGTGGGTGTCAGGCGTCACAAAGCTCTTCTAAAAGAACCTAGTTTTCCAAATTTAATAAAGTAATTTCCAAATTTGATAAGAATTTATATAAGAATATGCCAAAGGCAGACTAAGCTGAGGAAGGGTCCAGGTACGTATGAATGTGTATGTATGAATGTGTGTTTTAGGTGTTATTAATGTTTGTGTTAAACTGTTCTGTGTTTGAATTATTTTGTAAATAAGTTAAGCTTAACACGGGTTGTTCTGAGCGGATGATTGGTAAAGGGACAGATTGATACATAGTCTGTGGAAGCCATAAATCCGGAACCAATAGTGTACGCGTGTTACGTGAGGGTATCAGTGACTAAGGTAGTCAGGGTGCTCCACGAGAAGGCTTAAGTAGTCTTAAGGTATTGGAATATGTGCCACTGTAGGGAACAGTGAGGAAAAGAATATGTACCACTGTAGGGAACAGTGAGGAAAAGGTATTGTGCCACTGTAGGGAAACAGTGAGGAAAAGGTATTGTGCCACTGTAGGGAAACAGTGAGGAAAAGGTATTGTGCCACTGTAGGGAAACAGTGAGGAAAAGGTATTGAGAGGCTAAGCGATAGCCAGGCTAAGGGATAGCCAGAATAGTACCGCTGACCATCCGGAGGACGTCTATGCATTTCCAGTTATCTGGGTGCAGCCGGGGCAGCAGGGAAAAACGTAGAAAGAAGAAGTGCACTGTAAATATATATATATAATCATTTGTCTTGTGTGTCTGTGTTAGTGTGTAGAGTGAAAGAGCTGAGAAACTGTAAATATGTATATATAATCATTTGTCTTGTGTGTCTGTGTTACTGTGTAGAGTGAAAGAGCTGAGTAACTGAGGGGAAGTAAGGGGTGGGTGATATTAATAAATAAAGATTATAATATAGATAAAGCTTAAAGATATAATAATAAATTAATAGAAGTAATTAGTACAGAATATAGTTAAAAGGAATAACCTGAAAATTAATAAGGATTGGAAAACAAAATTGATAACTGAAAGAAACACAAGAGTTATGAGAATGAAATAAATTAACAAAATTCCTAAATATGATTGGAAGAAATTGTAAGCCTTATAAGATAAAGATATAAGTATATATTATTACAAACTATAGTCTACATAAAGTAAAATATATAAAGTATAGAATTAGTGAAAGTGCAAAATAACATTACAAATTTGTTTTATTAAAGATTTTATCTCAAAATTGAAAAGATCTGAATTTAGGAAGTAAATTAACTGGAAAGAAACTAAAAGAAAATAAACACGATCTGTATTGAAGAGAGCAGAACCAGTTAAGATAAAAATTAACTGAGGATTACAAAGACTGGTGAATAAGCACGGACCTGACGGTTGAGTGACTGCTAGTAGCCATGGGAACCAATATGAGCAAACAACAGTCTGACGGGCTGACGCCAGCCAAATTGGTAATGTTGACACACCCATCCAATAAACTCAAAATTCAAAAATGCATGACCAAATGGCATAAGATGACATCTGGAAAAAATTGTTGGCCTAAAGAAGGCAGCTTTGATCCTTCATGCTGTGAGGAAGTTGAAGAACGATTGAGAGATAAAGATAAAAAACGGGACCGAATGTTTTTGCATAAAAAACAGAGGCATGCTGAACAGAGAGACATCCTGCAATATTTCAAAGTAGAACACCAAAAGAGCCCAACAGCCCCTGAGTACATTGATCATAAGCCACCACCTTATCACCCTAGAACAGCAGGTCAGTACCCAGTTGTGATAAAGTCAGGTAGCAAGGGAAAGATTACAGGACAACTTAAATTAGTTTTAGAAGAAGAAGAGGAAGAAATAGGAGAAATGAGTAAAACCCAGCAGTATGATTACAGATGTGAATATGATAAGTGGGATAAAACCCCAGAAGTTAGGAGGAAATTTACCCTTAGCCGTTCCATACCCCCAGTATGTCGCAGCCATTTACCATACCCAAGAGGCCCCACATGCTGCTCAGAGCCCAGGACCAAGTCAACATACAAAGGCCACACAGATCCCAAGATAGAGTTATTTTTGGAAGAAACTGAATCACTGGCAAAAGAGATAAACCAGGACTTGGTGCAACTAACGGAAACATTTGTACGACTCAAGGAGCAAGAGTTGGAAGAGAAAGCACAAAATAGACGATTAAAAAATTTTAAAGAGACAATTGAAAAACAAAAAGAGAAGAAAAGACGAGATGAAGAATTGGAAAAATTGAAGAGAATGGAAGCGGAGCAGCTTATAATAGAGGCCAAAACTGATTACCCAGACCTGCCAAGCCCTCGGACTTTGTCTCTGATCGAAGAGGCAGGAAGGAGAGGGGGAAAAGACATGGAATATGAGGAAGAGGGAGGTGATGTGTCCGAATGGGAGGACAGTGAAGGCTCAGACATACTGCCAACTATAAACCCATTCCATGAGGGGTTCAAGGAGGAAAGCAGGCTAGCAGCAAAAGAAAGGAAGCCACTCACAGCTGAGTGTGACGTGGGGCTACAGATATTAAAAAGCGGCCCTAGCCAAATGCTGACCAGGTCCAAAATGCGACAGCAGAAGATGGAACAAGATCAAGGAGGGACCTATATGGCTCCCTTGCTGTCTAAAGGACCTCATGATGACAGATACGTGCCATGGTCTTTTATGGACATGTTAAACCTGGCTGGAAGGCTGACCCCATTGGCAGATGGTGCTGACAGATGGATAGAAAAGCTGGAAGAAATCACTGGAGGCATCAATCTGGCAGCTGGAGACATCAAGGCGCTGCTAATTAAAACAGCAGGACACTCAGCAGCCAGAGAAGTGTTTGACGAAGCCCAGCTTCCAAGGGTCATGACCTCACACCAGTATGACAAGATACCATTCAACCAAATAAGACCCAAGGTGTGGGCAGCCGTAAGGAACAAATACCCCACCTGCAGTGATCCAACTAAGCTGAGACAAGAATGCCTAAAGGATGATGAAAGCCCCGCCCAGTTTCTGCACAGGTTCCAACAGAAATGGAAAACAGAGACTGGAAGTGATGGGAATGAACTGAAAACATCTGGCCCTCTATTCAGAACCTACATCAGAGAGGCCATGCCCAAAGAAGTACAAGCCAAACTGGATGGAGTTGTGGGGCTCATGAAGATGGACTGGCCTCTGTTCTCTGAGCATGTTAATCACTATGTAAACATGCATCGGGCCGAGAAACGGGCCTTTGATGACCAAAGCAAGATGCTGGCCACCAAGCTAACCCAGCTGCAGATTGGGGAATTGTCCAAAGCAAAGAAAGAGAAGCCCAAGCATCAAGCTGCACTGACTGTGGTGGCCACACCCCCAACCGAGGGAGCACCAACAGGGGAGGCAGTGGTACAAGCACCAGTAGTGTCTCCTGTTATTCCTCCACCCACACAGCAGATGCAGTATCCAGCAGCGCCACCTGTGGGAGGTGCCCTGCCACAGCAGACCCAACCCCAACCAGTCCCTCCTATTCATGTGCATCTAAACCAAGGAGGAGGTCCCCAACAAGCAACGTTCGGAAGGGGACGAGGGGGGCCACCCATGCGGGGAAGATGGAGGGGCCCACAAGGAGCCCGAAGAAGGCCCCCTCAAGGCCAATACCAGCAGATGCCACAAGCAGGTCCAGACATGGGACAACAGCGAGTGAGAATGCAATGCTGGGGATGTGGACAAATTGGACACATGCAAAGAGACTGCCCCACTAACCCATGGATGGGACCCCAGCCCCCTACTGCGGGACCAGCCATCTATGGAACGGGACAAGACACGTACTGGCTATAGGGGTGCCCAGAGAAACCTGATGGAGAGGCTATTCTACCTGTATTAACCCAACGTCCACAAACAGAACCCACCATTGATGTCACAATATATGACAGCCATCATCGCTTCATGATTGATACAGGAGCGGCCTACTCCTGTATAGGAAAAAGTGGAATTGGCCTGCCTCTCTCAGCATCAAAGATTCAAACAGTAGGTTTCTCTGGGAAGACCCAAATAATACCCATGACTAAGCCAGTTCCCATGATCATAGGTGAAAAAACTGTGTATGCACCACTACTTTACTCAGAAGATACGCCCATAAATCTGCTGGGTAGAGATGTGCTGTGCCAGCTTAATGCAAAAATTAAATGTACCCCTAATGGAATTTCTTTTGAAGCAACAGACAAGAATGAAGCCTACATGATGCCAATGGGCCTGCAAATGACCCCCCAGATAACAAGCCATGAGCCAGAAGACCAAGTATTTTGGCTGAAACTCACATCACCAACCTCCTTCCTCCAACTACAGTGGGAAACATGGAGACCCCTGATAATGAATCACTACGAGAAATCTAAAGAACCTTTTCTTCCACTCCATTGTACCATGTTTTATGACAAAGGCAAAACACATGAAGACTACGAGAAAAGCTGGGATGAAGACATAAATAACAAAACAACTGTCATCCAGTATGCTGACATAGTGGTTGGACCACAAGGAGCGGCAGCTGTTGTCACATTTCCTGATAAAGATGTAGCAGAATGGTTCCAGGTTACCAACTCAGCACCACATGTCACATTACTGATTGCAGACGAATATGAGTCACATGATCTAGGACCCATGGTTCAAGAAGCCAAGCAAGTCACTGAATGGATTGCTACAGCATGGGACTGCATTAGCATGTCAAAAGATGGACTGTTTTTCAAGATCTCGTATTCACAAGCTGATGAAGTAATTGCAGAACACATTAAAGTTCCTGGGAAAAGACAAATGGCAGTGGCGGCAGAACATGAATCCCTATTAGAACGAGTCCCAGAGCAGGTATGGTCTAAAGTAAGACAGATGTAGGATTAGTAAAATCAACAGACCCCATCAAATTCACCATTAAACCAAATGCTAAATTGCCCTTCCAAAGACAGTACCCACTTAAACGAGAGGCAGTAGAAGGAATACAGCCTAATATTACAGGATTAGAAACAGCAGGAGTTCTTAAACCAACAGTAAGCCCCTGTAACACCCCAATTTTTCCCATCAGAAAGCCCAACAGTAATGACTATAGATTAGTCCATGATCTAAGATTGATTAATGCTATTGTAGCAGAAGAAATACCAGTAGTACCCGACCCACACACACTACTGAGTAATATACCTCCAGGCACCAAATGGTTTACTGTGATTGATCTGTGTTCAGCATTCTTCAGTGTACCGGTCCATCCAGATTCCCAGTATTTATTTGCATTTATGTACAAAGGCCAACAATATACATATTCGCGATTACCACAGGGTTTCGTACACTCACCATCAATTTTCAATCGTGTACTGGCAAATGACTTAAATCACCTTTACATACCATCTACAATGTTGATGTATGTTGATGATATTCTGATTTGTTCTGTTTCTAAAAGAGCAGTGTGAGAGAGACTCCATTACAGTGTTGACTGCTTTGGCAGAAGGAGGACACAAAGTAAGTAAACAAAAATTGCAATTCTGCCAGCAAACAGTGGAGTATCTCGGCAGGCAACTTAGTGGGAACAAGAGGTGTATTGCACCGTCCCAACTGGAA
Organism: Cyprinodon diabolis; assembly: GCA_030533445.1. Lineage (NCBI taxonomy): Eukaryota > Metazoa > Chordata > Actinopteri > Cyprinodontiformes > Cyprinodontidae > Cyprinodon > Cyprinodon diabolis. The sequence continues at coordinate 44,909,974 of CM060084.1, read as the reverse complement.
GCCATAACCCAAATGCCCAAACCTCAGACTGTTGGTCACATGTTGTCTTTCCTTGGCATGGCAGGTTACAGCAGACCGTGGGTGTGTGATTATGCCATCAAAACGGCTCCACTGAGAGCAATGATTAAAGCCGCAGGTCAAGGACACCAGTCGGCTCAATTACAATGGACAGATGAGGCAGAGGGTGCGTTCCAGCTGCTGAAACAAGATCTCCAAACTGCTCCTGCTCTGGCCAATCCAGATTATGGCAAACCATTCCATCTCTATGTGGCTGAGCGACAAGGGTATGCATGTGCAGTATTGATGCAAGACATCCCAACAGGTAAACAGCCAATTTTTTATTACAGCACAAAATTAGATGGTGTCGAAGAAGGTCTGCCTCCCTGCTACCAGGGTTTGGCAGCAGCAGCCTTCGCCTACAAAAAGGCCTCAGTTATTACTATGGGCCACCCTGTTATTCTGTACACATCACATCAATTACATGCACTGCTCACCGGCCCACGCTTTGTGATAACCCAAGCTCGTCGAACAGGTTATGAAGTTCTGCTTTCAGGACCTAATGTAACAATACAACGTTGTACCACCATTAACCCAGCCACAAGAATGGTATTGCCCATAGAAGGTGAGCCCCATGATTGTCTCCAGGAGACGGACACCTTCATGAAGGTAAGGGAGGACTTATAAAATCATCCAATCCCATCTGATCTGACGCTGTTCGTAGACGGATCATGCGTCAGAGGTGACACAGGGAATAGAGCTGGATATGGAATAGTCCAACTTAACCCCGATGGGACCTTTACCAGGGTACAATCAATGAGCCTAGATCAACCTTGCTCTGCCCAATTGGCAGAGATAAAAGCATTAACAGCTGCATGTAAATTGGCTACTGGTAAAAGAGTGACAATCTATACTGACAGTGCTTATGGGTACGGGGTATGCCATATAAACGCTAGCATCTGGAAACAACGAGGGTTTGTTAGAACAGATGGCACCCCAGTGACACATGGGCAAGCAGTAGTAGAGTTAATAAAAGCTATGCAACTTCCATCTGCGTTAGCTATTGTAAAATGTGCAGCTCATCAGACAGCAAAAACACCTATTGCCATGGGAAATAACTTAGCAGATGAGGCAGCTAAAGAAGCCACAGGTTCAGCAGTGCAGGGACCAATGGTCCACGTAGCTGAGTGCGAACCCATTACTAATTTGGCCTCCTTAATAGAAGCCCAAAATAACGTATCTGAAGCAGAGAAACGCCTATGGGTACAAAGGGGGGCGGCTCGGTTAACACACCCCCACGTTGGATTGTGGCGTAGTTCTCGAGGACATTTTGTACTACCTTTGTCCTTATTACCGACAGCCATTAAAATAATGCATGGACCTGATCATTGTTCACGAGCCCAAGTTGTTCAAAAGTTACAGGCAGTTTGGTGGTCACCTTATATGACACCTATGGTAGACAGAGAACTGGCCTTATGTCCACATTGCCCTAAGTACAATGTGCGTAAAATGTTTACTCAACCCTTAGCACATATCCCTATGCCAGACGGTCCGTTCCGCCATCTGATGATGGATTACGTAGACATGATAACTCGGGTTCAGGGAAAGAGGTATATTTTGGTGGTTGTTTGTAGGTTTAGCAGATGGGTAGAAGCATGTCCCACTGCTCATAATGACCACAAAGCAGCAGCACGGTTTTTATGTAAAGAAGTTTTTCCCAGATTTGGCATGCCTGACACAATATCATCTGATAACGGACCACATTTTGTTTCACAGGTGATCCAGCAAATGTTTAAACTGTTGTGCATAAAACAAAAGTTTGGTTGTGTGTATCATCCCCAGTCACAGGGATCCGTGGAACGAGCTAACGGGATCCTGAAATCGAAGATTGCTAAGATAATAGCTGACAGCAACAACCGTTTGACTTGGGTGGACGCCTTGCCTGTTGCATTAATGGCAATGCGTTCTCAAACTAACTGCATAACCCATCTTATTCCTCATGAAATGCTTACAGGTCGACCAATGCAATGATGATGATCCTTCTGCCACTGAGACTTCTTCTGGGTCTCACCCAGATCCATCCGTCGTTCAGGCACTGGACGAACTTCTTTCTTCTGGCCCATCAGATGCTGGTGGAGTCCTGTCCCCTTAACATCCCTCACCTGCACCTTTCCCTCTCATCCCCTCCCTTTCCCCCTCCTCCTCCGAAGCAAGTGGGCCGCCGATCCACTCGGTCCCGCCCACCCCATCGCCGTCTGGGCGTCTCCCGTATGCGCCTTCTTCAGACTTTGATTAACTTCTTGTTGTATTAACCCTTTGTGGGTTAACAAGGGGGGATCTTATGAAAATTAATACTAACAGTGCACACACACATTTAATGCGTCACACACAAACATGTGCACTAGCAATGGTAACACTAGCTACTAACCAAGGGGTAATCAATAATAATGATGGAGAAAATTTATCACTAATGCATGTGCAAGTCAAAGGATATGATTATGTAATGTCTGAAGAAATTTTAGGTAACTCAATGGGGAAACATTGGCTTGGAGTTCCACAAAGCATGGACTGCCGTGAGGATGGGATGGTGATCATTGAGGTAAGATGCAAAATGTACATATGCCAAAATACATTAACAGAGCAGGTAATGACGGTAGGGAAAGCGCATAGAATGTTAAAATTGGTAAACAAAAGGCAGAAAAGAGATCTAGACAAATTAAAGACTGCACACTGGGAAACCAATATGTTCCAACAATGGATTCAGTACTCTGTCCAGACAATGTTCAAAGCCAAAAAGCGCCCTAAAGATGATTGTATAGCCTGCTATAATGCTAAAAAATTACCAGCCCTTCAGATTATTCCCGGCTAATTGGAACACTCAGCTGAAGGGATTCTGGGATTGGTTTCACAAGCCTGGAAGGGGAAAATATCTTGAGGCAGCAGGAATGATTCTAGGGGCAGTAATGCTGATTATATTGATAGTTGTGTGTTGCATCATACCCCTTGTTCGGGGACTGGTCTCAAGACTTGTTGTAAGTGTAACTGGTCAGTTCCCAGTTGTAGAGATACAATTGGACCAAGAGATATAAAACATAACCATGATCACCTTCCACCCTCACCAGGTACGTGCATTTCTTTAATAACAACAGTGTATATATATAAATATTTTGCATAACAATGACTTATATACTTACTCACGTAGATATAGCAACTTGCATGCTGAATAATCCATAGATATAAGAGATAATATGCCTTCAGATGATGCCTAAATTTGCCATACTATGTCCCCACAGTTAGATTATTGAACATGGCAGAGGCTAGTTATGATGAATATGAAGAAAACCAAATGAATTTACGAGCTGCACTGGCGTCGTTAGGCCCATCACTAGGGGTAGGATGCCCATATCTTCCTCCCAGGTACCTACTAGATCCTGCAGAGGGGCCAAGCAGTGCACCTTCGGGTTGGAGCAAACCTATGATGACACCCAGCAGGCAGCCTGAGGATCAACCGATGATGACACCCAGCAGGCAGCCTGAGGATCAACCACCATTACCTACTGGGAAGCCACTGTCCATCTCGTCATCACCGGGGAACCTCAGTATCGATTTTGGCCCAACCAGCACCCCTGCCAGTCCTGAGAATCCCGAGGATCGACGACCACCGTCACCCCACCAATATAATTATCCGCCACCACCCATTCCAGGCGTACTGGCTATGTTCATGGTCATAGCAGATGACGTAAAGCTTGATCTTGCCGAAGCTCATCATGTTGCAAAGTTCTTGGCTCATCCGCTGGAGTCCTATGATACCAACGCTGACCTTAAGCCTGAAATCACCTCTATGACCACAACAGTTTATGCCAAATTCATGAAGGGTCTGGCGCACCCCGAGCCACGTCGGTCCTTTGAACGAATGCGCCGCACCATGTACAAACGCAAAGTAAAGGCTGGGAATCGGCAGCTGACCCGAGACAATCTGGAACTGAGGCAGCAACTTCGGGATGCACAGCAGACCATTATCGACCTACAAGAGCAAGTCATGCAGCTGACCGCTGATCTGCAGCATATGGCTCCGTATACCCAGGGGGGCCCGAACGGAGGGCAGAATTATGGACAGAATTATGGAGGCTATTATTATTATTAATATATCAACTTCAACGCCATAACTGGATATAAGGACAATGCTGATTATTGATGATTATGCATACCTTTGTTAAACAAATTGTATACTTTATGTGACAGTACAAGTACTGTGCAGGAGAGTGCCACATGGTTACTCCTATGTTGGTTGTAATGACGGTCCTTTGACCACTAGAAGATGTGTTTGCCTGGCATAGTCCGGGCCTGATGAAGCTTTTTGTTTGTGTGTGTGTATTTATGGGTGTGAAAGACCACCTATGTAGGGGATAATTGCAGTGACCTCGTAACACAAGATGCTGCTTGGGCATTGGTATTTGCCTCTGCTGAGAAAACAGAATTAGAACATCTTGCTACAAAAAAAAAAGTAAGCAACGAGGACGGGTCCTCTTAAGGGAGCCAAGAGGGGGATCCCTCTTTGTTTTTATATATTCTGTTTTCTGCATTTTATTAGTTTAATATTTACTCAGACACCACCACATCTTATATTACTCACTTCTACTATATGGTGTGTATTTAATCTCACGTTTAGTTTAGTGTGCACAATATATATATAAACTTTTGTCACTTGGGTGAGTTCACATTTAAAGTGTTTTAGTTATCACCTGCATAATCACGTAAATTGATCCTTTTAGGATCAAAGGGGGGAATGTTGTGTATTAATCTGCACTAAACATAAGATAAAATAAAGTTAATGTTTTATAAGTTTAAAGTTGTTTTTCACAAATGAGAAAAACAGAGCAGTTCAAGGCTAAGAGGAGAAGTGCAGAGTAGTGAGTGTGTGTATCCATTGCGCCTGGCCCCAAGAGGAGGTTTGCAGGACAACGCAGGGTTAAGGCCCCTTAGTGATAAGAAAAGCACCCGCAATAAAAATGAAATATTTGACATCCCAAGGTAGTCCAGCTCAGCAAAAATCTGGCCATACAAAGGAGTTGTTATTTTCAGAGCACATGGAGCAGTAATGATCCCACAAAGGGTAATGAGACGAGGGGGGAACAGTATGGTCGTCTGACATGACCTGAAGCAAGGGCTGACATGTTTTTGACTAAACTGCATAAGTTTCTGATTTGAATGCACCAGATGTTTTCATGGCCTGAGAGAGTGCTCTCACAAGTATGAGATGTGTCTATGAATGTCACCGTGTTTTGCAGATAAATATCTATGTGACCTTTACCAATGACTGAAATATGTTCTGAAGGGGGTTTTTCCACCGATAAGAAATGTATAAAAGGGAGCTGGTTTCACCATTTGTGAGCTTCGGCTCACCAGCTCTGTGTAAATATGTAGTGTTTAGCAATAAACTCACTGGACCTGGACTCAGCGGCCTCTGTCTAAATTTTTTGATCCTTGTTTGAGACTTTTTCTGCTTTTTAAGAACTTTGAATTTTTATAAAACTTAGCTTCAATTTTAAGTCGTCAAGAAGAGAATTATAGGACGACACTTTGACCCCAGCACAGCTTATGAATTTTGAACTTGGTCTTCCCTTTGTACCTGTCATGATTGGTTCAGGAGGACCCAATATGCAGAACACCACGGAGACGGAAACGGGAGTAAAAGTTAACAATGTTTATTGAACAATGGAACAGTGAAAGAGTCAGGTACTGGTTCACTTCTGGGGATCTGGTTCACAGGTAACTGGAAAGGAGACAGTTCAGTTAACCACGTAGCTGGTGAATGTGGAAATGTTATCTTCAGAGATCTACCTCGAAGAATCCGGGTTTGGCTTTGAGAGAGGCACTGTTGGTTCCAGAGACTGTTTGATTCAGCAGAGTTCAGTTTCAGCTTCAGCGTCTTGCATCTAACGATAGGACAGACCTTGGTTTTCCAGCTCTTAGTCCAGAGCAGCATGGGAAATCCAGAGAAGGTTCTTCAGGTTTGGCTCTGAGGGCAGGCTCGACAGGTTAAGCTCATCCAGAGCTTACAGGACAAAAACAGGTTTCCTGTAGGCAGAGACAAAGGTAATTAGTTTCCAGCTAGGAGACTAGAGGCAACAAAGATTTCACAGAGGAAGTGAGGCTCAGGTGCTAACCAAACTGGATAAACACTGCGGCGTTGATGCGAGGTCTGAGGGCTGCTTATATGGTGGAGGATCCTCCTGATGATGAGATGGGTTTCAGGTGTGTCGAAGGCTCAGCTTTCTTTTAAAGAATTACTAATACCTACGAGGAGATTCCAAGAAAATTAGAAAAATCAACCTTTTATAATAAAATATCTAAAATCTGATCCCAAAAAGAAATATCTCAATGAATTGATAATGTTACTAGAATAGGGATTCTCACACAAAAATGCTAATTATTGAACTCAAAACTGTCTTGCAGATATTACCAAAAATTGAAAAAGAACCTATTCAAGCATCTGCTTGAATAGGTTGAATAGGCATTCAGTCTTTACCTACAGACTCAATACCGGCCTCCAGAGACACTACCTTGCCATTGCCCACCTTTGGTGGTTATTTTCAACTCTTTTTTTTGTTTCTTGCCCTTGTTCCTGGTCCCCCATCCGCCCAACCTGGGTAGGTTGTTTTGTGTTTTTTGGGCTTGTGTTCTTCTACATTTACCCCCCAAAACAGGGAATATTAAAGAAATAATTTTAAACCAATCCATTAAAATGATCCATACAAGGTACTTTGAATGAAAACCAATTATGACCTATAAGAGAGGTAAAAACATCAGGGACAGGGTTGTCAGAGATTTTGATAGCGGCACAGAAAGTTTTCTGATAACCAATAACTTGCCAGGTAATTTCAAATGTGGGGCCTGCATAAACTGCCAGTATACTGAAAATGTAAAATAATTTCAACATCCAATTGGATGGCAGGAAGAACATCAACATAAAAGGCTTTATTACCTGCAAAACCAAAAATGTAATTCATATGATACAGTGCCCATGAGAAAGACATATATAGGAGAAACATCTTTTTCTTTTAAACATTTTAATGAACATAGATGTTCAATCAACAGGAATGTTTGAACTAGTTCAGTTTCACATTTAAATGAAAAATATTGTTTTTTTAATAGGTATTAACTATTAATCCCAGCTAAAGAGCGGATAATATCCATCTTTTTAGGAAAGGGAGAGGCAGTTTAGATAAATTACCAGAAGAGTTTAGCCACTACGGGTATGAATAAGGATTTATTAATGAATGAAATCTTTGATTAACAATAATTAAAATCTTTACACCTATGGTCATATACATTCTTCAGTTTATCTGTATTGCTATTTTTAATCTTTTTCATTTTTAAATGTTCAAAAAGAAATTAAAAAGCTTTGATATGCCTTTTCTTGTTTTTGCTAATTTAATTGCACTGTATTTATAATAAATAAACTTGAATGTTTTTAATGTTTCTACGGATTCAGCTGATAATGCATACTGGCAATCATGGTTATTCTTCTCATGGATTGATGAACCTCTTTTTAAACACTGAAAGCCACAGCCTTATTGGCCACTTATTTAAAGAGCCAGGAACTGCATGTAACACCCATTAATGATGATTGGTCAGGTGGTGTATGTTAGCAAACATGATTGGTTCATTTGATGTTTTTTTCTGGATTATACCTTTTATTGAAATGCAATTTTGTGCTGACTTATTAATGAGCCTTGAGAAGGCCACATACGAAACATGTTGCTCTCAAATAAAGTGTTTTTTTGTATTCTTTCCACACCAGTTCACTGATCTTTTTTATGCATGTTGGAAGTTGGTGAATTTGTGCCAGCAATTCTGCATCCCTTCAGCTGATCTAACGCTTTGTGGGATCAAAGTTGCATCTTATTTCTAACTTTTGATTAACTAAGTCTGGCAGCAAATCAATTCAGTTTAGGCTGTCAAATAAGTTGCTTGTAGTGTCTTTCAATGTCCAGCAGGTGTCAGTATTCTGTGAGACAGTATCAACGCAGTATCAATACAGTTGGGCAATGTGTCGAAGCGCTTCAGACGCCTCATTGACCCATTAATAGACAGGCAGAATCCAGCAGAAGTCCAAAGGAGGGTCAGACGAACAGATCAGACAGGGCTAGTGGGTGAGAGGGAAAGGAATCAGGAAATCAGAATCACAAAGGAAACGCTCCCACCACTGGTTAGGGCATAAACTCGCCTGAAGACACTGGCTCCAGTATAATCTCCTCACTGGAAGGGGAACATGAACCGAGGACTAACTAAAACTTATGAAAATAGAATCTAAAGACATCTAACAACAAACAAACAAACAGTAAACAATGATCTGACCCTGATAGCTGGGACTGAGCCCAATATAAAGGCACAGCCGCAGGTCGATGAGATCAGTGATAATTAGAGACCGGACAGAATTAGGCAGGTGAGTGAAAAGAACAATTAAGGTGCGCTATCAGGGCAGATCATGACACAGATGTTTTCAACATTTTCAAAGCCCCTTGTCATCCAGGAGTGAGTCATTTCTCTCCAAGAGTTTTTGACGATCTGTTGATCTTAGTTATTTTAATGTGGTTAATCATAAGATGTCTCTTAAGGTTTGTATTTGTGAAACCTTCACCAGTAGCAGATGCTGATCATCCACTAGGTTTTCCTACACAAAGCTATCCACAAAATCACACATTTTCTGAGGTACTATGACCAGCACAAGGCTGCATGAAGGGCATAAGTTATAAAAGTATATAATATACAAATGCAGACTTTGCAGAGCTCTCAATCATTTACCAGGCTTTACTCTTTCACATAGACTGGACTGTTTAGAATGTAAATACATTTCTATTCTGTAAATTATATTTATTATTTCATGTCATATTCTTCTATTGAGTTTAAAAGAGAAAGAAGCCTGCCTCCAAACCTGACCTACTGCATATGTTCACCTTATCTTCATTGTCTGACTCCTTTTACCATCTTTCATCAGTCTCATTATTATTGCTCTTACACAAACAGCCTCAGACACTGGCCTTCATGAATATGCAGGGCCTGGGATCAAGCCCCTTGTACAAACTGTCAGGAAGACAAATGATGCAACGTGCTGCAACACACACTCATGCTCTATGAATGAAAACCATGAGCTTTTCTGCTGGCATGTGCTACAGTAGATTTACATGAATCAGATGCTGAATGGCTACCACATGTGTGGCAGTCTATATCTTCACAGCTGTACCTGAGTGGGTCATGATCCTCTATATTTACACTGCTTTCAACAGGTTGGAACCTCCTCTGCACGGCCCATCAAAGCTGGCTAAGTGTCAAAGAAAGGGACATTGTTGTTTTGGAGGACATGTGTACAACAAGGATTGAACATTAGTGAAGCCGTGCAGTGAAAGAGAAAACAGACAAATAATCAATGTCTAATTTGAAGTTCTTGAACCATGAACAGAGTTCAGTAAATGTGGAGACAGGCTAGCGACAGGCTGAATAGAGTATGAGATCCAGGATCTAAAGACAAACAGGATGTATTTCAACAACAGACCAGCAACAACTTTTCCTACAATTATTAACGTTCAGAAAGTATATTTGTCTTTTTTTTATCAGTATGCGCATGGAAATAGTGAACTGCTTAGCAATGTAGTTCAAACACAAGCGTGTACCTTACTGCTGATTTAGAAGTTGTTCAATTGGATGAAATAGATTTTGGGTTACTTGCCTTATGACTCTTTTTCACTTACAAGGAAGACTGACTCAGAAATAAAGCTGGTTGAGACCCCACTCTGAACCACCACCGTAACATGGCGGAGGTGTTTCAGTGCCCAAATGATCCCAGAGGTTGTTGTTGGGAAATAAAATGCCCCTGGTAGGGTGTCTAGAGGCAAACAGGCTCTGGGGTACTGTTCAGACAAAAAGCACTTTAAAAAGGGGGTTTAGGCTAATCAGAGAGCACCTGGTGGTAGGTTCCTCCTTGCGGTACCCAGCCTGGTTTAGCCCGTAGGAGTGAGGCCAGATCTCCCAGTGGGCCCACCATGTGGGGTAACGATGAGGATTAGTCAGCAGACTGAGTAGCAAGCCTCTGGGATCTGATCCACCAACACTTAGAATTGCTCCAGAAATGTCGAAGAATACTTTGCTAGCTCCTGATTGTCCCTCCGTATTTCCTTGTATGATTGGCTGTCACTGCTGAGAAGCTCCCTTTACAAACATCTAATACGTCATTGAGTAGGGTCCTATTGGATGGTTACAGTGCTGCTGAAGTCCTACGCACTACCGTAATTAGAACTATAGGGTTGCAACCAGACATGGGCAATGTTGAGTCAATAAGTCATCTCCATGTCATGTATTGGTTCTACCCAGCCACTGAAGCAGGTGAATTAACCTGTGTAGATTGGACTCACCTGGTTAATTGGCTGGGTAGAACCAATACATGACATAGAGATGACTTGTTGACTCCACATTGCCCATGTCTGGTTGCAACCCTTACCTCAGATTGCTGTTACTCTTTGGGTTTTTGAGATATCTTTAACGGTCCAGGAGGTACAGTCTTGTAGAAAAACGTGGGTCTGCAAAAGACGGTAGTGGGTGCAGGAGTCTGCTACTGTAAATTAGGCATTTTTTTCCTGCTCTTAGGTCATGTAATCTAGAAAGGTTGTAATATTAGTTGTATTAATTTAGACAAATCTTTGAATTGCATGCATGTGTTTGGTTATTAGACTTGCAGCCAGGATGTCTGAAAAAAGAAAGACACATAACAGACTACTTTAAAAGTGTAAGTTACATTCAAAGAACTGTGTAACACCCCTCCTAAAACACCTCCACTGGCTCCATAAAGCAGCATATCCACTCCCTGATCACTGAACCACTTAAAGATCACTTAAAGCTTTCAATAACCTTGTAAAATATATTTTCTATGGAGCCTAGGCAGAAGTTCAACTGAAAAAACTCATTACTCTCCTACATCCACCTGCGACACAGCCAATCAACTTCAAACCATACCTCCACGAAAACCAATCAGCATCCAAAGTTGATCTTAAAAGGCCTCCAATCGCACGTCTGCTCCTGTTCACAGGAAGATGCGCTGTGACTTCATTCAGATGACACCATTTCAACCCACCTCCAGCCCCTCCTCCACCATCGTAGCTAAAGTTTCATCAGAGTGTCATTCCTCCCAGACTCTTACTGCGTTCCCTGTCTCATCTCAACCGGTCCGGCACAAGACCTCAATGTTGAGCCTGGTTCTGCCAGAGGTTTTTCCCAACGGGGAGTTTTTCCTCTCCACTGTCACTTCATGCTTGCTCATCATGGACAGGTTCTCTCAACCTGTGTTATCCAACTGGACTTCCATCTTTCAGGTCCCTAAGTGAAGCTCTAGTATCAGCTCACGCAGTCCACTGGATCTCCCCATAAAGCTCAGCAGACCGTCTCACTAACCAGCAGTCTACAGACTGACCAACTTCATATATCTCCACTCCAACACCAGTTTCAGGCCTGAGGGGAAACATCCTTATTCTTTGCTCCTGTACATGCATATCTATCAAAATTAACCGCTATGTTTCCTGCCGAGGTCTAAGCGCCAAAGACAAAGAAATTGTATCAGTGAATTTCTCCTAATTGTCTTTTTTCAGATTCAATTATTAAAACATAATTAAAATGTATTATTGTTTTATATTATTATTATCATCATCATATCTAACCTTCTGCTCTCTCTGCTTTTTCTCAAAGTAGCTTCATCTGGTCTGTTCCTGTTTGGCTGTGACTCCATCCTGCAGAGAAATATCAGCTGTGCTGCTGCCATCAACACCTTTGTTTATAGATGTTGGAGATCAGACTCTTTTTCAGTGTAGTCCTGTTTCTCTGACTGTGACTTGCTGGATTTGCTATCTTCATCCTCTGACATGGGAGCTGGCTCAGAGCTCGTCTGTTGAGTGTTTCCTGGACGGCGCCGCCTGTGGAACTGGTTGACAGTTGCCTTTTGTATCTCTGCTTCTTTCTCTATGTCTGCTTCTGTCTCCTTGAACCCCAGTCAGCCTCAGCAAATGGCTGCTCACACTGAGCCTGGTTCTGCCTGAGGTTTCTCCCTGTTAAGAAGAGTTTTTCTTCTCCACTGTAGCTACAAGCATGCTTAGTGTGAGGGATTGCATTCAAGTCAATGATTCGATGCAATCAACTGGTTTTCCTTAAATAGAAAACTTTTAATCAATCTGACTGTATGATCTGGTTGAACTGGAAAGTGCCTTGAGATGACATGTGTGGTGAACTGGTGCTATAAGAATAAAAGGAACTGAACCATCAAAAAAGGAGAAAAATACAATCTATTAATGTGATTTTATACATCCAAGCTAATAATAATTGTAAAACTATGTTTTTTAATCTACATGATTTGTTGCACTCCAAATTGTCCAATTGATCATTTCATGCATCCATATATTTTGTCAGGAGAAGGAAAGCAGAGATACAAGAGAAAGGAGAGAAAACAGAGAAAGGGAACAAAGACAGAATATCTACCAGGAAACACAGTATGTATAATAGTAATATTAAAAATACTTGTGTCCCCCTACCTCTCAAAATTTTGTCCATGCCCTCTTTTCTTTTCTCACTGCAAAAACAAATTCCTAGAGATAACTTTTACTTAGACTCCAGTGAGTCGTCTTCCTTGATGTTTTAGTTTTTTCACTTTTTATCAGTGTTTCGTACTCTGGCTGAGCCTTTTGGCTGTCTGTCTTTATGGGATAGCTGAATCATCAAGGTGCTCCATATTAACCTCCAAATTCCATTGGCTGTCCCAATTTGGGATCACAGACATATTTGTATTATTGACCTCAAATTCACTTTTAGTGTCTGTATTTTCCTCCCCAGAACAGCCAGTTCTTGTAAAAGTTTGTCAAACCCCTCTGTGGTGATGAGATGCCTCTTGTGCTGATTACCTTGTGTCTTTCAGGGTTGGGTTTAATCAAACAAAAATTGCAAAGTGCAGTACAGTTACAATACAGTTATACATTTATAAACTAGAGTATATAAACTTTGCCTTTATACAAATCCGTGAATGGATCAGCACCTCTATAAATAACAGCTTTGTCGTCAGTGCATCAACCTCCCAGACCACTCAGGTCTTCTAGTTTCAGCCTAGTCTCCACTCAGGTTTCAGCTCCCAAAAGCTATAACGCAGCATTAAAGTTGATTGCTTCCCACTATCACACCAATGCTCATTGCCATGCAGATGGTCAAAACATGGTGCCTGTTAAGCCAGGCCAACAATGACCCAAATGACTCCTCATTACAAAAGGGTTGGACCTGCTTTTAGTTAAATTTACATGTTTTCTAAGGCATAACAAGGCTTTTGTTGGGCTACTATATAAAACCTGGAGCTCCATGCTACTTCAACCATTTTTAATTGAGAAATATTTCTGGACTGGGAGTGAAAAGTCTTCAAGTCCAGTGGTTTGTTTTTACCTTTTTTTTTTTTTTTTTTTTTTTGTGGAATGAAAATGACCTGGATGACTGGGAATCTCTTTCCCACCATGGAGAAGCAGCATTTAGTTCCTACACTCCACTGATCTGGAACAAACTCACAGAAGAACCTGAGTTCTTTGCAGTCACAGTTAAAAACCTATTTGTGTAGAGCTGCCTTTGACTGTTGAAGTTAATCTGCTACCTGAGGTATCATTAGTTTAAGTTTGTGATCCAATTGTTTGATTTGATTTACCATCAGCTTTTATCGTGGCGCTATTTGTTTTTACTCTACTTTCATTTTCCCTCTGTTTTATTTTTTAATTCATTAAAATCACATTAAATAGTCTCCGCACTCAACTGTGCTATACAAAAAAAACTTGCCTTTGACTTATATTAGAATAGAAAATTCCTTTATTGTCCCACAATGGGAAATTCTTGTGTTTACAGCAGCAAAATGATTATAGAAAAAATGGTCCCTAGATCTCAATTATCAACCACACCTTCAATAAAGAGTCTACTGATCCTCATTACCCAAACTTCCTGACTAACAACAAGTAGTTCCCAGCCTCTCCATTGTTACCCTCTACACCAGAGGTCTTCAACCCCTAGGGGGTCCGCGGGGGTACTGCATCAGGGTCGCGAAAGTCTTGGTTGATTACTTTTTTTTATATTCCCTCCTGCAATTTTTTGCACTAATTAAAATGTCTTTAAATACACATTAACATGAATTCAACACACTGTAGTAAACAGATAAATGGAGGCAGAAGATGTCTTTCAGTCATTCAGCGACACACAGGAGCTCTTTCAAGCTGGGCACCGTTTCATTCACAACACCTGTCCCATCAACCAGGAATCAGAAATACTTTAATAATCCCAGGGAGACATTACTTTCATTACATTAATCCATCTGTAATAGAGTGACTATAGGACCAGTTTGATAGAACACAATTTCATACAATATATATAATTAGGGGGTCCCCGCTCCATCTCGCAAACAGTTTGGGGGTCCTTGGCTTTGAAAACGTTGAAGACCCCTGCTCTACACCAATTTCCTGAATACAAACCTTCCCCCTGACTCCCCTGTCTCTCCCTGACTCCCCCTGACTCCCCCTGACTCCCCGGACTCTCCCTGACTCCCCCTGACTCCCCTGACTCTCCGTGACTCCTTCTGACTCTCCCTGACTCCCCCTGACTCTGCCTGACTCCCCTGACTCTCCCTGACTCTCCCTGACTCCCCTGACTCTCCCTGACTCCCCCTGACTCCCCTGACTCCCCCTGACTCTCCCTTACTCCCCCTGACTCTCCCTGACTTTCCCTGACTCCCCCTGACTCTCCCTGACTCTCCTTGCCCGTTATCTCACTCCCACCAAGCTCCTGTTCCCTCACAAAGTTCCTGGATCATGAAGTACCTGCTAGTTTATATTGCAGTCTCATTTGTGCATGTGGGTCAGGCATTTTACCAAAGCCATGACTTAAAATTCATAAAAGAAGGAATTTATTATTGGTCTACTAATAACTGATGTCAGTGATAAGTAGTCAGCCTGCCTTTTGTTTAGTGTATAATAAAAGTACATAATCTAATGTTATTTAAAAGGACAGAAGAATCAACAAAAGCTGCAAAATGATTAAAAAGTTGGGATCCTTTTATAATCTATACATTTTCAATACTTGCCTAATTTCACTGCCAATTTGCATTTTAAATGTGTCAACAACAACGACAACGTAACAGATGGCAGCTTGCTCAGTATGTTTTCCAGGGAGATATTGAAATAAATTATTATTTTTTGCAAACTAAAGTGAAACAGACACAAATCCTTTTGAGACATACACTGCATGAAAAGTGGGATTTTCGTCAATATGCGGCTCTGTAGATTGTCGTGGAACTTCAGGTTAGCGGCAGTTTACGGCAATATGCAGGCTTCGCCGAAAACTCCCGTAAATTGTCAGAGATTGACGTGGACTTTCTTAGGCAGTGTTCCCCCCATGCCTCCCCCCCATGGAATTCTAGGGGAGGCTTTAACATGTAAATGAAAATGCTGTGAGCTATACAAATGCAAATCAGGGTTTCAGGGGGAGTTTTACCCAAGTGACATTTTTCCAAAAGGTAAGAAAATCTCGGATACAAAGAGATCAGGCTCAGTATAGACTCTTACATTTTAGCTTGAATTGATTTATTTAATTAAAGTATAGAGACCAAAACAGATCTTTAGCTGACAGAGCAATACATTTAGAGCAGTAATTATAAAAAAAAAAAAATTGCATTTAAGAGAAAAAATAAAATGTTGTCTGTCAATATGCTCAATTCACAATTACTTAAGTGGAAAAGTTTCAAGAAATGAGTCTGAGATGATTCACTTTATAACATGGCGCATTATCCTGTTGGAAGTAGCCATCAGAAGATTGGTACACTGTGGTCATAAGGTCCGGCCAGGTCAAGATCCGCAATTGCAATCGCACCAAACAGGAAAAAGAACATTGACAAATTCCGGTTCGTCAAATTAAAATATAGCAGCAACAGATCGGTGACAAGAAATTATAGCACAATTCTTATATATATAAAGAAAAAACTAACACCGTTTATTTAAATGATTGGGTCCAAACTATTGGTTATTCACCAACGAGGAAGCAGATTTCTCATCTCCATCAAAATATTTATTTTATACCGAGGGACTTAAACTTTAATCAAATCCATTCAAAAGAAACTTCTTATTACAGGAATGAAAAGAGATGCTGAGTTTGGGAGTAGAGAAAAAGTTCATTCAAAAAAAGCAGTTTTGAATTATCCTTATCCCCGTTACAAAAATCTACAAATATATATATATATATATATATATATATATATTTGGGCAGAAGGAGGGAGGGAATGCTGCCAGTTACCTCCAACCCCGAGGAAGCAAACGGACCGTTCACGGACTTGTAATTTTTAGATACGCATGTGTTTGGATACGCGTTGTATATAGTTGTTTGTTTTAATAAAGCTCTTTCTTTGCATAAACAGCTTCATGGCAAATGTTCATTTCCTGTATAAATTCATTCATGTCCTTGATGGTAGCCTAATAATTGTGTAGTAGTGTAGGATAACATAAATACACAGCATATGAATTAATGAATAAATATATGAATGAATAAATATATATTCATAAATATATATACAGTGGGGCAAAAAAGTATTTAGTCAGCCACCAATAGTGCAAGTTCTCCCACCTAAAAAGATGAGAGAGGCCGGTAATTTTCATCATAGATATACCTCAACTATGAGAGACAAAATGAGAAAAAAAAGATCCAGAAAATCACAGTGTCTGATTTTTAAAGAATTTATTTGCAAAATATGGTGGAAAATAAGTATTTGGTCAATAACATAAGTTCATCTCAATACTTTGTTATATACCCTTTGTTGGCAATGACAGAGATCAAACGTTTTCTGTAAGTCTTCACAGGGTTTTCACACACTGTTGCTGGTATTTTGGCCCATTCCTCCATGCAGATCTCCTCTAGAGCAGTGATGTTCTGGGGCTGTCGCTGGGCAACACGGACTTTCAACTCCCTCCAAAGATTTTCTATGGGGTTGAGATCTGGAGACTGGCTAGGCCACTCCAGGACCTTGAAATGCTTCTTACGAAGCCACTCCTTCGTTACCCGGGCGGTGTGTTTGGGATCATTGTCATGCTGAAAGACCCAGCCACGTTTCATCTTCAATGCCCTTGCTGATGGGAGGAGGTTTTCACTCAAAATTTGACGATACAGGGCCCCATTCATTCTTTCCTTCACACTGATCAGTCATCCTGGTCCCTTAGCAGAAAAACAGCCCCAAAGCATGATGTTTCCACCCCCATGCTTCACTGTAGGTATGGTGTTCTTTGGATGCAACTCAGCATTCTCTCTCCTCCAAACACGACGAGTAGAGTTTTTACCAAAAAGTTCTCTTTTGGTTTCATCTGACCATATGATATTCTCCCAGTCATCGTCTGGATCATCCAAATGCTCTCTAGCAAACTTGAGATGGGCCTTGACATGTACTGGCTTAAGCAGGGGGACACGTCTGGCCCTGCAGGATTTGAGTCCCTGGCGGCGTAGTGTGTTACTGATGGTAGCCTTTGTTACTTTGGTCCCAGCTCTCTGCAGGTCATTCACTAGGTCCCCCCGTGTGGTTCTGGGATTTTTACTCACCGTTCTTGTGATCATTTTGACCCCACGGGGTGAGATCTTGCGTGGAGCCCCAGATCGAGGAAGATTATCAGTGGTCTTGTGTGTTTTCCATTTTCTAATAATTGATCCCACAGTTGATTTCTTCACACCAAGTTGTTTACCTATTGCAGATTCAGACTTCCCAGCCTGGTGCAGGTCTATAATTGTGTTTCTTGTGTCTTTTGACAGCTCTCTAGTTTTGGCCATGGTGGAGTTTAGAGTGTGACTGTTTGAGGTTGTGGACAGGTGTCTTTTATACGTATAACGGGTTCAAACAGGTGCTATTAATGAAGGTAACGAGTGGAGGACAGAGGAGCCTCTTACAGAAGAAGTTACAGGTCTGTGAGAGCCAGAAATCTTGCTTGTTTGTAACTGACCAAATACTTATTTTCCACCATGTTTTGCAAATAAATTCTTTAAAAATCAGACGATGTGATTTTCTGGATTTTTTTTCTCATTTTGTCTCTCATAGTTGAGGTATATCTATGATGAAAATTACCGGCCTCTCTCATATTTTTGAGTGGGAGAACTTGCACTATTGGTGGCTGACTAAATACTTTTTTGCCCCACTGTATATATGTAAATTTATATGTAAATATATATATATATGCCAACCAATCACAAGCTACTTTACTTGTTTAAAAAGAAGTGGTTCCGTCCAATACTCAGTAAGAACATTCAAGCCTGGCGTGGCCACGTGTGGTTTTGCTGCCAATCACGAGCAATTTTACTTATTTGAGAATAGTGGTTTCAGCCAATACTGAGTAGGTTATTATGAGTAGGCTCTCCACATATGTCAGAGTCCGTTTCCGACAATTTGTGGCACGACAAACGCGGACAAGCGCGGGTTGCAAATTGTCGGAAACTGACGGAAATCAGGGAGATGTGCGGGAGTTTACGGGGACGAAAATCTCACTTTTCATGCAGTGATAGTTGCTGTTTCTAATTCTTGGGGTATTACAGATGGAAAAACATAATTTTAAGTTCTCAAAAACACTTCATTGGCTAATTTTGTGGCAATCAGCAGACTGTGATTAGGGATAACTGCTATCGCTGGAATGTGCTGTAATTTGGACAGTTTCTAGAGGTGTCCTGCTTTGGATCCCCAAAAGTGCACTTCCTTTTAATTTAGGACTCATTAAGTTTGTCAGACAATCAAGCAAATCGATCAGTTAAGTATAAATAGCCTCCACAGACTTTGAGTGTGTTTTTTGAAGAAGTACCACATTTCCTCTGTCTGACTTTGATTGGTGTTGGTTAATGGACAACGGTTCCAATCAGCCATCTAGCTCTCCTCAAGACTTGACGTAGGCTTGTTGTTGGAAAACAGTGAGGATGAAAAGAGATGACGGATAATTGTGTATTTCTTTCTACCTCTCTGTGGGGCTACGGTGCAACGTCCCTTCTCTCCAGGCATTGTCTAATTGTCCTTTACCTATTGATAGTTACATCAATTAGTTATTGATGGCTTAATTTGAAGTATTGATCTCAACTTGTACAAAGCACCATGCAAAAAAAGGTTATGAGGCCACCAAACTGCTTGGTTTCTGCTGAAACCATTTGGTGTCAGTTGTTTGACAGAAATACTGGCTCTATCTCAGGTCACTCCTTGAATGATTTTACATGAGGATAAACCACATTATCTTCTGGAGAGGGTTTGGTGGACCCTTATCCAGGCTCAGGTTGTCCAGGAGCAATGACTTTCCAAGATACTCCCATCCAACCAGGACCACAAACTGTTATGCCGCTTCAGAAGAGGAGCAGCCAGACAACAGAAGTGAGGTGATGAAGCACTCTGAAGCTAAGGCAGCCAGAGAGAGAGAGAAAGCTGGGCAGATTCTGTGGGCAGCTGGGACCAGTTCCAGTGCTACGAGAAGAGGATGAATGATGACGTAACTAGAAATCCTTCTAAGGGCTAAATTAAACTGACTTTTTTAAAGAGCCATCTATAGACCTCTTTAAAGCGTTCTTTTCTTCACCTACTGTTAAACAGTGATTTTTCTTTCCTTTTAATTGAATCAAACTTTGCCTGCACTGGTCTCCTTTACCCTGCCGACGTCACAACCACATCCAGGCCTTGGATGTCTACTTTTTACTCTTCATTTCTTGAACTGGAGAAGTAGTGCTACTATTTGGAGTTCTTTACCCACCAGGTAATAATCATCTTACTTGTACTGAATCTTAACAATAAATGATTGGTTTGTTACCTGAAATAAAAGGTTTTTTAATGATGTTAAGGTTTGCTGAGACCAAACTAGGTCTTAATGTGGGTGTGGGATGGGAGGTGTGACTAAAGTGGAGCGCCCCCTGCTGGTGAGAGGTGAGTCTTACTGGAGGAACTGAGGAACTTTGTGTCTTATCGTGAGTTCTGGCAGAGTGAGATGTGCAGTAATGAGGCTGATTCGTAGC
Source organism: Cyprinodon diabolis (assembly GCA_030533445.1). NCBI lineage: Eukaryota > Metazoa > Chordata > Actinopteri > Cyprinodontiformes > Cyprinodontidae > Cyprinodon > Cyprinodon diabolis. Next base: position 44,889,919 of record CM060084.1, on the reverse strand, counting down.
TCTGACAGAGTTACGACAGTCAAACCGCTAGCCGAACCCTCAGAAACTATCTCCAATATCATTTCTGTTCCACAGAAGTGAAGTCCCTGTAGAAAACAGCATCCCATCCATTTTCATTTCCACACCAGGCTTCCACGGCCTCCATCATCCAATTCCTATTTTACCCCTCATCTGCTGCCAGCTTCTCCTCTGAAATCAATTAGGGAGAGAGCAAAGCTGCCAACGATGCGGCACTTTAGGAATCAAGTGGTATTCCCCTTCAAACCAAAGCTCTTCAGATGCTCCACCCAAGTGTATTGGATTCTGTGTCAAACTATAGAAATTAATGGATTTGGAGCTGTAAAATCCCTACACTACTTCCTCTGATCTTTAATTTGATGCATGACTTTTGTGACGACCGCAGATGTACAATCACATTCTAATTTCCCCCTGAAGCCAAATTTGCCCCGTCTCATGACACGCAGGCAACAATGATTAACTGTGAGCGATTACTACTTGAATGGGGGCTTCCTTGTCTTCACTCTCTGCCCCCTGAAAGACAGGCCGGCTATTAATACCAAAATATGTCGCTGCCTTTTGTTTCAGCCTTCACTTTTTAGTGACTGTCTTTATTCTGGAAACAGCCTTCTACTGACGGCTTGGGTTCCGACAAATTATGCTTTAAGAAAATTTGCGGAGTTGCATGTGAGGACACGCACGACTCTTTGTGACGACGGGACAGCTGAGGAGCGCAGCGAGGGATTGATTGTTGAACAAAGCGCCGCTCATCAAACAAGACTATTCAGAGGTGGCAGCTCTCACTGATAAATGCTGCCGCATCTCACTGCTAACACTGACATTTGTCATCATACTGTGTTCTTTTTTTCTCTAGATCTTATATCTTTTTGGATATAATTCTGTTTCCCACTGCTGCGTTATTGGGATCCTTTTCCCTGTGGAAAAGTAAAGATTCAAAAGGAACTGTAAGAGAGAAAAATGAAACAGCAAAACTAATACTGCACGAACTCTGCAGAAAACAAAACTGCACTCACTGCAGCTTAACTGGCTTTGCATGCTACTTGTTATTAACACTATCTATCTATCTATCTATCTATCTATCTATCTATCTATCTATCTATCTATCTATCTATCTATCTATCTATCTATCTATCTATCTATCTATCTATCTATCTATCTATCTATCTATCTATCTATCTATCTATCTATCTATCTATCTATCTATCTATCTATCTATCTATCTATCTATCTATCTATCTATCTATCTATCTATTTTCTGTCCTATTTAATCCCAGTTTGTGTCACAAATCTGCAGCAATAAAAAAAAACAGTCAACCAAGTCAATTTTTCTTAAAATAAGTGCACTTTTTCTTGAAATGAGGAGATAAGTGAGACACTTTGCCAACGGAATAAGACAACTTAGATTTAAAATAAGAAAATAACAACTGCAGTCTCTTATTTTAGGTGCATCATTTCAAATTATCTTATTTTAAGGGTAAAAATACTCTTCCATTGGTAGATCACTTTATTTACCTAATCAAGTTAAATTTACAATTTTATCAAATTAAGGGTAAATGTTATTTTACGAAATTATTACTAATTTTTAGAGCATTTTTGTAGTGTAACAGTTAGGCCCCAACCTTTCACAACATGTATACTTATCATTAAACTGGAAAAGGAGAAACTTTTAATAAATTAACATTTCCATTTTAAATAAATGTTTGGAATTCAGAGAAAAAAACTTAATTGGAAATTTGAAATGATGTGTGTTTTTCTCGTTTCAGCATCTCATAGAAAATGTGAAACTAGCCGGTCTCCCTCGATAAATGAAAGAAAAACCCCAAATGATCACAGAAATAACCAGAATCTGACAAAATACTAATCATTAAGAGAAGTTTATTGGAAATAAAGAAATGAAAGTTAGACATTTCTGTTCAACCGGGCTTCAACAGAACAATTTAAAAGAATAAAACAGACCTGGACATAAATGATGGCTCTTATCGGACTTCCTTTGCTCCCTAACATGTAAATGGTGATTTTTTTTAATCATTTTTATTGATTTTCTATTATTCATGTATGTGTTACTGCTTTATATGGTACTCAGTGAAATACTGCAAATCAAAATTTCAAGCCAATAGTGTTACTGGAATCCAGGACAAGACCTTATTACCTTTGTAGCATTAAAAAAATATGGATTTTTTGATGGCAAAAATTAATGTCTCTGTAATAAAAAGAATCACCAACTTGCCCGAATTTATTAAGAAAAATAACAAAAACGCTTTATAAGAAATTAATAAAAAACAGTCTGAGAGTGAAAGAAACTTTTTTTTGTGGTCCAACATAACCTTAGAGGCATTAATGCTGATACAGGCACTTACATTTTTTAGTTCATAAACCTAAATATAATTTCTAACTAGGCTTATTACCTTTTAACTTTACTCTTTTTTTTACCTTTTTTCTTGACTTGTTATTTCAACTTAATTTCCAGTAGGTAATAAATCATTCAAGGGCTCATCTAATTGGTCAAATGCCAAAATAAGATGTACAGCAATGTAGCAGCACCTTTGCTGAATGGATGGATATAGATCTTGTGCTTCAAGACCTCACTGAGGGACGGGGAGGGCTCCGTTTGTAAGGTGTATGCAAGGGATCAAAACGGTTACTTGCCCTATAAAAGTTAAACCATAATAATACTTGCCTGTTTAAGGCAAGCAGTTTATCTAATTAGGACAGTTCTTCTCTCAGGATAAAAAGTTATAATCATCATTATGTACGTAACATAGATTTGGGAATGAAATGGGAGCAGACATACAGGGTGGATCTTTCCTAACAGAGCTCTGTCACTGTGCATTCGGGCTGACCTTGATCTAAGAACACTGTAATATCCTAATATGGCTGCTTTCTCATTTATAAACATGTTTCTGATCTGATGATGTGATGATGGGGCAGGCTGTGTGTAGAAAATGTTTCTTTAACTGGTATTCTGGACGAATTTGTGAAGAAGCAAGCCTGGTGGTAAGCACTCCTATCTGTAGCCGATTATAATTTCTGTCCATTCTGTTGTCATGGCTCCTAGTCATTTCAAACATAAACTTTATAAAGTGTTATTTAAAGTGATCGATGCTCGGGAAAGAATCCAATCAGAAAGAATCAAAGATGTAAACATAGAGCTTTCCTTTGCACCATCATGTTAGTGTGTGATTATGGTGCGATGGTGAACTGAGGGTGCCGCCATAGATGGAGGCTTCTGTCTGCCTCAGGCTCTGATCCAAACCCAGAGACCTCTACTGCCCTTTTTCTCTCTCCACCTCTTTACCGTCTGTCTACTTAGAAATAAAGGCCTCCAGTACTGGAAAACATGTAAAAAATGAAATGTTCGTACTATTCTTCAGATTTTCAGGCAGTGTTTGCAGGATGGGGACAGAACAACACAGATCAGGGCGGTTCATTTCAGACATCTCAGATCCTTTACACAAAATCAATAATTCTGTAACTATCCCCCAACAAAAGCGGCAGTTTGTGACGTAATTTGGTCTTTTTTTAGTCCTTTAACATTAAAAATACTGGATTCTATATTTGTTCATAAAGTTTATTCCATTTTAATCTAATGATGAAGAAGCTTTCACTCTGCTTTTGCAGAGTGCATGAAATAAATAAACAGAGCAAAAGCAATACTTGAAGAAACGGAATATTTCAGTTGGGTGCAATTTAGATTTTTAATTAGTCAGAAGCAGCCATTCACAGACTGAAGGAAGCAATAAAACAACAGAATTTTGTTACTCAGACATGGAAGCATAAGAAGCTCATTTGTGGTTTAATGAATTCTGAAGGATTATAAGTTTTTCTTACAGTTTCCAGACATTAAAAGTTTATTATTCTGTAGCTCTAGCTGCTACAAGGAAAAACAAAAATGTTTTGATTTAAAACATTTCAGTTTTGTTTTTTTTGTCAGTCGATATGTTTAAGATAACTGTGGGCCTTTAAGTTCAGTATCAGAGACCCTTTAGCCAAGGCCAACACAGAGAAAGTACATTGCATGTGCATAAAGGTAATGAAATAGTTAATAAACCTGAGTATTGAATGTCATACATAGGGGATCTGGAGCCACCAAATCATCTCTATGGCTCTGTCCAAACGTCCGCCCTTTTCCCACTGGACTTTGAAAGTGGACTTTATAGTGAACTCAGTCAACTGACCGTTTGGACTGATAATTACTGCTTTTTACCCCCCCGGTCACCTGTCCCCTGCACAGTTAATGCGCCATCTTTGTTGCAAGGAGAGCTCTCGCAAAGCATTCTGTGATATATCTGCTCGTCCTGGATGATTACTTTTCAAGGTGCATTGTGGGAAAATTAAAGTCCACTACTTTTGATTACCGTCAACGATGATCATCGTCGACTTCAGGAAGAACCGGTAATCAACAGCTATGCTGGTCAGAAGCTCTAAATTCCTATCCAAGACAACCTCATCTGGACTGTAAAAGTGAAACGTTTTCAAACCTTGGAAACCAAGTCCAGTGGATTGTTTTTTTTAAAACTTTTACGGAACGACTATGACCTGGATGACTGAGAATCTTTATCAGCATGCTACACTTTAAGGACAAAATTTTATTTTGTTTTGTATACACTCTGTGTATACAAAATGACAATAAAAGTTGTAAGTCTTTTCATCCATTAGACGTTTGGACACTCATCCAAAATGACATAATCACTATATAGTGCCCTATATAGTGATTAAGGTGGACATTCGGACACAGCCTATGTCAAGGATTGGTTCTACCCCGCCACAGAACTAAGTGAGTCCAATCTGCAGAGGTAATTAACCAGTGCAGATTGGATTCACCTGGTTTAGTGGCTGGGTAGAAAAAATACATGACATAGAGTGGCCTTGTGGGCTACAGATTCCCCATCTGTGACAAATGTTTTTCAATGTCGTCTTCGAATTGAAGAAAGATTAGTTTTAAATGTTTACTGCAGCTATGAAAACACAATAAAGCGTCATGTCTAGGCTGAATATCTCCATCTGTTACTGAAATACCCAGTACCACCTAAAACTGTCACATCACATTTTCTTAACATCCATCTGATGTGTGGGCTGGCAGTTTCTTTTGTTTTCAAATCTCTACTTTCCTGAATATTAGTTTGTCAGAATTCTGTCTTCTGACTTTATAGAGCAGCAATTACAGTCGGACTGAACAGGTTTAAAGGGTTATAAACACTGATAGGATTCTTTCGTAGTGGGAAAAGACAGGATGGATGGTCAGACATTACGTTTAGAGGATGCTGCTGGCTGCTTGGGGGTTTGGTCCATTATTGGTCTCTTACTGACAGGTGGAGGAGGGGAGTGAAGCACCTGGATCTGGGCTGCAGGAGAACAACCTGAAGCAAAGAGGAGATACAGCAGGTTGGCTTGTCCAGCAGTTCAAGGGGTAAAGGAAGCCAAACTTTAGAACAATGAAAACTGCTCCATCAAGGAGGAAAAGCTTAGGTTAGGGTGGAGCGCAAAGACGATCAGAGAGTTTGGCATCATTAGCACTTTGCTAATTCTAATGATCTGGTGCAGGGAGGGGCACTTCTGGTGTTTCAGTGGTAATAAGGCCAACTGAAAGTAGGCCTGAAAGCTTAAATCAAGCCGGATCTGACGTCTCCATCTGTGCTTCTGCTGCTCTTTAGGCTCCTGATGAGCTTTGCAGCTGCAGGGTGAAGCCTGGGATGAGAGAGAAACACCACCCAGCATGCACAGAGCTCTGTGACACATCCAGGTAGGGTTTGATTCCTAAAACTAACCTAAGTTAAAATGATAAAGTTAGATCTGAAACTAAACAAGATTAGCCAAGCTTTTTGGATGCATGTGAGCTTGTGATCCCGGGAGTCAGAGACTATAGCATGATAGAGACTAAGAGTTTATTGTCCATCTGACATAATTCTATTTCTATTGCTTCTATTGCTTTAGATTCCGAACAGCTAGATGGTTGGTTAGCCATCAATTCCTCATTGATCTGAAGACTGATGAACTAGAGTCACACCTCATTAAACTTTATCTCTTTAACTTGAAGTTTATCAAACTGGGACCTGAGCCAAGATTTTGTACCACAGACATGTACAGTAGTAGCCATTCAACATTTCCCCACTTTCATTAATGGGTCCTTGGTTGGTCCTTGGTTGGTCCTTGGCTGGTCCTTGGTTGGTCCTTGGTTGGGCCTTGGTTGGTCCTTGGTTGGTCCTTGGCTGGTCCTTGGTTGGTCCTTGGTTGGGCCTTGGTTGGTCCTTGGCTGGTCCTTGGCTGGTCCTTGGTTGGTCCTTGGTTGGGCCTTGGTTGGTCCTTGGTTGGTCCTTGGCAGGTCCTTGGTTGGTCCTTGGCTAGTCCCCTACATTCCTTTTTAAACATCAATCTTTGTACTAAAATATTCTGTCTGTCATCATTTGTGGACATTAAGATCTAAAGAGAAGCGTCATCTCCTGGTCAGACCCTGTAATTTAGAGAAAAGGTGGAGTCAGAGCAAAAAAAATGCACCCCCAGGACAAGACCAGTGGCTGGAAGTTGGAGGGGATTTTGCTGGGAGTCGCATGGAAGTTGGCTGCCATTCAGCTGGCGTTTGACTGGAAGGCCATTTTGAATCGCTGCTCCTGTCAGATGTTATGACAATGACAAATCCTTGAATTCATATATATCCTAGATGGCTTTCTTAAATCAAATATTTCTATTTGAATAAATGTGTAAAAGCTTTGTTGATTGACCTATTGGTTTCAGATAACAACAATATTAGATTTCTACTATGTAAAAACGTTGTTGGCTTATTACTATGTAATAGCTGAACAGGGTTGCATCATGTCCTTTGGCTGGGTCGACCTATCGATGCAACAGCGTCTCTTAGCCTGGGAATATATACCGAAGCCTGTGACGAAAACTTCCATTAAAAAAAAGCCCTCTTCCTTCCTTGGATTTCTTTTAAACTTAGCCTTTCTTCTACCCTGTTGAACTTTTCCTTTGCCATCCTGCTGCCTCTGTCACAGAGTGAATCTCTGGCTTTAATTGAGGATGATTTCTCCTCAATAACCTGCTTCCTTTTGTCTCTTATTCCAATGAAGTCCCCTTGTAGCACATGTCTTTTTCCGTCGCACCTCCCTGTGTCTAACTCTGGCTTTTTAAAGTGCAGATCTCCCTCGGGGGCCCGTCCATGTCATTACTTCAGTCCCGGATTCAAAATGTCATTAAAGTCATTGCTTTAGTCAGAATTCATTTCAATTAGCCCATGTCTCGCTGGGACTCCCAATCCTGGTTTCATCTCTTTCTTTTTTGCTCTCCTCCTTTCTCTTTCACCACAAATGGTACGAAGGTGACATTGATGCTATCAGAACGACCTCCAATCAGAGCACAATCTACAAGGGGAGAGCACAAACATGCAATTCTTGAAACTTTTTGTCCATTTAAATCATTCACTTTGGATTTGTCCATGCAGTAATTTACAAAATAATAACGTTAATAAAGGGATGGTTCATGGGATCAGACTAGATGAAATGGATTCCGACTAAAACATCAACATTTTAGGTCATTTTTTTTTTAAGGAATGGGAAAATTCAACCCAAAAGTTGCAGCATTAAATGTAAAGGAAAAGGGGTCCAATTAACAACATATGTCATCTCACTCCCTTTACAGAGACAAATCCAACAGACCATACAGTCAGATTGGTTTAAAGTTTTCTATCTAATCCAGTTTTCTTTCTAATCCAGCTGATTGCTTTCCACTTATGCACTCGAAGGCAATCCCTCACACCAGGCATGCTTGTAGCAGCACTGGAGAGGAAAACTCCCGTTAAACAGGAAGAAACCCAGCCGAACCAGGCGCAGTGTGAGTGGCCATCTGGGGTTCAATGAGACAGAAGCAGACATTAAAAAAAAAGAAGCAGAGATACAAAAGACCACACTCAACTCAACCGGCGGCCCCAACCAGGAAACACACAGCCAGGCACGTCCGAACGAGCTCCAATGTTAGAGGATGAAGAGAGCACATCCAGCCAGTCACAGTCAGATAAACAGGACTACACTGCAAAACAGGCCGATCTCCAACATCCGCAAACAAAGGTGTTGATGGCAGCAGCACAGCCGACACCCCTCTCCAGGATGGTGTAACATGGCCAAACAGGAACAGACCAGATGAAGCTACTATGATGATGAAAAGCAGAGAGCATGAAGTTGGAGGTTGAGCTAACAAATACTGCAGAATGGTAGAATAGAGATTGAATGATGAAAAGGGGTCCCTATGTCCTCAAGCAGTCTAAGCCCAAAGCAGCACAAATGCAGAAAATAGCTCAGGATAACTTAAGTGTTTCGGATGAGTTATAACAAAAAGAGAGCCACAGTGGAGCCAAGGAGAAA